>OX381712.1:42721722-43353689 GCA_947462335.1 Harmothoe impar | reverse complement strand
GGCACCATGACCGCCATCCTTGACCATTTTATAGATGTGACCAGGGATCTCCAGTGTAGGAAGTGGGACCCTGTTAGGAAGTGGACCCAGGCTGTCTGGGACTCTGTGGAGTTCATGTGGTCCCATACCCAGGCCATATAGAACTCGAGGTTCAACGCTGCCCTCATACAGTCAAGTCTGACCAGAACCACAACTCCGGGGGTAAGCACTCTGATCCCAACAGCCAGCACGGTGCTATATGTCGTGACTATAAAAATGAGCGGGGTTGTAGGTTCAAAGCTAACCACACTCATAACGGTAGTACATTCCTACGGTGGCCGACAAGGCTCACGCCCAAAAAAACACTGTTATGAAAAAAAAAAAAAAATTCACCTTAAAAAACAGGCGAAAAAAAAAAATTTAATTTTTTTTCACAAATATTTTTTTTTTCATTTTTGAAAAACATGAAAAAAAATTGCTGTCAACTGTCAAGTACGAAAATTGGCGCTGTCAACTGTCAATTTCCGCCATACCGCCCTGCGGCAGAACAGCATGCCGCTGTGTCAAGAGAGGCGGCATTTCATTGGTTGTCGGCGGGGCGTAATGATATGATATACGCAGAACGTAGTTCGCAATTTCCTGCTGTTCGGATGCCCCTTCCCCCTTATTACCTTACTGCAACCTCGATTCATATGTCTTATAATACCGTGCACTTGATCTTACAATACAACTAATACACTTTCTCCAGCTATTTTTCAATTTATTTTGCCCGTGGGATGAAAGCGATGCGGGGCGTCCTGTTTATTATCAGCAGCGGCTGCACGGTCTCAGCTTAAACAAAGTATTCACTTCCGGCGTGAGTGGTGCGATTCCGCGTGGCGTGTACGAGGGACAAGCTTTTGGATCATAACTGCAATCCTTTTCTTCCTGTTCTACCAGCACCTGCAAGACTTTGAAGTAAGTATCATACACTGTGTTTCACGTAACGTGTGCAGTACTTTATTTTGTATTGAACTATGTGGTAGCCTGTAGCATTTCATTGTAATCCACCCATTATCGCCCGTTATGAAATGAACACGCCTGCTGTTTTCACGCACGTCGTAGTAGTATACACAAGTAACACACTGGCACCCCCATCAGTATTTTCAACACACAGCTTTGTATGCTGATGTGTATTGTTTATTTTTTCTCGGTATATAGACATCATACATCCTGTTTATTTTTCCCATTTCATATACACAGCACATCCCTTTCACTCGCCAGCACATGGCGCATCCTGTTTATTATCGGCAGAATGTACCCGCGATAAAAAATATATCTTTTTGCCTTTCCAGTGGACCACGAGGGAGTGACACGGGGGAAGTGTGTGGAAAGTGGGTGCTTCTGCACTCAATTCTCCTCGCAAAAAGGCACACATTACTGCAACAACTGCGCCCCTCACATGGCCCGTCGCCATGTAAGTATCATACACCTTTCCTATGTTACAAACAGAATAAATTTTCAGTAATGCAAGTTCATACTGTCATACAGCTGTGTTAACACCTCAATGTACCTTTCCACTGCCACCAAAATATTATCACAATTTTACTACATGTTGTCCTGTTTATTATCGTATATAGTACACACTCCACATCCCTCCCAACAGCCACACTTTTTCCTACTTCCTGTTTCTTGTGTTACGGTAGAAGAGATAAATTTGGCCCAGGTAGTACACACAGGAATATAGTCCATGTCATAGTACTGTATATCCCCTTCACCTACTTATACCATCTTATATTGTAATATTTTTCGTATCTTGTTCTACTGTATTATTTGCCAGACATAATACGTGTATTTTTTTCTGCAGGAGAAAATGGGCCAGTGTAGTATGCCTGAGTGTGAGTGCGGACTATTTACAGTTGTGGAAGGCTGTCACGACTGCATAGATTGTGGCCATGGTGCAGGTTTGCACAAGGTGCCCGATGTACCCAGTAAGTATACCGTATTACACATTATGACCTACATTATTTTCAGGCCTTTTGTCACCCCTCCTTTCCCCTTCTAACATGCCATTTGAAAATTTATTGTCCCATTCCTCTCCTTTTACCATCTGTTTGACACACGCAGTACAACAAAGTGAATCACATGTTACAGGAGCAAAATTGCTGAACGAGATGGAAAAGGTGGGGAAAAAAAGGAAAGTCCTATTGCGGAACATCCCTGCCACGCCTCTTGAGAAGAAGGTTCCGGTGCGCCGGGTTAGTATGAAGCCTACTTTTATACTATATAGGGCTATACAGTACCGTATATACATGCTTTTCATTTTTTCTGTATGTTATATGCCACTTCTATTTTCATGTTAGCATTCTGATACATGTAGACTATTTATAACCCATTTTTCGTATGTACTGTAACCAGGTCCTTTCTCTCATACTGCATTCTTCCATTCTTTCTTTCTCATTCTCTGACAGCTTTTCGAAATAACGCGGGGGGAAAGAGTCAAGGTCCGGGGTGTCTGGGGTAACCGTGCCAAAAAGGACAGGCGTGGAATCCAGACTGTCAGTGTAAGTGTAGCAAACATATTATGACTATTCCCTTTACCATATTTCACATAAACTCATTATAAATAATAAGCTGATGAAATAAACACAACCAGCAAGAAACAAAAGTTTTGTAGAATGAACAGAAGTGTTCACTCGACCTTTAGCCCGCATCACTTTTTTTCCATGTTCATCCTTGTGACGCCCGTCGCCAGTGCTGTATATGGGGACAGCAGTCCTGTTTGTCGTCAGCATTTCATACACACATGGCGCGTCCTGTTTATTATTTCTCGTTATTTAGACATTATACATCCTGTTTATTATTGGCATGTGATAGACACGGCACATCCTTTATCCTGCCCAGCGCATGGCGCGTCCTGTTTATTATTTCTAGGTATATAGACATGATACATCCTGTTTATTATTGGCATGTGGTAGACACGGCACATCCGTTATCCTGCCCAGCACATGGCGCGTCCTGTTTATTATCGGCCGAATGTACACGCGATACATCCCCTAATTAGCCGACTCAACGTAGCACAACAAGTTATGTCATGTAACATAATGCAATGCCTGGTGTAATGTAGTACCATCTCACCTTCTTTCTGTGTTTATATTGTACCTGATGGTCACACCGGTGTTCTTCCAGATCGAATTCCAACCGGACGAAGAAGTCACGTTCAAGGGACTTCGTGACCGCTGTGCCCGCGTCTTCGCTATGGTGTCCTACGACACGCTGAGCAAATCTCACTCGGCCTTGCTCCTGGGCGGACTAAAAGGGCCGGAGGTCAACAACGATCGGGAGGTCCAAACGTTATTAAAGAACGGAAAGGGGTACTTTGTCCCCACCAAGAAGAACGAGGTGTCCTCTGTAAGCCACTTCTCCCTTCTTCTAATACATACAGCGTACATGAAGTGTTCTGTTCGGCCTTAGCACATAGTATATAGTGGAAATATAATACATTACATCCTTCAATTTTTTGGGTGCTTTTACCATCCAGTCTTCTTACTTTAATCTAAAGTACTACCTGTGCTTTTAATGTAGTAGGAACTGCATTTTAATTTAAGTACCCAAAAATTTTTACAGGAGGAGGAGGACTCTCTGTTGAGTGAGGTAAGGAGGACACACGAGTCGGACACCGAGCGTAGCTTTGATTTACCCCCAGTCAACATTCCGTCTCGCCGAAAGAAAACTGCCACAACGGGAAGTGCTGGAAAAGAAGACACAGAACGCTCTGCCAAGAGAAAGACCAAAGTCCCTTCTTCCGCAGCAGGAAGTTCCTCCCCACCACCTCCACCTGATTCCACTCACTCGTATGAAGGGAAAAAAAGGCCCAGAACACAGGAGGGGGAGAAGGTGAGCACAGGCAAAAATCCTGTTTCTTTCTACCCTGTAAAATAAAAATAATACATAAAATATGTCCTCTTTCCTCATTCTCTATGAAACATATGACGTACTTCGACAGCAAAAATGAGTGTTTTTTCTGTTCCCAACCTGTGCAGGATTTACCCCAAGCGCCAGAAGGTGAGGTGATATAATATTTGGTTGTGTTCATGTTTTGTCACGTTCAACTCATTTTCCCTGTTCTTTGTTGCAAGTTCCTTTCTCATTGTTCTTTTAATTTGGTAAAGAAACCCGAAAAAAAGTACAAAGAGACACATGAAATAAATTGCTATGTCATAAACTTTACGTCCTTTTTTCTTGTTCAGGCAGAGATATTATAGTACTACATAGCTTTGACTTCCTTTCACGTACATACCTTACAATGCAAGATGAGACAATTTTTCCTGTCTAGATTTTGTTCACCTTTCACTTTGTAGCGAGAAGAAAGATCAGCACGATGGCCCCTCCAGACAACTATGCACAGGAGGAGATCGGGACTGCCGTCACCGCCTTTGCTCTACAATATTTGACGGACACAGACGAAGTGGTCGGGCCCTACATCCCGTGGAAGTCGAGAAACCCGGATCACAACTACCTGCTGGCCAAGCTGGCCAAAGGTACCATAATTTATATGTCTTTTTTTCCCTTTTCCATGACATATCAAGGTCACTCCAAAAAAAAATCTGGTTTCTCATCAACAAGCACTGAAAAAGTTCAGTAGGGCGTTTTTTTTTTTAATTTTGAATTTTCTTAACGCAGGAGCCAAAATGTATAGGAAAAAAGTAGATTTTCTGCAACAAAATTGCACACTTAATTATTCAAGTGTCTATTTATTTGAAGCTGTTTGAAAATGTAACATATTCCTGCTGTCATACAGCATAACAGAAGTTTTATTTTGTATCAGGGGAAACGGACATATATAAAATCGAGATGCACTTGGAAGATGGTGTTAGAGTCCCCCGGTCCGTCGCCCAGGATAACGCGTGGCCGGATATGGCTGAGGACGAAGGTAGGAAGATTTACACCTCTACAGTGAAATCTCGATATGAGGAGGACGGTAATAAGGAGCAGACTGTTTTAAGCAGCAGATTTGCTATGCCAAGATTTTTTCTCTACATTTCTATAGTAATAATACCTCATTAGAACATGCTTTTCTAGACAAAAATGGTTTAGGAGGAGCAGAATTTTTCGTTCATGAATAACTTGTTCGGCTGTTCATTCATTTCATTGAGAAAAAAGTTCCCATTCCGATGAAGTGGGTGATGGTGTGTGTGTACAGGACCCCCACCCCCTGTATACACAGATGCAACCGGCATTGCTATCCTATGTTAAATACTTTATTTTACCCACAGCAACATGTTGGAATTCTCCCTTCTGTATCATGCCCTGTAACCCAGTGGGCACAGGAGGTTGAACAAAGATGGATAAATGTTTACCAATCTTTATTCGATGTTGATTCAACAATTATTCAACCTTGCTTATATTTGAAATGGCCCCTGTTTCTCTTTTTATAGCACAATTTCTATTCTTTTCTTGTAACAGGTATGACCCTGTTATGGCAGTCGCCATATCAGGTATACACAACATTGGAGACGACCTACATAGGGGTGGTGGCGTATCCCTTCCTGAGCAAGGACCTGGTATACGAATGGTTTGCCTTGGAGGAGGGGGAGGAGCGCTTCCTGGGCTTGACGGACCCCTTCGTGTTGGTCCCCCCCGGACGCTACACCTGTAAGCTCAGCTATATGGGGGAGGATGAGGTTGTGTTGCAGGGGTACATCAGCCGGGTGAACGTGCTGAAGTGCTCAAATCTCTTCCAAGGTGAGACGCTGTAAGGTGTTTACAATGTAGCATAGTACTGTGTTATATAATATAAATTTTATTTTTACTTGATACTAGAAGGATAAAGTTAATCTTTTCCTTCTTTCTTTTAGTGGCCAAAATTAAAATAATAGAACCGAGATGGAGAGACAGTACACTTTATACCTATCATACAAGCTGTGTTCACTTTTTTTATTTTTCAGAGTCCGGACTGCAGTTCATAGAACAAAAAGACTGCACGGTCCACTACGCGAGCAAAATCGGGGGAGGCAACTTTGGAGCAGTGTACCGAGGTGATTATTATGGACCAGTTGCTGTAAAAACCATTAAGACGAGTCACTCGGTCGACATATTCTTGGCAGAGATAAACATTGCAGGGTGAGTAGGAGAAGAAACCAGTTTGTTCACTGTTCTTTTCTCCCCGCTGTGTCATACGAAAGAAACTGAATAACAAAGATATACCCGCGCTTTCCATTGTGTTCCACCTTTCATACCATATGCATGTTACTTGTCCTTTACAAAACTAACCCCTTTTCTTTACCATACAGAAAGATGCGTCACCGCAATCTTATTCGACTGCTTGCCGTATGCCAGCTCGAAGATGAAATACATATCGTGATGGAGTTGTGCAACGGCAGAAATCTCGCTCGCATCTACGAGAAAATGCGCAAAATGAACACCATCAAGGCCAAAGTGAGTACCATATTTCAAGTGACACTGCACTTTCCGCACTGTCGCAATGATATGGCTTGTCCCGCCTTATATGGTTCATTGCGCGTCCTGCTTATTATTTGTCGGCAACATGTAGTCACGATACATCCCTTTACGTACTAAGTACATGGGTTGTCCTGTTTATTATTTTTCGGCAGCATGTAGTCACGATACATCCTTTTACGTACCAAGTACATGGGTCGTCCTGTTTATTATTTTTCGGCAGCATGTGGAGAGGGAAACAGCAGTGTGCCAACTACATTAGAAGTCGTCCTGATTTGCGGCTGGATGTAGTACTCTGTGTAACCCTAATGACAGGAGCTGATTCTCTCTCATTCTCACAGGAGGAAGTGCTCAAATTAGACGACAGCATGTTCGTCTTGCAGCAGCTCTGCCTCGCTCTGAACTACCTACACAGCATCCCCGTCGTTCACTCCGACGTTAAACCAGGGAATATCATGATATCCCCCAACTACGAGGTGAAGCTGCTCGACTTTAGTATCGCCCGCATAAAGCAGAGCGCTCGTGAGGAGCGCACCTATGCGACAAACTTCGGGGGCGGGCCGGGAGCGGGTACCTTCTCGTACATGGCCCCCGAAGTGTACAACGGTTCGAAAGTGAAGAGGCAAACCTCTGTAGACGTCTACGCAACCGCCTTAATAATTGTAGAAAATGCGAACAACGGAGCACTGAACTATCCCAAGATGCAACACGTGAAAGATGCCATGACGTCTGAAGGCCTTCCGAAAGGAATTAAGAAGGTGGCCCCTACCCTCCTACCCGTCACACAGATGGCTCTCAGCTGGAAGCCAGAGGAGCGGCCGGAAGCCAAGGAATTGGGGAAAGTAATAGGTTCTCTCTTCGACGAGGAGGCCTACTACGGGCAGAAGCCAGCGTGGTGAAGCGTAAGATAGACTACTGTATTCAGTGAGGGCAGGAAAAATTATGTGCATTTGTCTACTGTTCCATGACACTTTATTAGTTACATACAGAAGTGAACCATTTCATAAAAATAATATAGTCAAATCATGATACAATTGGGAAATTTTTTTTGTACAATATCACATGCTCGGTCTACTTTTATTTACATTGCATCGACATGTGCTACACGTTATATGATTATACCATCGGAAACTTTTTTTTTCTATTTCACATGCTCTCTGTACTTTTATTTACATTGCATCGACATGTTCTACACATTATATTTAACGATCACACAAAGCTAGAAAAATAGCTTGGGCATTCTGCATGCACAACACCATGTTGTTCTGGTTCAGGAATTCGTCTGCCTCTGCCCTAAACTGTGCCGGTACAATGTCTTCAAAGTGGTCTGCTATCTCATGGTACTCTGCCGCGAATTCCATGTCATCTGCCGCCTCAACACCGTAATGATACCCACACTGCTCGCCCCCTGTCAAATTTTAAATAAGAAAAAAAATTACATATATCACATGTCCAATTATTTGGTGACAAACAGTTCAACGGCCGAGCACATACAGAGGTCAAATAGCTTAACAATATGGGAAGGGAAACAGAGAAATTCATGTATACGGGCTTACCGAAAAGATCAGGATGGTTATACATGTCGTCTGGACATCCTCCACACGGCAGACTCACACCTTTCTGTTGGCAAATCTTGTGAAGGTTCCAGTCACGAATGTAGTCGTCCACCTGCCGCTTTACCAATGGCAGGTAGACGTAGATGAACGCGTCTCTGTGCAGGTGAAACAAAGCATGGGTGCGTTACACAAAATGAAATACATACACAAAGACACACTCATTTAAGACTGTTGGCCGGGTTATTTCACCATTTGACCTTGGGCCGTATTTCACGAGGCCATACGCCGAGCGAAATGTGGCACACCGGTCAACAGACTTGAAATGAGTGTGCCTTTGTGTTAATTTTTTATCATTTTCGATTTAAAATACGAAAATTATGAGGGGGGGGGGGGCCTATAATAGCCTAATTATATCCCCTTCAAATGTAAATTAAGCACCATTTTGATGACGTCACAGGGCCGTATTACGGCCATTGGTTTTTTCACGGGTTCACGGGTGGGTGAAATACGGCGTTGTTTGGTTTAGTCAATGGGACTGCTGTTTTTCATTAAAAAATTAAACTCTTTTCTTTGATACATAAAAGACATGCTGTTTCATATTTTTGCGTGGTAATATACAAGTTTTATACCGGTTTTCTTGTACGTCGACAGGCAGCCCATCTCGCAACATTTGTGTAAACTGCTGGTGTAGGCCATACGTGACATGCCTGTACATGCCGGACCAAAAGCACTCGATTTTCTGTAGAAATAACACAAGAGAGGCACAGTATAATAGTTAGGAAGGAACATGTTGTAGACATTGATATTATTTTTTTTCCTGCCCTTACGCTATATAAAGTGGGAAAAACAATTTACTTGGTTCAATTTGGACTTGTCCACCACTGCCGGTCGCTCCGACGCTACGTCAGTCCCATTACGCCTCAGGAACATCTGCAATTCTATGCTGAGCTTGTTCTCCGTACCCGGGTCGAACCTTGCTCTGTTCGGCACAACTGTTTAAAAGAAGAAAAATAAAACCTTGCATTAGGTTTCATCCGGTTTCCCATGTTTCCCTGTGTTACAGTATAACATGTATTTTGTGTGTACGGGTCAAGTGTTATGGCGGACACACAGTGAACATAATATTGTAAGGAAAAGTATACATACCTTCCAACTTCTGTATGGTGTCCGCAAATAGTTTCACCACGAAGTTTGGATTTTTGTTAGTCGTATATGTTGTGCACCAGAGCACCCTCCGTGAAAAGCAGTCTATCGCTCCGTGTATATAAATCCCATACGTAGCCAGTTTGTCATGGCCATCGATTGACCAGCAGTCATTGGGCCCCTGTAAAAAAGGGATGGAACTTTGTATTATAACGTACATTTACATGTCATAGCAAAAAATGGAACGTTCTATGTTATTCCCATGTCATATTATGTTAGCTATACTGTACATACCGGTGACTGAAAGATGCGCCGTACAAACTTCTTTCCCTTCCTCCTCTCCCCGGCTTCCGGGTCCAGCACCCTGGCCGCTGCCATGACATCGTCCCTATTTGGAAAGAATTTATTTTTTCACTCACTCTGTTATTTAATATTCTGCGGTGTACACTACACAGTATTGCACCAAGCATCCCGCGGTAGACACGATACAGTCCACCGATTTTATGATTCATACGGTATAACAAAGGGTTCTGGAGATGTAGGTTGGTATATGGACGAAAATAATATTTCGAAGCAGCACGCCAAAGTTGGGAGAAATACCTTTTTATTGCCACGTTGAATTTGTCTCTGATAATCCTTGTCACGCGTCTGTAGCCTGCTGTCTCCTGACACTTCTCCTGAGCATTCTATGGTTATACCGGAAATAATATTCATATACTTGGTTTAGTGTTAACAGTATTAATAAAACAGCATGACATAGTACTACATGACGTCATGACAAATTAATATTGTGATATAAGTTTGCTCTGTTTATTTGTGCTATGCTCAGGTAGGAAAAGGATATGGATGAAAAGGAATACAGTTGACTGTAATGTTACACACCTGCACTAGATTTAGGACGGTTTCCGGCTCCAGCGGTACTGTCCTGGTGATGCCAAACTGTTTTAGCCGCCTTTTCAAAGTACTGAGGCTGGCAATTGGGAAAAAAAGAAATAAAGATTGACTGCTTGCCACTTGACTATTTTTCCTTCAATTTTTAAGAGAAATAAAGCTTGAATTGGTCACCAAATTGTTGAAAATATTGGCATCAATATGTCGTAATAGTAGATAATTCTGGAAATTATGTAAAGGCATTAGAGCATTTCTTTAGGTATAGGAGTATAAGCCTGCCCCGAGTATAAGCCTGCCCCGTGTATAAGCCGGGTCAGTTTGCCACTTAGTACTTGTAGAAGCCCGGGCTTATACACGGGGAAATACGGTACTTGGAAAAGTGTAGAGGTGTGGAGAAGCCAGCTGTACATGTAATGAAAATGAATGGAGCAGTGTTCTCCTAATGCTATACCTGAAGGACAGCCCAAACTGTCTGAGGTATCGTAGGATCATCTCGTTGCTTTTCCCCAGCAGCACCAATTTGGACAGTATGTCTGGCAGTAGCTCTGTGCAATAATGGAAGGAGAAACAGTTGTATTATTGCACAGTAATGTAGGAAGTATATTTCAGGAAGTCATATGATGAAAAGGCAGGATAGTAGGCGGTGTAACTGTGATATACTACCTTGTGTCGTGTTGTGCTCTGTGTCAAGGTGGCCACACTCTACGCACTGCATTATCCCCACCACTATCTCCAGCCTTTTACACGGGCATCTTTTGCAACTTCTGTGGAACAATTCCTCGTACTCCATTTTGCTGGTACTTCTGAAAAGGGAAAGAAAAGATATTTGATTGCACCCGATATATCGATACATATGCAGCACACGATAATAAACAGGATCCTGTTTATTATCGTCCAAGCGTATATGAAATCCCGTTTATTATCATCCGGACATACAATTGAACAGGATTCGGTCTGGTTATGTTGCCGGAAAGACGAGCGCGGCGGTGGAAACTACACACTGTGACATAGCAATCGCTGTAGACACGACATAACCTCATCGAACAGTGTGCCCGGTAGACACGAGACATACTGCAAAGTGCTGCCATCTAGCGGAGTGCTTCCGAACGAAGGGATGGGAGCGACCTCTACATCGTATAGCAATAACTACGCAGGAGCGCCATTCGGTCAACAATACGTTTCACAGTAACATTATGCCTTTCTTACACTTATTACCGAAAACATGAATGAATCAGGTAGGAAAGATGCTGTACAATGTGTATACATATGTCAGGAAGCAGAAATCCGGCATGCCATGCTGTGTTGAACGTATGGGGGGCTGGGTATGAGGTATGTCGACGGGATTAGCCTAATGTCCTGGTGCTTCTCGTGTCTACATTATACGGCTGTCTCGTATCTAAAAAAGGTGGGATGTTTCTTGTCTACTGTGGGGGTCTCTCTTGTCTACCGCATCAGACCTATAATGTTATAAGGCTGTCTCGTATCTAAAAAAGGTGGGATGTTTCTTGTCTACTGTGGGGGTCTCTCTTGTCTACCGCATCAGACCTATAATGTTATAAGGCTGTCTCGTATCTAAAAAAGGTGGGATGTTTCTTGTCTACTGTGGGGGTCTCTCTTGTCTACCGCATCAGACCTATAATGTTATAAGGCTGTCTCGTATCTAAAAAAGGTGGGATGTTTCTTGTCTACTGTGGGGGTCTCTCTTGTCTACCGCATCAGACCTAGAAAGTAAAATATTATAAAACTGTCTGTCAGGGAGTGCTCATTTGGTATGGCCGGGGGGGGGGGGGAGCATGTGAGGGGGGGGCATTTTTTTTAGGGGTATTCACAGGGGAGGGCCTTTTCTTTTTTACCCATTTTTTTTGGGGGGGGGGGGGCCTTTTTTTGGGGGGTATTCCTAAACACCAATATTGTTTCTCATGCACTACTTGGGGGGGGGGGGGGTGCACCGTATTTCATACAGGAAGGATAACATGGTGTCTTTTTTTCTGTTTAACACAGATGCCCAGGAAAAACCCTCAGTTGGAAGAGGTGAAGCAGGCCAACCGGGCGGACCACAGGAAGTGGTTAGAAAAGAACAAGCAGGAGTGGCCAGAGTTGCACAAGGCCAACAGGGCGGCTGCAAATGCTGTGAGTATAAAGGGGCCGTGGAGGCGGATGGGGGGGGGGGGGAGTGAGGGTGGAAATGGCAAGACAAGTATGGAATGTAGGGTAAATGTGGGGTGACGTGCTGAATGTTGAAAAATCCCCCCCCCCCCCCCGCGAAGGCACAACGTTTTCCTTGTTACACATTTTTCATTGGGTGTGCTGTATATATTTTTTTTTCTCCGATTATTTTTTAAACTTTTTTTTTTCAAACGCACACTAAGTAGTGGTAAAGGACAGAGCACTTGACATGTGAGGAACCTTTGGGTAACATGGTCGGTATGTCACCGATGTTACCCACGTTTACCATACTGGAAAGGGGGGTGGGGGGAAAGTATGTTCAAAAAAAATAAACAGATGAGTGTATTGTATGATTTGTCTTTCTTTCTTAAGAAATACGAGGCTACACGCCCCTACTCAGAACTGAAGGGGAGAGAAGAAAGCACGCGTGCTGCTCTCCAAAAAGCTGAGTGCGGCCAAGGCAAGGGGGAAGCTCACAGAAGAAAAAGGTAAATTTCTTTGTTTTTTCTCTATATATTTAGGGGCCGTGTACCCCTACACTGCATGTAAGGAGTGTGGTGTGCCCAAAAAAAAAGGATTTGTCCCATATGTGGGTTACACTGCCTTACGTCAGGATGAATGTTGTCTACAGTATGGGGTGGAGAAAGCATGTATCATGTGCTCCACTCACCGGGGAGTAAATGGCAGGAGTGGGGGACTGTATTAAATGAAGCCTAAAAAAAAAGTATCTGTGTCCTGTGGCGCAGGGCCAGTGTGATGTGAAGTTGGCATACAAAATTACACTGACTGGGTAAATGGGAAGATATATGTTGTTTCAGCTCGGGAGATGAAGGAACAGTTCCTGCGCGATTTCCCAGGGGCGGTGCTGAAAGGCTACAACGATGCAACGGAGGAACAGTCCGAGCAATCAACGGAACAGGAAGTCCAAGCAGAAGAGCTGACAGGAGAGGAACAGTCTGAGGAATCTACGGAAGTGGAAGTGCAAGCAGGAAACGTGACAGGACAGGAGGCTGTACCGGGTGCCACTGAGGCACAGAACACAGAGGGAGAGGAAGCAGAACAGCAGACAGGAGAGGGTTTGGGTCAGCGACACACCGAACAGGCCGTGAACTCTCCTCCCACTGTACCTCAGCCCGAGGAAGAGGATGCCCCAGCTTACCGTATGGGAAGCCAGGTCTCTAGTCGGTGAGTAATTGAACATTTAGCATACGCCTATTGAAAAGTTTTAAAATTATTTTTTGGGCAAATCAATTTTCACACTACACACCGCTGAGCGCTCGTCTTTTATAATTGATACATAGTAATATGCGCCATACTATATACATGATATTCCCACCTAATGGCATTCCTTTTTTTGTTTTAAAACCCTATGTTAGGTACCAAAACTGTATAGGAAAGATATGTACGAAATGGCCCGTCTCGTGTCTACATGTATATATTAAAAGGAAATTTAACCTGAGCCAAAATGTGCTGTCTCATTCCCTGTACTTATGCTACAACTACAAAAAATATTTTTACACTATAGCAAATTAGTACCATCAGCCAGTTTCCTGGATTAAAATTGAGAATACATGAAATTTATTTCCCACAGAACCCGCAGCAACAAGAAAGAGAACAGCACTGGGTCCGCCTTCTGCACCCCCCCCCCCCCCGCACAGAAGATCAGACAGACTACAGAAGAAAAAATGTGTCAAATCCTTCCCCCTACCACTTAGTACAATGGCCCAAGTAGAGGAAAGAAATGCTGCAACACTGAAGAAGGCACCACGTTCACCCTCGCCCACTAAAAGCCCTGCCGCACGGTTCGCAAAAGGTCTCAAACTGTCCAAAATTTGAAGAAAGGGATTTTTTTTTTCTCTACCTTATGTAGATAAATACATAAAAGAGAGAGAGAGACAAGTTAAGAAATAAAACGCCTTACTTTTTTATTTGACAGCATTGTGATGATAAACAATCCGTTAAAGTCATGCGGCCTTATTTCAACGTTATACGGGTTAGGTATAAAATAATATACCGTGATGCCAAAAAACTAAGTACCGGTATCCTGTGTCCTGTTCATTACCCCTGTTCATTAAACTCGTATATGATGAAAACTAAGATCTTTCCTACTGTATGAAAACATACATGAACACACAATGATGTAAATACCATGCAAAAAGATAATACAAATAACAAGAATACACTTAACATCTAGGAAACTCTATAGTACTCATTGCCAGTATACATATATGAGTGCATTTTTATGTAAAAGGGGGACCTAATGTGAAGACATTCGTGCCATTCTTGGCGGGCTGACACTCAAGCGAAAAGGCTTTGTAGATAGGTCACTTTAGCATTTTTATGTATAATATTATACTCACAGCTATAGTACCAGATGTCCTAACTTTAAATAGTCACAGCGAGTGAAATACCCAGTAGAACACTACATGAGAATGGGAATGCATCACCCAAATACTGATGATATCATAGAAAATCACAAACATGCTGTATATATTACCGCATTCAGACGCACAACATTAAAAAATATGACATATAGCCTCAAAGAGACCGCCTCTGTAGTGGTTACCCAAGCCCGTTGCTGCAGCTCCCGGTGGGTGAGGGTCAGTGAGGCCCCCCCCCCCTGTGTCCTCTGCACCCCTGCGCCTTTTTGTACATGACACACCTGGGATAAAACCAAACCCCTCTGAAATACCACATAAAGTTCCCAATGGTATCTGAATTGTCATTGTCATTAGTGTATATGCATGTCTGAATGATATTCTTTCATCAAAATCAATAATATATGGATATACAATATGTTAGGCTTTTGGGCCGAGCTACTTAATAAAAGCGAACGCAATAAATTAACAAATTCTTCTATTTCCCCTCATTCTGCCTCTGTATCTTCATCATGACCGACAGTGCTGCTGTGCGCAGCATTTCCTCCTCCGCGTTCCGCGTTCTGTAAAGAAAATACACAAACGGTTTGCACTAAAAATAAATAGAAATGAAAGGACAGGAAGATACTAAAGGAAAAGGATGACATTACATGGAAACAGGACTTGGTACAGGACACCACTTGAGATGTGCATCACGAATTACACTACATGTCTGCTACATTACATACTACATTTTCGGTATAGCAAAGCGTTAAAACAATACATACCGTGTGCCCACTGCCCCCTCCTCCTCAGAGCTGCTTGAGTTGTCCTGTTGACTTGGCACAAAGTCAGGGTCCGGGGTCCCCGGCTCAGAAACACAGGAAGAGGAGGACCCAGGACTGCTGGCTGTCATGGGGGTGTCGCGTTCCTCCTGCTCCGTGTCCCCCTCTTGCTGGTCGGTGTGACCCTGGCTCACAGGGCTGGTGGCAGTGGCCTGGGACCCGCCCCCCTCCTGCTCGCTGTCCTCCTGTTCCTCCTGACTGTCACCCTCCGTGACAGGGCTGGTGGCAGTGGCCGGGGACCCGCCCCCCTCCTGCTCCCTGTCCTCCTGTTCCTCCTGACTGTCACCCTCCGTGACAGGGCTGGTGGCAGTGACCGGGGACCCGCCCACCTCCTGCTCGCTCTGCTCCTCGTCCTCCTGACAGTCACGCTGGGTGACAGGGCTGGTGGCAGTTGCCGGGGACCCGCCCCCCTCCTGCTCGCTGTCCGGCTCTCCCTCTGTTTTGAAAAAGGAAAGATCAAAAGTGTTACATATGTGGTGTACATTTAGCCGATAATAAACAGGACACTGGATACCGGTACTGAAGGATGTCTCCTGTCTACATTAAGCCCATTATATACCGTACTACTTGTACAGTTTGTGATGGGAGGCATCTGTTGTGTGTAACTAGCATCAATAATAAACAGGACGGGCCATGCTCCTGGTATATTGAAGGATTACTCTGGTCTACATACTACCGACAATAAACAGGACTACTGCTATACTGGGTGGAAAGAGGAATATATCGTGTCTATGCTTCCCCGAAAACAAACAGGACACGCCATGCCGACGGTACAGGGAAGGATACCTGCTGTATTATTCCCGCCAACAAGTAACAGGACTACGCTAAACAGCATGGCCAACAGTGATATGGTAGTACTAGTGAGTAGTGTACGTACCTTCAGCGCACTGCTGGCTAAAGAAGGTAGACAGGTCGGGACAGGGCCCGGGAAGAGGGGTGGAGTGAACAGCGGGGGAGTCCTGTTGTGCCACGTGTACCTCGGCTATAGATAAAATAAATTACATTGTAATGAGGGAAAGAAAAATTTGTTGCTTTGTGAACAGGATGTGGGAGGTAGGGATTATATCTCATACACCATTCCTTTATCCAAAGCTGTTTCCCACCCCGTATGTAGAGCGTGCAGAGAATTTTTTATATGATACTGATATATATAGGGAATTTTGATTTTGTTCTGCCGTACTTACAGTGCAATGTCTGGAAAATCCCACCGTGTGAAGCGGATGGGATATCGTTGAAGCTCGGAGGGTTCTCCAGTGACCACCGAGTGACAGGGCTGGTGGCAGTGGCCGGGGACCCGCCCCCCTCCTGCTCCCTGTGCTCCTCGTCCTCCTGACAGTCACGCTGGGTGACAGGGCTGGTGGCAGTTGCCGTGGACCCGCCCCCCTCCTGCTCGCTGTCCGGCTCTCCCTCTGTTTTGAAAAAGGAAAGATAAAAAGTGTTACATATGTGGTGTACATTTAGCCGATAATAAACAGGACACTGGATACCGGTACTGAAGGATGTCTCCTGTCTACATTAAGCCCATTATATACCGTACTACTTGTACAGTTTGTGATGGGAGGCATCTGTTGGGGGGACAACTGAACCATGTGATAAAGGTATAGCCCACCCGTGTTTAAATATGTATGCCTCCCTTGTTTACTCCTACCGTAAATCTACCGGTATGTCTCCTGTGTACAACGAAGTACATGGGTAAAGGATGCGTTACATGTGTACTGTATGATTTACTTTTCCCAACGTAGCGTGCACAGCGTAATGACTGGAATATAGTAGAAACAATAAGGCTTACCTTGCTCAACATCTGACGGGGTGGAGGGTCCTGCAATGCTCTGCACTTGCTGCGCCGCAGCCTCAGCCCGGTACTGCCTATGCAGCCTATTGTTGAGATCCTGGGCGTGAGCCCACGCATCGGTCCCTGGTAGCGGCCGGTATTTCTGTGGATAAATAATGTACCAAAAAATAGGGTTAAATTGAATATATTGTAAAGGGAGTTAATTTCTTCCACTGGCATGAAACAAAAAATTATATGTATGCATTTGAAGTTGTTTCTTTCCCAGTTTAAACGTCACCTAAAGTCACCCAGGATATTGGCTCATTTGGGTTTAAAAAATATTTGGATGGGGGGACAGCCCTACTGTGTGGGTATGAGGGATAGGATGCATAATTTACATATGAAAAAGCTTTGGTGAAAAAATGCTATAGCTTAAAAGGTTCCCCAAAGCGGGGTGTGTTTGGCACGTTTTAAACCTTTTGAATTTCTTCTTTGGCACACATTTTTTCATTTAATATCCCTCCATTCTCAAAATATGTTAAAAAATCATTATGATAAAGGATTGATATTAATAAAATTTGATTATAACAATCTGTGTTATTCAAGTGTAATAGAAAGTTGCAGGGTATGTTGCAGCACATTTTTATATATCAGATAAAGTTGTCCACATTTTAAAACGAAAAGCCCCAAAGAAGAGATACAAACGCATAATAATTGCCATATCCTTAGGGCAGCCATAGCGTACTGATGCGTGTAGTAAAATGGGCCCTCTAGATGCCAGGACTTTCTGTCCAGGGACTGCCATAGTGTTCTGATGTGGGGAGTAAAAAGGGCCCTCCAGATGCCAGGGCTTTTTGTTCAGGGACTGCTATAGCGTACTGATGTGGGGAGTAAAAAGGGCCCTCCAGATGCCAGGAATTTTGGGATTAGATAGCCCCAAATGCCAGGGTTTTTTGCCCTTTTCATACATTTTGATGCTTAGTAATGTCATGAGATATAACACAGGAATGTAATAGTTTGGTGAATCGAACTGCCATATACATAGCCTTAGTGTTAAGAGAAACTGGAATATGCTTCTTAATTGCATATGCATATTAATTAGTTGCAAAAAGGGGTAATTAGTTAATTGTGTCACAATTGAAAAAAGCATGCCATTTTCATGGCTGTCTAAACTAATGATTTATCTCATAAACCTCATCACTGATGGGCTTTTAGCATAGAAAAATACTTGAAATATTGTAAATAGGTTGGAATTTAATGATTTCAGCATGCTTTATGCACATTATTGACCCAATTAATCATTTAATCAAATACGTTTTAATACGTTGTGGCTCTTCTGTTGTTTATTCAATTCAGCAGTTGAAAAACGTTTTATTACGTTCTGGCATAGAGTTTTTTTTATTAGGTACTCTGCAGTTGCAGAGGCAATAACGTATCAGAACGGTCTATGAAAATATATCTTGGTAGGAATACGTTTTAAAACGTTGTGGTAGCTAGATGTATGAGAGGTTTTAAGCACCTGCCCATGCCAGAACGTTTTAGGGTGTTCTGTAGTAAGTGTTCTTCTTGTTAGGAAAACGTTCTAAAACGTTATGCCATCTGAATGTCGGAGAGGTTCTATAATGATGAACGTTTCAGAACGTTTTTTGGCAAAGACATTCTTGGTAGGAATACGTTTTAGAACGTTATGGAAGCTGGATGTCTGAGAGGACATCTTTGAGCTACCTTGTCGACATCTAGGTTACCATGTCAACATGTTGACATGCCAGTGACATGATGACGGCCAAGGTGTTGACATGGCGGCCACAATAACGACCACATGTCAACATGCTGGCAGCCAAGATGTTGGCATGATGAGGTAGAGTTTACGAGATTTGTTTATTTCATCTCAACAGTATAATACATTTTGTGACTATTTCCATCATACTAATCCCAATAAATCCACAATCATATCAAATACACCCATCCAATATGATGTGAATATAAACAGGCTGCTGCTAAGAATTTCCTCTACTATAGGCTCTAGTTTGCGTGGGCCACCTTACTATTTGTACAATCTGTAAAATTGAAATAGCTGAAGTATATAACTTACAACTATGATATAATTATATAAGGCTGCATAAAACTTTCCGAAAAAATATGGTGCGGGAGGGAGGCTTTTATTTTATTTTGTTTTATATTAATTTCCTAGGCCATGAGGGAGGTGACTTTTCTTTATTTTAACATTCCAAGTGACGAGGGAGGTCTATTTTCTTTTTTAGCAATGTAGGGATACCGCATATGCTATATGTATATGTTATTTGAACCATATTCCTACGAATAAGTGAGATTCAGATATATGAGAACAGTATTCCAAGTACTTCCAAGTGGAGATTCTCAAGTAAATTTATGGCATGATAGAGAACTTTTTGGGGATTCCAAAACTGTAAAATGTATGAAAATTGATCAATTGGTTACCACAAAAATACCCTCAACAAGGGGCAGAAATTTCAATGTTTTTTTATCTAAAACATTTAGGGATGCGTGGGTTTTGATGGTTTTTTTTGTAAAATAATGAAAAAAGGCTTCCATGTGGCCCCTTTTAGAGGGTGCGGGCGGTTCCTGCAAAGCTAATTATTAATTTTATGCAGCCTAAATGAAATTACATAGTGATTGCACTTGATTACAATTAGAGAGTTAGATAATGTAACATTGAATATGTCACAGGATATGTCTATGTGTGAAAGATGGTGGGGGGGGGGGGGCAGGAGTCTAGGGGAGGGGGCAATTGTCAGGGGGGAAATATGTCAGGGGGGCCAAAACCCTGAGACCATGGTGATGATGCACATTGGTGCCAGACCAGGTGACATAGGACTACAGGTTATCAGGCCACGTTATATAAAGGTACATGGCACTAGCTAGATAATATCACATAGGGGTAAAGGGCGCCCGATCATGTGACACTGTGCTACCTGGTACCAGACCACAGGACAAATAGAGACATGGTGCCAGACCCCGTGCCATAGAGGTGCAAGGTATCAAACTATGTGCCATATAGGTACATGGTACCAGATCATGTGACATGAGGACAAATGGTACCAGACCACAATAATAGGGGCAAAGCGTTTTAGCATAAAGACATTGTATCCCAGGTTTAAAAAAAACATGGTCATTATCATCATTTTTAACTCAACACCATTGTATCACGGTTTACCAGAATGTGCTATAGTATACTATTATAAACCAGGGTATGTGTAACACTTTTCTACCACTGTACACCATGTTAAACTATAGTTGCATTTACTGCTATTATAAACGATAGTTAGATGGCTAAAACAACATCACTGAATACCATAGTTTACCACAAACTATTCTGCAAGTATGAAACTTGTAATTGACCATGATGATTAGATAATTGTTAACCACGGGTTATTATGATCTATAATTGTAATACATTTTATCATGGTATATAATGGTTATCGTCACTATGCTTTACTATGGTATATCACCATCATGATAAACCATGGTTTGTATATCACAGTATATATAATGGTTAACTCAGGTTTACTAGGGTGGTTACACTTAATATATGCAACTATTATATATTATTGTAATACTGTGTTTCTTTATTCATGGTAAACTCTGTTTTAAAACCAATGTTTAACTTGTCATAGGCATCATGCTCCGAGTACTCACACTAACTATGGGATTTATCATGGTATTTACTATGGTACATTTTTTATATAGATAATACCAGATTAGGAGATCCAGAAGTTTTTTTTCTTTTTGCATTAATATGTTCTAAGAAGTGTGTTTGTCACATTGTATTTCTATATGCTTAGAGATAATTCATTTATAGCTAGCTTAAACATGCCCAAGTTATTTATTTGAAGTTTCTATATTGGGTTTAAAGAAATTGTTATAGATAATAAGGTATTTTCTTTGGGGTAAACAAATTCATTTAAGGGTGAAATTGCATTTCTAATGGGCTACTTAGTGGAAAGCGGGAAAGTCCAACTAACTAGAATACAGAGCTCCTGCTGCTTTATCAAAAATAACCCTTTTACAGAATACCGTAAAACCTCTTTCATTTGATACCAAGCATGCCTATATGGGGGGCGGCTTGGATGAACACCTTGTAGGAAATTCAAATTTTTCCTTCTATTTTTTATATATTCCCAAAAATGCTTAATTCCTGTCAGTTCTCTTTGTGATCATCTAATAGGACGATGTACAACGATTTTGTTGCTAGCAAATGATTGGGGTTGGTCTCACTCTCAGCACATGAGTTTGAGTTTGGAAAAGTTTTTATTGGACAAAATTCCGCAGTATTACACTATGTCTCTCAAATAGAGCCAATGTTAACACAAAATCACAACACATGTTTATATTCATGGCAAATACCGATCGCTAGCAGATACAGTACAGAGAAAACACAGACACACATAGTATACAAGTAGGGCAGCTAAGCTGGTAGATCGCACAACATTGTGCAGAACACAATATTAAATCAATACTGCATCACTCAGAACTGGGTTTTTCCATGAGGGACATTCGATTGTTATCATACAATTCCACAAAACATGTCACGTTCAGGTTGCTACGAGGGATCCAGCAGCCGGGATCAGAGACCAGAAAAAGTCTTGAGTTAAGACATATCGTAAACCTCAGCAGCATAGTCATGCATTTACAAACTAGTCATTAAATATAACATAGTTGTAGTTGCTAAATGTCTCATTTATCACATCATCTCAAAATGTATGACATGACGGGCACATGTATGCCAACATGTGTCCCTCATGTTTGATGACATGACGGACACAGCTATGTTGACATGAGGGACACTTGCCTCTTAACTTGTCGTTCTCATTTACATGTGAATTCGTGAAAAAAAAGAGAAAAACTTTCCTGGTACCATGGGATGGGATATGGTACTATTTATTAATATTCTCATGTGACGGGATCTGGTATAATGTATTCCCATGTGACTGGATCATGTACTATGCGATGGGATCTGATACCAGGTATCAACAGCCGACATGATTTGGTACAGTATATAGTCTAATTGACTACTTCTCCAAAACGTTTCAAAACGTTTTGCTAGACTAATAACTTTTCCTCAGAACGGTCTGATACGTTTTGGCACAAGACCATACTATAAATCCTGATGCCAAAACGTTATAAAACGTATTATTCTCAACATAAATTTTCTTCAAAACGGTTTGAAACGTTTTGGCCATGAGAACCCTGCAGAGGAACTGCTGCCAAAACGTAGAAAAACGTATTTCTCTTTAGCATCTTTTCATCAAAGCAGAGATGCCAAAACGTTTTAAAACGTTTTGCTTTTGCAACTGCAAAGACCAGTGTGGGATAATGTGTACTTGGCAGGGAGAATTATATTGAATATAGAGAGAAATAATTCCTTGAACACGCATTATTACTGTATGGAAGCCAAAAACTTCAAAAATCCAGTACACATATTACGTTTTGGTAGCCCCCCAACAGAAAGCACTGGCATCTGGGAGCCCATTTCTACTCCACACATCAGAACGTTTTGGTAGCCCCTCAACAGAAAGCACTGGCGTTTGGAAGCCCATTTCTACTCCACACATCAGAACGTTTTGGTAGCCCCCCAACAGAAAGCACTGGCGCTCCTAAGGATAATGGTTGTACGTACTGCTGCCTGCTTTTTGTGGTATTCTCTGGCTTCTGCTGCTGCCGCAGGACCCTTTTTAAACTTCTTCGAGTAGTATCTTTTGGAATTGGCCCTGTGCCTTGTATCGTCATAAATGATGCGGTCTGCGGGGAGTAAGTGCTGGGAGTGAGGTTTGACTCTCGCAACCCAGTCGTCCAGCTCTTGCTGGGTGCAGCCTGACTGTGGGGCAATTAACGGGGTTTCATATGGAAGAGACATCTGCAATATGAAAATATTTGCGTCACATTGTGGAATATTCACATGATTCGTATGAGTGTCCTGTTTAATATTGCCGTCCTGTTTATTATCACCATCCTGTTTATTGTCGACGTCCTGTTTATTATCCACCAAGGCGTGCGCTCGGAAAGTGGCCACACGATTAATTTAGAGCTAAGACATGCTTTGTACTTAATACAGTAGATAGTAACGATGTAGTTGAGCCATATTCTACACTTTATCCGTTTTATTCTAGCTTATTTCATCTGTAATACAATAAAACAATGCAGAAAGACCGTACGTGAAGACTTACCTTGTTTTGACCGGAAGTAGAATAGGGATGTGTCGCCGCCTAGCGTGAAACGTTATGGTACGGAAATAAACCGCCAGATGGCAGCAGGTCGGCGCGGTATCGGGCGGTATGCGTTATTGCACGTATAATGCCTGCTCACTATACCGTCATGTATATTTAACGTGGCAGAACACCGTACAATACAGTAAACATGAGACATTTCACATAGTATTGTATTACATAGCGTACAGTACAAGAAGGAGTATGAACAAATTGTGACTTACCGCGTGCTCTACTGCAGAAGGAATGGCATACCCTGGGTATTGTTTAACTTGAGGACAGTGCGTTCGTTTAATATGAAGAAAAAGTAGTACCGCCCCCGGACCAATGGGAGGCTGTATAACAAAGTATACATGGCGCAGGGCGGTATGGCGGAAATTGACAGTTTACAGCGCCAATTTTCGTACTTGACAGTTGACAGCAAGTTTTTTTCATGTTTTTCAAAAATGAAAAAAAAAAATATTTGTGAAAAAAAATTAAATTTTTTTTTTCGCCTTTTTTTTAAGGTGAATTTTTTTTTTTTTTTCATAACAGTGTTTTTTTGGGCGTGAGCCTTGTCGGCCACCGTACATATGACCTTTTTCTGGGAGCTAATATAGATCAGTATACAAAGGTCGTAACTGACAAAGTGATGTTTTTCTCAGTATACAAAGGTTGTAAGTGATGTGAAAATGTTAACCCCAATGTATATTATCATTAAATCAGTGTATTTTGTGGGTTTTTTCTAACCATTTAATACAATTTCTATAATATGTGTACATTTGGATATATTTTTTACAAAAAAATGTTAACTTTGAAATGTAAAGGGGGTGAATATAAAGGAAAATGACCGAAATTGCTCATTTTAGCAGAAATTTCACTGTTGCTAGGCAACAGCAAAATGTGTATAATTCTTTTTAAGTAACATAAGCAACTAAAAATATAAAAGATTCATCTAGTGAGCATTAGGCTTAAATCAATCGACTATTTGAACATTTTTTTACAGTTTTGTATTAGAGAAATAACTTACCATCTTTGTTTACTGATTAAATATACAAAAGTATACATGCTATTCAGTATACAAAGGTCGTAAGTGACCTAGTTTTCCCCATTTTTTCCTCATTATTGCCATATTTACTAAGGAATTAGTTAATAATGTCAAATGCAAAAATGAATTATGAAACCTGAGTACAAGCCTACATTATTATCCGAATTGAATTACTGCTTTTTTTGCATTCAAGTTGATAAATGTATACCGCGTGACGAACGTGTTGTTTATCAATAAACAAGTTCGTTTAGAGCTCATTGAACCAAAAAAAAATATTTTAGAATTATTTATATAATAAGTTAATACGTATAGTAGTTTACATATAAGACAATTTCGGGGGCAATATAACATATATTTTAGAAATTACAGCCTGAAGACCACATTGACTTTTCTTATTTTGCTCATATCTCAAAACATGGATTTTCCACTTACGACCTTTGTATACTGAGGCGACGAATTCTGGTATGTAGTCGAAAAGTTACCGACCTGAAATGACCGCAAAGATAGACTTTCATGGATTATATCCCAATCCCCTTCCACGAACAATATAATAATACCCTGAGAATAACCCAATGTACAACTCAAAATTACTCATTTCTTATTGTCAGGGCTTCTATAACGGAGCTCATGATAATCAACCGCCACTATTTCCCTCAAAACAAAACAACAACAACAACAACAACAACAACAAAATCAGAAAAAAAGAGACATAAGGCAGGAACGAACATTAACATTATTGTCAAGTTTCATCACATCTGTTTCAGGAGAAGATGAACGAAGAAAGGAGAACTGCAAATATCGATGTCGGTTTTGGACCAAGGATAGACGCATCCAGACGCCGTTAGTATTGTGATCTACAGGTTCTGAATCACTGAACGCCTCCTACGACCCTGAGAGTAGGCATACACTATTGAAACACCCACAACGTTATTTGATATAGAGTCTAATGTAATGCGCAATGTGAGTTTATCTTTCAAAAACATGATAGTTATGACACAGAGGTAAAGAATGGCTTCCTTTCCGTTGCCAATGAAATATATCATCAGTAAATCCTGTTTTACAATTTCTGTATTTAAGAATACAATATCATAAGTACATCGATCACTTATCCATTCACTGAATAAATCTATAGTTCATAAGAAACCAGACATCCATCCGCATTTTCTTGTATATTACTATTTATAACTTCTTATGACTGTTACCAACAATATTGTTCACCCCAAGATGAATGTCCAATAAGTGTTCTACACAGAGAGAGGAAACCGAGTCACAAGGGGAGTCTAGCCTAAAAAGAGGAGAACCAGATCTCCCCTTAGCTCCCTTTTCACATTGTCTGACTCATATGACCCTGACTCCTTTTCAATTAGATCAAATATAGTTCAGGTCAGATCAGGTAAGTAAATGGTTGCCTGGACTCCCTAAAGGAGTTACGGAAGTAACTATGCAAGATAGAAATAGAAAACACTCAGTGGCCAGTGTGTCCGTCATACATTTTATATTCCGCATTAGCTAGATGATCACTGTACAGCGCCATCTTGTCTGGTACCAGTGCTCTTTCCTCTGCTAACTATAGAAGCCTGCTGCTTAGCTAAAGCTGGTTCCTGTCATGACCGAAATTTGGTGTTTTAGGGGTCATAAACCTTTCAAGTATAGGCCTCTATTGTGGGTCCTTAGTTCACCTGTTCAGATTGGGGGAGTGGTTAGGACTCTCACCTACCAATCCATGCATCATGGGTTCAAATCCATGTCAAGGCAATTTTGTTCACACACAATTTTAAGATGTATTTTGGTAGGTCAAAAAATGTGATAGTATACAACTCGGATGTAAAGATCCTTAACACCTAAAATCTAAGATTTAAAATGGTTTTGTATTGTTGCATTGGGTTTTCTTTGTAAATAATATTACTATTTCTTACCAACTATAAAAAAAGATATGTTGCCTTGGCATGGATTTGAACCTATTACCCCTGGATTGATTGGCCAGTGTCCTAACGACTCCCCCAATGCAACCAGGTGGCATGAGAAATATTCAAATACAACTGATTCAAAACCATTTTAGATTACACTATAAATATTGATCTTGTGTAAAGGATCTTTAAAACCGAATTGTATACTATCACAATTTTTGACCTACCAAAAAATACATGTTAAAATTATGTGTGACAAAACAGCTTAGACATGGATTTGAACTCATGACCCATTGATTGGTATGCCAGAGTCCTAACCACTCCCCCAATCTGAACAGATGACCTAAGGACCCACAATAGAGGGCTATAAGTGAAAGGTTTATGACCCCTAAAACTCCGATTTTGGACATGACAGGAACCAGCTTCAGCTAAAGTTTGGCCTCAGTAAGAAACTCATGGTAATCACGTCGCTCTGACTACATTTTAACACACAATGTGGCATATATGTGTGCTATACATGTACATAATTATGTGTACATGCAGTATATTCAAACTTCAGTCGTTTATCATTATTATAATTTATGGTCACTTTTATTCATGCACACAAAAGCATAAAGTAGGTGGCAGCACATCTGGCTGCGATGTTCACCGGGCTAGTTTTGTCACTACCAGAGATGTGCATCTGGTTGTAGTTGTAATAGTTTTACCACACACACAGCTCTGTATTCAGTATATTGGTCTGCATGATCAATGCACAGTCGCAGAGAAGTGTACTCAGCCGTGACCATATATGTCAATATAATGAATCCAGGGCGGTAGCTGTCGTTTAATTGGCTTATACCACTACTAATTACTTTGATTGCTTTGTACATGTTATATACCTAAATGTTTTCCTTTGTCTTCTGGGACAAGTGTGGTATAAAGACACATTACAATGGATCATATAAGCCTCTAATGCCCACCGTCCACTGGGGAACTTCGGCCGATTAGAACCATATTCCTATATAACTTCAGCCGACTAGGGCCCAATGGACAGTGGCCATGAGGAATAAAAAAGTGTGAACCATTTCACAAGCACACAGAAGCACCAACATATACAATAATAATATTAGGGAGTGGTCATTTTTTAACAACAGGGGGGGGGTGGATTTGGGGGGGGACCAACAATTTTTGGACCCCTTGAAGGGGGGGGACCGAAAAAATTTGGACCCCTCCTGAGGGGGGGGGACCAAAAAAATTGCACCCCTTTTTAGCGGAAAAGCCCGCGCATTACTATAGCTCAAAGGCGTCGACTCAATTTGCCTGGAAGGCGGGACTGAAAAAATTTCGACCCCTCTCGCGGGGGGGAACAAAAAAATTCTAACCCGCTCCCGCGAAAATCCACCAACTTCCCCCCTGTTGTTAAAAAATGACCACTCCCTTAGGTGTGTTTTTCCATAATGCATACAGACATGTCCTCAATTTATAGAAATGTAAAGCGTGAGCGTAGCAATGCATAGCAGTTTCTTTCATTGTGGTTTAGAGCTCACCTCTGAAACCTAGTACACATGTGTATTCATAGGATACAGAGCACCTTCAGACCTTTTCCTCTCAGCGAACCTTTGAAAGCACCATCTCCAGCTAAGACACCATATATTAAAGCAAACAACAATAATTGCGGTGCAGAGGGGCCCTGTACAACTGCTAACTGTATCAACCCTGCTAACTGTAGTAACTACACTTAGTATACAACCATCCAACTGCTAACTGTATCAAAAGACTGCTAACTGTATCAATTTATGTGTATCAAAAGCGGGCTATCTGTATTAAGGGAAATTAACAATTCTCCCCTTGCTAAGTGTATCAAAACTGTTCCCTTTTTTCTTAAAGTGCATTTGTTTCCTTTGCATTCTTAACTGTAATGCATAAAATGTTTTTGTGCATTTTAGGTTAAATATTTCAAATATGGGAAAGCTCAAAATGGCCTCCCATAGAACTACTTTTGATATAGTTAAGGAGACTTAGCAGTTGCAAAGCTGTGCTGAGTGTATCAATAAGCACTATCTGGTAAAGATGTATGGTAGCCATCTTGGATTTTGGTAAAAGTGTTTATTTTATGAGTTTTGGATTTGCGAAAAGATGCAGTTTTTACTCTGAAAATGTATTCTTTTGCCCACTAAATTGCTATTTTGACCCAATAAATTGATTCCACAGCCAAAGAAATATATTCCTAGTATATAACGCTATATTCATATTATGATACAGATAGCAGTTGGATGTCCCTATAACAGGCATTCTTGATTTTGCTACAGATAGCACGAGTTACTACACATAGCAGTTGGATGGTTGACTGTTAAGTGTAATTACTACAGTTAACAGGATTGATACACTTAACAGTTGTACAGGCCCCCCTTTAGGTCAGAAAGCTACTGAAATTAAAAGATACCGGTCACAATTGTCACAATTATCCTATTGTGAAGCTTGCACAAAAGACGCCAGGTCGCTTAAATCATTGCCCTAGGTCAAAAGTCTGTCATTTAATCACATTTTCACAAAATCAAAAGAGAAAACCGTGTAATACATTTTGTAGCCTTCCGGCTTATGTTTGGAGTGCTTGTTGTGAATGTGAGTGTATTGGCTAATAACGTCTCCTAATCGGCAATTGGGTTTCACATATCTCTGTGGTGAAACATTAATTTTGGATATCAATAGTAGTTATAATAGGCTCTATCATAATCGATTTCCAAAGTACTGCTGCATACTATGGGATCCTCTTCTCAAAAATAAAACACCGGGTGAGATCCTAGACATTACCACAAGAAGGGATACAATGGATCTTAGAATCCAAAACAAAATGGCGTCAGACTGAGTTAAAGGAGCACGCGACATTTGTCTTTGTTCCAGTGTAAACTGTCTCACTCTAATCACCGTCTTGCATGCGGCCATGTCACAACCAGAAGGAGTTGATGATTCTGTAATGGTAAAAGGTAACACACTTTCGCAGAACCATGGTAAGTTTTAAAGATTCAGTCCAATACGAAGTAGTTCTGAATAACATAATGGACTCATGGTAAGTTTACCATTCATGGGAACCTTGCTGTGCTTTCTCCTTTACAATTTTTCATTGCAATAGAAAACAATGTTCTCACTTAGTCTAATATAATGCTCAAATGATACTGTGGCCATGTATCTGTCAAATAGACTGAAATGGTCCCTTATTGGTCTTACGACTACAGCAGATCTAGAGCGTCTTCCACCAGTACCGATTCTTACGAATCTTACTACATGTATATCGGGGACAAACATTGTGCATAACCCTAAATTATTTTCTTTTGATAAATTTCCTCAAATTTGAACAAAATCGATTTAATATCTTAGTAAAATTATATCTATATCTATGTCTTATTTATGCAATATCAGCAGCTGACATAGTGTGTCTACTGAATCAGCTGTGAAGATAAATACCCCCTATAGCATTTAACAAAGTGGGATAGAAAACCTTTACATATGAATTGTGTGTCCTACCTGCTATGATTTTACACGGAAAGGAGTTGAAAAGGGAAATGTGCGATCAACTAGAGGCCAACACCCACAGGGCGTTCTATGGCTTGGAACCCTCTGCGTTCTATGCCTCTTGCATTCTAGGAGCCTTGCTTATACTCCAAATCGCAATTGTTCTCACATCTTATTGCAAGTTTCAAATCCCACTGTACACATGTACATGGCACAGAATCTCTGCATAATGGACTGCATTAGCTTTATATGTCAGGATTAAGTGTTGCATTTGGGGGGAGTTACTTTATGATAATTGTGCTTACAGTTGCTTTACTATAGAGGGGATATCCATTAATTTATCCTTTGAAATAATAATATCATGTGGGTCTAGTGGCGGGCAGATTATATATATCATTTATGAAAAATGGTTGTAAAATGTTGTTTGTGTATCATCAGAAATAGGGAGTGCCCCCCCTGACTTTCCAGATGATTGATATTTATCATGTCCATAATGAATTCGCAGAGATTTCCCTTTTAAGCAAGGAAAAATATCTAATTATTTAGATCTTATTTTGTGACCAATTCGCAACAGATCCTTTGCAGTTTTATCTCCCTGTTGTAGTTACATCTGTTGCGAATTGGAGGGAGTTCTCCAATTCGCAACAGATTGTCAATTCGCAGAGATATACCAGCATAAATCGCCCTGTGGGATTCGACCTTATGAGGGGGTTCAACTATTATTACAAAATACTAGGTAAATTTATATTCGTGATTCCTAGTATAACAACATTCCAAAATAGAACTTGTGGCCACCGTCCACTGGCCCAGACTGGGGAACATCGGCCGACTAAGCCCGTACATTTCCTACATAACATCGGCCGCTTAGAGCCCAGTGGACGGTGGACACAAGAACAACTTGAGGTGCTAGATATCACAGTAGGCCACTGTAAAAAAAAAAGATCAGGGCAAATTGACTTTTTCATGGGTAAGAACATTTGCTATCCACCGACTGTGTAATGTAAAATGATTGGAACACAGGCAGACATCAGTGTAATGTAATTTTTCATCAGCTGTTCCAGCCTTGCGGCTATTATAGACGCATTATGCCCTCCATCCATACCAATGGGACACACATTATTGCCATGGCGGCTTTGCTTTGAAAAGACCTAGCTCGGCGACAATCTCTCCACATCTGCCCATAATGCCCTATTAATGCCCTCCATGTGAAACAATAGAGTATACATGTAATATGCACAAGTAAAGAGTCTGGAAGATGATGGTGGTTGGGTGCAATTCCTGTTATTACTAAACACATGTAATATCATTCTCTAATGTACCCCAATCCCCTACTTTATTCTAAGTACACCAAATGTATCACAATGTATAGAAGTTAATTTTCAATGCCTCACAAATAATCCCCAACGAGTTGAAACACAATTATTAAAAGAAAAGCCGTCATACACTAAAGGTACTTATGGCGTCCATGCATGGGTCAAACAAAGCCCTAGCTACAAGGTGACCAAACTCCCGCACGGTCCGACAGAGAAGGCTCCCGAGAAAGCGCTGTGGCCTGACGCTAAGGCTTAGAACTCAACCTCCTCAGCTCATTGTTACAGACTATATAAATACCCAGAACCATACGAGTTACCCTCAGTGCACACTCAACTATCACAGAGCCAACATCGGAGGGAGACATGGCACCAAGCCCGGGTGAGAACTCAGCTTTAAGCGTTCCATACGCTTTTATTTAATTATTATTATATCATTTAATGTTTGGATCTCCAGCTCAAAAGGGCACAGTGGGTTACTCTTCGTTGTCACATTGAATGACTGTTTTTCATTCCTTCTCTCTTAGTTGTATAATCTGCGTTGAAATATATATCTTTTCTTTGTTGGGCGTCATGGAGTTTCATATTTAGCACACCTTTCTGTATCACGGATTACTTCAACATCACTTACGGCTATTACCTACTTTATGTGGTACATGTATAATCATATATACTAGTAGGGTACTTTCAGATGTTGTTGCAAATATCGAATTGCCCAACGAGAATCTGGTACATTATAGTGTTTCTAACGTCATTTTGTCTATCTGCACATTATTTAATGCAGTATGTGCCGCAGATCAAGTCTAACAATTAGTGTTTTGTATTAGGAAGACTGTTTTCATAGGTTTCAGTTGCACACTTGTCTTAAGTAGGTCCATCAGTATTATATTAATCTAATATCTCAAAACCTCAAGATGCGCACAATCTGTAGTCTCTGAGATCTCTTGATACCAGCCAATCCCCTCCATTGTCTCATCTTTGACTACTTCTCCACGGGCCTGATCACTTTTCTGATACTTTGCTGGTCGCGTAAGGCCTGAGCAGTGAGTTATGGTGTAACTCATTAAACTCATACCCTTATCCTTATCCCAGACAATCACGAATCAACATTGCATAGTCCACTGACACAATGATAGAAACAAGTTCCACCAAAGAGTAACATACATATCGTGTTGCCTTAGTTTGTCTTCAAACGTCAATCATATATATATATATATATATATATATATATATATATATATATATATATATATATATATATATATATATATATATATATATATATATATATACACACAATTATTTCCCAATCATTATCCAATGATAATCATGTCGCATATCACGTGTCTTACAGCGCAGCTAGATGTAAAGCATAACACTTCACATGTTTATCGATTCAATGTCACATTCCATTCAATCACAAATTTAGAGTCCTACACTTCAGAGCATAGGCTACAGTATGATGTGCAACATAGGCAGATGATTTGTTCATATATCATTATAGTACCTTAATGGTAGTTAACCGTAATGATTCTGTAGGATTCAGCTACTGCAGTTCACTCATCCATTAATCTTGGGGAGTAAGGAATTCGACCGAAACTGTATTTTTTAAGAGATGTGTGTATTTCTTTTTCATGAGAATTGGTTGTTCTACATCAATGTTGTCTTGAACTAAATGTTTAGTGCTATTGAACAATATTCATATGTCGTACCGAAGTTAAAGTCTATGGTTCCTACCGGGTATAAGTTACCGACATCCAGTCATTACCGATGGTTCATATTGTCATTTCATACGGTTGTTATCCTGGTACATGACTACCGACCACTAGATGTCTCTAGTAGGGATGGTCACGTGGCCCTTCCTATATCATATAAAAGGCAGCTGGTTTGCTTACCAAATCAATCTAGCTTAGACATTGCTTCGGCATACTAACTAGAGCTCAGGTTTTGAACATGTTGATTATGCTGTTACCGACATATCACATGGTATCTACATTTTGTTATATTCTCTGGTACACCTTGAGTTACTAAGCTGACTGTACGATTTATGCAGTTACAATAAAGTCGCCATCTATTACATCCTACTTCACTTTCTTGTAGACATTGTCTCTTGGTAATGAATCATATAGCTAGATTAGCTACAGAAAAAGAGATTTATTCCAGGGTTAAATTTTGCCCCTCTCTAAATGCTCAAATATTGCTCCGCTACACATTGCAATTAAATTTGGTACATGTATCAAAATGCATTACCACACAGAAGCTGGGAAACTACTTTTGTGGTATCAATAACTATGCATTTATTTCTGTTATTCACAATCTTGACAGATATCAATTACAAAATGTCAGAATATTCTCAATGTGCAATGCATTTCCAATATTGTCTAATTCTCAGTCCACTCAGCAATACTATTCAACAATAGCCTCACAATGACAGTTAGCTATAGTAGCACATTTCCTGCAATACATACAACATGTAATGATATGGCAAAGTGTATGCATAATGATCAATGACATTGTTACCTCACTGAAGCTACCAGTTTTCATTAGCATTCAAGTTCATTGCAGAAGTCTACAGTCATTTCTTGGGTCCAAAATACCATACACAGTCCATAGTCTGAACCTCTCAGACTCTCAACACTGGAGCACTAAAGTGTGGGTAGGTGGGTGTAGAGAATAGCTTAAACACCTTGAACAAAACTGCATATGACATTCTAAATGATTTACCAAAATGAGTTCTTATATCTCAGTAGTCTTGGTTATCGTTGAATTGTGTAGTAGTATAGTGCATACCATCACAGACTCTTGAATCATGCAATGTACACAAACACAGAGTACCATGCATTATGCAATATACACACAGAATACCTTACATTATACCTCGGGAGGAACTCAAATGTTGTGGTCCATTCACTGCTTGATAGCTTCTTATGCATCACTGTTTTTATGGGTGTCGTCAATTCTGTTTTGATTTATCTGTGATGGGGAAACAATTTCAGTTTCTCAAACACTATGATATCAGTGTGACTGATTGTACTCCTCTTACTCTATATCAGTGGTTGGACTTCTTGTTTCCTCCAGAATATTAATCTACCAAAATCAAATATATGTATTCCACATATAAACTTCTCCAAGATCATAGAGATGATCCTGCTCTAATGTCAAAATACAACATCAAAACAATCAAAGTTTATCAAACAATTGTGGGCATTTTCTGTTGTTGGCGTATCTACTGCCTTATGGGATGAGGCCTTGTTCTCTCCGCCTTCTCATCTTCTGGTTGTAGTATGGATCATAATCTTCTGGGTTGCCTCTGTAGTTGGGGCTGACTTGGTGTTGGTGGATGAGGGACCAGCTGCGTTTCGAACCACTTTGCAGGCTTCTGTCCAAGTCTTGGGTTTCTTTATAGACATGGCCTCTCTGAGATGTCCTGTGAGGCAGGTTTTCAGCTGCATCAGTCTCTCGGCCGCTGTGCTCTTCTTGTTGCTAAAGAATTCATTGGCGTATTCTAGATACTCGTTAAGTGGTAGTCTTCTCTCTGAAAAAGGGGTGAGGGTTGATATTTCTATTTCCTCTTCTCTATCAGTGCAGAAGATTTTTATTGCTTGTTTTATCTTTGCATAGTCATTTTTGACGTCCGATGTCTGCATCTTGTAGCAGGTGTATGCTTCGCCTTTTAAAAATGAGGGCAAGTATTTAGCTCGTGCTTTTGGTCTATTGGGGAACTTGAACTTGAGCTGAAAGAAGGTGGCGCTGTCATAGCCTAGCTCTGGTTGACCAAACGTGTCTGGTTTCCTAAGGAGGTCAAAATCCTCACTCTTGCGTGTGAGTAAATCAGTGAGTTTGGACACTGCATTAGAGTCATGTCGTTGTCTTTTTACATCATCTGCTGCACTTGGCAAGTCTATTTGTTCCCTTAGTTTGTTCATATCTCGTAGATCTTGTGCTCTCTGCCTATCCTCTTCTTCTTGTGATCTTCTGACTTCTTTAAATTGTTCTTCTATCATTTCCTTAATTCTTCTGTTGACTTCCTCGTTAGTCTCCATGTTGTGTTGTGGTGGCGGTATTGGGGGTATTGCCTGCTCTGGGTACCCCTCTACCGGTATGGTGGGTGATGGGTTGTGTGTTGTAACGTGTAAGTTCTCCAGTATAGGAATAAGTGAACTCACTTTATGTGCTTGTGTTGTGTTGTTTTTCTTTGTCTTGTTGTTTCTTGTTGTGTTGAAGGGTTCGTGTGGCTCAGGTAGTCCTTTACTCCTTGTCTTCCTAGCTGGAGTTCCCAGTGGTGGTTGGTGTCTGCTCATTGAAAAACTTCATTGTAGAAAAATTCGTTGCCCGGTTTCTGCACTACTCTGTGGGCATGAAATACCCGTGATCAATGAGTTTCCAATAAGAGACACCAGATATTGTATAATACTCATGGTTTATTCTGTCCTTGTTACAAGAATAGTGACCACCTGGCGTCCTCTGTTGCCCTCCCCTACCTGTCGGCCACCTTACATAGTGATCCGCCAGGAGGGTGGCTAGTGACGTCACAGCTGTCATATATGGTACATGCGTCATGATTGGATAACCATCTTAATACTAATATGTTACCTGTTACATGATTGGTTGATACGGGTCAGTAGTGGTCAGTCGGGGGCGCACACCACCTGGCGGCAGTTACCTAACTGTCCCCAGGGGTTTGGGCGACAACTACTGTTAACTACTGTTATATTTACTTAAGACTGGCGTCGATGCTTTACCACCTGGAGGATTAAATAAATGGGGGCTTAATTACCTAACCGCCGTTCTGTCTGGGCGGCGCACCTGGAGATTACATAGATTAATTATGTCTGGGGGCTTTACTCAGCTTGAGGTACCAGGTTAAATATGTTAAAAAGAGGCTGATTCAACCCCCTGTGTATATGACCCACCGCCTAAATATCTCACGATAATTATCTTATCTCCTCCAGTCAAGGTATTATCAGTCCTATAATGTTGACTTCTAGCCCAGGTTTCTCAGAAAGACAAAATACAAATTGTACCTCTCAAACTCAACTCAACTTTTGTTTGTTGTGTGTATGTGTGTGTGTCTCTCTCTCCCATGTGTTTGTTGTCCTCCGTTGCTATGGACAACCGAAACACCACAACAACACAACACAACACAAACAAAACAAAATACCAACAGAGAAAGTACAACAGTAATAATGAATTCTGTTAGGGCCAAAGAAGTCAGTCTTTGAGACCTTTAAAGACCTAGGTGGATTCAATAATAATAATACTGAACAAGTGATGATATATAAGCATCAGTCATGTAATTAGGTGTATGAAACTTTTTAGGGTTGAATTTTGATAGCCCCTCTTTGAAAAAGGTTCAAATATTGCTCCACTATACTTTACTTTAGAAATTGGGATCAAAATGCATTATAACACATAAGTTTGGGAAACTAGCTTGCGGTATCAATAATGCATTTATTAGTCTTATTCACAATCTCCAGAGAGATATCAAATTGCAAAATGTTACAATATACTCAAAGGTACCATGTATTTTCAATAACATTCAACTCTCAATCCACATACCATTAATATCAAATAATGGCCTCACAATCACAGTTCAAACAAATAGCAGCACAAGTACCTCTAAACTCAGAGCCTGCAATACATATAACATATAAAGATGTAGCAAAGGTATATAGATAAAGATCAATGAACTGAAGCTACCAGTTTCCATAGCCTTCAGTTCATTCTCACAGTCCACAATCCTATCCTAGAGCCAGACCACAATCCTCCTGCACCAGTCTCCAGAGTCAATCACACTCAGACTCCCTCCACACTGGTGCCTCCACACTGGTAGGTCAGCACTACTCTGTGTCTGCTTGGTTACTGACTTCCTCTGTACCACTCTGGACTAAGTACCCCACATCTCTTGTGTTGGTAACACCCCAGCTCTCCTCTCATTGGCTCACCTGGTCACATGTCCAAATAGCCACACCCAAAAAAGCTAGTCTCACCTGCACTGAAGCCAGTCGCTTTCACACCTCCGGTGACCTTACCCTAGCTTTCAGTGAGACCACCTAACACACAGTTATACATTAAACCAAAATCGTTTTCTGATGTAATTATGATTCCAATAATATATTTGAGATCATATAATATCAGTACCAATATGACCCTACATTACACCTCAGGAACTAAAATGTTGACTTCCACTGTCAACTAAACATCTCATGATCACCTATGCATTACCGCTTTTATGGGTATTTTCAATTTTTATTTTTATTTTATTTATTTATTTATTTTGTATATGAGTTACTAGGCTTAGTTAACGGAAACAAATTTCAGCTTTCTCAAACATTACAATGTCAGTGTGACTGACTTCACTCCTGTTAAACAATGTCTATATCAGTATCACTGATGTTGCTCAACTGGTTGGACCTATGGTGTCCTCCAGACTCTTAACCTAATCAAAATCGACACATACCTATTACAAATACATACTTCTAAGGGATCTTAATGAAGATCCTTCTCCAACGGCAAAAATATACCACAAAGCAATCACACATTATCATACAATCAATACTCCTTGATATATGTCAACAAACATGTATATCACAGTTGAAAATATTATCATGAACACTTATAGTAACCAGAACATGTGCACTCTCCGGGATCTTATTGAAGATCCTACACTGGTATCCTTTAGTAATTAAATATAGCTATTACATTAGACTCCTTCGGGATCTTATGTAAGATTGTCCATTACTATCCGAAAAGTCGTATAAATGTTCCGCTTGTACAATCTATGTACAACTTCAATGTATCCGCTGCACTATCACAAATGTGCATGTTAATGTTCACCGCTGCCTGGTGAGCTAACCAGCATGATGGGGAGTCAGCTAGTCCTCACCGGTAGCTTATGACTACTTGGCGTGTCCCTGTGCTGAGGAACACAACCCATTTCCCGCTAACTCGTCGGTCGCGTAGCCATGTGTTAGTGCCGTACGTGGACCCAATGCGCCTCCGTAACCACCCTCCCATGCGGACATCAGCTTCCCTCTTGCCTCATGCTCGATAATATCTCTCTGCTCCGGCCTTGCATCCGGTGCAACTGGCCTACAGGAATTCAGCATCTGATATTCGGAAAGTGGGGTGAAGCATACGCAATGATCAGTACATGACATACATGACATCCCAGCTAACAAAGAAAACGTTATTTTACGTCAAAATAACGTTTTAAATTTTACATAACGTTATGTCATACTAAAGAGCCTTAGAAAAACGTTGACATATAACGTTATATAACGTTATAAAATGGTGTATAACGTCATTTGTTTACTGGGATTCGTTTCCACTATGGCATAAGCAACAATGTAAGCATGATATTTTCACAACCAAGATACCATATTCAGAACTTCTCTTCACGTTTCATGTTGACCCTTAAACTCTATGTCACCTACCTTTGGACAACAGCCTTCTTACGTCAGGGTATATTCCAGTACCAATGGGTGTCATCGGAGTGGCCTCCCCTGGGGGTGCAGATGGTTGTGTCTGACCCAATAGAGGAAGAACCATCGAATCATTCCCTGACCTTCTAGTGGTGACCATTGTACGCGCTCTGCTGACCGATGATGATGGCGTGAGCAGCCTAGAGAGGTTGGCTGAGCAAAGTGTCTGAACATAATCCCTTCCATTCCAATCCACAAAATGGGATGCAAATCCCTTACCCTTCTGCTTTTGAAGAACTCTCTTTACTTTCCTGGCTAGTGTTTTGGTTACCGCAAATCTTTTGTTCATACTTTTAAAAACCTTTACACCATCCAGGACCAATTGAAATGTGCTGTCACACTCGTAGACTATTGTGCCTTCCAGACACGACTCCTCAACTACTACATCCCTAACATTTGGCCCACTTTCAACCAAAACCCCCGTCGGACATGAGAAACCTCCAAGACAGGTATAACCACCACATTACCTGGTACGCCAAACCTGTGGAAAATCTTCACTGTAGGAAGATCCTCCCCTTGGATTAATATCTCCAACCGCATCTATGGCATCCTCTATCTTAGGAATGGCCAGGTATTGTGGCTCTGTGACTGCATTTAAATTGCGATAGTCACAAACCAGGCGATACCCTCAACTCTTCTTTGATACCAAGAAGGCGGGGCTTGACCATCCTCCCTGGTAACTAGGTTCTAAGATTCCCAATTTCACCTGTTCGTCAATGTGCTTCTTCAAAAGCTCTCTCCGCTTGGGCGATATCCTAAAAGGCATTTGTTGAACCGGTTTTGCCCCCGGTACTGTCTCAATTTCGTGCTCTATCCAGTCAGTACAACCCCCTTTACCATCTGGTCCCACAAAAGCCCCACAGTTATACCTCAGAAAAGCATCCATTCGCTCCCGCTGATCCTTCGTTAACTGTGACCTAGAATAATCAACCTCTGGAATAAAACTTGGTTGTTCCTCCTGTGTCTGCTTGCTGCGCTCAACCTGTGAATTAAACATGTCCATTAAAGATACCTGAATATCATCTACATCTCTAGATAACCTCAACGTTCCCAAAGCCGTTCCTGGCTTCAACTCAATCACCTGGTCTGAAAGGTTGACAAATCTTACAGGTGCACTTCCTTTATGCACTCTCACACAGCTCCTTGCTGTCCACAATCTTGCCTGTTTGTCCACCTTATAACCTATGTAAGTGAGAAACGTACCTTCTCCAAATGTATCATCCACAGGAAGGCTGCACAGCATTTCAGTGTGTGCTGGCACCACCAACTTACCATGTGCCCTCACCGTACTCTCTCTATTCACATCTGAGCTTACCTTTGCCGGCTGATTGTACACTATACTCATACCATATTGCTTCAAGAAGTTCCTAAAACAATATCTAGCTTCAGACCTGGAATGACATGAAACACTGCCTCATAAGAAACGCCATCTATCCTAATGACACTTCTCATATCACAATGAGCATCTCTAACCTGACCACCTGCAAAAGTCACACATGCACGTGAAGAGAATTCTTCCATTTCACCACCATTTGCTTTTACTTGGTTGTAAAACTCAAAACTCACACAGCTGCGGTCTGCCCCAGTATCAACTAGTGCCTGGGCGCAAGTCTGACCAATGCATACCTCAACACAATTCCTCTCCGTCAACAGATGTGAAGACATGTAGGCCTTACCCTTCTGATGCTGTTGGTCTTGGCGTTCGCAGATTGATGAGATCAGTTCCCTGGTGCATGGGCTACGAGATCCACTGACGCCCGTCTCTACTCTCTTGGACTGGTCACGTCTCCCCTTTGGATTCCCGTACGGCACATTGCCCATGGCACACTCCCGACTGGAACATAGATCATTATCATTAAAACAGCTAGTACAACAGTTTTCTACCTCAGGGTGTTCATCATCCCTATATGTCACAACACCTGTTTCTGAGTCTTTCTTATATAGGAAGCTATACTTTCTCTCTGGATCTAAATCAACTGTATCCTTGACCTTTACACAAGGTGTCTTTTTGATACTATCTATCTCTTTTGACTTTAGATTTTCTCCAACATTCTCATTACTTCTACTTTTACACTTAGTATTCTTCCATTTTACCTTTTTGTTTTTCTTCTTAGTTTTCTTACCTAACAAACCCGACACTGGTTTGTCAGTAATACACACTACCTTACCAAAATCTTTCCCCTCTTTTGGTTTTGCTGTTGCCCTTGTTGCCCCCGCTGTTGCCTTTGTTGCCCCCCTTGTTGCTGTCGCCGTTGTACCTCAAGTGCTTTGGAATGTAGGGCGGCTTAGGTTGGGGACACTCTCGAACCACATGTCCAAACCCTTGGCAGTTATAGCACTTGACTTGATTGGCACCCATAGCAGCCATGGTCAAAACCTTGCGTCCTTCGATCGCCTTCTTCAGGTCTGCTATGTCACGCCTCAACACATCCATTTCAGATTCTGGGGTAATGGACCTAGTAGACTGCACAGCATTGACACCAATATTCTGGGTGCACAAAGCTGCTGCATTGGAAGATACCTGCTGTTTCAACGATCTGATCCCATGTAATTGCTGCTTAGTAATATCAGCACTCTGTTTAAGAATGCCTTGAATCTCCTTCTGACTAGCATACCCAGACTGTTCCCTAGTAATATCAAAGTCCTCTTCAGCTTCTCTACAGATCCGAATGGCTTCTGTAAAGGTGGCTGGAATGTCTTTCCTGGGCTTCTTTCTATAGGGAGCGGCTACTCCTCTGACAAAAGAAATAACCATGTCCCTATCATTAAAACCAAGACGTCTGTAGGCATATGTGGCCTGTACAATTAAGTCTTCTAGATCCTGGCCTGGTGCCATGGACAGCCTCATTAGCTTCTCATATTCAGAGTTTGAAACCTTGGTGAAATAGTCTAGGAAAGCCTTCTCCACCTCTGCCCATGTGACCAAATCCTTCACTTTGTCCACAATATACCAGTCCCTGGCTAGCCCATCTAGATACGTTGGGAAACATCTGACTAATTCAGCATCTGCATCTCTGAGTCCAGGTACCTTCACATACCTCTCAAAATCTTCCATCCAAATAGTAGGGTCCATCCCCGCACTACTTCTGAAATTGTTCGGGGCTCTGGAATGGGCAAAACGGCCCCTGGCAACATCATCTGGTTGCTCATTTCCCCTATTTCCCCCTAAGGCATTGATCTCTCCCCTTTGGCTATCAAAATATGTCTGTAATTGCTGCTCACTTTTTTCTTCTAGAGATTGTGCATTGTGCTCTACCATCCGTGTTATGGCCTCATATAAACCTTGAATCTCGACATCCTCAATATTTTGACCAAATATCACACCTGACCTTGTAGACATTTTGAATTTGTGAATTTGAAACATGTCCAAATAGCCACACCCAAAAAAGCTCCACTAGTCTCACCTGCACTGAAGCCAGTCGCTTTCACACCTCTGGTGACCTTGCCCGAGCAGTGAGCTGTCCCACCTCTCTGGGCGGCGCTCTGGCGTAAACAACAGCGGTAACCAACGTACACACTCCGCCTAGATACATAACATAGGGGGCGCTCCTAACCGGATAACAGAGGTTTGGCGCACGCGAATGACCTGACCAATAGCGGGAACAAGGGACTCGTACCCAACCATAATATTTACATTATAATAATACATGCAATCAAAATATGACATTTGTACCAATATAACCCTACAAATACATGGGGTCCTGGTTAACTTTATGCCTTCATATATTGATTCATAAAATGATACCTGATAAGGAATATGAATTATTGTTATTAATAATTCATAACTATGACGTAATATTATGCAATGTTACGTAATCATACAATATGCAAGTGGGGTAAAAGGAAAGAGGGGTTCTGCGGTGTGACACAATATATATTCTCCTTGGGAACTTAAAGAGGCCGTGACATGATATTTTGGGTATTCATATTTGTCATCCTTTGAAATGACCAGAGTCAAAGCTAAAAGTTTCTGCCTATATCATGTCCACCAAACCGACACACACCACACACTGCCGGGCTCACCACTGCAGGTGCTGCTCTAACAACACCTCGCCATGTTGTGACGTCATCGGCGGTAAGGGTGGGTGGCGGAGGTGAGGGGTAGAGGTGGGAAAGCTGGGGTACACTGAGCGACAGTATAGGAGGGGGGGAGGGGTCCATTCTCCTCAAGATTTTACCTTAAGAAATATCGAATTTCATTTACAATTAGGCCTATATTTCCTAAGCGAATTTCATATTATCCAAATGGCATATATATTTTATTATACATGTATGCCTTTTCTTTTGTAATTTCCATCTCCGTACATATTTTTTTGCTCTTCTAAAAATAGAAGGAATTCACAAGAAACATTGTAAAAGGTTTTTTTTTAAAGTGTTTTATTCGGGAAAATAATACAATTACATTAATAAGTAAATGCATTAAACCTAGCATGTGCGCGTTGCATTCCTTCCGCTAGGACCCCTATCATTGCTAATATATCATTATACATATACAAAAACAATGGTATGGCTATCACTGAATTGAACGAGTTACACTTGTGTATTAATAAAGTTATTCAGAAGCGAGTTTCTTACTTAATTAATTGCTGACAAATATACAGAGGATTGATTGATGAGATTGGATGAGGGATGAGTGGAAACATTGAGGTATGCGTACAGGGGGCAGTCATGTTACATAATTTCTACAGTCGTATGACTAGTTACAGGTAGATAAAGGTGTATGAAACTACATAAAGCAGTTGTCATTATCCTTTTTTAATGGCTAATTTAAATTGATTAAGGTCCTCTATTTCAGTAAAAGCTGGTTTCAGCATATTCCATCTTGTGATGGCTCTATAAAGGCAACTTCTTAAGACAATTGGTTTGAGAGACCTAGGAACAGTGAGCCTAATACCTCTATTTCTCCTTGTGGGAAGGGCTCGATTATCAATATATTTGTTCCTCTTCTTAAGGCTAAAAGCATAATACAACAGGTGCATATCCCTTCGTATGAATAGCTTTTGGCATTTTGCCAGCTCATGAAGCTGGTCAGTATTGTGGAGAGGATTCTTTTCCAGTTTAACACGATATACTAAACGCAAAGCCTTATTCTGTAACAATTGTAATTCATAATTCTCCCCTATATTGCCCCTGTCCCACACATAATCTACATAATCAAACGTGGGTAGCACCATGGATTTATAAATAGTAAGGGCTGTAAGCTCATCAATATATATTCTTGTCCTAGCAGACTGGATCACCTTAGTTCTAATAACTCTTACAGTCTTTTTCCTGTGCTCAACAAATTTTAATTCAGGATCCAAAGTTAGACCTAAATAAGGAAAATTATATACACGTTCAATTTGAACATTGTTAATCGTAAAAAACGGATTAATTTCATCAATATTATTAAATAACATCCATTTTGTCTTTGTCTCATTTATGGTAAGACTATTCGCTATACACCACTGTGATATTAGACCTAGCGACTCTTGCATGTGAGCTGCAGACGTACAGGAGATGACAGCGTCATCAGCATACAGGGTAATGTCAAAATTATGTACTTTTGGCAAAGAATTAATGTAAATAGAGAAAAGGACAGGACCCATAACTGAACCTTGAGGAACACCGTATATGACTTGTTTATAGGTAGAAAGAGTATTATTAGCAATAGTATTCTGTTTTCTTTGGTGTAAATAGCTTTTGAACCAATTTATCGAATTTTGACTAAGTCCTAAAAGTGATAATTTTTCCATTAAAATTGAGTGTGAAACTGTATCAAAAGCCTTTTTATAATCGAGATAGAGGCAAAAGGTAGGCCTATTTAATATTACATTATTTATTATAGTCTCAAGGTCTTCCCCAATTGCTGACTGCGTCGAATGACCTTTACGGTATCCATGTTGACGGGGTCCCATAAGATCACAATTTGTCATGTAATCCTGTAGCCTTACACATACAAGTATTTTCCCTGGGACTGGTAATAAACTAATAGGCCTTAGATCACTAACATCAAGAGAATTAGCTTTTTTATGCAGGGGAACCACAGTCGCAGATTTCCATTTTGTGGGGAAAATCTGTGTAGCGAGGCACTTATTATACAAACTTGAAATAACATCAGGTACACTTAAGAATGCATCTTTCAATACACGAGATTTAAAATGTAATATAGAGGAAGCTTTGTTAATATTGATACATTTAATATGTTTCATGAGACCTAAGTACGTTAGAGGGTACAGCAAGTCATATTCCTCTTCAGGAGTACCGTATGGATTGACCTGGTCAGGAATATACCCCTGGGGTGGGGGAGGCAAAGCTTGAGCTAGGTTGGCACCTACAGTAGAGAAGAAAGAATTGATGTACTCTGCGCATTCATCAGGAGGCACCAGTAATTTTGTTGTATTGTTTCTTAATTTAATTAATGTGGCTGAGGTTTTATTGGGTAAAAGTTTCCTTATGGCCTCCCAGAATTTTGCTGGGTCGTCCTTACGATGTATTAATAATCTATTAATTTCAGTTTTCCTACTATTAAATATCATTGTTTCAACCCTGCACGAGTGAAAATTTGCTATTCTCCAATCATCTATGCACATAGAACGTCTGGCCTTCCTGTACAGAATATCTCTTTCTCTCATAGCTTCCACTATTGGGCCTATATTTCCTAAGCGAATTACATAGCATTTATTTCGGTGAGAAAACATATAACCATATAAGGTTTTCATAATTCCATATTTATGCAAATCGTGATCATAAGGAGCCACCCATTAATTATAAATGTATATTTCTCCCCCCCCCCCGTCAAGGGGTCAAAATGCCCTCCCCCCATCATCCAAATCCCCCATCCCCCATTGTAAAAAAAAAAGAGCACTCTCTTAGTACATGTACTCATATCACATACTCAACCTCACTGGAGGTCTGATTATGGTGACTTTGATACTTTACTGTACTATTTAAACATACTCCCCCCCCCCACCCCTCACAATGGTGTAGCTCAGATCTCCACCTCAAAGGACAGGATTAGTATGAGGCATGTCTTTGATATAATGTCCAGGTCGTAAGTGTGAAATCCTGGTGGGTCCTGCTTGAAATGAGCATCTCACACCTGAAGGTGTGGAGTCCGAGTTCTAACACCTGGTTGGGAGGGGGGTGGGGGATGGGGATTCATCAAGTATCATTGCATGTCCGGTGCCCTCAGTCAGTTGGTCCTCTAAGATGGGAGGAGACTGCCACAGTCAAGAACAGGCCTCAATGAAATCGTTATTTTCATTGAAATTGTTATTCTTTATGGATTATTGCCGTGGATCGAGCACAGGATGTACCACAATGAGTACTGTAGGTCCTAAACGGAACTATGCAGGTGTCTACCACGCATTATGTGTGTATATGTTCTACTGTATTTTACTAACATCATTGGAGGAAGGTGGAAGTAAGGTATGTTTTGTATATAAAACGCCGGGATAAAACGCTTTGTGACTTCACATTCAACTCAAAATAAAGCAATGTTTTTCATTTTACTTGTCGTTTCCATTTACATATATTGATAAAGCGGACAAGTACCTTTCCAATAATTACTCACTTCAGTATAGATGGTAATCTAAACCAGAGAAATTTATTTTGTAAGGGATGGTCTTTGCATACATAAACCCAATGAAAGCTTGCACCCATGTCCCATAATCCTTAGCACCCCTCCCGCCGTTTACGTCACTTCCTCCTTCTTCCTCAAGCTGTGGATTTCGCACCGTTGTGGTCTGACCCTCCTAGTGGCTGGCTTTGTTTTGCTGTAGCTCCCATAGTCTATGATTGTCTGCATTATAGAATACACTAGATATGTCACGGCTGTATTGGCTAATAGGTATTTGTGAGTACTGAGGAAGGTGTCACGGCCTCTTTAAAGAAAATCCTACCTCAATGCAAAAAATATTGCTTAAAAGATAATACACTCTTGACCTTTTTGAAGATCCTGTTATAATGTCATATCACAAACACTTATAGTTACCAGAACAGATGAACTCTCTGGGGTCTTATTGAAGAGCATACACTGGTATCCTATCACAAACAGTCATAACTATCACAACTATGGACTGCTCTGGGATCACCCACTTCTACCTGAAGAGTCTCCATAACTGTTCTAGTGGTACAATGTATGTACAAATTCAATATAATTATCCTATGCACTAAAACATGATGGTGCATATCACTGTTCATCCGCTTCCCTGTAATCTTGCTCTAATGTTAGAAGATAGCATAAAAAAAATCAAAGTTTATCACCCAATACATACTCATTAGGATTTTATATCTCTGTTCACCCACTTCCTTATGAGCTGAGCAGGATGATGGGGAGTCAGCTAGTCCTCACTCATCACAACTAGGTGTGTCCCTTCCCACTATCTTTTCGGTCACATAGCCATGCCTTCGTGCTGCATGTGGATACAATATACCACATCTGTAACCACTCTCCCATGTTGACATCAGTCTCTCTCTTGCCTCATGCTTGATCGTCATCCCTCTGCTCTGTGCACCCGCTGCAACCAGCCTTCAGGAACGTGTCATCTGATATCCGGAAAAGGGAGTGAGAAATACACAATGATCAGTACATGACACACATGACATTTGTCTCCACCATGGCATTTAGCAAGCGTGACAGTTTAACAAACAATATAATGTATTCAGAACTTCTCTTAAGTTCCGTGTTGACCCTTAAACACTATGTTACCGACAACAGCCTTCTCAATTCAGGGTACAATCTGGCGCCTACTGGAGTCATAAGATTGGCCTCCCCAAGGGGTGCAGTTGTTTGAGTCTGACCCAAAAGAGGAAGAACCATGACCCATAACCCGGACCCTCTAGTGATGACCATTGTGCATGCTCTTCTGAGTGACGATGATGGTGTGAGGTACAATTGAAATGTGCTGTCACACTCATAGACTACTGTGCCTTCCAGACACAATTCCTCAACTATGACATCTCTAACATTTTGCACACTTTCAACCAGAACTCCTGTCATACATGAGATAATCTCCAGGAGAGACCTACACAAGTCTTCTAAATCCTGGCTTGATGACATAGATGACTTTATCAGTTTCTCAAATTTGGTATTTGATATTTTGGTGAAGTTAACTCCACCCATATGACCTTGTTCTTATGCAAGTCCCTAGCTGGCCCATCTAGATAAGTTCAAAATATGTATATGATTGTTTCAGCTTGCGGTCTTTGAGTCGTGGTACTTTCACATACCTCTCCAAGTAATCCAACCATATGGTTAGATATATGTGGATAGTCGAGGAATAATGGTCCTCCAAGGTAAAAACACAATAAAAAAATTGATGTCATCAGCTTTCCAGTGATATCTTTTATAAGCAGGTACCACTTCTAGTTTTTGAGTACTGGCTCTCTGGATATGTGTGGTCACTGTCCAATCTTAGATGCCAATAAGCTCTATCTTCCTTTGTTTTAGAGATATTCCTATCTAATTAGCATAATTATGCTAATTACCAAATATCCTAACTTTTTCAAACAATTGGTCACAGCTTTTGATCTAAAAATGGTATTTACATTTTGTTTTCAGCATAGAAATTGTTTTTGGGCCTTCTTTCATTCAATTTTTTTTAATTTTCGATTTAGAATGAAAATCATGTTTCCATGGCAACCAACATCTGCAAAAACACCAATTTAGGCCCAAAAACGTTCTTTTCCATTCCAAATATGGAATGTTTTCACCCAAAACGGAATCTTCTAACGTGGCCTATCATATTCTACATGAAAAAGTAGAATAGATAAATTTTTGCTATATCTTGGTCCTTTTTGGCTATATGGAGCCCCCTGGTGGCCAAAGTTGGTACTAAAAATCCCCCACGGAGGTCCCTTTTCCCTTGTTGATCCACATATTCTTGCAAGTAATTCTCAAGTTAGTTGATGCTCTGTGACCCCAAAAAAGCCTCTAACAAGCTACAGCAAGTTTTCTGATTGTGGTATTAATCATCTTCCTACCATCCACAACAATTTGATATGTACTATCATACTTGTAAACCACAGTACCTTCTAGACATAATCCCTTCCCACCAATGTCCCTCACATTTGGTATGTTATTTATAGTGAAAAGATACACAAAGATCAGTACATGATACATATGACATGACATATTACACTGATATTCCTAGGCTCCCTATACGCCCAACCTCTCAGTCACTAGTGCCCAACCTAGTTAGTCATTTTTTGGATCCCTATACCACCAACCTAGATTAGTTATTATTGCCAGGTTGGTCACTACTGACCAACCCACCTTAGTCTTTTTAGTTCCAGGGGGAGCCACTGAGTGGTCATCACAGGTGGCCCCAACTAGTGGCATACAAATACAACACACCAATGATGGACCTAGGTTAGCCACTACTGACTGACCCCTTGGTCATTTTAGAATATAACTTTGCCATTGTGACTAACACTCATATGACCAACCTGGGTTAGTCTGTACTGACTAACCCTTTCAATCTATGGATTTTCAGTGTAGATCGGTCTCCCCAAAGGGAACTAATGGTAGAATCTGACACATTACATTGACAATATATAAGAATGACACTTTAGCCTAAACTCAAATACAAACCTTGTGAAATATCTACCTATGCTAAAAGGTCCACTCATAGTGCCAACCCTGCTCCTGCAGCCACATGTGTACCCCTCTCAGGTCTCTACTGCTCAACCCCTTGTTACCAGCCAGGGACTGCTTTTATCCATCATCTTCTCGCCATGATCCATCTCTGATTCTAACATATATAATTACATAAAATGGCTTGTATTATTTGTCTGAAAAATGTTGACATCTGTAGGTGTGAGTATAGTTCCTTATGGGATTGTCAATAGCGCCGTTTGAGGCTCAAGTTGTGTACATGTGTCTCTCTCTCATTATGTTTTGTTGTCCATTGTAATGGACAACTCAAATACGGCTGTAACCACAACAAAAAGGGTTGAATTTTGTCCTTCTTTAAGAGCTCAAATATTGCTCCACTATACTTAACGATTAAACTATGCATTTATTTCTGTTATTCACAATCTCAAAGGATATCAATTACAAAATGTCACAACATCCTCAATGTTCAGTGTATTTCCAATATTGTTCAATTCTCAGTCCATACACCATTACTGTCCTCACAATGACAGTTCTATGGTTATAGCACTTACAATTATTCTATATCAGGGCAATTTCCTGCATGTAATGATATGGCAAAGTGTTTGAAAAAACGATCAATCTTGCCTTACGGAAATGAAGCTACCAGTTCAATTAGCATTCAAGTTCATTCCAGAAGTCTACAGTCATTTCCTGGAGCCAAAATACTCAACACAGTCCATAGCTTATACCTGTTAGACTCTCAATACTGGTGGTTCATTCCTCCTCTCTGTCTCTCTGACTCTCTGTGTCTCTGTTTCCCTGGCTCTCTGACCTTACTCCAAAAATCACATCTTTGTGATGCACTGCACCGAAAGTGTAGGTTGGTGGGTTTACAAAATAGCTTTAACACATTGAACAAGCAAATGTATGTCACACTGACATGACTCAAAACTGCATATATGATATTCTGAATAATATAACAAAATGATTTCTTCCCTGGAAACAAATTCCCGTGAATTCCCCCTGAATAACACGGGTTGAACTGGGGTCAGTCCCGGGAATAACCCGGGTTCTATTCCCGTGATATCACGGGATTCTGTGAGCAAAATTTCCCGTTATATCACGGGATTCTGTTAAAGAGGGGTGCATGGGTTCGAATCCCATACTAGTAGACCTGGATGGTTCTAGTGCACCTGTCTAGTGTGATTTATCTAAATATTCTTACAAAAACATCCACATACATTCCTTTTGACCACTAACCAACATATGCTTGTCCTGTTCGGGAACTGAACCTGCTACCCTTAGACCCATAGTCCCGTGCTCTAGCGACTGACCTACTGGGACATGTATTGGGAGAGGGACATGATCTGTGACCAGTGGTGACTATACTATAATATATTATGTATACATAGAGTTGTTGTTGACAAAGAGAGAAGCAGGATAGACATGAGGGACCTTTAGCAAACCCAATGTAGCCAATTAAACATAGACATATCCTATACTTTTAACACTGCTACGTCTGCGTATAGTAAGCGTAGATGTACATGAATGTAGATTTTCCCATTATTTCTTTCATGCAAAAAAAAGATCACTAGAGATTTGAACTATCCACCTTCAGATCTACAGTGCCAGGCTCTACGGACTGAGCTAACCGGGCTTGCTGAAGGGTTCATGCGTAGGGTGATAGAGTTTCATTCTGCACCCTCTCTCGGTGATACAAATAGGACCTTTAGCAAACCTGATATGTAGCTCCTTAAACGCTGATGTAGCAATGGCAAAATTGTAGGCTACATCTGGTCTAATGAACTACCTTAGCTTTGCTAAAGTTCCCTATTTTTCCCATCATAGCTCATTAGGGATTCGACCTCTCTACCCTCAGATCTAAAGTGCTAGGCTCTACAGACTGAGCTAATCGGGCTTACTGAATGGTTGATGCATGGAAAGGTAATAGGGTCCTGTAGCAATGTCGATGCAGCCCATTTAGAGATGACGTAGCCTATGCCTGTAACATTGCTATGTTTGCATTTAATGAGATATGTCAGGTTGCTAAAGGTCTTTAACATGGGGCATTTTGCATGTTTAACACATGTATACACACACTTGTTTTATTCTCCCATTAATTGTGGTGTAAAAGTGATACTTGCAATCCCTCAGGAGATTCATTGACTTGGCTTTGGATTTCTAATTCAAAGTAATTAGTAATAGAAACTAAGCTTTCCAACTACAAATACATTCGGGACCTTTAGCAAACCTGACGTAGCTCATTAAGCGCAGACGTAGTAGTGCTAAAGGGATAGGCTACGTCTATGTTTAATGAGCTTTTACATAGTTGGACCTTTAGCAAACCCGACATAGCTCATTGAATGCAGACGTAGTAGTACTAAAGGGATAGGCTATATCTGCGTTTATTGAGCTTTTACGTGGTTGCTAAAGGTCCCTATTGTCCCATGCACTAGCATGTGGGCCATTGAAACAGGGAGAGGGTGCAGATTAAACACTACCATTCCATGCATCAACCATTCCGCAAGCTGGGTTAGCTCAGTCTGTAGAGCCTAGCACTATAGATCTGTAGGTTGAGGGGTCGAATCCCTATTGATCTTTTATTTTTGTATCAGTCATTTAGAAAACATTTATTTCACACCAACATGTAGAAGATACTTTTTTAATGTTTTTTTTATCATCAACTCATGCTTGAATAAGGTAGAAATACACCTATGCTATGGTGTGCACAATTCTACCCCATTGGTTCAATAAGTGAACTGACACAGGGGTTCGAACCCACATCCTGCTGATTTGCTGGGGTAAATCCCTATATGTAAAATCACGTCTTTTAATCCCGTGATATCACGGGAAATTTTGCTCACAGAATCCCCAAAACTTCTCGGGAATATCCCGTGACTTGTTAGGTTTCTGACCCTCGAACTCCTCCCGTACTTTTTTAATGTATGCGGCACCCTGAGCGACCTGATCACCGATGGTCGCATTTGCCGCCCGGGCCCTCTCCAATTGAACCTGTAAGTCTCTTACTTTGCGTTGTCGCATCAGGACGGCCTCCCTCTGCTTCTCCACGCCCAGGGCATGGATCAGGTTATTCATTGTCGCAGTATAAACATCGTCAGATGCGACACTTTCACCCGCGGGATCCTCGTCCTCCCTCCCGGGGCCGGGGCTCTCCCGCCCGGGCTCTCTGCTTTGTTGGCCGGACTCCCCGCTCTCCTCCCCGGGGGCATTTTCATGACCGGCCTGGTCACCCTCCCCCGTTGAGGCGTCCATTGAGGCCTTGTTCTGCCCGGTCCTGTTGATGGTAGGTGACATTGGCTGCTCCACCACCACAGTTTGTTTCCTGCCTTCATTAGGTGTACCGCATGTAGGGCACACCTTATCATTGCCGTTGTAGGTCGCACCACACTCCTGGTTGGTGCAGACCACCATTTTGACAGAAAAAATAAATTGACCCCTGCAGCCTGCCTGGCCAGGTTCTGATCAATGGCTGACCATGCAGGCTACTGGCACACTGGAGGCTGAGAACAATGGCGCCCCCTGGTGTGTAACTAATACACTACTCAATATGATTGAGTCTCAACGATATCACGGGAAATTTTGCTCACAGAATCCCCAAAACTTCCCGGGAATATCCCGTGACTTGTTACCAGGGTTATGTCTCAGAAGTCTTATTTAACTACTAATGGTGTAAAAGTATATATGCATACCATCACACACTCTTGTATTACGCAATGTACATGCAGAATACCATGAATTACGCAATGTACACACAGAATACCTTACATTATACCTTAGTAACTAAAATGTACTGTTTCACTCACAACTAGCTATCATCTGGCTTCTTAGGCATCAGTGACTGACTGTACTCCTTTTAAACTATACTCCTTAGCAGTGTGATTTAACTGGTTGTACCTATTATCTTCTGAATCTTAATCTACCCAAAATCAAATAATATATGTATTCCATGTACAACCCTCTCTGGTACCTTAATGATGATCCTGCTCTAGTGTTTAAATTATCACATCAAAACGATCAAAGTTTATCACACAATAATAATACTCCTCGGGGTCTTTTTAAAAATTCTGCCTCAATGCAAAAAACCCATCACATATCACAGTCTAAAACACTTAAAACATTATACACTCTTGAGGGACCATGTTGAAGATGCTGTTGTTATATTATATCACAAAACTTATAGCTACCAGAACAGGTGAACTCTCTGGGATCTTATTGAAGATCCTGTGTAGACACTGGTATCGTATCACAAACAGTTATAACTATCACAATTGTAGACTCCTGCGGAATCTTATATCAGACCGTCCACCGCTATCCAGAGGCCTTCATAAATGTTCTGATTGTACAGCATGATGGGGAGTCAGCTCACCAGTAGTTTATCACCACTAGGTGTGTCCCTGTGGAGATGAACACAATCCACTTCCTGCATTCTTGCCAATAAGATAGCCATGCCTTTATGCCATATATGGATCCAATGCACCACCTCTGTAACCACCCTCCCATGCGGACATCAGTCTCTCTCTTGCCTCATGCTTGATCGTCATCCCTCTGCTTTGGCCCTGCACTGGTGCAACCAGCCTACAGGAACTTGGCTTCTGATGTCTGGAAAATGATCACCATCATACTATATTCAGAACTTCTCCTCATGTTTCACATTGACCCTTTGAACACTATGTTACCTATCTTTAGACAACAACCTTCTCACATCAGGCTACAATCCAGCACCAATCCCATCATCAGATTGCCCTGCCCAAGGGGTGCAGTCTTACCCAATAGAGGAAGAACCATCGAATCTGTCCCTAACCTTCTTGTGGTAACCATTGTGCATGCTCTGCTGAGCGATGATCATGGCATGAGGTATTTCGAGAGGTTGACCAAGCAAAAGGTCTGTACATCCTCCCCTTCATTCAGTACACAAAATGGGATGTAAATCTCTTACTCTTGCTTCTGGAGAACCCTTTTTACCTTCCTGGCTAGTGGTTTTGTTACCGCTAATCTCTTGTTCATAGTTTTGAATACCTTTCCACCATCCAGAATCAATTGAAACATCCTGTCACACCCATAGACTACTGTGCCTGCTCTCAAGACACAATTCCTCATCAACATTTTATCTCCTCTTTTCTGTTCCTCTTTTGTTTATCTGGTGCCCACATGCACGGATGTATCTACCTGTTAAGTTGAGATTATGTTTGTTCCCAGCCATTCATATGCACGAAATGGAATGCAAAGCCATTACCCTCCTGCTGCTGGAGAACCTTTTATTCTTTTTGGCTAGTGTTTACATTTACAGCAAATCTTCTGTTTGTGGTCTTAGCTAGCTTCCTCCCATTGAGAGGTATTCAAAACCTTTCCCCCCACTTATAGGATATCACATTTGTTTCATTTATCATCAGACTGAATACTTAGTATAACCATTGATAAATATTGTTATCATCCGAATGAAAAAGAAAAAAACATAATTGACATTAAATTAATGAAAATAATCTCATAGCTTTATTTTGGATATGAAAGTTAATTTGTCTCATCCTCCTACCTTGGAAAACCCTTTCTGCATGAAGCAAAGGAAATTCAGATTCAGGGCTCCTGCACTTTGCTGTGAGTGAAAAAAGGGGTCACCCGTGCTCCTTTCTTGGAAATTTACATAGCACACAGTGACAAGTGAGAGGTCTGCACACACCAATGTAAACTACCACTTGGTAGGAGTATAAAGCAGAACTACAGTTTAGAACCTCCCCAAACCAATCAGGCATAAGTGGCTTCATTGGCAGGGCTCGGAAACCTTGAGAGATCCCTGGTCCCAGTCTCCCGAGGATATACTTGGTGGACAAATGTATTGGTGATGTAGCTTAACTAGAAATTATTGCCTCCTTATGGGCATTAGAGACAATATTGGCAATGGAGTGGTTCACGAGGTAGCAACTAGATGGAGCTATCGTGACCATTTGGTGACCATTTTCTAGTTCTATAAAGCCTGTGAGGGGGCAAGTGTGTGAATAGTGGCTTACATAATATAAGCTTGCCCCTTGCCCCTTGCAATCTGAATTAAATCCTCTTGAGATTTCTTGTAAATGAGACACATAAAGAATAATGGAACATAATGGAAACAAACATAATCTATTCTTTTAATACAGTCCTATTGTTTTTTGTTTGACCAGAGTAGTTTGCCTTAATCATGGGTACTTTAGTTGGATCCTCCTTCTGTGTGTGTTCATGTGTCAAGTCCTCCTGTCCTCTTGTCCCTTCTGTCAGGAAGACGGTCAGTCCATATGCAACAGTGGACACTCCAACAGTTATGATATTCATATACACAAACCATATTGGGCCTTCTGTGTCAAACAAATAACCCATGATATATCCGCTCACCATTCTTGTTATATATATAACACTGAAGTAAAACGACGTTAATTTACCACTAGGCCCATATATCTTTGACATCCAAGACACCATGGTTGAGCCTACCGGACCAAAGGCTAATCCACAGAGTATGACGCTAGTCCAGAATACAGGTGGCTGTGAAGCAATGGGAAGGCACATTATGGTGTTTGACACAAGCATGGCAGTTTGAAGAATAGCCATAACAAGACTAGACTTTAAGAACTTGGATAACACTATGAAGATGACTTGGGCTATGTAGTTAGATGTGCCTACAGCCACCAATGGCCAGGCTGCATTCAACTTGGTCCAGTTTAAATGTCTTACCAGGAAACTGAACAGATACATTGAGTAGGATTCAGAAAGTGCTCCTATGTTTGCAGCTAGGATTCCAAAGGTTATTAATAGTACACTTCCCTTCCATCTGGACATTCCGTTGAATGTCTTCCCCTGGGGCGTCTCCCCATTGCCATCCTTCATTGCTGATTTCTTCCTATTGAATAAGGGAGTCAGGGTACACTTTTGGTGTAGTGACAATATGATGTGGCCTATACATGCAATGGTAAAGCATGCCCCTGGTAGAAGGAAGGCATACTGCACCTTCACATCATCTGGTGAGAATACATGTCTCACCGTGGTGTTGCTCATTCCCAGGTATGTCATGTTTAATTTGGAGGACTGGTTTATATGCTGTACAGAATGTGTTAGGTTGGAGGTGGTGGTGTTATCAGTGTGAGAGAGTGGGTTCCTGGGTAGCAGGAGGGATCTGACTATGGGTGTTACAGTTGAGGAGATACCACTGTTCAGGAAGCCTAGCAGCATCAGGTATGGTGGGTTAGCAGGACCCCACATAGACACACAGTAAGTCATCACTCCTAGAATACAAAACAACAGTTATACAATGGTGCAGCTACTGGAGTCTTATTTCCAGTAAAAGTGCACAGTTCCCGATATGTATTATACACATCTAAATTAGGGTAAACAAACTTGTAAGCTATCCTCATTTCTATTTCATTTCTTTATTACAGATATTTCTAATTTTCTGTATTTGTATTGTAACAAATGTGAGATGTAAAAAACATACTTCCTAACATATGGGTTAAACAGAATGCATTTCAACTGTAAGAATTACAATAAACACTACTTTCTAATTGATAATTGATAACGCTTGTAACATGGGAATATTGTAACAAATGTGAGATGTAAAAAACATACTTCCTAACATATGGGTTAAACAGAATGCAGAATTACAATAAACACTACTTTCTGATTGATAATGCTTGTAACATGGGAATATCTGACATGAAGTTCCACACAGTTATACACATGTTATCCAATTTTCTTAAAGTCAATATTATTTACACACCTTGACAAACGCCTCAATATATAGTTACAGGTTATATAGCCTCAGATAATAGTCCCTACACTTACCAACATTGACAATAGCATTAAAGAGCCCACTGAACCCTAGACAGACGCTCACAGCCAGACAGTGCTGCCACCAAGGGGCAACAATAATCACTGCCGCTGCTGCTGCCTCTACCACCGCCAGGATAACGTCAGCGTTAAGGACGTCGAAGATGTAGCCAGAGATAAGAGAGCCTATGAGGCCTCCACAGGCCCTCAGGAGGAACATGAGGGCTATGTCCTTTGTAGCCGAGGAGGTCCGGATCTCAAGGTCAATCAGGCTGGGGCCTGGTGCGGCATAAGATGTACCCTGTGGAAGATAGACGATGAGTTATTTTATATACAACTTGGTAATTGTTAATGAAATTATAGGATGGTGTAAGTTGATGTGATTGGTTGATATTTCGTGACTCTGTCTCTGTGTTAATGACTATGATACCTCTTGTCATAAATAATATTCTATCTGTGATTGCAATTTATCCAATGCTTTCCTAAAACACTTCCTCAGTGAGAATATAACATTCTGTGTGAGAGCTTCAAAGACACACATTTTACTATCCACTCTCTAGTTACACGCCTTTTAGAATATATTATTTTTCTAATTAGCAATTCAATATTTTAAGAGCATCGAACAACGAAATTATAAATACAGTAGCTTTTGTCTATGAATATAGTGAGAGAATGCTCCGGAATAGGACATGATTCAATCGAGGCGTTCGACTCATGGCACAATACAAGGCGTTCTATATGCATTAAAATGTCAAAAACCAGTATCTATGTCTGGTCTTTCACTTTGTAGGGTATTTAGTCCCTTCCAGTCTATTGTGCCACAGTTGAAGATCCCATGGCGATATAACAACATGCAAATACAGTTTCTGATGCTATTGCAAAGGTTCCACGTGTAAAGCTAATAGAGTTTCCAATTTTATAATTGTTAGAGACACTGTTGCAGAGTGTCACAGCTTATTCAAGGGAGCTTATGTCTCTCGAGAACATGTTTCTACAGTGTATTTCATATAATGAATGAGACTCTATATAGAGATTTCCACCTTGTCAATATACATATAAATCTAAAGTTAAAAGGCCTAGGGACACCCTTCACTAGCGGGAATAGAGGGAAGTCTGGATCTAGTTCTCTACTGTGACATTCTTATCTATAACATCATCAAAATGGTTATGACGACTATATCCATCTAACTTGACATCCTCTTCTCGGGGGATTTTGAAATAATTCCAATATTCCAATTGAATGAATTTATAGAGATAAGATGCGCTCGAACCACTCCAAAGTTTCCGTTTGGGGAGATTATAACACATATAAACACGTTGTACAATGTAATCGATTCCATATCTGGAGCAGATAACAGTTAAAGGTCCTGTGTATACCTTTTGCACGACACCTGGGGGAACTGCTGTCGCCACAAATATGCATAGATGTCCCTCCCCCTCTGGCTATTCTGGTTGCAGGTAACAAATAAGGGCATGCCCTCAAGTGCTTGGTCGTACCTTACCTATGAAGATTGACTGATCGGTGCTATTTATGGGTGATTGGGGATCAAACAAACGCTGCTCTGCTGGGTGCAGTCAGCAGTGTAAATCCAGGTAAAATCAGCCAGTTGGGATCACTCCTACTTCCAGTACAGCTCGTTGAGTGTGTATAGTAAAGGGACATTAACCCTGTCTCATCTTAAATATCGACACTGTGTTGGTATATGCCACATATCAACCTTAGCAATAATGGGGTCAGTATAGAACTTAATTAGTATAAAGATTATAATTATATGTGATTATTTTATATGGTAGTAGGCAAACGGTTTCATGAAAGTTTAAACAAAAAAGGTAAGTGGCACATCAAAGGTTCACTTACCAAGGGCACCCAAGCAGGACTGGGTTTGCTTTGATCCCTATATGGATCCTCAACATGCACCAATCACCCACAAATAGCACTGACTGATCCCCGCTGGCTTATTTTACCTGGATTTACCCTACTGACTGCACCCAGCATAGGGCACTGCGTTTATTTGATCCCCAATCACCCATATTACCGACTAGAAGTCCTTTGGTCAAGCACGGGGGGGGGGGCAGTTGGGAGAGCCGTCACAGCTCACTGAACAGCTGATTTAGTGACAAATATACTTAGTTGTCCGACCTGGGTGCAGTAAGTGGTCAGCAGGTCGGGCTCTTGGTGTAGATGCCTTCTATACAACATATCCTATAAGAGGGAGTCATCATTTGTAACACAAGGGGCAGTGGTAGCTGTGGGAAGAAAAAGGGCTAATTATTCTTATACGATAGGGGATGGAAGGAGAGGAAGGAGGGACAAAGTGAGGGAGGCAGGAAATGGAATGGTGGGATGAAGGGAGGAGGGAGAGGGAGGGAAGGAGTCAAATAGGGGTGGATAGCTAAATTTGACATGGTGACATGATCTATTCTTAAAATTGACATGCGACATGGAGCTTAGAGACATAAAGGGAAAACATAAGTGGCATGACATAGGGTATTTTGGCAAAAAAAAGGGAAAAAGTGTTGCATTTTGGTGCAAGAAATTACACTTGCCATGGCGATTTTGTTCAAACTAGACCCTTGCCATCCACACACATGTGTACTCAATGTACGAAGTACCCCCCCCCCCCCCAAGGCGTCTGAATGTTTTTGCTCCCCTTCCTCTAGACGGGTAAAAATTCTTTTCACCCCCTGCCCCCCCAAAAAAATCCACCCTCCCCCTTTGAAAAATAATGACCACTCTCTTACGAGGAGAGCTCAGGTGTGCTTAAAATAGAACACCCCCCTTGATAAATAATGACTACTCCCTTACGAGGAGAGCTCAGGTGTGCTTAAAATAGAACACAGAGGTCACTTCAGACAGCCTATTTTGCATGCCACAACCTGTACTGAACTGTGGGCGGGATCTACCATGATATGGGCGGGATCTACTATGCAAAACAGGGTCAAAGGTAGCCTAAAACGGCCAGTAATGGCGGACAAAACGATGTATACACTGTCCCTTTAAATAGTTGAGGGAGTTATCAGAATCACATCTATTTTGCTTACCACCTAACCCCTCAAATAGCCGATTAGTGCAGGATTCAGGGTGGAATAACTGTTGTTTTTTTCCCATATCTTTGTGATTGAGATGCAATAATTAAGACTTTGATGTGAACCTTAGGGAGCTATATGTGCTTCAAAGTGCCATGCAGTGCTTAACTCACCGTGCCGATGTACCCAAGGGCTAGCACCACCATTCGGATCCATTTGGCTTTCCTACTCATGGATACCATAGAGCGTTCATTCTGTAAAGGGTTCTTCATGCTGAAAGACATTAGATAAGTCGCTCTCCTTATAATGTTGAATATAGCGCAGAGATGCTATTAAAGGTGTCCGGGGATCTGCCTTGGAGATCTTATGTTAAAGGTGTTACTGGCTATTTCCCACTGGTTATAACCTGTTATAGAATTTAAGTAAAATTGTGGGGAATCTCCTTCTTCATGTAGAGTTGTCCTAATGCCCACCGTCCAGGGGGGAGCTTCGGCCGATATAGCCCATACATTTCCTATATGACCTCGGCCGACGAGGGCCATGTGGACGATGGCCATTAGTAAATGTACGAATTCATGCGACTGTATTATAGAACAAAAAGAAGGAGACGTGAAGAAGCAGTTGTCTATTGTCTTCATAAAACTGTTACAAACCTTATTTCACTTTAATTCGATTAGCCGTACCAATAAACACACAATACCCGTAATCAACATGAATGAAACAAAATTGATATGATACAATTACCGTCTGCACCCTCAGGGGCATATGCAGATGTGATGGCCCTTTAACTGGCCCTTAATTGGCTGTTTGGTGGTACTGCAGATAGCGTTGTACATTGCCTAACAACCAATCAAGGGTCATTATAATCATGTCTAGACCAATTAATGGTCCTACCCCGTGCACCGCTACACTGCAGCGGACGACAGGAAACACATCTACTAGAAGATCTAGGGTTATAACCGCGGCACATAGTTTTATCAGGAAATCTAATTCTCTGGTTTTATAGAACTGCTTCAGAGATGTTCAACAAACAGTGAAATGCCGACCGGGTTTGAATGATTTGAACGCTCTTCCGTCTTAATTGGTTACATGTTGTGGACTTATTAGATAGATCACGACAGCCGACTTATTAGATATATTACAAAATACATAAATTTACATGGAGGTTTAGGTTTGTAATTCCACGACCTCATAATGTTGCGCACTGCTGTGAAATACTGGGAAGGGCTTTTTAAGCCAGGCCTGGCTGTATAATCCACTGACAATGTTACATGTTCAACACACATTAAACGGTTGTAGAAACATACCTTCCACTTCAAAGTGTATCCCAACCAACTCCAGAGCAGCTGATAAACTTGTGCCACATGGATGCTGAATTATATCACGTAACATCCACGAGTGAAGCCACCACTAACCTTGTCTACTATCATGCTAGTGGACTGAATGTAATATTTCACTACTGCAGGTATGAAATGTGTCATTGATAATTCTCTCATTTGTAGATTGACTCTGTTCTGCTGGTGGGGTAGTGGTCATTGGGCTGGATATTTTTTGGTTGGAGGGAGGTAGGGGGCTGGACATATTTTACCCCTATGAGAAGGAGTCCCAAAATGTTGCCTCAATTGTGGCCCCAGAGGGCCAAAAGCGACCTTGCGACCTCGGCTGATTTCCAGGCGACCTAGTGACCTGGTACAATAATTTAAGCGACCTGGTGACTTTTAGACAAATCTGCCTATCATAAAAATGCTCTAAAACACCCACTTTGTGACCTGACGCCCGTTGGCGACTTTCCGATGTCAGGGGGGGGGGGGGGGGGACGCTGCACCCCCTCGATTTTTTGTGAAGAGCCACACGATCTTACAAGTTCAGTTGGAACACCATATAGTGTAGGCTGTAAATGTAAGAATCACAGGATTTTGTGAAATCCATGTTAATTCATTGAGACTTTTTTTTCAGGAACTTTGAAACATACAGATTTAGAAAAATATGGGTGTGAATTTTTTCGTAACGGTTAAAGGTCATCTAGGGGTCATCGAAAAAATTAGAAAAAAAATGTCTTTAAATGTGGAAAATGTGTATTTATGGTAGTTCTCATAATAATTAAGCACCCAGATCTTTGGAAAATATGGACTATGACCTACTACATGAGTCTGAATTGTTGATGAGAAAATATAATTTAAACTTTTGTCTTATTAATCATTTCGAGAAATTATTGATATTATTTATTATATAGTAAAAAAAACTTGTGTTAATTATCTCTATCAAGTGTAAGTTAATCCTTGGAGTAAGAGAATTATGGAAAATGCGGGTGTGAATATTTTCGTAAGGGTTAAAGGTCATTTAGGGGTCATTGAATAAAAAGTGAATTTAAAATTGCACTTTATTATGGAAAACATATATTCATGGTAATTCTAATGATTACAAAGCACCCACACATTGCAGGGATATTAACTATGCTCCACTACTTGAGTATCATGGTTGGACAGAAAATATTATGTAATAATTAATGTTTTGAATTAACTATTTTTAGAATAATCGGTGCATATCAAGTTGTTCTTCTCACAGAAACAGTTCCTTGTTGTACAATTGCCTTTCAAGCAATTGTATATCGTGAGCTGTATTGGTTGCATGAAAGATAATGATTTGATCTACCTCATCATGTGTTTCGAAGCAAGACATGTCAGTGGATAGCCCACCCTGACTTGTAGACACAACAAATGTGGTTGCTGAAATATCTATTGGATTAAGGGCCGAGTCACTTACCGAGTCATTACTAGCTGGGGGGCTTGGTGGGGTTTCCCAAAATGGCAACATTTTTTCCAAACCCCCCACCAATTAGGCAAAAGTTATCTCGACCCCCCACTACATTCGGATTTTGAGAAATGCCCCCCCCCCCCCCACAAAAGAAAATTGCATGCTCCTGTGGAATCAAGTCTGGTCATGAGTATCTAAATGGACCTATTTTATTATGATCCCCCCTCCCATCATAAACGCTTTTCCAGTTTTGCCCCCCCCCCCTACCAACGGCCTGTTTTCTATTATGAACCTATGAACCCCCCTCCCTATATCCACCAAGCCCCGCCCCCTCCCCCCACTGGCAATAAATGACTTAGCCCTAATCAGCTTCTCTGTCAGATATGTGGTTGGTGCTTGGTTTGTACTGAACTAAGAAACCCCTTCAGTGTGTGTTTCACTAGGCTTCTGTCAAAATACACACTGTATCATAGTTCATCATTTGGGTGAGTCACTTCTTTAGAATGGCCTGTCTGTATATGGTTCCGATAATACCTGATTGGTGTCTATTCTTTAGCATCATGGCATACTTGTACAGAATCTTATTATATCCATCAAAAGGGGCATAACTATGTACATAGGACATACTAAATGAACATAGAATCATGAATCATGAAAACTGTTTATCTTATATGATTTGTAATGAGTGGTCACATATAGCAGACAGATCATTAAGGTATATGATTACCAAATGCATATATCTATTGATATTTCCATTCATAACTATTCTTATTGAACCCATATTGCTTATTTTGTTGGCTCAAGTCAGGAAATATATATATATATAGTTTGATATTACTTGGAGACAGTTGAACTAAAGTCCAAATATGAGTGACTTTGGTCAGTACTTTTCATTTAGTTTTGTCTACAAGTTAGGGTGTGTTATCCACTAAAAGTGACATGTCTTGTCTAGAAACAAATAACGAGGCACATCAAATTATTATCCTTCATGCAACCAATAGAGCTCACAATGTGCAATTGCTCGGAAGGCAATTGTACAACAAGGAAATGTTCCTGTAAGAAGGAGAATTTGATGTGCACAGATTATTCTAAAAACAGTTGATTAAAAACATTAATTCTTACATAATATTTTCTCCCCAGCCTTTTACACTCAAGTAGTGGGGCATAGTTAGTATCCCCACAATGTGTGGGTGCTTAGTAATCATTAGAATTACCATGAATATATGTTTTCCATAATAAAGTGCAATTTTAAATTCACTTTTTATTCAATGACCCCTAAATGACCTTTAGCCCTTACAAAAATATTCACACCCATATTTTTCATAATTCTCTTACTTCAAGGATTAACATACACTTGATAAAGATAACTAACACAAGTTTTTTTATTTTTTAATAAATCATATCAATAATTTCTCGAAATAATTAATAAGAAAAAAATTTAAACAATATTTTCTCATCAACCATTCAGACTCCAGTAGTGGGTCATAGTCCATATTTCCCAAAGATCTGGGTGCTTAATTATCATTAGAACTACCATAAAAACACATTTTCAACATTAAAATGCAATTTTTATTTTATTTATTCAATGATCCCTAGATGACCTTTAACCTTTACGAAAAAATTCACACCCACATTTTTCCAAATCCTGATGTTCCAAGGATAAGAAATAACTTTGGTAGCATGAATTAACACGCTTTTTCATGAAATGACACTTACAGCCTACACTAATAGCTGATATCCAAAACGTTCCCTGCAGCTAAGGGTTCGTGTGGGGCGATTAAAAACAGGACTATGCTTACATATCAGAATCAATCATTCAGTAACAGGTTACTGCATAATAGATTGTACACATACTGGGCCTCTCCCTGGTAGATAATATACAACACTTGTAGATGCCCTATGCATGAGTGGACATACTCAAGCAGGAGCGTGGACAAGAAAATTCGTCCAATCTTAATTCACACCGGTAATCTTAATAATGTTATAATCCTAATTTTAAGATTATAGTATGCCTTCTCCTTAAAACACCAAGTGGCACCTTTGCATTATACCTGCAGTTTTGAAAAAAAGGAAGAAAGACCCAGAAAATAAAATGACCAATTGAAGAGCCCAATAAATAAGGGTAAAAAAAGAAGAACAGGGGTTAAGATTGGACAGATTTCCTTGTCCACGCTCCTGCTTGAGTTTGTCACCACCAGAGTCACCTATAGCCCATCCTCAACTTTCACAACCAGTGTTAACTCGACATGGTCACGTTATCCATCCCACTGATGGACTGTGATGTAAGCTACGGCTATTGTGGATTGATAAAATATACCAGGTCAATATGTGTATCAAGGGCACACGTCAGAGGTAGTAACGGTAAATGGATAAAGGTCGGAGGTAGGTTTGCAGTATCAAACGTGCTAAGGAGATTAAATTGGCTCAATAATCCTCAAATAATTTGGAAAGCAATTTGTTCACAGAGAAAAGAAACAGAGTTTCTGACTCTCTTTTAGGTCGCACCATGAAGGCAGCCAATACTAGACTCCCTTATTAAGTGAACCCTGGTTTTGCCTTCAAAATGAATCCCGTCACAAGCAAAGTCCAGGGAGTTTAGGCACAGTGAATCCAAATGTACAGGGAGCCATTGAGCCATTGTGTGCATTCAGAGTTGCAATGCGCTATATATAATTATGTAGACTACAATGAACCTTACAATCAACAATACATTAAGCAACACTTATTTAGAGAAATATGCTAAATCCTGAGATAATGCCTACCTTACCTGCCTGTAGTATATATCTATGTGTGGTAGTAGTGTTGAAGTTCTGGGAGACCTGGGTGTTGTCCTCAGTTAACCCTGCATTGCTGACACTGTTGTTATGTTCACCGCTCATACAGGTCATGGAACCACTTGGCCATGCATGGGGCCAATATAGATGACATAGAAACCACTCCATAACTACATGAAGAATCATATGTAATCTTCATCTTTTTTTAATCGGACGGTTATACACTGTATGAGGAGCTATCTTATGAACACAAATTTGTTAAGAGGAGCATGTAAATGACTCCCTTAGAAGAGAGTCATGTGACTTCCCTGAGAGCTAATGTTTTACCTTCAGAATGACTCCCTTTTAAGACTCCCTTCACGAACAGATTCCAGATCATGCCCTTGTAGAGGGGATCCCTTGGGGAGTCTAGGCAATCATCTATTCACATTGGATGACCTGGACTCTGCTTGATCTAATTGATAAAGAGTAAGAGCCATTAGCAGGGAGTTAGACAGTGTGAAGAGGGAGCCAAGGGCAGGCCTGGCTCTCATTTTATAGCATGGCCTCTCTTTGTGACAATTTCGGCAATATGGGGATATATGTCTATCATGACAAAGCAGCATCAGTATGACCACAGGTTAATGTGCATGGAACATTGCACGTGGATCCACTGTATAGCCAGGTCTAAAGCTAAGTGCAGTTATGACATATGCATTATAAGGAAAATAAGTTATGGTACTACTGAGACCTTATCAGACCTTTTCTGTTAAAGTGTCCAGGAGAACAGTTCTAGAGCTAGGGCACCATAGCTAGAAAGAACGTTTGAAAAAAACAAAGTAAGGTTACACTAAAATGTTTAATAGTGGCCTGGGATTGGAAAGGAATGTGATAGCTACACAGATATTCTTTGGCTTCCTATGCGACCAATCTCTCAGTCACTGTAGTGCCTAAAGTACTTTTAGCTCCCTATACGACCAACCTAGGTTAGGTAGTATTGTCAGGTTGGTCAGTACTGACCAACTCACCTCAGTCGTTCCATGTTAGACTATGCCCTTTTGAGTAAGGCATTAGTCATTATGTTGTTTGCCTCAGTCATTCCTGAATAGCACTTGGTCATGCCTGACCAATGTCCTATGACCAACCTGGGATAGCGACTACAGACTAATAGCTGGAGTATTTAGATTTTCTGTGTACTAAAGGGAATATCATGAATCTAGGCTCCAGCTGGAGCCCTTGATTTTGTTGAACCATTCCCAAGTGGGGAATGTAATTTTAGCCACAGTGCACTATTACTCATGTTATCTTGTAATGAAGACTGAAAACGTGATTACAACCAAGGTATTTGATGTCTTAGGCCTTCCCTACTCTGTGACCACAGACAATGGCGCCCAATTTGTCTTCAGGGAATTCAAGGACTATCTGCAGGATGTTGATGAGCAATATCGGAAGACCCCCCTATGGGGAAGCTGTGGGGGCACAGTGCTACTGAGAAGGGGAAGGAGATGAGATGACAACATCCTTTCATGGAACACCATCTAGAGCGATAGAGAAGAATGAGATACAGATCACTGGTATGGGCCCTGAGGGGGTTCCATACAAGATGATAGGCACACAAAGGAATCAGAACTAGGACACACAAGATGCTAATCGTAACTTGGGTTAGACAACACAATAGACAACTCAATTGGAGTTACTGACCAAATGGTTTAAAATAAGCTACTTATTCACAGCACTTTTGCCAAAAGACTATGAAAACATGCGCTTTCCAAATATGTTGAGAAAATATGAGGATACAAGAGTACTTTCTGAGATATTCAAGGTTTATGTAATGTAAGTGGCATGGGTTGAACAATTCTTGTGAACCATTGTTTATAATTGTCATTCTGTTTTGTTATAATCATATCTGCATAGGATACCATTGGTAAGTAGCTGTATTTCTATATAACTCTCTCGGGGTCTTAATATGTGACACGATCTGCGAAAAGGGACCTTATGTCCTTAGTGCAGGGTGTACTAAGGTCCCTTATCCCTGCACATGTCACAATTATGATTATCCATCTGGAGAATGCATTTGGAACGTAATAATGATCCTGCGCATATTTCTAGGGGTTTGGGTCAAATATTATTTAGCCGATGTATATATTCTAAGAGCAAGTAACAACTGAGACACCATGACACACCTGCATGGTGCCTGTCTCTCCAAAGTGATATTCCTGGTCAGACCACATTTACCATCTCGCCCATACCATCTAAAGGAGGATTCCACTAAAGTCAAAAGTTTCTGGTCGAATTTGCTGCCGGATGCCATAAAACATTGCATGAATATTTTTTCTGACAGGTTGCTGCTGTACGATTGCCTGAGAAGCCGATGTTTCAAAGGACGAAAAAGAATAAAAATGTGAATAATTGGCATCGGATGGCGAAATCGGCTATGGTGGACTCCATGCTTAAGACTCTAGGGTGTAGTGTTATTGAATCACGAAAAGGAAGCTAGCCACATTAATGCAGTGTTTGAGCTAGCTCTGCCACTGTGGAGATAAACAAAGCCATAATAGAGCCTGACTTGCCAAAATAGAAGGCATTAGAGGAGCCCTTTTCTTTGCCAGGTACAGCTGCACTGATACATCACTTCATGTACCTATATCACGCACTAATCTCTTCTGTCTGTGTTTACATATATCCTTATATATACTTATATAATGTATGACATCTGCTCCACAGATGTCATACATTTTTCTGAAGTAAAATGTCAATAAAATCATAGCTATTCAGATGATTCAAAATATTCAAAATATTTACCAGAGACCTCTACCCTGCAATAAGATCACCGGAGGATTCAGGGCCTATCCGCCATATTCATGCATTCCCCTCCCCTTCAATTTAGCTTTAACTGCAACATACTACATATTCCCTCCCAAAGCTCTTTCAGTATAGCCTCCCTAAATCGCTATTATGAACTATATGGAGAAGGTGCACAAGTCATCCTTAATACCCAGCCCCCTCTACCTCCACACAGATAACACTCTATCATACAACATGGTCCACTGTCCTCCCCCGCCCACTGGTATAATGGACTGATGAGCAGGAGGCGTGGAGAACATGGCCCTTTAAGAGCATTATCAACACCCACTCTTTGCCCAGCCTCTCATGAGCCCCCATCACTCATATAGAGATTGCATAGTATCTTATATAGCATTAATAATGTTGTTTACTAGGAGGATCGCTAGTATAGACTTATGTATAGCTAATTAGAAACGTATTGAATATAATTAGATCTGATCAGTATAATGGCTATTAGCCCCGACTCCACGCACCTGCTGATGTATTATTCATAATGGCTGTTGAGTGAAACAACTTTTACTGTATAGGAGCCAGTTAGGGAATTAGAAATGTTATTACATATTTTACATAGGCCTCTATGAAGCTTCTCCCTCTTAGATGCAATGGCAATTCTGATATGATACATTATATAGGAGTTTCATGGATAAAATGTAAAATGGTATCATAAGATAAACTAGTTAAATGGCTGTGCAGCTTTTCTTTTTAATCCGGAAGTTCTATTAGGTAGTTCTACAGCGTTCTTGCTATGCGCACCAATAATAAATCAGTCCCCATTCACTTGCCACACCCAAAAAAGCTTTTGATTATTACTTGCAGCTTAGAGTCCTCAAAAGGTCTTTTAAAGGACACATTCCTAGAAGTCATACCTCTGATTCATCTATCTAAGATACACTGCAAAAAAGGTGCTTAGGTTTTAAACATGATTGTTTAGGTCTAAACGTGTTTAAAGTCTAAACATTTTACTAGGTTTGTGTCTTTGAATCCTTCTGTTTAGGAATTTAATACTTTTCTTCTAAACACCTAAACAGTTATATTGAATATGTTTAGATGTTTAGTATTTAAACAATATAAAAATTGGTGTTTATAATGTAAACATGTAGTGTTTAGATCATAGTATATCAAACACATACCAGATGGCAGCTCTGTGGTTGGCTGTAGTATCTACAACCACTCAAATGTTATTGTGGATCTAAAAGTGCTTAAATCTGAGTTAACCCTTTAAGGCTGACCAAATCTTTTTTTCTGGTGATGGGGGCGAGACATTTTCACAGGAACTTTCCCTGGGCCGAGCCTTTGCTGATTCCCATAGAGTTATGTCGACTATAGTCGATGCTCGGCCAGCCATGGTATCAACTATAGTCTATGCTCGGCCAGCCATGGCATCAACTATAGTCGATGCTCGGCCCTAAAGGGTTAATTAACTTAAACTGCATGGGATACAAAAGGATAATAATACACATTGCAGGATTCAAGAGTTGAATGCTAGATCACTATGATTACAATGCAATAAAGATGCATCTGCTACATAGACACCTCTTTTAAGATAATTAGGAATGGATAAAGCATTATGTTCCCTGAAGGTCTATTGTATTGACTCAAGGTTGTGCCTATGTTAAAGTAGAGGCCTATGTGAAATAGTGATGCATATATTTACCCTAAGGGAGGGGCTGCTAGAAGTCTCCTCAAGACACTATATGGAAATAAAATTATTTATTTATATGAATATAAATATCTAAACATAATAATAATCTACATCTCTACAGACACCACTTTTATCCTTAAACACTTAACAGATAAACACAATAATATGCTAAATTCTTGAATTCTAAACACTTCATTGTCCTGAACACATTTCCTTAAAGTTAGTATATCCGATGGTAGGGGTTCAAAAATCAATTTTCCTAAAATATGAGTCAAGATGTTCATACTGATCATACTTTATTTGCTGCATATATGTTTTTTTTCCGGATATACTAACTTTAAACACATAAATGTCTAATACTGATCTAAACATAAATTATTATTGGTCTAAACATGTTTAGGAACATATTGTGTGGACAAAAACGGGGCAGGAATAATTATGTTTAGGATTGTGTTTAGGATCTAAACACCTTTTTTACAGTGTAGTGGTTTATATATGTTTTCCACCTGTACCGCATTAACCTGTCTGGTAAGTTCTTGGATTCAGCTGTTAGATATCTTGGCGTAGACTACCCTACGTCGGATTTAGAGAGATTATTATTTCTATATATATATATAGCCCAGTTCCAGACCTATACACCATGAGATCTTTCTCATACATCTTCCAGCATTGCTCAGATTTATAGGTGCGGTGGAAATGGTGTCTGGGGGCTGAAGTTTAGGCCGTTTGCCCCAAAAGGCTTAGTGTAGGTAGAGGATCGACTGGCCTTTTGGAACCATCACTAGTGTTATCCCTATCGATAGTAAGCTGACATACTCTGATATGGCGCAATATGGAAACCAGCCAACTTTAATAGTATTAGTGTAAAACTGTAAAATTAAATCCGCTCAGACTTTATCTGTAATGAAAGTCCCATTATCCCATGGTTTAATCTTCGTTTCATCTGACTTATGTATGAGTTGTGCTTTACTGCTGGTTGATTAAAAACACATTTCATATGAATATTGACTTTTTTTCTGAGTCATCTTTTGTCAGGTAATGAGGTCTGAGGCTGTGCTGCACAAACAAACATGTCCAGATATGGCAAATTCCCAAAGCTGCCAGTTACACAATCCAACGCATTTCAGCTGGAAATACACAATTCAATTTCGCCGCTCATTGCTACCCCACAGAGGATACTTTCTTATCAAAGTTTCTTTCATAGTTTTGAAATGTTGATATGATAACAATAGTTCAAATAAGCTACAAAGTAACTACCGGGTACACCTAAAAGTCAGAAACGTTTCCCGCAGTGGGTATCATACTAAAGGTCATTTTGCCACACACAATACCGAATGGCAGTACGTGGGCTGTACCATGGCAGATTGGAAAACATCTGACAAAATGTCGATTTAAGCATTTCATGTAGACCATCCTTTCATGTAATATCATATGGGAGCAGGCAGGAAAAAACAACTATTTGAGGGGGAATCGGGAAAAAAAGCTGGCTTTTTCGCCATCAGAATCGCTCCTCAAACATAAGTTGAATTACGTGGACTCACATCCCAGTATTGGGAGTGGGAGTGATCACTGTCGCCCCCTGGTGAAAGACTAGGATACTCATCAATTCAACAAAATATATATTCTCACATACTCCACCTACCTACAACTATTGTAACTACCTCCATACTTCCGCCGGTACTTCCGCCCGCACCACCTTCCCTCCATTCCAGTCCTACACCTACCCTGGTCAACATCTCATAATTTTGGCGCACCAACTACGCCATTATTTTGGCCCGGACCGAACTCGGAATACCATTGCAGGACGCACACAGCCTACCCTACTCCGCTCACCCACCAACACGTGTTTTACACCACTGGTTTTACTCAGCCCGTCACAAGCGGGAGCCGGCGACATGCCCCTCCAAACAAGGTCCATGTCGGCACACATGAGGGGGGAGCCGGCCATGTCATACGAGCATGAATCAGGCCTCTCCCTCTCGTTGTATGACAGAGACCATGAACAGTCACAGGACACGCTCAACAGCACACTCGCACACATGGAAGTACAGGAAGCGTATGAAACTGTGGACGAGACGAGAAGTAAGTTGGAGACCGAAGTCGACTTCCCTAATGTCTCCCGCATTTCACACATGTCACGCTCCAGGGCACGTACGCCGGCACGACCGCCAACCCACCTGTTGTCAACGCGGCAATCACCCGTGATGGGGCGGTCCTCCATAGTAGGACGCTCCGCCACCTCCAGCCGCTCCGCTGGCTCCAGCCGTTCATCTATCTCAGACAGCCGCCTCCAGAGGGTGGAGGGCGGCCTGGACGGCGTCAGAGGGGACATAGGACACATGACACAGCAGATGGACCTACTACTAAGGGGCAGGATACAGCCCATCGGTCACAGCACCCCCCCGGCTCCAGGGCGAGGCCCCTGCCCGGACGACGACACAGAGGAGCAGACCTTCTCCGGCAGCTACGGCGAGGAGGAGCTTCCACCCCCACCGCGCCCCAGGGAGGGCGCCAGCAACATGGTACGCCGAGCACACAGACAGCCGCCCCCCGCCAGCAGGGGCCGGGGCACGGCGTCGCCAGCTACACGACACAGACCGAGACACGGCCGCCTTCCCCCCGCCACTCGGGAGCGGGCGGGCAGGGGCCGATCGGCCGACAACATACTGCCGCCCCGCCGGCTCAGGGCCGAGCCCGGGGCGGTAGAATACATCGAGAGAGAGCTCGCCAGGGAGGAATACCGCCACTCACACCATGGTAGGCAAAATCCGCTATTTGATCCACTGTGTATAGACCCCATATACAAGCCATACATGTTTGTCAAAAGGGCCGGGACCAGCACCCTAAAACAAAGGATAGATATTAGAGGGTCCCTCACACGCATGGAGTACATAGAAGCCACCATGAAGCTCATTAACTATCCCGGGGCGTACGACCCCGACTGTAGGGACCATATATGCCTCCACCTGGAGGAGGTGACGCACGACGCAAAATCCAGAGACTGGCCCGACGTCCTGGCCTGGAGCCAGGACGTCTGGGACAGCATTGAGAGAAAGGACTATGGGTGGGAGCACTACCAACTCATCCAGAACGCCCGCGTCCTCCTCTGCATCGCCCCCGGGGCGGTAGCCAAAGGGCCGCCCCCGCAAACCCCCAGGGTCAAGGCCGTCCGCCCCTATGCCGCATGTACAACTCGAGATCCGGCTGTCAGCACAAAGCTCACCACGACGGAGTATTGCATTTCTGCGCCTACTGCGACTCCATGGGTAAAGAATGCACACACTCATTGGTGGGCTGTGACCGTAAGGTCAAGGGCATAAAGGGCGAATGGCCGAAGAATAATCGCCCCTCCGGCCACCGCGACAGGCAGCCAGACAAACAACCCGACAAACCGACAAAAAACGCCTAGGAGACGCCACACATAGCGCGGCCACAGTGGTTGTCTCCCCGGTAAACATTAGTGTGGCACAGAGCGGAGCGTTGTCAACAAACGCACGTGCGCCGACCCGCGTGGCCGACAGCGACCACGTGCGCGCCTCCAAAACAAACGTACGTGCGCCCGCTCCAAAACAACAACACAATGACGTCACGGGCAGTCTCGCGCCCGGCGAGATTTCAGACGCCATCTGTCATGGCGCCCACCAGACGGTCGTGGCGGTAAAGTTAGCAAACAAGTTCGACAAATTACACGTTTCTCGGCGGATATCAGACCCGGAAAGCCCAAATATCGGCCACAAAGTCAACACGGCCCCCGTGCACGCCGACCTTCGGCCCCTCGCCACTGCAACCGCCGTGGGGGGCCCGAGGGACAAAGACAGCCGCAGAGTCATCACGGACATGACACACCCTCACTCACACTCTGTAAATGCATACATAGTTAAAAACTCAGTCTGCGGTGTCAGGAGGGAACACAGTCTCCCCACAGTCGACGCCTTTGTCAAAGACATGGTAGCAATCAGACATGAGGCATTTATGTGCACTTTGGACATCGCGCGCGCATACAAGAACCTGCGCGCGGATCCGTTATCATGGCCTCTGCTGTGCCTCAAGTGGGGGGGAAAATTCATGTGCGACACTTCTGTCCCATTTGGATGTCGCACCTCGAGTATGCACATGCCATCTTAGACATCCTGGCGGCCGAAGGCATACGGGGGAAAATGTACTTAGATGATCTCATATTAGTCGCACATTCAAAGGAGGAAGCTTGGGTCCACTTCAGGAGGGCCCGTGCCTTACTGGCCGAGCTAGGCCTCCCCGAGGCCCAAGAAAAAGCCCAGCCCCCATGTCAGGTGGTTAAGTGGCTGGGAATCCAGATCTCGGCCAAAGAAATGACTCTTTCAATCCCTAGTGACAAGTTATGTGAGGTCATGAGGAAAGTAGCACAGGATAAAAAGCGTACATCAATCAACAAGAAGCAGCTTCAGTCAGTGATTGGGTCCCTAGTATTTGTGGCCAAATGTGTACAGCCCGCCAGGTTATTTATAGCAAGGCTGCTGGAGGGTCTGAGGGCTATGTCAGGCAAGAAGACCAAGGTCACTGCCTCCATGAAACAGGACTTGGAATGGTTTGAACAGTTCTGTGGGGAGTGGAACGGTGTCTCAGCAATCCCCGCCCCCACCCCCACAAGGGAGATCACTGTAGACGCCTGCCTTTCAGGCATAGGAGCATCTGACGGGGTTGTAGCATATGCAGCCCAAGTGACCGCGATTTGGGACCCCTTCAACAATATCACAGAGTTAGAGGCCATTAACATTCTCATCGCCCTCCACACCATGGTAAGCGAGGAGGATAGGGGGGTCACATACACATCTTGTGTGACAATCTCTCAGCTGTAAAGGTGCTACAATCGGGCCGTGGCCAAAATGGGGTCATTTTGGAGGCCGCCAGAGGAGCCTGGATGCTACAAGCAATGTTTGACATCAATGTTTCTTACAGCCATGTGCAACGGGCCAAGAACGAGCTAGCCGACAGACTGAGTCGAGCCCACCTCTCAGCTGCCGACAATAGGAAGGCCCTTGCACTCATTGACCTTTATGAACTCAATATTGTCGTGCCATGTACATACGCCTTTTACATGTCCGCCTCTCCTGTATTCTCCAGATCCGGCCGTAGCATCACTGCTAACAAAGGCAGCCCGGCGGCAGCAGCAGTCAAGGGCCCCGGCCACATGGAGGGCTCACAGGTCAGCCACGGCAACATACCTGGCATTTGCCAGGAGAGTCAACTTCAACCCAAGGAGGCCAACACACTACAACGTATGCAGCTACATAAAGTACTTGGCCCAGCATCTACAGGCACCACAGTCAATAATGAACAGTATCTCTCACGTCAGGCAGTACATAAACCTGAAGGGGGGATCAAGGAAGGGTGCATACCATCCGAGGGTCACGAGGGCCCTCGAGGCGGTCCGCAGGAACAAGAAATATAAACCAAGAGTGAAACAGGCCATGGACATGGAATCGCTCAAAGCCATCATACACCACATGAGGCACGTGGAAAGGGAAACAGTGGTGGCGGCAGCCATACTCCTGATGTACTTCACTGCCATGAGAGAGTCAGAGATGGCCCCCCGCAGGGTGAAGACCTTCGACCCAGACAGGAATCTAACACGTGCCGACGTCAGAGTACACAAGCACTCAGCCGTCATTGTAATCAAAGCAGAAAAGAACCTTCAACACACAGGGGAAAACAGGGTGGTAGCAGTCCCGAGAATACCGGGATCCCCCATGTGCCCGGTGGCAGCCAATACACAGATACAGTCGGTGGCCCCAACCAGGGACCCAAAGGACCCATTTCTAATGTATGCGAACGGGGACACTCTGCCAATCTCGCGTATAGACTCTATATGGAAAAGATCCATGAAAGCAACAGGAAAAGGACACAAGAAATGGACACTACACAGCATCAGGAAAATCACCGCCACCCAGGCACACAAGCTAGGGTGTGACGAGCTGTCCATCAAACAGTTCGGCGGTTGGAAATCGGCAGCCCACCAAGTCTACATAGACACCAAGAAGTATCGGGTCTCCAGAGCCCTCGTCAAATCAATCAAATGATTATTAAAATCACAGACTCAATCACATCATTGACGCAACGTCAACCGACTACAAACTTTTATCCCCACCCACTGCCCATCTAATACCTTCATTCTATATGGCAATTTGGCACATTATTATATTATAATTTGTTATATTTCCACATGTTAATTACTGTGTAAATCATTGTACGATGTACATCTCTTAAATTTATCATTTAATAAATTTAAGTTAATCCAACACGTATTCCTCGTTGTTTCATGGGGGAGGGATAGTGGTGGACTCACATCCCAGTATTGGGAGTGGGAGTGATCACTGTCGCCCCCTGGTGAAAGACTAGGATACTCATCAATTCAACAAAATATATATTCTCACATACTCCACCTACCTACAACTATTGTAACTACTTCCATACTTCCGCCGGTACTTCCGCCCGCACCACCTTCCCTCCATTCCAGTCCTACACCTACCCTGGTCAACATCTCATAATTTCCCACCCACCCTCCTTTAAAAAAAGGTATTTTATAAACAATCTATCATCCATTATATCCTACTGTATGTCATATTACATTATTATATTATAATTTGTTATATTTCCACATGTTAATTACTGTGTAAATCATTGTACGATGTACATCTCTTAAATTTATCATTTAATAAATTTAAGTTAATCCAACACGTATTCCTGGTCGTTTCATGGGGGAGGGATAGTGAACTAAAAATGGTAAATAAACTCTAAATGCATCCCATAATGATAACAAAAAAAACAACAGTTTTATTGGTGAATAACCTAAAAGGAAGTGCCTTTTGGTGAGAAATCTGTTCTTGGCTGATTTAAGAGATATAGATGAAGCACTACCTCACCGGCCCTACACAATTCCACCAGACATTGGCTATTATAATGGTTATGATATTTATCTTCTAATCAGATTGCATGGGTTCTATTCCAGTCAAGGGCCGCAACTCAGTCTAGGCATCTGGGATGGAGATCAAATGTTCCTAATTATAGGAACAGGGTACGTCACTAAAGGCCCCCCTTTTCCTTTGAGTCGCGGGAACCAGTTCTATATGCCAAAAGGACATGCATATAGATAAATTAAAAGGTCACAATATCTCATTTGTTCAATACAAGGGTAAGGGGTTCCCATTCCCACACATCGTCCCGGCCGGTGTCATGACATTTTCTTCGAAATATTATTTTGGAGATATTATAATTTCTCATAAAAGGGTCCAATTATCACCAAGAAAATATCACCAAGACAAGAAACTATAATATTTAACTGCCAACTTCCATTAGGTAGATGGGTTCTTGGCCTAGAATAAAGCTAGGTAAGCTACATCATAGTTACCTAGTCAGCATTAGTCCCTGGGGCCCATATATATGTTTTACTTGGGCCAGCTGGGCTTACCCATATCTGGATTATGGCCCAGCCGACGAAAACCTTTTTTCCATAAATACGTTGTACATAATCCGAAACATACTGACATATCATTTCCCTCCAGAAATTACAAATTGTTATACTTTTTTATAGTGTGTGCTAAATCTGGGTTAGGGCTGGGCACTTTGAATTTGGGCTGACCCATCTGGGCTCCCACTGGTAGCCCTGGACAAAAAGGACCAAAACCCAGGGTGGACAAATCCGCTCACCCAGGTAAAAATACATATGGGCCCCATTAAACAATGTTGACTGGGTAGGAACTTGCTTTTTCAAGTTGCCTTATATTATTTGCAGAAATCAATGAAATATAGAAATTATAATAATAGCAGCGATTCCCTTTAATCAATGAGAATTATAGTTGGCCGCAGAATCCCCTGTCTTCATGAAGCGACATCAATCGGTAAGCCACCTCCAATTGCCACACACATTCATGTATTTGGTGACAATCAATTGTGCAAAGGCTTGATAGTGCCACCCAGACAATTGATAGAGGTACTATCTAACCATAAAAGGTCATTGTGTAGCAGGGCACTGTGTGTAGGACCGCTTATACAATAGCGCAGCATGATTGATATTGGAAAGACATGCTTTGGTACTCTACATTGCCGCTGCTCATGTCTCTCTGCCATTTGAAGTAGAGTAACTACGTGACCGAAACAGTACTGCTCTCAAGGGACCTCATTCTGGGTCTAGCCAGTCGGTTTGACTGTTGTGAAGCAGGGCTAAATCACAATCAATTATCTACTATCCAGCTCTGTATACAACACTGCTGCTCACCTTTATAGAGTGTCCTACTCTCTTTCAGTGAGAAAGTAGGCATTGACGATCAAGCTTCCCATCATCCTAACACCCTCTGAAACTGCCAGCTATCAACACCCCTCACACTTTATTTGACAAGGGAGGTCTAGCCTCTCACAACTTTAGGCAAGTACTGTTAGGCTGGAAATCATTTCTTACCTAACAATTGATGTAGTTGACTTAACATTTGGGTTAAAACCTTTCATGGGAGAAAGAATAATAATATGTGGACAGATGAGGAGAAAGGGCCTTCTGAGGTGAAATGTAAGTCATAAGCTTTCAAAAGAGGTATCAAAGATGGAGTTATCCCTTCTAGTTTTTGAGAAATTGCTTTATGAATCTGAGATGGTGCTACCCTTGCCAAATAGCCAATAGGCTCTATCTCTTGTTCCTATATCTAATTATCATGATTTTGCAAAATTTCACGTATTATCTAACCACTACTTTTCATATATTTTATCATAAATCTGGATATAGAAATGATATTTACATTCTGTTTTCAGTGTAGTAATCCCTATGAAATTCTCTATTGATTGGAATTATTCTTTTTCTATTTGGAAGAAAATTGTGGTTGCCATGGCAACATGTTTGAGGCAGAAAGCCTTATTTAGGCCTCATATTGGCTTCAAAACGTTCCATTTACATTCCAAATATGGAAGGATTAGAATGTTTTGGAGAAAACCATCATTTTCTCTGTAAAAAATCACCTCAAAGCAAATTTTGGCCAATTTTCACATTTGTGGTCATTGTGATGCCCCCTAGTGGCCAAACCCCAGTACTAAAAATCCCTCCTGGATGTACCTTTCTCCTCAGCTGCCCACATATTATTAATTAAAAACTTGATAATCTATGATAATTCCTCTATTTAATGGTACTTCTATCTCACTGGGTCTCACGGGACATACAATCCGAATCGTTTCTTGCAACATTTGAGGAACATCCCAGGGTTATCTAGAGAATCCCACTATTTAATGATCAAATAGTATTTTAATGACTATTAAATCAAGGTATTATATCTAAGAGGATGAACAACCTCGTCCCTAATTTGTAAAGAAGCTAATAATATCAAAGGACCTTATGCAGGCATGATTTTGTGAAATAAGGAAAGGTACCTACTTAGATAAGAAAGATAATTATCCTTGTAATTATTAATGCATGAGGTCTTAATCTACCAACAATTTGCAATGGAGGCTAGAGTACTGTTGGGTATTACTGACACCCTGGCATTGTTGTGTGGAATTTCCTGATGGGAAGATCAATTCAGGTCAGGCCAATGACCTCATCTTGGGGACCGTCCCCTCAAAGGCAATCTCAAGAGTTTGGAAATCAACTTTGTCGTTCAATATTGGTGTAGATATTGCTTATAATTAGTGGTAAATGTGATCAGGTATCTAATCCATGGATGAGTAAAGCAAAGTACTCAAAATAGTGCATGGAAAAAACAAAGGGAAAGCTCCTTAGGGTGCCAGTAAAACCCACTGTACTCTCTACATATTGCACCTCGCCTGGGGCCAAGGGAATTGACATGGTTAGTCAATACAATCACACATGTATGATTAACAACCCCGTGTGTTATATATTCCTTTGGACAAAGAATAGTCAAAGCCCGGATGGACCAATCCATCCAATATTGATGCCATTCTTGAATAAAATCAAAGCAATCCAGCTCTGGTTCATGTTAAATGCTCACGCTAGATGATAAATTCCTGATAGCTAAACACATCGACTATTTTCTAAACAAATGGAGGGTACTGAGTTCACATATTTGTTACTTTCCTGAATATTTCAAAGTCAACAATTTTTAATAGGGTGCCTGCATAAACAGTAATCGACGATCTGCTGTTTGTATTAGAATTCAGTCATGATAATAATGAATGCAATTGCTCTGTCCACACAGAGGAAAATGTGAGAGTCACCTGGACTCACATGCCATAGTCAGACCCATGTCGCCAAAACCACCCTCATGTGAGAGTCTAGCTGACTTTGACTGTAGAGATAGTCCAGCACTGCCTGACTTTCATGAGAACGAGAGTCCAGCATTGCCCGACTTTCGCCTTTCCACAGTCCAGCACTGCTTGACTCTCATTATGATGAAAGTCAGACAGTGCTGGACTCTTGTTGTGATGAAAGTCAGGCAGTGCTGGACTTTCACTGCAGTCAAAGTCAGGCAATGCTGGACTCTCATATATGAAAGTTCAGCACTGCCTGACTTTCATACTCAAGGGTAGTCTGGCAATGCTGGACTGTACCTAGAGCAAGAGTCCAGCGATGCTAGACTCTGGCTATCGAGAGTCAAGCCAAGCTGGACTCACATATGGATGTGAGTCTAGCAATGCTGGACTTTGGCCTCAATGAAAGTCAGGCATGGCTGGAATCTCTTCTGTACAGTAAGGCTAGTTGCTTATTTGCATTGGGGAATGATCTTTTTAAATATATATATTACCTCCTTGACATCTGTGAAAATAAATCCTATACAGAATTGTTATGTTTTCCTGAATAGGAAAGGGTGTGCAATCACAGACCAACAGTTATTTAGGTATGTAACAACACCATAATACATGTACCAACATATGTCAGAGGTAATACTCAGAATCTCAACGTATATAATTTCCAAAAATCCACAAAAATGGTGTCTTATACCCTACCATTAAATCTCAATATTGTATTGTGTCCCCACCTGGTAGCAACCAAAGAAGGCTCAGGCTAACTGACCCTTATCCCAAAGTCAGACATTGCCTGACTGTGGCTAGATAGTCAGCCTGACTCTGGTATGAACATCTGTCTTCCCTGACTGTCATACAAGGATCAGGCTGACTCTCAAATAGGAGTAAATTTATGGGACCATCAAAGGAGGCTCAGCCTGACTGTCCATTAATGGAGTGAAAGTCCAGCAGACTCTCCTACCTGAGTCAAGCAGTGCCTGACCCTGGGGAGAGTCCAGCTGACTCTCACTTTTTTCTCTGTGCACTTTAGCAGCGGTACTATTTGGTGAGACGTTTTTGATTGTCCTGAGAGGGTAGGGAGCTTGTGTGTCAAGACATGGATTCCACCAGTTAATAAAGCCGATGGAAAACTGGTTATATAATACATAGAAAAACTCCTTTTCATAGATTCAAGCCATGAATGAGACTGGGGGTACGATAGGTACCGATAAACTTCAGTCTATATGATATATTAGCATTAGTCTGGGCCACACCACCAACTGTATAATCTTTATGACCCATTGGCATCATCAGAATATGTCTTCTAGCTAAATAGCACATTGGAAACACTATACCCCTATTGCTGCAGACTATGGTAATGATTGCCATCCATTCAGATGATTACCAATGAAGTCTGATTTATGCAAGGTGTTCACCTCCATATTGTCCAGAAACAATGAAAAATAGTCTAGAACATTTTTCTTCAGAAAGGTTTTGGCCAAACTTCACAGTATGATTTAAGTGCCTGAAACCTCTTCGGTTTGGTACAATGGCAATCCCAATGGCGTTTATACACCCTTGTATTGGAATCGTATTAAAAAGAAGTTTTGAGTCCCCTTTAGTTCTAATTGTGGGCCCAAGAAACTCTGCCCCCCATTTCTTCCTGCGTAGGAGAGGTACAATATGGGAAATATGTGTATTATATTGTACAGTCTCGGCAAATTGGGGGGCGGGGCGGGATTCATGGTGGCCCTGTACTGTGATAGGGGTGGGGGTGGGGGGGTCATTAGACAAACACATTCCCAGATTTAAAAGGACAGAAGTAAAGTCCATTCCAACTAGCAAAGGGAAATAAACAATGACTTATAATTATCTAATAGCGCAATCTGAATAGTGGCAGCACGCATCACAGGTTTGACTCATCCAAATTGCACTCTCATGTGTCCAAAAATAAAAGTCATGGTTTATTGTTGGTGGCCATAAATTGAAAGTCAATTAATATACATTGTGTACAGTACACTGAAAAACTGAATTGTAAAATCATTGTTAGCAACGAGCCTAAATAGCGTATAGCTTACACTCTACTATTCTTGCCATCAGTGAGCTACCAGAGATAGTGCAAGCCAAGCAGTAAAAGAGTCTGTTATGTTGAAATACCAGTTCTTCAAGTATGATATATTCACTTCCACACCGTGTGGTAGAGATTGCTGTCGCCGTGCTGTGGTTTTAAAAGTCTGTTCATGCGTGTTGGCGCCCAATTGGATTTAGTCTGCTATCTGTGGTGCTGTTGGGTGGTGTGTCTGACAATCATGAGAGGCCTTACAAAAATATATTTCATGGATACAGAAACTCTTTCACCTTATTACAACAATCATGCTGTATCCTAGATTGTCTAACAGATAGATCTATGCTCGAATATAGTATTTCGCAGCTAGAATGTGGGGAACTAAAGAACATCTCTCATGTTAGAAATGTATCTCTATGTAATAGGATATTCAATTTTACTGTTATGTTTATAATGCATGGCAATCCTCTAAGTGTTTTTGAGGAAAATTCCGCACGGTCTCATTAGAATTCCTGACTTGTGTAGAACACATCAGGGGACCCTTAACACTGCATTAGGTAACAGTACAAGCGATGCATCTAGAGTCTAACCAATATGTCACTGCAATACATCCTGGATGTTGGCTGCTGTCACTCGGCCTGTGGGGCCCTCACCCGGCCTGTGGGACCCTCATTCGGCCTGTGGGACCCTCACCCGGCCTGTGGGACCCTCACACGGCCTGTGGGACCCTCACCCGGCCTGTTGGACCCTCACCCGGCCTGTTGGCCTCTAATTCGGTCTTTGGGGTCATCAGCATACACGTGGGACCCTAACCAGATCTTTGGGACCCTCACCCAGCACATGGGTCCAATTTTTCCATAAGGGCACCATGGAGATGATCAGAATAAAACCAAAAGAAACCCGTGAAATCCAAATTCATAAAAATCACGCCTATATAGCTAATATACCTAAAAACTAAATATATAGAGACATTGAAAACATAATACAGACCTGGTATAGGGGTTGCGCTGGTGCAGTAGCTGTGCTGGAGCGCTCTCTATGTCGGGGGCCTTTGAGGCAAGGGAGCTAGCCTTCTGAGAACGTGACACTGCCAGTGACATTAAATGGTTGAGCAGAGGTTACCCTCATGTGAAGGCTTTAGATCAGGCCAGGTTGAAACCAGCAGTATGCTGCAGACTACTGTGAGCAACAGAGACCGATAATATCTTTGTAAGCATAGCAACAGGGGTGAATTAGATACTAACACATGCCGATATAAACGTTGGGAGCTAGTGATTACTGTGGCAGCTTCTTATCTTCCTGTCACCCTTTCTCTCCTTCTCTCCCCCCTCCCACCCACCACCTGAAACTGATCACAGAATAAAAAAAGGCACTCTGATATTATAGAGAAGGGGCTGGACTAGATCCTTTAATTCATTTTCCATCTAGCTAACCACAGAACCAAAGGGCTCTCTACTTCTGAGACATACGTGGCAGAATATCTTACAGGTCCTTCTTACAGCTTAGGAGAGAGTTAAATATATCTCATAATATATATCTGTAAATATGTCCATGTATCAAATAGAACATGTGCCTCCTCGGATAAGAGCTGCTCTTCCCCCATGAACAGCTGGTGAAGACCTAAAAACGTGATCCCGATGAAACCATAAAGCTGTAAGTAATACCAAGAGGGATTCGTTGGTGAGGTGATGCACTTTCTATATAGACCCTGGGAGTAGGAGAGGGACCTTCGAGCTTTAGATCTTTGACCTCATGGCCCCCAATGTCGCAACGTGGTCAATAATTAGGACGTGTGTTAATACCACGGAGGCGACAGAAATATAGATAGTCTATCAATCCCTTTGCCGATCTGCAGGGGGAATAATATTATATATTATGTCCTAAAGATGTTTGCCGTATTGTGAAATAATTATCCCAACTACAACCTAACTACAAACTAAGCCAGGGTTTATGCGGCACACTGGTGGCAAAAAAATAAATTACATAAAACCATAATAAAAGCATGTCTCCCTGTCGTATAGTATGTCTTAACTCACCTTTATTAATGCTTTAAATGTCAGACTATGACATTCTACACATCTTATGACTGTGTTTTGCTCCTGCCAAAAGCTATGCACTACTCTACAGTGGCGGATCCAGGATTGTCTAGAGGGGGGGGGGGGGGCAAACCTGGCCAACCCGGAGTCACTATCTGTTTCCTGGGAGCGAAGCGCAGTAGTTTTACTAGGGGGCTTTGGGGCATGCCCCCCAAGAAAATTTTATCGATCTAGACTTCAAATGGTGCATTCTCACGCATTTTATGACATAATATTTCAAGACTCAGTCCCCCCCCCCATTCCAGATCAGAAGCCCTCAGTTAGGCTATATGAATCATACTCCACTCTTTATCTCTTTCCCTCTTTTCTTCTCCTTTCTCCTCTCTTCTCCCTCCCCCCCCTTTTTATTATGACCTGTCTGGGCCCACTAGAAAATATTTGAATAAGTCCATAACTGTATCGATTTATCAATGAATCACTATTATTTTGAATGTGGGTTTCCTATCTTCAAATGTCAATATATCAAAATATAGCACTATATGAGGTACTAAGTATTGATTATTTTTTTGCTTCATATACATCATCATAAATCAACTAATATTTATAACCCCAAGTGATTAAGATATATTGTTAATAGAATAGAATTGACCAAACCCTCCCGTAACCCCAGTCTACCCCGTACCACTCTATAGCCTAGATTTCTTTGTTTGTCTAAATTGGCTACATTAGGATTTGGAGTACTCTGGGTATGTGGTAGATCTAGACGTATCGTGATTTACAATATCGGCAGCAACTTTCTCCTGTCATGAGGCTAATACACAACACGTCCAGGGCTTAAACAGGAGAAAGATGCACGCTAGTAGGGTTCACACTCTGTAAAAGGAATCAAGCATACTGCTGTGTAGATGCAACTTCATCTTTCAATTTACAATAAGTTTGAGGTTTGAGGCACAATGGTACTCCTAAGGAGGCAGGTCCAGACATCTTCCCTATCATCAGTGGCTCCTAATAGTGCTGGACACTGCACCTAATTGGTGCTCAAAGGGCCTCTCAGGGTCACACCAGGTAATTCAATTTACCAAAGAAGTATTATTCGGAGGTTGTAGGGAGTTTACCTGTACCGCTAAGAGCCGCGAAAACGGCCGTTTCTATACTCCAGGTCAGTATTAATTATCACATTTTTCCTAAGAAATAATTGGAATCTCAAATATATTCTGATACCCCATGGAACCCAGTGTTGCAGGCTTTCTAGATATCATGTATGATTATCCCCATTAATGTAATTTCTAACAGAATGGTTATATCATGTTCATAGACACGTTCTCACCCATTAGGCACAAAACATTGAATCAACATTGATAAATGGTTGTCAATGTTGATTCAATGTTGATACAGTGTTGATTCAACGTTGAAGTGAATTTTGTGCCCACTGGGCAGATGATAGCTTCTGCATACAGTGGGCCTTTGTTGCGGTGTGTCTGCATTGAACACATCCTCTATCATCCTAAATTCGTGCCTTATGGCATTGATATAAATTATGCTGATGCCCTGAGTGTGTAGGGGAGATTTGAACCTACATCTGAGTGCTAGCTTCGTTTTTCTATCTTTTTTTAAAGTGTATCTTCTCATGAAAAAGAGACAAGAGTAGCTCAGAATGACATTAGAATTCATCATAACCATGGTGGCGTTATGTTCAGCTTATAGAGTAAGATTTCAGGAAGTTATTGGATGTTAGGTTGTATTTCCATTAGTTATCAATGGATTTCGGGTTGTGTTGGAACACATCTCTGCATAATCCTTTGAATCAAGAGAACTTGGTTGTGATAGACTATATCCAATGCCTAGATTAAACTAATTTAACCTGCAGGACTGATGTCAGATAAAATGACTTTCAGAAATTATATTCTATAATGACTATTAAAGATGTAGTGGCCCAATCGAATACCTACCTCCAGTTTGACTAACAGTGGCCGGAGTACAGTTATATAGGCTATACAGCAGGGGCCTCATTGACCTGCCCCTGCAGTAGGTAAACAACCACTTTTCTTCTTGTTCTCCTTGCTATGGAAAGACAAGATATTGAAAGTCGCAACTTGTTGTGTATATTTTTGTCAATAAACTTTATAAAAACTCAAAAACTCAAAACTTAGTCCTAGTCTACTGGGTATGGGAAGGAGTTCACAAAATACCTCTGACTTTAGACTACATTCTGCTTAGTAGTATTGGATCTATAGCAGATATTAGCATGCCGATTTCTGCATTCTATTCCATACATCCTTTTCTTTCTGGTGGTATGTTTACCCTTTTTGTAGACCTATTATTCATATTTGGGGGTAAACACCCTAGAGGTTGCATGATCCACTCATACAATACCATTCACATTATAAATCATAAATAATCATATAGAATAGACATAATAATCAAAGCCGGATGCACTTATTTCTCCGATTAACCAGTATGTTGATTGTAAGATGAAATTTGCATTGTGAGCATTAATCATATAGTATTAGTATAATGTGACATACCATACCGTGACATACGATGATGCTGATACTCATATTTTGAATTGTATACTGTATTTTTGAAAATCACTTGGTGAATAAAATACTTTATAAACTCAAAAATATGATCACCTTGGGGTTTGACTACTCAGCTAGCTTACATAACATAAATTTATTTAATTTAAGTGGTATTGTTCCTATACAACATACTACCAGCCTATGTATTTTCTCAATAGAAAAAACGAACAATTTCAACCAAATACTGGTACCTTAATTAGGGTGTGTGGAAGTTTAAGGTGCAAACACTTAGGTTGCATGCCAATGGACATGTAGGGTGCAGTGACAGTTAGGGTGTAGGATATTTTCTTCTTACAAAAATACCGGAGAGAGCCTGTAATTCAGCTCCATGTGAAAATATCCTGATTCTAATTTCAACTCCTTTATCCTTCCTTCAATACGTTAAAACCGCTAAGTCTGCCAGATATCTCTCAGCACTCTCACTCAAGCCACTATTGTGTTCCTGTTGGGGAAATACTCGATACTATTGTGCTTTTCTCACCATGCTGCTATGCAATGAGATCTCTTTATAACGAGAGCTTGGGTCAAACAAATCTGCTCCTTATATTCAGGACTAAATATAGAAAGAAGAGATGGTTTGGACCATAGAAACAGGCTTCTCATAACAGGAAGTTCCTTAAATCTTAGTCACTGTATTATAACCCTTTCATGCCCAGAACTATTTTGACAAATGTCAGTTTTTTACGTCATCATTAGAAGATGGTTTAATAGCTAAAAAGAAATTTCCGACATGTGCTTCATACCATACACCTTGAAAGCTATTGGATTGCGCTTTTTATTACTGTTTCAGAAAACATTCTAAGTTCATTAAGCAAGTCCTTCTGGATATACTTCAATACTGATATCCTTTCAAGTGTAGGGGCTAGGGTTATACGGGGTTATTATATGACGAGTGCTGTTGGATGCTGTGTTGCGAGCTCAGTCCGAACCCTTCAGTCCGACGGTAGGTGGCGACACCTACCCCGGGCTTGGGGTATGGACAGGGGTCGCTATAGGCTTCCGGTCTGCGTGTGCGCGCGCAGGCTGGCTGCCTATATATACCCGGCATCTGACGGTACTCGTCGGTTACTCTGAGCCACGCTGGTGAAGAGACCCCGTGATCATATCGGCTGCTTAGCCTACTGACCCGTTCCGAACTCTATAGGGAGTTCGCACACTTAGTGACTGCTTGTTTAGGTTTACCTGAATAAACCTGATATTGCAACCTGTAACACTTGATCCGAACTGTGTCGACTTTGTTCTTTAATTGATACTCTACCAATATCATAAAGATACGAAAGTCCGTTTATTACACTGGTGCCGTGACCAGTTCTGAGTGAAACGCAGGTTAGCCTGTGCAGTAGCACAGACCTCGGGCTCTGGACGGAGCAGCGAGGTCCCCGGATGAGGCAGCAGCCTTGTCACCGGAAGGGTTAGATGCCAGTTATGAGGCAGATACCCACAGCAGGGCGAATGTTCCATCCGGAACAGACGCAGCACGAGGACTCAGGGGTCCTACCATAATGAGCCGCTCATTAGAAGAAGTGAACCTGTCCTTGTTCAATGTGGGTGGGTCAAGCTCAGCCGCGCCGACTCCGAGGAGGTATACCCTCGTGCCGGAGCGTCGTTTTGACGACATGAGAGAGGCCCGAGTACAGGAACGTGTACAGATGGCTCAAATGGAATTGTTAACCATTCAGAAGCAAGCCAATGAATGGAAAAGCAGTCTGATTGCATTGGAGGGTGCAGTCACACACCGAGCTTCCAAAATCAAGGAGAAGGACGCAAGGCTGTCTACCTTGTTGGAGGAGAATGAGAAATTGGTACAATCTCTCAGCAGAGTCCGGTCGGAATACGATCAGAAAGAGGCGGACCTACGAGGGATCCAGTCCGAGTTTGTCCAGGCAAACACGGAGCTGAACCACATTTGCAAAGCCCGAGATGCTGTAATGCATGAGGCAGAAGGGGCCCGATCAGCCATTGTTCGGGACACAGAGGACTTACAGGAGGTCCGCCGAAGTCTAGTGACAGAGTGCGACATTCTGAAAGCAAAAAGAACTGCTTTACAGCAGTTTTTATCCGAAACGCGAGAGAGTATAAAGGACAACAGTACCTCTTTCGCATCTGCGAACAATGGTAGTCCGGAAGGCCTCCATTACAGTAGTTTTACCGACACTCCCAATCAGCCTATGGGACGTGGGGTAACCATGGAACCTGCCTTGTCAACCTCCACACCAGGACGACCCTTCGGACGACCCCTCGGAGTGGGACGATCCAGGGGCAGAGGCAGGGCGAGTGATTACTCACCGAGGGTGGGGATCGGTGGTATCCGTCCGATACCAAAACAGGTATTCGCAGCCCCGACCGGTCTAGCCTCAGTCGGTAGGGGAAGACGATTGTCCGAGTTGGTTCTGAGTCCACGATCACAGTTGAAAGTGGACGAGCAAGAACTCGACGCGGAACGCTTGAAGAAAGCGGCCGAGCAGGATAAGGCGGCGAAAACCGATCTGACTCCTTCAAGTTTGTTGCAATGGCGAGAGTGCCAAGCAACCATATTGTTCCAGGAACAGAAAAACTTGGAACTAGAAAGGCGAGACGTGTATCGCAAACAGCAGGCTGCCTTGGAGCAGCAGCAGAAACGAATGAAGGAGAACGCGGCCCTCGCAGAGGAGTTAGCGGAGCAGGAAGCGGCGGTTCTGAGGGCTCGAAAGGAAGGGCTCCGAGCTGCCGGAGAAGCTGCTAAAGCTAAACTGGAGAAAGCTCAGCAAGAGGAGGAGGTTGAGAAGCAGGTCAAGGAATTGGCAAAGGAGAAGGCAGAGCATCAACGAGCGCTTGCTCTGTCCCAGCAGTGTCAGTACATGACTGATCAGGAGAAGAACTGGTGGTTCGGACAAGGCGTGGACCCCACTACGGACTTAGTGTCGTATGGGACCTACCAGGCTTTTCTGGACAGACAGAGTAGCATACCAGCTATGGGCGCTACTCCAGGGGCGACTCCTGGTACGAAGAGCCCGAAGAAGGCTCCGAGACGAACAATGCTGAGTACAGAATTGCAAGAATTGTACGATACGAATCCCGCCATAGCGGGGATCGGATTGCACAATGTCGGTGCGGAAAAGGACGCGACAGCATCCATTTCTAAATGCCTGGCGATAACCTCTAAAATTAGAGGTTCGTCCAACGCTGCTAGACGCATAGCCAGCGAGCCATTTCCCTACTGGCAGAAGAATTCGTGGGAAGAGTGGTTGGGAGCCACCGTTGAGGATATAAACCTCAGTGGGTGGGACCAACAGGATGCAATCCCGTACGTGTGTAAGGGATTACGCATGGGAGATGGTCTCATGGCCGTTGAGCAGTGGAAGGAGGATTGCGGACCTCGCGGTACTTTCAAGCAGCTCGTAGAAATCGGAACCATCCTATACGGAGATTCCGCTCGGATTGATCCGATGGTCGCTTTTAAGAAGCGCGTGCAAGGCAAGAACGAAGCTCCGAGGGTCTTCGGACTTGCATTGATGAGACTCCTGAAGAAGGTACACCCTGCTTCAGGAATCCACGATGCCTTATTTTCTAAGGAATTGTTCTCTCAGTTCGTTGCCGGACTGAGAGATCCTGACATACAACAAACGGTGTATGACACGTGGAGAGCAGATACGTCACTAGATGACCTTTTTAAGGCCATCGACATACATGCTCTCAAAAAGTCACTGTTAGGGGACCGGATGCCTACCCGGGCCTCGGCCATTATAGAATGTTCTCCGGAACAGTCTGATGGTTCGGGCAGTGATGAGGAGGGGGCTATAGCTTCAGCGGCTCAGTTCAAGAGGAATGGGAATTCCTCTAAACCGCCGTGGAAGAATAAGAAGCCGGAAGGGGGTGGGAACCCCCCTCCAAAAAGGGAGTCATCGGATCCGAAGGTTCCGATGATGGACGCAGCGTTTTTCACATCGCTGTTTGAGAAGATGACGACTTCCATTCAGGGGGCTACCCAGCCTAACAGAAGGAAGATCAATAGGAGGACCGCTAAGTGCTATAGGTGCTTAGAGATCGGTCACTTTGCTGCGGAGTGTACAGCTCCGAGTCCGAAAGTTCCCGGAAAAGAGGGAAACTAGAGGGGGTAGTCCGAAAAGGCGAGCGGACAACCCCTGCAGATGAAGTACGCCAACATACCAGAGAGGTAGAGCCTAGTGGAATTCAGAAGACAGGAAGGGAATCAGGGGTGGCTTCGAGCTTCAGGAGCTCGGATGCCGGCCTGATTAACATTCCAGTCCACCAGTTGCCCGGCAATGAGGCAGGGAGGCCCATTACGGATAGGAACGAGGAAGTTGCGGCTGTCACAGACACCGTGTGGGTAGGGAGTACCCAGCTTTCCCCAGATCATCCATGTTTCGACCATTTGAAGAAACATGGCCTTGATCTGGCTGCTCCGAAGGATTTCAAACGCTTCACTGTAAACCCGTCTCCGCTGGGGGGGAGGCGGTGGTATGTGTCTGTTACTGTGGCCGGTAGGGCGGGCGAATTTTTAGTAGATACTGGAGCTAGCCACTCCTTTATCTCCTCCAAATTCTATGCTCTTATGCCGGACAGTCGTGATAACTTCAAAACGAGGGTAAACGCCTGTTCGGCCGATGGGTCGAGTATGCAGACGTATGGGCGCGCGTTCATACCTGTCCGAATTGGAGGGAAGGAGTATGTGGCTTCTCCCACCATTGCGGATATTGCAGACGACGGTATACTGGGGTTGGATTTTTCGGCGTTGTATGACGCGGTCCTGAATCCTGGTACAGGGGTACTCCGAATAGAGCACCCGTACCGTGCGGTGGAGCAATGTGTGCTCCGACAAGTATCGACAGTGGCAACGGTGGTCCAAACTGTTAAGATTCCTCCCGGACAGACGTGTGACGTGCTGGTCCGAAGCAAGGGGCTTAGGAGAGAGGAAGAAGCAGTTGTGGAACCGGATGTGGCCATGTTGGGAAGCATCGGTTTGACAGGCATGGATACCCTCGTGGGGGATGGTGCTTGGACCGTGGTGCCGGTTTCTAACCCCGGGTTGGAACCACAGTATCTTAGGAAAGATACAGTGTTGGGGAAGGTGTTCACCAGTGAGGCCGTAGTGTCCGCTGGACAAGTGAGCATGAAGGGTGACCCTTCTCCGACCCCTTTGAGTGAGGGACTCGAGAAAATGATATCCGAAACGGATCTGACGGATCGGATGGATCTCGACTCTCTAAGGAGGCTGGTAGTGAAGTATCAGGATGCATGGCAGGTGGAGGGGGAGCCGTTAGGCCGAACCGACAAAGTGTTGCATTCTATCAATACTGGAGATGCACAGCCTTTCAAAATGCCTTACCGACGTTTGCCGTTGGGTAAGAAAGCTGTTGTTGAAGAACAAGTGAAAACCATGCTGGAACAGAAGGTGATAGTGCCTAGCACTAGTCCCTGGTCCAGTCCGGTTCAGATGGTTACTAAAAAGGATGGGTCTATCCGATTTTGTATCGATTATAGACGCCTGAATGGAGTAACCAAGAAAAATGCATATCCTCTCCCCCGAATTGATGAGACTCTGGACTCGCTGGGTGGGAACCAATGGTTCTGCACCCTTGATCTGCAGTCCGGGTATTGGCAGATCGGGATGAAGGAGGAGGATAAAGAGAAGACGGCTTTTACGAGTCACATTGGGCTGTATCAGTTTGAACTGATGCCTTTCGGGTTATGCAACGCCCCGGCCACATTTGAGGCTATGATGGAAACTCTGTTGAGTGATCTATTGTGGCGCAAGTGCTTGGTATACTTGGATGATGTCATTGTCTTCGGCAAGACGTTTGAGGAGTGTGCGTTGAACCTCGGAGAGGTGTTGGAACGAATTCGGTCCAATGGCTTGACATTAAAGCCAAAGAAGTGTGAACTTTTTCGGAAGTCCATGGTCTATTTGGGCCGGATCATCTCCACCGAGGGTGTGCAGGCTGATCCGGCTAAACTGGAGACTGTGGAGACTTGGGAAGTTCCAAAAGGACCAAAGGATATCAGATCCTTTTTAGGGTTCTGTTCCTATTACAGGGACTTCATCCCCGGGTTCTCGAGGGTGTCTCAGCCGCTTCAGCGGTTGAGCCATTGGACTCCGGGGAGGAAAAAAGAACCCTTCCCATGGGGGATGGAACAGAATGCAGCCTTCAAAGAGATTAAGGCGTTATTCCGGACCACCCCGGTGCTGAGATACCCTACGGAGAAGGGGCATTTCATCCTTGACACTGATGCGAGCAATGAGAGCATCGGGGCCGCATTGTCCCAAATCCAGGACGGAGTAGAGGTCCCGTTGGCGTTCGCTAGTAACAGTATGAACAAGGCACAGAGAAATTACTGTACTACCAAGCGAGAGTTGCTCGCAGTGGTGGTATACACTAAGAAGTTTCGGCACTTCTTATATGGAGGGAATTTCACACTTCGGACCGATCATTCGGCCCTCAGGTGGCTTCTTAATTTTAAGGATGCGGAGGGAATGATTGGTCGATGGTTGAATCACCTCAGCGAGTTCGGACTGGAGAACTCTCATATCCAGCACCGAGCGGGCACGAAGCATATTAATGCTGACTGCCTAAGTAGACGTCCGGTACGCCGTTGTGTGCGTCCGGAATGTGGGGATTGTGGTGCTCACAATGCTGTGGTAGCGAGTGTGCGTTTGCCTTATGATGGGTTGTTGCAAAACCTGTTGGATTGGTCCACCGACACTATAAGGACGTACCAGATGGCCGATCCTACCATAGCACGACTGAGGGAGCTTGTCCCTACTGGGGTCTGTCCAGTGAGACCCGAAATATCGCTGGAAAACCGTGAAATGCGACGTTTCTTGGCACAGTTCCATGAACTGGAGGTCCGAGACTCGTTGTTGTGCAGGTGGAAGACTTGTCCCGGGAAGCGGAGGGTATTACAAATGGTAATCCCTGCTGCCATGAGGAAAGACATCCTGTACTACTGCCACGGCCATTCCACTAGTGGGCATTTCGGAAAGAAACGCTCTTTGGAACGGCTGAGTCGAAGATATTACTGGCCCGGAATGTCTGGCGACCTTTTGAGGTGGATAGAGACATGTCCGGCATGTTGTTTAGGCAAGCCTGGTCCTGGACTAGGGAAATTGCCACTGCAGCAGGAGCTATTCGGGGTGAGATTTGCTCGAATAGCCGTGGATATTATCAGCGGAGTGAAACCCACTCCGAAGGGTAATACGTGTATGATGGTAGTCTCGGACTACTATACCAAATACACCCGAGTGTACCCACTAGAGGATCACACTGCTGCTACTTGTGCGGAAGCACTGGTGAAGGGGTGGATCCTCCATCTGGGGGCTCCCTTGATGTTACATAGCGATCAAGGGAGAGAATTTGAGTCCAAACTTTGGGCAGCTATGTGTCATCAGTTGGCTATATGCAAGACTCGGACCAATCCGTACCGACCACAGTCCGACGGGCAGGTGGAGCGGTTCAATCGGACCTTGATCCAGGTTTTGAAGCCATTAGTGAACTCCCATATGGATGATTGGGATGATCAGTGCGAATTTGTGGTACATGCGTATAACAATACGGTCCACACTTCGACTAATTGCACACCAAACCTCTTGGTGTTCGGAGAGGACTTGATCATGCCCGCGGATTTAGTATTCGGGGTGGTAGGGATCAGTCCAGAAGCACCATGTACGGTGCTATTTGTAGAATCTCTACGGGAGAGATTCAAATTTGCCTACGAAACAGTTAGGGCTCATTTGCTCAAAGCTGCGAATTGGCAGAAGGTAGGTTATGACACCGGATTGAAGTTGCGACGTTTCGTAGTGGGGGATAGAGTAATCCGCCTACACGAACCGCTCTGCAACGTCAAGCTGGCGAATAACTGGGATGGACCACACACCGTGGTTAAATGTATCAGTCAGACGACTGTGTTGATTCAGTCCGAAGCAGGGCGCATCCGGACGAGCCATGTGGCTCGGTTGCGTGCTTGGGCTGGAAGGGAGCTCACCCCGGAAACGGAGGTGGAGGAGGGAACTTCGGAGGCGAAATTTGTACCTTTGGAAGGGGTGTCAGCGGATACCCCTAAGAGAGTGGTACGAAAGAAACCTCAGAAGACCGTGAAAAAGAAAGTCTCGGCAGGCGAAGGAAGAAGGGCCCGGAAAACTAAAATCAAGGCTGGAATTTTAGTTAAGAACGAGAGTCCTTCGGCCAGGTTACGAGAGGTGAACGGGAAACCCGTTCGGCGAAGCCCAAGGCTGGTGGCCAGAGGGGCGGTAACCTAGCTTGTTACACAACGAGTGTGGTGTCCTGTGGTGTTTTATATGTTATATGTGTGCTACCAACAGGGGCGCTCAGAGTCGAATAGAAAAGAATATTGGAGTGCTCCCCGAGGGTGGTGGACGGATAATCCGGTGGGGTAATCTTTGATTTCCCATAATTAATCCACTAATACTCCTGATGAACTCTTTATTCGAAGTATATTTTGACTTTTGCGAGCCGCCTACGTGGCAGTGTGATCCCCCGAGCCCGAGCTGCGGGCGGGAAAGGTCGTGACCTGATTAATCGATAATTGGGTCACACCGGGTAACGGGATCGCGTCCAATCGCGCGAGACGCTGCGCATGCGCTTTGTTTTAAAAACAAAAGCGAGGGAACGCCATATTGATTTTGGGGCTCGCCCGGATCAATCGTGCGTGCGGCAGCAGCGGAGAAGTCGGCGTTTTTGGACAACTAGAAGAGTAGAAGAGTGATAAAAAGAGTAGGAACTGTGAGTACTCTTTCCTGGTCCGTCTAAGACAAAGAGGGAGACGGGGAACTAAGTGTTTCCCCGTCAAACTCCCGTCGTAAGACACTTGCAAGAAGTGAGGATGGCCGAGCAGCAGCTCCGCCAGTCCGAACTCTCCGGTCACTCCGAGGTGGCATCCGCCACCGAGGAGCACATGGACGCTCAGAGCCACAGTGGTGATGAGCTCAGTCAGACTCTGTCGGAACTACGAGTGGATCCGGCCGTGTCACCGATTCGGAAGTCTCCGTCACCCGACAGCGAGGACTCCGGAATGTTGCGAGGGATCGCCTACAGTGCAGTAGAATCGAACCCCTCCGAGTCGACTGGACATCTCTCTCGGATGTGCAGTCTAAGTATTTCGCCGAGCCTCAAGAAGACAGTTACTAGGAAACTGTCTATGGGAGGCGACAGCGACTCCGACACTGCACGTCCGAGGACGCGCGGTGGCAAGGGTGCTACCCGAGATCGGTCCAAGTCGGCCGATGGCAAGGTTAGTACCAAGGCTCTCAAACACGCAGGTGTCGGAAAGAAGCCTCTGGTGAAGGACGAGCCTAAGAAGCCCGATCCGAAGAAGTCTGGTACCCAGGGTACTAAGAAAGCGGATCCGAAGGTTGCCACTGCCACGGTAACCAAAGATCCGAAGACGGTCACTCCCAAGGCTCCGACTCCAAAGGTGCCAAAGGAACAAAAGAAAGCTGATCCGAAGCAACCAGCTAAGGATCTGAAGAAGAAGGGACAGACGTCCGGCAGCAGTCAGGCTGTCAAGACTCCGGTCCCTCCTAAGTCAAACATCCCGATCCCTAGCAAGGAGAAGGATGCTGGGAAAGCAGTTGGAACGTCAGCTGCTCCGACTTCAGCCGTGGATGTGTTGTCCTTCTCGCGAGGGTTGGATAACAGCTCTGCAGTGGCCGCTACGGCCGCAGCCATGGCTGGTACGTCCGGGCGCGGGGGAGCTCGTCCGAAAACGACAACTCACCTGTCCGACACTAGGACTGAGGAGGCTATGGATGCATCATCCGCAGCTGAGGAAACAGTCCGAGTTGTGCAGGAGGTGCTGTCCGGCATCACCTTCCAGCTACCTGCTCCAGTGGGGCAAAGAAAAGAAGTCCCCGTTCGGGTGGAGACGCCTCCTCAAGGAGCAGCCCCCGTCCGAGTGGAGACTCCTCAGCAGCAAACCGAGCCCCGTCTGGAGCCATCCACTATGGATACTTCTGATGAGGCCGGCAAGCTGGACCAAGCCGCAGGCGGTGGTCCGGGTGGATCGGGGGTACCAGTAATCCCCCCAGTCCAACATGAAGTATGGGATAAAGAGGACGCCGACGTCCCATCCCTGCTACGAGGAGCCATCATCGCACAGATGAGCAAGGATGAGATCAGGTCATTTGACTTGGTCCAGATGAGAACCTTCCGGGGGCTGGACATTCTGTCCGACCGGTTCCCGACCTGGTTCCCGGCCCACGTAACGGCTGCAATGGAAGGTTTCAAAGACCAGGCTGCTAACGCTCGCTTGGTTGCTGAGACTGAAGGGCGCCCCGAACTACTCGCGGCCCTTGAATACGACCTGCAAACCGCAGAAGAATTCAAGGTCGTGCATAGTCGGAAGGAGAAAAGGCGACATCTGACGCCAGCCATGAGGCTGGCCCGGAATATGGAGAAAAAGACTAACGAGTCTATTCTCAATGATACTCTGGAGGACGAGATTGCCCAACAGAGCACAGCTGCTACTAGAACTGCTGACACTAGTAGGATGGAGAAGGCCAGTCGTAGGCATCAACACCTACGAGAGACCATTCGGTTAACATCTCTGGACGCGGGTCAGTCCCCGGAGGAGGTGGATGTAGTTCTGAAGGGATTGGACAAAAACACAATCGCCGACAACGAACTGCAGCTATTGGTCCGGAATGCTCTCCGAGCCAATGCCGCTAGTGGGTTTCAGTTCTTTAAACCCATGTGTATAGATGACTGTATTAAAGATAAGCGGTCATCCAAGCTTCCGGAGGAGGTGGGGCCCGACGGTCTCTCCGACGACGAAGAATGGATCAAAACTGATCCTTTAGGCAAGTCGGTACAGCTGTACCACTTCGAATTGCTGGAGAAGGTCCGGAAAGGTAGCACCAAGTACCATTCGCTCCTTCAGAAGGCAAAATTGGCATGGGCAATGTCTAGATGGCATTCATTTAGTAAGTGCCCATTCAAAGCTTGTCAGGACATCGACGAGACCCTGGAGAAACCCCGAACTTGGCCTACCAAGGTTCGGTATGCCAGACATCTGACCCGCTTTCATGTACGTCATCTCATGCGATATGACTGCCTGAGTGTGGGTTCGAAGGGCAGCAAGGGTTGTCCGAATGGGGGTCTGTTCTACACCAGAGCAGATATCATTCGACACCTTGCCAAGTTCCATGGCTTGGCTATGGAGACTGCAGCGGAACGAATTCAAGCCGCTCACGCAGAGGTCTACTCCCATTTCGGGACCACGGTAGACAAGAATGACAATCTCGAGGTGGATTTTGGCACCAACGAGAAAGGCAAGGTGCGGGTGTTCTACAAAGTAAACCCGGACCGCACGTATCTCCATGTACCGGAGGGCGAACTCTACGATGAATTCGAAGAGTATCAGCAGCGTACCAGTACGCGGAAGCGGCGAGCTCCGAGAAAATCCGACGGATCCTCGGAGCCAACCGACCCGAAGAAACAGAAAACGGACGAAAGGCCGTCTGTTATGGAGAAGGCAGATCCGGGGTACCAAGGACCGGCATTTACCTCTCGCAAGACTGACTGGAAGTCGGGCCCCCCGGGCAAGCCACCTCGGCCAACTCCGGAGGATCCGAACTCCAGTACGGGAGGGGCGTTCACTGACGAATTCCCCAATCTGGATTTGGTTCCGGGTGGGGAGTCACAAACTCTCACCCAGACCGGGAAGGACAAGGCTTCGGTGAAGCAAAAGCCGAAGCCAAAACAGACTCCGGATCCCCCACAGGAGGCTCCGGAGGGGCACCATGTCTTACGACTACGGGGCCCGCCCTCGTTTCCTCCCGCCGACTTCAAGTCCTACGAAGCCGGACAGGAGGCCATGAATCGGTGGCAGGATAACTTCCATCGATTGCTTTCTGACTTAAGTCAGGAGGTGGCGATGTTGTCGCTGGATACAGTGCATCATCTCCACCGGAGTGAAGTCGCTACTCAGAAAGCAGCGGCCACGGAGTCGGTTCAGGAGGAGCGTGAAAATGCTCGGACTGAGCGAGTCGCTGCTAAGTCCGAAAGGAAAAAGCAGAAGCTGGCAGTCAAGAACGCCGAGGAAAAACTGGACCACGAACGTCGGAGGTTCAGAGACTGTTTCGCGCACGAGATGCACGAATGGGATGGGACTCGTGCTCAAATCGAGCTCTGGCTCCAGGAGCTGACGCTGGCGGAAGCTGAGTCAGACTCTGATGAGGAGGAGGCTGCGGCCCAGTCGAGTCCTAAAGACGACTCGGAGTCCGGATAGGATTATCCTATCTTAGGACCCGATCAAGAAGAAGGGGGGGTATTTTTAATATACCAACCCTACATGTGAAAAACACTCTATTATAGGGTGTTCAAGGATCCGGACGAGCAGAAGCGGCAGGCTGGCTACGCAAGGAGTCAGTCTGCCAGGCAGAACGGACGGAGGAGGACGAGGAGATCCGGAAAGAAACCCAACGCTCGGGATAGGAGTACACTACCACCAGGGATCTGATACGAGATGTTTTTTTCTATAAACTATATATCAGGACCGAGTGCTCCTAATTATAAGTCCGAAGATCGCCTGGAGGCAGGACTTGGAATTTTTTTATACTACTATAAGCTCCCGAGCATGAGCTATGAACTTTCTCGTTCCGGTTAGTAGGAGCTGAATGAAGTAGGTTCTGAAAGCCGGGCGGAATGCATCATCAACAACAGAGGATCCGGATCTTCGCTATAAAATCACGTATGATATCTTTTGTAATAATACTTTAATATGTGTCTAAAAACCTTAAGAGAAGTGATAGTGTTTATCACTTATAAAGTATTATTCATTACGAGTGTAATTAGCTCGGGGTCTTGAAGGGACGAAATTTTTTTCTACTGTGATATTGTACTTTTTCAAGTGTTGTGTATACTATATGTATAGATTAACTCCATCTATCCTAGGGAATGGGGCGTAATTTTTAATTACGATCTATATGTGTAGATATGTGTGTAATTAATACCTTTTTGTGTTCAACAGTAACGTCATATTGTTTGTAAGGTATAACTTTAATAAACCCCTAAGGTGGTATTTATAAGATAATGCCAGTCCGAAGTGTTTTCGGACTATAACCTTAATTATTTACCTCCCGGTTATTATCTGGTAGGGGGTAGTGTAGGGGCTAGGGTTATACGGGGTTATTATATGACGAGTGCTGTTGGATGCTGTGTTGCGAGCTCAGTCCGAACCCTTCAGTCCGACGGTAGGTGGCGACACCTACCCCGGGCTTGGGGTATGGACAGGGGTCGCTATAGGCTTCCGGTCTGCGTGTGCGCGCGCAGGCTGGCTGCCTATATATACCCGGCATCTGACGGTACTCGTCGGTTACTCTGAGCCACGCTGGTGAAGAGACCCCGTGATCATATCGGCTGCTTAGCCTACTGACCCGTTCCGAACTCTATAGGGAGTTCGCACACTTAGTGACTGCTTGTTTAGGTTTACCTGAATAAACCTGATATTGCAACCTGTAACACTTGATCCGAACTGTGTCGACTTTGTTCTTTAATTGATACTCTACCAATATCATAAAGATACGAAAGTCCGTTTATTACACAATCATTTTAGATGCCAAATGCTATGGTCTTGTGTTGCAGGCTTGAGACATGTTTTACATGTATTATTACAGTACTTTGGTTGATACTATTCTAACATTATGGTATCACTGTGGATAGGTATTACTGTAATACTTTTTTTCTTTCTTTAAAATAAAGTTTATTGATCGATCCACTACATGAAGAAGTGATAATATTTACGATCAACTAGTTGGTATCAGTTTCCTTGGCCCATATGTGACGAAACCTGGGATATCGTAACATTAGGGGAAATAGCCATAAATACTCTAAACATGATATTTTAGGAGATATAGCTGAAAATGTGAATACTTAAGAGAAAATGACCTTAGACTAACTTTTCCTGAGGAATCTTTTGAAGCTATCATCAAAATTCTATTTTCATTCTAAACTGGTCATATTTGGAATGTAAAAAGAACGTTTTTAGCATTTTTAGCCCATTTGTTGACATTTGGTTGCCAGGACAACCATCAATTCATTCTTTTGGAGTAAAAATTATCCCTATCCTATTGCCCCATCCATGAGGATTTCAGAACTGAAAACAGAATGCCAATATTCCTACCAGATCCAAATCTACGGACAATAATATGTATTTATTGGTTTAATCTCTAATAATTATGATTTATATGGATTATTTGTAAAAAGATTGATAATTATGTGATCGAATTGCAGTCTATTCTGAATTCCTACATGTCCCTACCATCCCATGTTTGAAATGTCATTTCTCAGCAACTATAATCAAATATTCTGATGCTTGAATCATCAACTTGTAGATGAAGACATGAACTTAAATAAAGGTGTTTTCCCCTAATGTCACGTTTTCCCACGTTTTGTCACATTGATAAATATGAAAGCCACTTAAAGGCCTAATGGATACAAAATTGAGTATGTACAGATGAAGTATGAGTTTTGGTTCCCAGACTAGATGTCTGATTCAGGTGTAAATCAAATATCACAGATACGCTTTTAACGTTGTTGCCATTTACGTTTGCCTTTGTATGATAGAGAATGCTCTCTACATAACTAAAATATGACTGCTTATCAATTTTCTCAGTTGAGATTTTGTAGGCACAGTTTGCCTAGGTTTGAGGTGTTATTACATTAGTTCTTATCTTTGAGGCAAGAAATCAACCTTACTGATGGAAACTGGATACCACTAGCTGTTTACAACAGAAGCAAATTGCTTCATGCCACAGTTTTTTGGAGCACATACAGCACTACACAGATTAAGCCGGTTTAGAAATGGTATATTATGTCTCTAAGGAGAGTTCACAATCTGTAAGCTATCATCCACTGCTCCTCCTGCATTAAAATCAGGAGGCTCAAGGTCTTCAATCCCTTTCTATCTGACGAATGCGCTGTTTGAACTGCATAAATTTTCTGTTTGGATTCCTGATACCAAATGTCTAACAAGTCCCACAGCTTTGATCCCCTATATAAGGGCGATCTCTTGAAGAAGTCCCTGTTTGGCCTTTTGACATCGAATTTCTTGTTGTTGTAAGTTCTGGTTACTCTTACATTGGAATTATCCTTTAAGTGGCGGCCATTTACCGCCAACTTATACATATACACTAGATGCATTTCATCTCTCTTCTACTTAGCATCTGAACTCCACATTCAAGTTGTAATGCTTCAACAGATTTATCCCTTACATCACTCAAGAGACAGATCCTGAAACCTCTGTTTTGAAGACGCTGCATTTTTTCAGTCCATTCCTTATTGGCTCCCCCATATAGGAAGCTGCCATAATCGAACTGACTCAAAATTGTTGACTTATAGACCCAGATGGCGTCCTCCCTTGACATGAAAGTTATTTTTTTGCCGAAGCTGAACAACTTGTGGTTCACCTTACGAATCATATCTTTACATGCCTCTTCCATGGTCATAGTCTCACCAAATTTTACACCAAGGTAACAGTAATATAGAATCATGTCAGTTCTACATGATTTCCTGAATGAAAATATACAATTTCTAAATGACAAGACTAAGTCTTCTTCCTATTATTGATAGGTTGTATTCATTTACTGTCAGTATCATACAGCTATTTATCCCCGGGAAGCAAATGGCCAGCCACCGTAGCCCTCCCTATAGCATCACCTTAATCACCGTAATTCTACTATGGGTGACATGTACTGGGAAGACCGACCTTAGTACACCCTGCAATAAGGCCCCTTTCCTCATATGGTGAGTTACACTTAAGTAGCACTCTACACTGAGCTCTAAAAACAGAGGATACCAACCTATTGTTTGATATCTTATTTGGCAATGAATCACATGTACAAGCGTGTTTTTCAACAAAGCAAAATGAGACGTTAATTCATTAGTATAAGTTCCTCGGATAATAGCACACGTTTTAACAGTTTCCCATGGATAGTTCAGTCAGTCAGGGTTGATATGCTCTACGTCATAGGGTTTTCATAAAGGCTTTAGGCTCTTCAATGAAGAGTAAACGGTCTTTAAGTCGGCCATGTACCTTGAGTCTGCTTGGTTTCTGGTACCAAATTGAAGTTACAGTTATATTGGTACAATATGGGGAAATGCAGCACATGCTTTTTTAAACCATTTTGGGGAATATAGATCTAGTCAAATATGTCAGGATAACTTTCATATCAATTATTAGATGTTTCCTCTCGGGACACATGTTGGGATCACCCAATGGTTTTGCCTGTTTGTGTGGTTGGTCCAGTATTTGCCGTCGTCTAGTTACGGCTAGGTAGATGACCTTGTTTATTGTATAAAGCTGACCCTGCTCCAGAATTTACATACCTTATCAGCTGTTATTTTCGCTCGTTGAAATTCCAGGTTTTCAGAAGAAAGCAACAAGTTTAGACTCTGTAGATACCTGCGATGCCATCAATCCTCTTTTCTTGTGTCCGAGGTCCAAGAGAGTGGCACATTTAATGGTAAGTAAGATTTCTTGAGTCCCACTCGTGTAAATGAAGAGCCTGCCATGAGAATTTGGCCCATGAAATGTCTCATCATGTCTGACAAATTTAGGGTGGATATAAACAATGGATTTTGCAGTGACACTTAACAATTCAAACTGCAGAATTAAGGTCATGCCATTTGTGAAATTATGGTCATATACTCTTGCTTTATTCAAATAGGATAAATGCAAAAAAACGAAGGACACCTCTGATCCTTATTATGACTCCCTACACCCATCTTGAATTACCATTATCCAACTTACAATAAAAGGTGTCAGTATTCTGATCATTGCATGAAAAGAGCTCTCCCCTTCCGCTCTCACTGCCAAAAAAGGGAAAAAGAGTCCATGCAATTGTTTCATTTTTTAGATCACCTAACACAATGTGACTTTTTAGTATGATAAAGGGTTCTACATAAAGGTTTCACTGTCTGTTCTCAGTTACAGATGGAATTTTCCAGAAAATAAGGACCAATATCTCCCATTTAGAATAATGTAATGATTTTCATAAGTGTCAATTAATCACAGAAATTGTTACGACTCATGTTCATATTCTCAATACCACTTGCATCGTGTCCCACGATAAAGGTAAATAATTCTACTATAAACCCACTCTTTCCTGAGTATCGATTGTCATTCGAATTATGGGATACAATGCACATAGGGAGGTATCACATGCCTGATACAGATTATATTGTACTTATCAAGATCAATTTAAGCCCTTAAGGTCTTGTATATACATGTATATCTTTCTGAAATAATCTCACCATGAATATGACCCTATGTGCCTAAAGCGTCGGAAACCGAAGAAGCAATATCGCAGGTGTGTATAGAAGGGGGGGGGGGCACCCAATCCTTCAATAAGCCATGGGGCCAGCCGTATACAATGTGCAATCACCATAGTTACCTGTCCAAGTACCTATAATTGACGACTAAGTAGCCATCACTACCAAACTAAAGGGTATGTCTGGATGAACATTCATCAGCTGTTGGTGGTTCTACCCTTTAAGCATGTATTCCACCGAAGCCAATTTTTGATGGTTTACAACAAATCAAGTAAACATAATACACGTGTAGACAGATGAAGAGAAAGGGCCTTCAGAGGTGAAATGTATGTTTTAAAATTGAAGTCATAAGCTTTCAAAACAGGTATCATAGATGGAGATATCCCTCCTAGTGTTTGAGAAATTGATTCCTATATCTAATCATCATGAGTTTGCAGATTTTCACTTCTTACCTAACCACCATTTTTCATATTTTTTATCATAAATCTAGATATAGAAATGATATTTACATTCTACATTCTACAGTCCCTATTAATTTCTCCATCGATTGGAATTCATTCTTTTCTATTTGAAAAGAAGTTGTGGTTGCCATGGCAACACATTTTAGGAAGAAGGCTTTATTTAGGCCTCATATTGCATTCAGAACGTTCCATTTACATTCCAAATATGGAAGGCTTACCCCAAAATAGAATGTTTTGGAGAAAACCATCATTTTCTGTGTAGAAAAAATCACATTAGCGCAAATTCTGGCCCATTTTCAGATTTGTGGTAATTGTGCTGCCCCCTAGTGGCCAAACCCCAGTACTAAAATCCCTCCTGGATGTACCTTTCTCTTTAGCTGCCCACATGATGTGGACAGATGAGGAGAAGGGGCCTTCCGAGGTGAAATGTATGTTTTAAAATTGAAGTCATAATCTTTCAAAAGATACATCATAGATGAAAATATCCCCTCTAGCTTTTGAGAAATTGCTTCATGAATCTGAGATGGTGCTACCCTTTCCAAACAGCCAATAGGCTCTATCTCTTATTGTTTTAATTGTATTGCTATATCTAATTATCATGATTTTGCAAAATTTCACACATCAACTAACCACTATTTTTCATATTTTTTATCATAAATCTGGATAGAGAAACAATATCTACATTCTGTTTTCAGTGTAGTAATCCCTATGAATTTTTCTCTTGATTGGAATTATTCTTTTTCTATTCGGAAGGAAATTATGGTTGCCATGGCAACACGATTTAGGCAGAAAGCCTTATTTAGGCCTCATATTGGCTTCAAAACGTTCCATTTACATTCCAATATGGAAGGATTATCCCATAATAGAATGTTTTTTTGAGAAAACCATCATTTTCTATCTAAAAAATCACCTTGAAGCAAATTTTGGCCAATATTCACATTTGTGGTCATTGTGATGCCCCCTAGTGGCCAAACCTCAGTACTAAAAATCCCTCCTGGATGTACCTTTCTCCTCAGCTGCCCACAGTATTGTATTCAATATTGAGGCATTGTCAAGCACTGGCGCTGTATGACCTCAAATGGGCCTCACACAGGATGTGGTTCCCATCAGTTTAATGAACGTTGTTACATATGGAACCCACACTTAAGCTGTTCCCATTACTTTTATCAGTAGCATCAAATGAATTTAGATGTTCCTACTTGCAGACACCTAAGTGCCACTACACATCGTCCTATAGGAACATTAAGCTAAGGCATTGTAAGAAGGGGAGGGACACATGGGGTAGAACTTCTAACGAGCATCTTGCATTGCGCTTCTGAGTTAGCCTCTGGAAGCTAATGGCCGTACTCATGTGATGCTTAAGGTCACGATGAATATGGCTGTGCTCAATAGCCTTAACAAAAGGTAGGGTTCCCGGCAAACAACAAGAGGAACTTAAGACTTTCTTTGGTCATAACTGGGGATCCCTTGCATAAAGTGCGCGAAGACGACCTGCGGCAGTGTGGACAGCTTTATTTGGGAGCTACCTGAGTTGTTTTCTGAGGCAAATTCTCAGCGAAGTCTCATCATTTATACCAGTTGGACTGAAGAGAAGGCCTCACTATTGAATGTGACACCCTTGGTTACTCTGTCATTTAGATGGCCCTATGGCATTCACTAAAACAAAATACTATATGACAAACATTAAGTGTTAAAGACGGAAGACTTTGCCACCTTAGCACATTAGTATGTCCTCAAAGGAAGGGATAATCTTTCACATCTGATAAATCTTCTTTGGATCAGCGTTAGCTATTATCTAGAATATTGCTTGCCGATATTCCTACATCCAACAGATAGTACTGAGTAGGTGGATAAACAAGACCCCACTGGGTATTAGCTGCTCATCTACATAAGCTGATTTGGGGGTGATTTAGTGTCATCGTAGGGTCTGACTGTAAGCTTCACTCCTGCTTCAGGAATCGGAATGTGCCATATGGTATTAACTTCACAGGGAAAAGAAAGAGAGTTAAAGGGGAGTCGTGCCTTGCCTCCGCAATGCCTCCTTTTTTCTGGCACTCTTTCTGACTCTCTTTATGACGGAAGTCAGTCCCTGACTCTCTTTAGAAAAGAAATCAGTATGTGACTCCCTTAGGTTAGCCCTGTATCTGCCTCCAATATGACTCAAATGAGTCAAATTTATGATGTGTATCCCCTTTCCATCTATAATACCATCCAATCGATAACACCCTAGCTTATCTTTCTACATCTTATTAGTGCAAGGCCCAAGAGGGATATTCGACGTCCCTCAGTGCACACTAGAAACTTCTGAATTACAGTGGATTTAAGTTTCTCATAATCATTCCTACAAATCGGGTGTCTATAGAATTTAAAATTACAGCAAAATAGAGATCTGAGCATAGAGAATAACACCATATTATGTATGGTGCTACCATGGTAGCCTATCCGGACAAAATAATTATAACCATCTGACAGGCACGTCCGTGATAGCTCTCCAGTTGCGCAAGAACCCCAACGCCCGCTTTTTTCTTCTTTTTTCTTTTCTTTTAGATATTTATGCTGTCTCATCTGGGCGTAGGGCATATACTATAAAGGCAAACCTCAGGTAGCATAGTTTGGGTACGTGACACTAGGTGGCAGATACAAGGGGAGCTATCTAATTATTATCAAGATTTAAGATTATAGGTTTAAACATTAACAGATCTCTGTGACTCTTTTATTGGGTATTATGTTTTGGTGAAAATTTCTCACTCTCCCAAGCCTAATGTCTGACCTCCCCTGTGTGGTACCATGTACCGGGGGGGGGGGGGGGGCATGCATCAAGCCCTCTCTTATGGAGTTGAGTGGCCCTTTTATTATATCACACACTTTTATCAACTATATTTGATCTATACGTGTAAATCATGCTTCCTATTAGGGTCAATTTCGTCCAAACTATTGTTTCAAAAATACTTTTGATTTTGAAGATTCACGAAAAGAAGAAAATTCAACCATTATTGGACACATTGAGATGGAAACTTTCCAGATTCAGATGCAGCACTTTTGGACAGCCCGAGTAGCAGCATGATATCACAATCAGGATCGGGACCCCTATTATGGGTAACCCCCCCCCCCTCGGAGCTCCTTCCAAAGTAACCGATCCCTGTTATTGGACAGCCTCCCTTGTGTTTCCCAACGTCTCAAGTCTTAAACACCCAAAACACCATCGTATTACTCTCCAGTCCGATCACCAAAACATTTACTTTGCGAGTTTTCATATTGATAAAGTTATCGTTCTCATAATGTCAGCATAGAGGACCTTTTATACAGGTATGTTTGATAGATAAACATTCATTACAACTTGATTGTGTTTTTTTGTGTAAATTTTCTTACCCCATAAACGCTCATTCTTGCCTCTTTCCCAGCAAGTACACGTAATATAACACCTTACGGCTGGTCGTCTACTAGCCAATTGTCGCGGTTACACTGTTTTATTTTGGTCAATGAGACAGTTATTGCTATCAAATAAACGAATAACCCGTTATACAGTGTTATATGACGTTTATTGGGTAGGTCTAGCGATACTGCTAACCTTTCCAATTAGTGCTATATCAAAATAATTCCTCAATTAGCCGATACTTTTGATGTGAATAATTATTCATGATAATCTATTTCCGAGTGATGTCAACCTTGTAGGCCTATCATCTGTTACATGGTTAATGGCATTCCCTTGCTTAAAAAACGACAGAAAAGCAGTACACACTCTGATGTTAAACCCCCACCTGTCACGGCTGCACTCCGACTAGCGCTGAAGGGATGCCGAGATTTGCGCACAGTAGTGTGACAAATGTATGGCTTCGAACATCTTCTCACCTACTAATGAATGCAATGTATAGATATATTGACTTAAAAAATACACTCGCTGTATTGAAGTGTGCTAGAGGCTGCTTATGGGTTTATATAGCTCACACATTGTAATTATGGGTCATTACCGGTGATCATTCTGATTTGAATATTGTAGATTTATTGTAGATTTGTGACGTATCTAACGGCTAACTATAAACAAATGTAAGACACAACATTTTGGAACTGTCCAATTAGATCTACGCCGAATCTGCACTAAAATTGTGTGGGGATGCTCTAATGGAGCAAACAACTTTATCACCTTTGATTATTGGTATACTGACTTTTGATACTCAGTTGAAGGGGACAACGTTATGCCCAATAGTTATGTCTGTACTTTCTTTCCTCCAGCTGTTATCCATCATCGACATGGATTATGGCACAACAAAAACGACGTTGATGTTCAAACTGCTGCACTATCCTGTATTACATGTATCCTGGGTCCTGCTAACTTGCTTTGCTCTCCCATGTGCTGCCATGCCTTGTTAATCTCAATACTTTATTACTTTGTCCCAGGCCCTATCCTGCCTTGCTCGGCACTATCGCACCTCTGCCCACATATTTGATTTACCCTGATGGTTCTGCCTTAACCTAAATACCTTATGTGTCCCTCGCCCTTTACTAATGATTTAATTCACAGAAGTTAACATTGTATATAAGGTGAGGATATCAACAGTCGCTCATACCACCCTGGAGGAATGCTTTATTTTCGATACGTTGAGATATCCGTTTCCGTATATATATATTCTGCTGTAGTTTATTGAACTCTCTTGTAATCTGTGTGGTCGTCTGCACGCTATTTTGTCCCATATATAGTTTCATCTCAGGATTAGAAAGCCCTACAATTTCTCTTGTGATTAGCGTGCTAGGAAATGAAATTGGCAGAGTATTACCTTTATGCCAGCTACTTCTATACGCCATAATGCTATGCTTTCTCATCCATCTTCCGGGGTTGATCAGATTCCGCACTGAATGATATTAAAAATAAGGCGGGGAGGGGGGGTATACACCGCTGTGGGTCTAGAATAAATCATATCCATCATTATATATGATCTGCCCAGAGCATTTTTGCCATAACTCCTCCTGCCTATAAATTTTGTCATTAAATAATGAAACATTGCTGATTTTACATGGAAAATGTATACCACATGTTCACACTTTGCCTCATCGATCAGCAGATAATCACCCCATTCTCTAAGTTATAACAGTTTTGGAAAGCTAAGTCAGTCTGCATTTAGAAGCATGGGCGTGTTTAATATCACGTTTGAAATAAAGGTGGAGGACGTGAATACGCTGCACTATTTCAAAAGTTAAGAAGTTTTAGGTGCAAGAGAAGGAATGTAGTGTTGGGACATGAACATTGTGCCTCGTCCATCCACCGTGCAAGGGATACCAACCTAGTGGGGTGGATTTTGGCAATCTGTTATGCGGGGAATCTAGTTTTTTTTTAATTCTTGTCATATTACTTATGCTAGATTTAAGATTGAAAGAGTGTCAAAAAGCCCAAGTCAAGAGCTCTGATTCCTCATAACTGTGTACTTTCTCACTGTATTTAGAGGTTCACATTCTGTCACATAAATCAGCGACAAGCATCGGATTTTAACGAAAATTCAGTGGTTTTGAAAAGCCAAAGCATTCTACATTGAGAATAGACAAAAATCCCAACATTGGTTTTATAGCCATGAGACATAATTTCGCTGGGCAGGCCACATCTAGAGTTGTCTAGAGTTCAGTAGAACTACTAAGTGATATCATGCAACACTTGTCATTGAATGTAACCACAGAGATTACTCATTACTCGTTACTAACTCATATGAACAGAATGGCAGTTGATCTGATCCCCAGAATTCCTGGAATAATTAGTAACATCTTGCCATTTTTTGAAAAACGTCTATCTCGATTACGATTTTTTAATGCCAATAAAAATCTCAACTCAACTCATATAATGGCCGTGGCACACCAAATCGATGCAAGTTGAAAGTCTATGACTTGGTGCAATCTATGACCGGGTGTTTTTTTCCCCGGCCATTTCTATGTACATTTGCCCTAATTAAGCAGTTTTCTTTCAAGCCTTCACAAATAATGTCAATGCACTGGTGTTTTCTAGGAAAATACATAGGTGCCAGTAATACCCTCACATATGCTAGTAATACGAACAAAACCTTGAGTCATTTCACCATAAAATACTTATGTGACAAAACATATTATTTCACCTATAACTGATGGAAAGTGTGATGAAGACCTTAATGCATAGTGAAGAGAAATACTCATAAAAATCCCACACAGAGTAAAAACTACTTACCTGCCAGTAATACTCCACGCTACTCTATGTCCGGTTGTTGGTATGGTCATTCACTTGGATCACAGTTCTTCAGCTGTTGTGGGACATCATTTTCCCACAAACGAACCCAGCTGCTGAATTAAACAAACCAATTGGTCTCCTCATTGGCATAATCAAACAGTGAAGATAAACAGCTGATGTACGAACACTTTTAACTCAGGCACATAAAGAAAGTGTTGACTTTGCAATATTCATGGAAATTGATTTCTATGAAACTAATGGATTTTTCTTTGTCTCAGAAATAATTGATGTGTTTATCTGTCAGGAATAGGCTAATCTATCATCTCGTCTGCCATCTTGCTTTTGTTTTAGGGCTGACACACATTGACCATGTCAAAATACAACATTGGCATCATTTACACTAAACTCTGTTGTTGACGTTGACTTGTCTTTATCACTGATTGCCGAGTATTATCTGATGTTGAATAATTTTGTCTGGGCAATACATACAATGTACAATGTAAACGGAGGAAGGTCCGATTCATTTCGATTTTAACAGAATTCTCTTACCCAATTCATATCAATACAGATGGCAAGACTTTCTTAATGGTGTTACATGCATCCTATGCTCTTTTCCCGCGTGTATACTTCAAATAAACTTACATCAATGGTATTTGGCCATTAAAACAAGTTCTATTTGTTAACATGGACCCATTTGGGGTTGGTATTTATATGTTTGATGTATATGCTTCTAGAAAGGTGACACAAGCTATAGTCCAGAGATGACGTTCAGGAACGAAATAGTTGGAAAAGAACAAACGGCCAATGACCCCACGGTAGTTAATTGGCTACAGCGTCAATGTGCATATCAGATTGTAAGAGGCAAAAGAGCAAATGAGGAGGCGGATGACTGGCAAGAAAAAAAAAGGACAATAACCAATGATAATATGAGACAGCAAAATCTCTTTTAAATTGGTTGGATGATTCTACAGTAACACGGTTCAAACTACAGAAGTAGTATGACAGTGCAGCCTAAAAATGTTGCCAATTTCAACTAATTTGTTTGAAAAGCAGGGTAAAACGGGCAATGCATATGAGGAAAGTGAGTGGATAATAATGCCTAAAAACATGTAGATGACTATTTTTGGCTGTGGCGTATTTATTAATGTCTGGACCTCCATATCCAGTCAATACCCGATTAGTCAAAAAACGATTAGGTAACAGCTCACCGTGCTGGTGCCGGTAATTCAATTGTGTATTGGGTTTTATGTTCAACTCAACTAGCTCCTCCCTGATGGTATGCCAGAGATCATCTCTGGCCATTATGTAAAGCATGGGTAAAGTAAAAGAACATTGGTCATATTACAACACTTGTATGAGAGTAACATTATGACATCACTGGATTGGTTTTACCGTGGCAGTCAGCAGTGCAAGAAAGGGTCGTAGATAAGGAGAGTGCTGGGAATCCCATGTAAATTCTGAATTGCATGTGTAGGCTATGGTATGGAGTAATTAGCTTTTGAAAAGAACAACGTTAACGCCTTGTAGGCTAACCACTATCATATGCCCATTTGGTGAAAGGTCCTAATCTTCCCAGGGCTAATGTTTGCCGCCTCTACCCTAGTAGACACAACATTAATTTTAGTTCAAACTTTGTTTATCAATATTCTGTTCCCACTGGGACAATGCCACTTGAGAAAATACGCGGCTTTCCATAACTTTTACACCCTGAATGCTACTGGTGAGTTGATTGACTTAACCAAAATTAATGTTACAGTACAGTTATTATGTTAAATACTTTGAATGAAATTCAAAATACATAACAATGGGGACATATGCAAGTCTGAGGCCTGGATAATATCATGTTCTTACTGGGACCAGGACACACCACAGTAAGTGGTAAATACTCACATGTATACCTTTTCATGGTACTGTCACATGACACACCTAAAGTTGTGGAGTACAATCTTCCCCTGGTTTGGTGCTGTAAGCCCCATAGGAAGGGTCTCTATACCCCACCTCATCCACCAACCTTCCCCCCTACCAAACTGGTCACCACATGATATATTCCCAGTTGTCTAATAACAATCAGTTATTCATTGGGAATAACAATGCAATGGTAGACTGAGGTCCAACTGCCAATCTAAATGCAGCACAAGGTCACACTGTACGTCAACTTGTAACAAGCCTGTATTAGCTGTGCTACGGTGGCATTGATATTTCACGAAGGAACCATAATATGTATGTATGGTAGCTTCATATGCTAAATAAAGGTTGATGACCTACTCCCATGTTCCGCAAGAGAGTGTTGTTTGGATGGATATCAGTCCAGAAGGAGAGACAGGAGGTGACTTCTGCATGCTGCAGAGGGCAACCCTGGCGGCCTGTGGTCTTATTTGTAAAAGTTAAATCGGGATAAAGTATTGGTAAAGTAAAATGAGTATGAATTGCAATTCACATGAAATGTTGACACTCATCATATATTCTCCTTAATCGTTTGCAGAATCTATCATTTCCCAATGTTCTCGGAATCTGGTGCTCTTTATGATACATGTAAAATTGTAAAGCAGAATCTCCTGCCATAATAGGTGACACAATCTGCGAAAAGGCACCTTAGTGCAGGGTGCATTTAGGTCCCTATTCCCTGTACATGGCACATAATTATATGATATCATATAGGAGTTCCCCTTACTCCAGCCTGGTATTAATGCAGCACAATATATGCTATTGGGACAGGGGATATTTAGGGGAATCAAATCTTTTATTACATGGTGGTATCGCCTTGCTATGTTAAGCCTATGGGAACTCCGTACTCCATGCCCCCATGGAGTACGATGTAGCCATACTCCATGGCCTCTAAGTTGGTTGATTTTCTTCATTTTAAGACAACAGGAACATGTAATAAACAAAAAAAAACACTTATTGACATACATGTACATCATACCTCACTCGTTTAAGCTGGGTCATATCACACTCAGCCTTCGGCATCGTGTGATATGACCCAGCTTCAACTCGTGAAGTATGATGTCAATGGCGTGGAGTTTTGTCTATAAATCAATATATTCTGCAGTGAATACTGTTTAGGGGAAATGAAAGAAGCCAAGGAGATCGGGAAGAACCTTGTTGGCTTCTTCTCCAGATACGAGAGACTTGAATGACGAGTAAAAGTACCCTTCACCAGGTGATGATGTATTATTTCCATTGGGCTGTAAACTATAGAAACAACAAATTAATTTGTCACTTATAAACATAGTCTTCCACCTCCTATGGGTACACACTCGTTGCTTACATCTGGGTCATTGGATCATGCGAAACTACTCCCCATTCAAAGATGGCTATTCCCTGGATCATGATAAAGCTCACTACAATTTAGTCATCATATGTGATCATAAAGGCATTTTACAGAACAGTACTCAGTGATTATAGCTGCACACAATAGTAGCTAGCATTGTCAGCTATAGACACAATCATGGGCAGCCAGCAAACAATTAGCAATCAGCCAATATTTATCACTGGTCCCAAGAAGATGCTTCTAATGGATACACGTAATTGATTTCCCTAGTAATGATATTGCAGTTTCTTCTGATTGTGCCTCAAGTAATCGAGACATTCTATCTATCATATTTGTAGGAGATTCATGGTAGCTCTACAAGCACTAGTCACTAATACCTCTTCCATGGTTGTTGGTTTGCTGTTTTGCAGTTGCCTAAATAGTGTTATGAGCACAGTAAGGTATGAAGGTAATAATATAGTGCCCACTATATCTGTCATGATGTTATATTTCAGATACTGTCAGACATGTACCAATCTTTGGCACATCCATTGAATTGATGCAATAATAATGAACATAGTATGATTATAGTATATATGTACCTTATGTACTATATCATAAATTAAACAAGCAAGAAATATGCCTTCAATGCCCACTGATAATCATGGTACTGTTAAATATGAATCACAAAATTAAAGCTCCTTAGAAAGCTAATTGATCCCTCTGATTCCATTTATCATTGTGACTTCACTCGACCCCAGCTCACACAAAGAATTATTAGACTGAACATAATTGGGCAAAATAGTCCAATCCATTAATGAAATTACACTCCAGTGGAACTCCAGTGGAAAGAGGTGGAAATATTGTTTACTCATCTTTAAAAACAAACTAGTTTAGTTTAAAGGTTACTGGTTATAGTTGACGAGCCACTTTTTGTTGTAAAGTCTGATCCCGCCAATGTCTTTGTAAAATAACTCAAAGGCATTCAGTGTCTGAATGATGCCTCAAAAGTGAACAGCCATCTCTTGTCATTGTGTACACCTAGGGCGATATCTATGGTTCTTCTGTGCCTTTACATCATCTCTCATGAGTTCAATAACCCTCTTTCATGTTTCTCATGGGAAATTCAGAAAATGCTAGCTGGGTGGATGTTGAAGGAAATAGACCATTGGCAATACAGGAGATGTAAGAGAAATGCTGATACGTTAAGCTGGTTTATGGTAGGCATATCGATCAAGGTAAATAGCGTGGGAGTCCTGACAGGAGTCTCCTAGGGCAAACATAGTTAAAGAACACCATTGATCTTCTAGGGATGGTAATAGGCAATGATAAAAACCATTCTTTAGCATTAGACCTCTACCAGATCCACGGGGGGAAGGCTCCATGTATATGATCTGTCAATCATCCAGATAAAACTAACAAAAGGGCAGCAGCTTGATTTGGTACTTTGTGTATGTGGGTTCCAACCCCATCCAACTGCAACCCCAGATTATGGGGACACCCTTATCCACTGGTTTTGTGAAGTGCTTGGAACTATGCGTCCAACATCACGGTGGATACATTCCATCCACAGATTTGAAGGGTCTGTTTAAGCGCTCTGGAGGGCTGTTTAGCCCCAGAGCATATACACGACAGTCGCTTATTCAAGATCCATTTTTAGTGCTTAAGGCTTATTTCAAGACCCTCATACCCTCGGTGCTTATAAATACAAGACCGGTGCTTATTCAATACCCAACACTTAAACGCAACGGTACGGTATGTTTCCTATTCCACAGTCCCAATGAGAGTTACAAGGGGCACAGCTGCATTACTGTGTGCTGACACTATATATTCAGAACAAAAACTATTCATTAGATCCCACGATCCACTTGTAAACATATATAATTATTTCATGAAGAAATCCAGTGCAAACTAGCATTGCTACACATGCCAGCTGGTACATTTGAACTCTAATAGCAAGAATCCTCCAATCAACTAAAAGAAAGGTTAAGCAAGAGGCCAAACATATACAAAAGTTGAGATACTCCTATGATTTACCCAAAAGCAGAAATATCCTGGAACCATCTAATGTATTCTGGTCTGATGGGTGCTCTGTGTGGATGGTATTTTGCTGTCAATCATTGTGTGTACTATGGCAATGGAGAGCTTGAGGACAGGGGTGAGCTAGTGATACAGAGGCTTGCAGTCATAAACCACACCACCCAATATCACCACAAATAGCAGAGCAAATTGGATTGGGTGTAAACCAGCATCTAGGCGTCTACAAACCTGACCTGGTGGTGCCAACAACCACCCACTACATACATGTTCAGACAGTGAATTTATGTGTTTTGTAGCCAAACTGGTATTTCAATATTCCAAGCCTCCTGATTTAGTGTTTGTTATATAGCAGAGGCACACACGTTTGGCAATATGGTACCTGTTATCGAATATTTTATTTGGCAAATACATCTTGTTGTGAAGGGAGGTTTTGATAACGCCAACATAAAGAGACAAGTAAGAGGCCTCGGATGAATATAAATAATACTCTCAAACATACGTAGTATACATAATCGAGGTGCACTTTCTGTTGGACACTTAACTGACTTCTGGTCGATTTTAAATAGCCTGTTGTTGTCTTAGATTAGTTATGTCATACTTGAAAAGAAATTGAAGAGTTTGGATGCAAAACGACATAAATCCATTTTGAGAGTTTTGACATAACAGCAGTATTTCTAATTTTGAAGAAATGGTGAATAGAAAATATTTTTTTCAATCACTAATGATTAATGGGCTATAAATAAAATATCTAGAAATCGATTTTTGAAATCCTTGATTATTATTGAAAGAGAAAATAGCTGATTAAATGTGATTTTTCAGTTTTTTTGCAAAACGACATAAATCCAAAAGTTATTTTTCTGTATTTACCCCTAAATTGGCACCAGGCATTTTTTTTTTTTTTTAACGTTTCTAGTTTGAGTAGGACATCACTGAAACACCAACATGTGATCATTAAAGATCCTTGCATCATATTTCTTTGATTTAAATATATGCCCAATTATGTTTTTTTGCAAAACGACATAAACCCAAAACAGTTTTTTTGCAAAACAACATAAATCCACATGATCATAAAATATCACTTTTGTGTACATTTTTCACATCTTTTTGAAGTAAGAGTGCTCATTTCGTATTGAGATAATATTTTTAGCAGTAGAGAGCAAAATCATATGTAATAATGTTTATTTAAGACATTTCACATGCAGGAATTGAGAGCCATACATGCAGAAACAATGTTTGGTAAGGTGGATTTATGTCGTTTTGCAAAAAAAGCTTTTGGATTTATGTCGTTTTGCAAAAATATTGCATTTTAGGCAGGCTCTATCTACTATATGAGGACAAATTTTAAGAAAAATTTTCCACATTTTTTTTTATCTTGCCTAGGCTATGGCTATAACCATTTTTTTCCCTTTTTTGTTTTTTGGTGCTTATGTCGTAATGCATCCAAACTCTTCAATTCTAAAGAGGTCTGCCTCGAGTTGTGCCACATGCCTGATGTTATAGCATATTCAAGAGCTAACCTGGATTTGGAATTTGGAAGAAATTTTATTTTCAGCCGTAACAGTATATTACAATGATGACACATACTCCCCCATGTATATCATGCATTCAAAGGGTAATGGCTAAACTAAGGCATGTCTATATATTACATAGACTCATGTCTATCAATAATGTCCAATATCATAACGAACTCTAAGATGAGCCTCCAAAGCCTTTATGATGAAATAAAAACACATGGAAATATTTGACTTTGTACTGCATTGATTCTGTGAAAGGAAACTATTGCCATCAATGAAACTCAACTAATGGGGTGGTCCCTACTGATAGTTGAGGAATGATTGAACATTATTCCATGTTTAGTTGGATCATGATGTCTGGGTTAATCCATGAATAATGGAGGCACATGTGAAATGTCACAAAAAGCGAGTTTTTCATACTATGATTCAGTACTAAAGGCACCATAATTAGATTACCCTAACTCTAGGTGCGGTCCATTATATCATTTGAGTTAGGCTTGTACGCGAGGTTTTACAGTATTTGAAAGCTTAATTCATTTTCATTTCTACATCTTGGGAATGTTCTGCATCTCTCCTTACTGATTATGCAGACTACGTTAAGTACAGTTGACCACACCCTTTCCCCCACAGCAGTTTAATAAAGAGGTTAAACATTTTATCTAAGACTTCGTTCAAAGATCATATTATGGCTGCATCTTTTAAATGGTCTTATCAAACCCAGCTTATTCTTTCAGCATAATGAAACAAGAACTAATTGTATAGGAACTGATATGAAAATATGGAAGCTGTGTTGAAAAGCTCTTACATTTGAGTAGGCTAGACTGTACTTGGTTTTCAGTCCGCTATTAGTAGTTCCATCCTACTTGGAAGTTTGATTAAAAACAGAGATATGGGGTCATCAGCACCTTTGGCTTTATCGCAATACAATAACTTAATGCAACTAGAGGAGCATTAGCATTTAGTAGCAAAATCCTAAAGTGAGTAAAGCTAATACTCATAACAATGGCATCTGGATAGGGAAATGATGAATGTTTTCTCCAATAGTTTTAAACATAATAAACTGATCTCATAATCTCTTTTGATATAATGTCTCTTGATAACTGACGCATTGAGACCTGCGCTTATTGTAACTTCAATTGGTGTCTACCTTTTGTGATATTCTAGATTAAATGGCAGACAACTACAAATAATCTGAATGTAAGGCATGTGGGTAATGAATTAATGATCTAAACCTATACTATATACATAGTAATACCATTTTTCTCAATAGGAGATGCTATTAAATGTTGTTATTACAGCATGCAATACAACTAGTAAATATCTTCGATCATTCAAATATTATATGCAAGCCCATGAAGTATTCCCTTGTCATGGTACAGTACAAGAATCACATGGGGGCTATCTAAGAAGCCATTACCATAATAGTATTTGTAGATTGAATTAAATAAGTCTCTGCAGCCTCTCCTCATTAATAGTTTATTCACTATAGTATTTATGTTTTAAATATGTCATTGTGATACCTACAGCACATCCATCAAAGACAATTCATATAATAGTAGACATATACTATCTTAGACACATTTATGGAGATTTATAGGGCCATGTTCTGGTGAGTGAGATGCATCCTTACATTAAACCTATAAATTGAAATTAAAACTCTGTGACTAATTGACCATGATCATTGATCAGTGAGGCTTCATTAGATTTTCTGCAAAAGTGATTTGACAAAAATAATTTGACAAATATGGACCTGGTCTAATTGGTGAAAATAGACCACTCTTTATTAGAAGAATCAAATTTTGTTCAGATGGAAGACCTTGCCATATTGCTTGCAGAATCTGCCGAAACAAGTTTTCTTCTCAGAGGTGAAACACGAAAAAAACAGGACAATAAGCGATAAGATTCCAAGTGAATTACAGTTGGACTTTTTGTGTGTTCGCAATGACCATATTTGTGCATAGAGATGGGGTTTGAAAAGGTCCATCTCAATATAGTACTCAAAGCACAAAAGGAATGATGTCTCATCGGTGAGCAGTTGTGCCTTATCATCATCTACATGACCGTAGGGAAATACTTAGTGTTCTTTTATTTCTGCTCTATATCTCCCACTAATCAAATAACTCCATCTCACACTAACTATAAATGCCCTGCCTCCAAGGAATTCTAAGAATATACAGTGGGCAATCATAATTTGAGCCTGCCTATGGTGAGCTGGCCATCATTGTGGCTTATCTAATCACTGATAAATGTTCTAAATGGGTGGGATCCTACGGTTTTCTTCATTCCCCTTCCCCTTTCATGCCTTTACTGGAACCTAACGCGAAAACATCTTACTATCAAAGAAGAGCTTTTAGAGTTTTAATATTCTCATTGCGTCTTAATAACGTCTTGTAATAAACTACATCAGTCAAAGCAATATTAGGTGGATATCGAAAGAATGTTTGTGATAAGACAGAAACCATGGTTTGCTTGAGATAATTCAATGGTAGGGTCTATGGCTCCTCTGTTCTATAGCAGCATGGCGGCTGGCGCCTGTCACAGGAAGTCTTAGAAAGTGTTGGAATGTGATGAAACCCTGTAAATGGAGTGGGGCATTTCCTTTGAGGAGAGCAGAAGTGTGTTATACAAAGCTGAATAGTAGAGAATTGATTGTGCTTCATACCTGCTTCACAACAGTCAAACTGACTGTCTAGACCCCAAACCAAGTCCATTGAAAGCAGTTTTGCATGGTCACGTAGGGAACAGCCTACTCCAAATAGCAGGGTGACATGGGCACCAGCAATGAAGAGTACCAAAGGGTCAGGCTCATTGGAATACCACAGAACAGCTCTGCAAGAACATGATGAAACTGCATTAGGTACACACAATGGACCATTCCATAAGTGGAATAACCCTTATATCTAAGCGAAGGAACTGTTGTGATTATCTGTAGAAATTAGCCTTTTTCAAGCAAACACATAAAGACATTAGACAGTAGACATTTCGACATGAGTTGAGAGGTAACAGGTGGTACTTAATCGTAATGCCAGTATCTTTATGAATTAACTGAAAGGCACACATCATCTGAATTATGCCGCACAAGCAAATAGTTATGCTTTGTGATTACGGACGCCTAGATTGATATCTATGGTCCTTTTTGTACCTTTATATCTCGGACCAGTTCAATAAGCCTAGTTCTGTTTCATATTTCTCTTGGGAAATTCAGAAGATGGAAGGTGGGTGATGTTAAAGGAAACAGACTATTGGCAATTTAGGAGATGTAAGAAAAATGTTGATACTTTAAGCTGGTTTCTGGTCGGCGTGGTAGCCTATTACACAGGGTCATCTATAGGCATGGCTATAGACAAACTATTCCCTAGCACCAGGCTACCGTGGAAAATTTACATTGAGCTGTTCAGAATTGTTGAGGGGTGAAATATTGTGTTTGAAGACATGTAGATCTATTTCATAATATGCACACAAGAATGATCATAAAATTCCCTTTATATCATCTGGATGGAGGTAAATGATGCTACCTTATTAGTTGTTAGCCACATGGATCTTTTCCTTCTTTAACCCTTTAGCTACGGGTGATGCCAATTGGCATCATCCACACAAAAACGGGTCATGCCATTTGGCATCATCTACCAAAAGCGGTTGAGGCCATTTGGCACCACTTACAAAGATCTCCTTTTCTGGGAGAAAAAAATCCAATTCCAATTATCATATTCTTTCACAGATAATAGATAAAATACATTTCTTTCAGCCCACATTCTAAAATATCTACATTTTACTGTCACGAGTTGGTCCTAATATGATATGACATGGAAATCCCCCGTTTTTGTGTAGTAATAGCAGTTGGGAATGCCCAAAGTCAAGGATTTGGGTGAATTTCTGGGTCAGTAGCTAAATTATTTGACAGTTCCTCTGATTCTTTAGGAAAATGTAATAACCATGTGATAATTGTCAAATGCTGATTGGCGAAACTAGTTAGAGCCTAATGAAGTGATATCTTAAGTGGCTACTGCTTCCATGCCATCAAAGTTCGAATCTCTCTTTTCGAACAATTATCCATGTACAAAAGCTACGACAGCTTTACTTCTGGTTCCTCAACTCTTTGGAAGATATCTCACTGAATAGCCCATCTGCTAATGGTAACAAAACTATTGCACTGTCCATTACCATGACGAATTCTGAGATAGACAGATGGACTGTTTTGGTTGTTTGATTCTTAAGCAGGCACTCACTAATAAATAAACAAATTGTTGACTTTGCAATACCATTGTAAATGAATGAACATAAAATCGCTCTTTTTAGGAAATAATTGATGGGTTTATCGACCAGAGTTTGTCAAGAAACCAATGTTGGTTACACTTTGGTTGAAGGACATTGATTCTGACATTGACATCGGTTAAATCTAACTGATGGAGTGGTCCCTGCCCATGGTCCCAGCTGATTAAAATTGACTATGAGGGATGACTGTTGTTCCCTGTTATGGTGGATCACTATGTTTATGACATACAGAGTTTGAGGGATCATATTCACAACTAATGTGTATACAAAATACCTTCTATAGCATATGGAAAGGTCCATGAACCGGATTTGAATGTTAAGTTTTTAAATTTCAGAATCCTTATACTGTAATAAATATTTATAATTGTTTAAACAATGGAGAAGTTGTAATTGTAATCCGTATATAATAGGTCACACATCAGAGTCAACCAAATGAAGTGACAATTGCGTTTTCATAATAAAGATCTTGATAGCTTGCATTATTCTCGTCCACTATCCAAAGGTCGGGATATCCAATAATATAAGAAACGGTTTAGATTGCAGGCTTTTCTACAATTAATAACATCTCATATCAGTACAATGTATCAGATTTTGTAATCTGCGACAGTTTTAAATGTAAAATAAAATTGAATTGATTCCTTGATGGGATAAGCATTTAATGAAACACGTAACCCAGTACTTTATTCTATAATGTTTTATTGATTCTGAGAGCTAATGTAGAAGTTTTTTAAGCCTTATTGAAACATATTGAGCTATACCAGACTATACGAGATGTCCGATTGTAACGTGTCCGAGTGTTACATGTCAGATATCATTTTGCCATTAATAACCTCTAGCAACGCTAAAAGCTACTACATTTGTACAATATACTCATTAGACTCATCACCCCCAGTGTCCCTTTTCTATTTCAATTCATTGCCTTAATGCACCGATATGAACGTTAGCAATCAGTAGGAACATCTTTGTGTAGTGTCATCACATAGCGATAACACATGCGTTTGGGTGGGACAATTCAAAAACAGTCGGTCAATGTAAGCCATGTAATTATTTTATCGTCTGCACAAATTGCTTAGGATGCTGCCGCATACAGTCACTTTGAATATAATTTAGTAAGTGGCAAATTGATTGAGCCGATGTATTGATTTAATTGTGTTGAGTGACCCATGATAACTGATAACTGATACTTTAACTTTTAAAACCAACGGGAGCTGACAGGCACCTCGTTAGCTGCTCTTTTTATCACTTCAATTGATGTAAAAACTCATTCTTTAAGAAGAGGAAAACGCTATAATTGGCTTTTGGTGGAATACACATTAATTGGTAGACTGAACATAAATGGATATGAATTCACACAAATACTTACATGCATACGTAGTAACACTTTTGTTTAAAAGATAATACTGTAAAATTGAATGTTACAGTAAACCGCAAGAGACCTAGACGTCCCATTAACAGTCAGAACGATGTACTTGGCTGCAGGCATCGTTGTGGTCAATTAGTGAAAAGACAATCTAATATTTGATATACCAAGAATATATTAACTATAATTTCTGAGACCAGTCAGTATACGTCAGATATGGGCCAGCATAAGTAGCTGTATGCCTGTTAGTGACATGGCCTGGGGCCTCCAGCGTTCACCCTATCCTTGACTTATAACAGATATACATCTACGTCCTTGGACCGTATGAACCACATATTTGAATATTTAGTTTTTACATCACAGGAATAGATCAAAGACTAGGGAGTAAATTATACTTATACTAGAGTTATACTTATTAAAGTAGAAGGACCCAAGCAGATCCTTCCAGCCCCAGGACGATCCATTAAAAGTTCCTTATATACACGCGATGTAGCTTCTGCTTCTGTCTCAATTAATCAACCCATTCCATTTATCATATCTACAAGAGTCCCCTTGGTGTCAGACCATAATGTCGCAAAAACATACCCCAGACATTACCATTACACAGTGTGCTTAATAAATTGTCTTGAAAGAGTCTCTTGGGTGTTTCCTCATTATAGCATATTCATCATAGTCTGTGTGATATGTTCACTGGACATTTACATGACATTTATCAAAGGCAATTTCTACTTTTTTCTTCTGATTTTTTCGTCTGTGTTTATTCATGAATGAAATTTCAAAATACAACAATTAAAAATAAAATTATTATGTGAACCTTACGGCGTCATACATCCAAATTAATCACAACCATGGGTCTAGTGCCCATCACTTGGTGTTGAGCGAACAAACAATCTCCCCAAACCAGTGATCACATTTCAATAACAATAAAGTGGTGAATCATGGTTGCAGAAGCTTAAAGTAATTTTAAATTTTCCTCTACACACATAATTATATGCAGATAGTCAACACTGATCAGTGACTCATTATACTGTTCATGTACTGTAACCTTTAAGATATCTGGCCTAAGTACGGAACGACTTTCCCATCGTTGGTTCAAAAAATATTTTCTCAAAAAGGCCCTTTCATCCTATTATCTCCCATGCAAAGAACGAAAGAGAGTTAGAAGCAATTCGGTAAAAGCTTTTCCAGTTTCTCCTACATTGGCAAAGCACTTTGCAGTTCTCACTTTCAGCAATAGCAATTGGCCCGTTCATTGGATCGTACATAGGATGCATTTCCCTGAGTATTTATAGCAGCAATATCCCGCAATTGTATGAATCAACGGGCCAGCGAGCAGTGTGAAATGTGGCAGTATACACTCAGCATGGTTACACCAGCTGCAAGCTGATGAGATCTGATGCCGACCCAGACTCTATAATAAAGACCACATTTATTCTGTGGAGAGTGGTATATAGAGATGCACACCTGCTTAACAAACAACCTGACTGGCTCGATCTAAAGGAAGTCAATTGAATAAAAACGTATTCCTCAGTCGTGTAGGGAGAAACCTACTCTAAATGGGAGGGAGACACGAGCACCATCTATTTAGAGTACCAAAGCATGTCCTTCCAATGGAGAGGTTAAGGTCGACCTACTTGTAATGTGTAGGACAACGTCTAGCCCATACTTTAACATTGCTCCAGACATGCATTTTGCCATCCACGTCGTGCTTTCAGTCTCTTGGATACTGCGCCATTGTAAGAGCAGCTCCATACTGTACAATTACTACTGGTATCAATTACTTGCCGACATGACTTTTACTTACACTGTTGTAGGTGTACAGTAAATTCTACTCTATGTGTACAGTTCATTGTAGGTAAACAGTCGATTCTACTGTAAATCTACAGTAGATTCTACTGTAAATCTACAGTAGATTCTACTGTAAATCTACAGCAGCTACAGTAGATTCTACTGTAAATCCATTCTATTTTAGATCCTACTGTAGAGCTACAGTATATATATAGATTCTACTGTGTACCTACACTAACTATTTACAGTGTAATTGGCCTGGACCAAATTAGGATACTGCATGATGTCGACTAGTATGGTCGTCCTGGGACAGTTGACTGACATTGTGTAATATTATCATTTAGTTTCTGAATTTCACCTTAGAACTATTAGAATGATTATGGTTGATCATCTTTGATTGAATCCACGCTTAATTATTACTAGGCCTACGTAATGGGATATGCAGTAGGAGAAAGGAACTTAATGCCACCAGCACCGAGGCTCCTTTTTGACAAATTGTGACATTTTTATTTCACTTCAAATCCAGCTCCCCACCACATTAGGTCAGTGGTGACACTAGCATACAGACTACATATTTCAACCAAATGGGAAACCATTGCACAGAGGCTACTACAATGCCTTGCTGTACCGGTATTCTAAGGAGTAAGAACCCTCTCCATCTGGAGTTCAAATCAAGCCGTTACTCTCTGGAGTCCCAGTAAGGGTTAGTGGATGAAGTCCGTACCAGATGTGGCTATGTGTGACCTGCATGTATCGAACTTTACAATCATTTGTGGAGGTCAGTGCTGCACGTTTCTTTAAAATGGAGATTCAAAACATCCTATTGACAGTGAAAGTAAACTTCAGAAAATATTCGCACAATTAATATTGTTGGTGAGCTGTAAAATCTATACTATTATTAACTGGAACTTCCATATAGACGTGCCTTGTCCTCCTCTTTACATAGTTAGTCTTCTATGCCACCTCATTAAAAACTCCTTCTTTTGCAGGATGTCCAGTAGCTTCAGTATCTCATTAGGTCCTTGAAGCCCCTTGAGTGTCGTGGCACCTCAATATAGTTAGGAGCCCCTGTCCTGAACCTGTTCAACAGTGGTGTAAGTGCAGGTTCTCCTATGAGCCACTTATTAATGGAAGAGGAGGCTGTGTGTATTCCTCTCATAGTATGGTAAAAGCAAAAAAAGAAAAGCGTCATTGAATGACATACTTATAAAATGAATACTTCACGCCGGCAATTATTTAAGAAAGGATGGTGACAGAGGTCGTTCGATTGTAAGACACAGTAGCAATGGGATGTCTCATTTCCTATGATAACATAAGCTGCGAGAACTGAAATAGTACTCTCTAAAAACCTCCACTAATTGAAGCAAATTGGTAGATTTTCAAACGAATTAATGAATAAATTATTTAGTCTAGGCTATTCTTTCATTCAGGAATGCGCACACAGAAGCATGGTATGCTTTGATCAGCCTTATGTTGTGTTTGTTGTGTTAGACAACTCTGTCGTTTGATTAGAAATACCCGTGGACAGCAAGGACTTCAACTTAGATTATCAGGTGCAATCACACATCTCCTTTTCATGCAATTGACACAATTAACAGAGAGAAACGCAACCCACACTTCAGTGCAATGATATCACGTGTGGAAATCGGCTGTGTTGAAACGTCTACTTATTCAGTCTTTGTCTTGCTTTTCAAACACACAATAATTGTATGAAATCAGAGGAAAGGGTCTTGTTCTGGTAGAATTGCTTTTGCCAGAACAGGATAAAATTTAATAAACCACCTTGAAATAAAACACCAGAATATTAATCTCAGCCGCTAAAAATGTTATTCTCCTAATTCCAATAAAACTAAAGGCATTATAACATAATTGTTGCCTGCTTTTAGGGACATCAATTTAATGTGATCGGACGAACTTTCATATCATCTCATCTTGTAGAGCTACGTGCATGTGACAGATACAACTGTAGACTGCTGTAATGTTAGACCTCCACATGGCGAGGTTGTCAGTTAATCAGACTAATAGCACTTCGAATACATTTCCTGCTACAGACTCGATGTTCCATATGCTACCATCATCGGGACCAAGGCAGCCCGCTGTTCGTATCTAATTTGACCCAAATCTAGGACACTCTATATTACGTGTATTCTGAGTAAAGCTTCCATTTCATGCAACCATATTTTTAGTGATGCCTTCTGCATCCGTTGCACATACCCGGAACGCAGTCCACATTTTGCCCAACCCCAGCGGGACATCCAAAGTAATAGAGTGCTAAAAACGGAAAGTCAGTTGTTCATTTACAAAAGTGTGCCAATTAAATGAGATATCTTCAAAGAAATAAATTTTAAGGCAATGGCCTTAGGGATAGAGCAACCTCCTCCTATCTTTATTTGTGGAGCAATTTCTTTCAATCAATGGGATATATCCGTCAACGTTATACATCAGTAGAAAGCTGTACTTTTAAAGAATACACCTTTAGCTTGGGGGATTTGCCTGATTAATAGAATAGAGGTAAGCGAGAATCTGTCCAGCATTATGCACATGTGTACCTTAATGTGGACTGGTTGCACTGTTATGCTTTAACAGTGTACATTGTTTCAGTTCAGCACAACACAAGTCAATGCCTCCCTTCAGCAGTTTCTGCCACATATAGTACTACGTTCGCATCGGTATGATGGTAATGAACTCCATAAATACATCAGATATTCATGGGCCCACCAAGGTAGTGACTGGTTGGGGGGAAGGTGCCAATCTCAATGCAGCACAAAGACAGACCAGACTATAATAAGTCGGCTTGTAATAAGACTGTCTAACCTGTTCCACCCTGGTCATGATTCACAAAGGGATCCTATATCTGGCGGCCGAGGTATAGGGGGAGCGGGCCTGCTCTTCATTCTACCCCATTGTTATCTGGTGGCTGTGAATAGCAACGGTACAGTGGTCGCCCTATTAGGCAGCCAACCAGTATATCGTGGTTATTTTGACATAATTAACCTGAAGTTCCTCGTGGGTTAACCTAAACATATTGACATTATACAGACCCAGCAAATCGTGGTCACCTTTGGCCCCCTTTGGCCAGCTTTGGTCATGCCGAATTTGGTCATGATCAAACCTCACCAAAGTTGCTGACTTTGGTCATGAGAGAAACCAACTAAACGACTCTATCTCAGTTACAGCAGAATATAATGTTATTTAACGCAAATGTATATTACAAATGAAAGGAGAATCATTTAATCACATGTTATGAAATCAATCTATAGGTATTTCAGAATTAAGTAACTTTGGTTTCTGCAAATAGGGATGATGGATGGAGAGGCTTAAGTAATACAGGTATAGCGAGCACCAATATGCATAGGATGATCACACATAATGATATGTATATATGTCATTAGCCTATTTACATGAGGATAAGCTGAGTCAAATACTTTCGTCCTAAATGTTGGATTAACCCCTGTCTATCTACTTTAAGGTCAATCCTTGTGGTATCAGACAGGTTTATGAGGAGCTGCATGGTCTCTACAATATAGCTATCCCTCCCAGAACTGCGTAGAGTGATAAGCTCAGAGCTCGGCTTGCTATACCTTTTCTAACCTAATTATAATAGCCTTCTGTCCCACACGTAGAACACTGCTGGGCTTCATCCTCGACATAGTTCTATATTCTTAAAGTTACCCAGACTTTATTTTTTTATGGAATACTGCAGTGCCATTTTTCAAAATGGCGCTTATTGTATTTTGATACCAAACGCTTCATGTATGCGGTCAGATTTCTTCAAGCTCTTGTTGCACTCGTCCCAATGAAAGTTGTCTTAACATCCACATGCTCCATCCAACTGTCGTTTATATAACACCCACATAGCCTTTCACAAATGTCAACAAGTGTTTGAAGAGTAAACAATGTTAGGAAATTCTCTTTTCACCAGATGGCACTATTCCTACTACAATTATCACCCCCAATCCCAATGTCCGCAAACTACAATCTAAAAGAAGTGAAGGGATTGATGGTATCGGAACTGATCTCTCTTTTGTCAACCTGATTCTCAGACTTCATGCTTGAACGACAAAACATTGCCTGCTTGGGTTCGCAGCTGACAAAGATCTGTTTCAATTCACTCACAGATCATTGCACCCACATGATCCCATCCAGGATATTGAAGTACAGTATTGCTATGGGAGTGCAATGTCGCATCCAGGCACACAGTTATAATTTTATGTGTTTTACACAATTTCCTCAAGGTTTTGCTCCATGACAAATTAGGCCCGAGAATAGCAATATCCTCTTGTGGGAGTGAATTACAAGGTCTGACAGTCGTTATGGCGGCCGGTAGAAGACTCAAAGAATATATTGGTTTCTCGTCGGGGGAAAGTTTCCTTTCAAAATCAAATCATATTAACTATCGATAATTTAATTGCCTATGAAAGTGCTAGAACTACATATGTATTGACTAGGTAACATTCGCCATAATTTCAATTGTGTGTTCTTCTAGATAATTGACCAAGTTACAAAAGAAAAGAAATCCCCCAAAGATTTTTCGTAAGATACAGTGATGCAACACAAAGAATACTTTCGAGTAGCCCTATAGAAACCTAATCTTGGAAGCAATCTTAACAAAAATATAATTATTATTGTCCTCAAGTAATGATATTATCTACTCAAGTCCTCTCTTGTGATTTGAGTATTATGTTTCATCAGACTGGCAATCTGGTGGGAGCATGATATTAAGATACAAGATAAATAAACAAATAAGTGTTCATGATAGCTGTTTTCAGAAGTACTGCTTTAAATGTAAGACTATGATCATGCTTTTATAAGTTGTGGATAACACTATTTTCATTTTATGGCAATCTGAACCTTTGGTATATTGAACACACCGTTGTTCTGTCTGATTATAGCACGGCTGCATGTGATGAAAAATCACCTGCCTTGATGTTTATCATCACCTTGTCATGAAAGTAGAGGTAGGCAGGGTTTCTCTAAACCCCCTAATATTGAATCAAACTTGCATTATCAGCAAAGTTATCCCAATGAGAATGAAAGAAATATGATGTTTTGAAACATCCCCTATCAATCATGCTTTTTCGTAATGCAGTCTATTTCAGATGAGAAGTTCACCACTCTCTAATCTAAATACTACTTTTATCTTCGTTTTCTGAGGAATCACATGTTTCCAACAGACCTAGATGTGTCTTGCTTTATGGGAACCTGTAGTAGGACGGAGATAGCAACTTTCAGATTTGCTCTACCCGAACCAGATTGTGTCTACTATAATGGAAGGAGGTTAATCCGGATCACTTCGGAGTAAAGATAATAGCATGTGGCGTCTTTTTTCTGATGGAGGGTCATCACTCCTGACCACAAGAGTGATTTTATATTAGAGCCTTTCGATATATAAAGGATCTCTGTTTCAGGACTGCATGTTTGTTTTCCATGACTGTTAATTTTACCTTAAAATAACTCACATCTCTGGCCTGGTTTATACGTTTGCAAGGGGCAGTGCCGTATTTCTTTCTCCTAGGCCTCGATTATGGGCTACATATTATGCAAAAGACATCATCCGTATTTTGAGAAGTTTTGATTTCAATTACCATTTAACAAAAGTGTTGTTGTAGAAGAGAACATTGTATATGAGTTTTGAATACTGAGTTGTCCCTAGTAGCAAACACACTGTGGCCCTGGACAGGACCAGACTGTGTTTCCAAGTATGGCCCGGAGTGGGCTAACCAACGGGCTCCCGTCGGTTTAGGGCACTGGGCTTTTGTCTGGCTCCGTACGGGCTGCCCATGTTGGGCGCAGATTGGGTTTTGGACAGTCTGCCCACTTTGGGTTCAGATCAGTTTTTGGACGGGCTGAAAGCGGGTTCAGATTGGTTTTTGGACGGGCTGAAAGCGGGTTCAGATCGGTCTTTGGACGGGTTGAAAGCGGGCTCAGATCAGTTTTTGGACGGGCTCGCTAATTTGGTGCCACAGCACCGCCTGATAATTATGGGTTTTTAGAATCTATTCAATCATTTCCCTAGATATCCTAGGTCCTGGTAATCAACCCAAGGCATAATCATATTCTTCCTACCCAATAATAGAAGTATCAAGCAGGCCAATTATCATCAGGTTAGAGCCACATGCAGCATAGACAGGTGTCTAGGGTGTACGTTGGCCTTCAGATCCATAGTTCATACCCACATGGGGCACATGAGTCTGTGTTAAGCATATTGTAATGCCACAGAAATAGTGTCTACACTTGATAGCTGCTTGGAGAACCTTCTTTTCATCATTCAAATATGTAGTCTTAATCTTGTTTCCAAACTGTGAGAACATCTATTTATTGTTTCCTATTCTACATCACTCTAACCTTTTCTTGTGTTATTGTATAATGTCAATTTCATCTGGCTTTATTGGATAGTAGTGATATCTGGTGTGGCTGATCAGAACTACTAGACCATTGCCCTGTCCAAACCCAACCTCAGCCCTCATCGGCCCGGAGTGGGCTAACCGATGGGCGCCCGTTGGTTTAGGGCACTGGGATTTGGTGTGGCCCCAAGTGGGCTGCCCGAATTGGGCTCAGATCGGGTTTCGGACAGGCTTCCTGTCATCTGCCCAACATGAACCCAAAGCGGGCAGCCCACTTTGAAACTGATCTGAGCCCAAATCGGGCAGCCCGCTTTGAAACTGATCTGAGCCCAAAATGGGCAGCGCTATCGGGGCCACACTTCAGCCCAGCCATCTGCCCAACATGAAACCCAGCTCAGTTTTGCCCGACTTCAAACAGCCAATCCAAGCTAAAACCAGATTGGCCCCGTGTGGGCTTGCTACTAGGGGTCCTTATAGCCACTGTCCACAGAGCATAAATCGGCAGTATATGGCTAAAATTGCCATGCATTCCCTATGTAAATTGCGTATAGAATAGCCGTATACGGCCCATATTTATGCTCTGTGGACGGTGACCCTCAATTTAAATCTATATTTGTACAAGCCTAACTTGCACATTAGCGGCACCCCCAACATTGACATATCATACAAGCCTAACAGGAGGTATGAAAATGGTAAGTTCACTACTAAGACCAGGTGAAGGAAAAGACCCATCCAGGGGGGGAAATAGACATTAAAATTGGTGTTATAATCTTTAAAAAGAGATATCATTAGCTAAAAAATCCTGGTAGATTTTTGGGAATTGCTTTTGAAACATTATTACATATCACTAATTCAACATGGTAAATAAGCTCTTATTGCGTTGTATCCCATAGTAAATGATGATAATGATGAAAAATCGGTTTTATTTTAAAATAACCAAATAAAATTGGATTTATTAGTCTAAATTTGGTTCTAGAAGGAATCTTTGCATTCTGTTTTCAGTTTTGGGTAACTGATGTGATTTTTCAAGAAATCTGGAACATTACCTCCAATTTAGGCTTTTGGGATGGTTTCCATGGCAACCAGAAAGTATCATATATGTGCTAATTCTTCACAAAAACATTCTTTTTGCATTCCAAATATAGAATGTTTGCATCAAAGATGGAATTATTTCATGAAGATCATTGCATTCTAAATAAGAAATGGTTTTAGAACTTTTTTCATGTATTTTACACTCTTTTGCAACGTTTTTACAAGGCAAAGTTGCCATGACAACCAGAGTGACACCTTTTAGCTAAATGTTTCAAGAGGGGTAGTTCAGAAACTAAATTATTTTTCAAATGAGACCATTTGGGGCATTGTATCTTGTCTGGTCACTGAAAAAGACTCATTCAAAGTTGGTAGCGAAATGTTGAATTTTTGGATTTTTTAGCCATTTTGCTCAAAATGGATGTTTCACCCCATTATTTGTACAACATGATCAAGCGTACCAAAAACATGAAAATTTACTTGCACAAAATATTAAATGCTGACAGTGATGATGAAAATGGTACAGATTGGGGTCCCCTTGAGAAAATATGTGTCTATTGTAATAATAAGAGGTCTATATGTGATAAAAGTCAGCTGTTCTATGTGAAATGTATGACAAAATCTTGCTTTTTGGGGCCGAGCTTCTCAAGATCCTGATCTAAAGTATATTTCTCGATCCAAAATGGCCGACATTTGGAAGATTTATCCCGCATTATCAAGCATAATGGATCTATAACCAACAATTGATGGTTTCTAGTACAGTATGTCTACAAAATATTACTATATTGCAAGACTGACAACAATAGTAACCACAAGTAGCCCTTGAGAAGTATTGCTGAGTGGTCAATTCTCCCCGATTTAATGGTATCTATGGGTATAAATGCCCAAAAATGACACTTTCCCACCAATTATTAATGACAAAAACATAAATTGCTCAACAATTGTAGATATTTTACTTCATTTTACTTCATGGTATTTTACTTTATGGTATATATGTATGCATCAATTTCCTGGAACAAAAGAAAACCCTTCACACCCTAATCTATGTGGGTATACTAGAGAGGCAAAGTAGGTGTATTCAATGGCCGTTTCTTGGTGACTGGAGCTATAGGGGTTAAGCCATGGGCGCATCCATATTCAGGGGTTAGAAGTTCAATCAGGTAATGACGTACTGAACCCCCGAATTGTAACCCCCTCTTCTGGGCGTATGACTGTAGAACTTAAGGTTCTCCACTCTCCCCGCCTGACTATAAGTGGGGTCGCGTCAGTAACTCCTAGGTGCCCTATAAGCCATACTGGTGATCTGACTCACATAGTAGTCGCGGCCTCTACACAAAAAATTATGCTAACCGATTTGGATAATGCATACTCTGGCGATACACCCACACACCTGATTTGATCACGGGCAATCAGTATCATGTGCACAGTGTTTGTCGTGGGTGATGATGGCCGATGATGAACTACAATTGGCAATTAGAAACTAAGCCTAAGGGTTGGAGTGAAGTATTAAGACTCTTTCTTATTACTCCCTCTTTCATCATCTACTGTAGGAAGCCAAGTAAGTTATATGAAATATCACCTGCTCCTGTTATAACGTATAGCCAACATTGTAATGTCCCGGAGCAGAAGCTCAGTCTTCCTTTATTTAAGAACAAAAACACCTCGAGTTAAAAACAACCGGTTGGCTTTGCTTTGCCCTTCTGTATTGACTTTGTACTGTGGGAACGGAGACCAATGGCTTCAGTTGATAGATGGGACAGATTACGGTTATTCTTTCCTGAGCTCTCACAGACTGCTTAAGGTTGAACGCCAGAATAAAAAGAAGCCCGCACTGACTATTGTCCGGGCCCACCCAGTGTCAACAATGTTGTCTAGTGGGGCGGTCAGAGGGAAGAAGTATTCCCAGAACTTGAATTTTTGGCTGTTTACACATCTCCACTCCAAAAGCAGGAACAGTTGCATTGTATACTATCTGAGCTGGCTTCATCACATCTATTTGTTATGGCCTCAGCAACCATAGAGGTATCTTCACCGTTGGTCTTTCCATTTTCTTATAGTTGTGATATGTCAGAAAAAGAAGCCTTTCACCATGTCCAGATATTGAATGGCATTATGGTTGTTTCCAGAAACTGCCATCAGATAGTGTGGGAAACCACCTGACAGATGGTTGAGCATATGGAACGTCATGGACACTTGAGCTTGGCTTGGTTATTTCAACTCAGGTGAAATTCACTTTGGCAATACAGTATGGACAATCACTTTATCACTCGTATTGTTAATATCAATAGAAAAATAAGCAGTAGAAAGTGCAGTAAAATGTCAACCGTTGAGTCGACATGGGCAGTCCGAATAAAAACCCATATATTTGGGTTAAGCCAGTCATTCACTGGTCAATGGAATGATCTCAGTCAACATTGCTTGGGGGGGGGGGCATATGTGTTGTTACTTGGGCAAGCCTGCACATACATATCTGGGTTATGGTCCTTTTTGTCCAGGGCTACAGGTGGGAGCCCAAATGGGTAGGCCCAGATTTGAAGTGCCCAGCTCAAGCCCAGATTTATTCCACTTTGCCACAAACTATAGGAATGTACAATAAATGGTGATTTCGGGAGGAAAATCAGATGTCAGCATGTTTTGAAATATTTACAATGTATATTTATGAAAAGAAACGTCTTCCTGGGCTGGCCCATCTGGAGTCCCACTTATAGCCCTGGATACAAAGTACCATAACCCAGATATGGGCAAGCCCAGCTGGCCCAAGTAAAACACAATTGGATACCTGAATCAGTGTGAGCATGCGAGCAGAAAGGATGATCATCTTGGGACCAATCTTAGCCACCAAGGCCTAAAATGGAACTAACAGGCTAATTTCTGCTCTATGGTAGTTTTTCTGAATAGGTGTCTTTGTTGATATGACTGTGTTTCTATGGAAACGTGATTTTCACTCCAAATAGAAAATACTTATCAGCTCAAAACAGAATACATTTACCAATTGATAGAATTGATATCTTCCAGTGTAATAAGTCCACTGGGAAGCTTATGATTTAATGATGGAACATTTTTGCTTCGAATTATAATGCTTTTCATTTCGTCCCTGATATTCGTTATAATTTGGTACGCCAACGTTTATTCAGGAATATTTCAATACCTACAATTCCCAACCCTGCAGCAAAAGAAATATCACCCTTTCTCCTCCCATGAGTCTATCATATTTGCACATCATTCCATTTGGCGGGTAGCACATTCAGCTACGTCCCAATCTTTTCATTTAAAAGGTACATTAAACTATTCATTTTCATCCTGAAATGATAAAGTACAACCACGTATCTCTAGGAAGAGAGGATTAGGACAGTGACTTAAAAGCAGCTGACTAGCTGACTTTGGAACCAGAACCGCAAGTTAAGCCTGAAAGAGGAGGCCATGTTAAAAGCAGCGGGTGGTTTCACTCTGTGGATGTAAACTGACATGGGCGGAAGTGACGTTGCTGGGTACTGAGTAGTCACTTTGTATACAGGAGACAGGACTAACAGCAATGTCTATAGGGATGTTATGTGTTGCAACAAGCTACATGGTGGCACTAGAAGTTGCAGGAAGGTGAATAAAAGTAATTGTCTATTTCTGTCTACAAATGTTTCAAATACATTATTCATAGGCATAATTCGCAAATTATGGTAGCAATGATTTATTGGGGATAGACAAAATGTCTGCAATCTGCCTATAACTACTCACAGTGGTGTATAAAGGAGGCAAATGCTGAGGGGAATGATAAAGGATTATCTCAATGTTGGCCAAGGATTAGAATAGAAAATATATGCTGAGAGGTGCAATTTTTCTTTCAGGAATGTTTCCCTACAGAAACAGGAGCATGATAGAAATATCATGGTAGTCAAAACTTTGGCAAAGCCAAGCAATATCTGACAAATAATATATTTGATTTCAATGCAATCTCAATAAAAACTACACCATATTCTTTCTCTGCAGAATCCCAGATATTGAGCAAAATAATATTTGGATAAAAGAAGTATGCATCTGTGAAGCAGGACCTTATTGAGATACGGTGCATCTTATTTGAAATAATTATACTTCATCTTAGTGAAATAGCCTGTGAATTCGAAAAACCAACAAGATGTTAGTACAGTAAAACCTTGTTACAAAAAACACCTTAATATCAGAATAATTAGTTTGTTATAACAAGATTTAGTAGTAACCAATGTTGGCTATAATAAAGTTCCACAGTAACGGCTTCTTGTCAAGGCAGACAAGCAAAAGCAATGCTCAGGCATTTTGTGAAAAATTTATCAACATAATTGCACGTGAAGATTTACCTTCATGATTGATAATAATACCTTTTCATTTTTTCTGCTTGTTCTTCAATGATTGCCAATGTAATCACAGTATGTAATTTAATGATGAGGCCAGCGTTCCTCCAGTACACCTAGAATGAAATAGAGTAATTAACTTCTATAAATGGTCCTGAATTCAGACAAGAGATCCTTGACCAGAAATACTTATTCTGGTCAAGTTTGTGTATAGCCCCCTGCAGTTTCCTGATCATACTAATTGATTTACTCAATCCCTTTAAGTCATTGATTTGTTGAGTAAGAATACTGTACAGAAGAGTCACATTATATGGTGCCCCTACCCACCTTTGTATTTACAATTTACATTTTCTTATAATATACATCTGGATTAATTTTGATCGTCTTCTAACACATTTTTTTTAGATACACAGCTATTACCTGTATGACTTACCCTACAGACCATTACTTCCCAGACATCACTTGTGAGCTGACACCTGAAGGGGACGTCCAGGGAGAGACCTGGGAGGCAACCTAATATTGTCTCTGGATGATCATAGAGTCCCACTGTCTCCTGTAATCCACTTGAGTAGTGAGAGAAGACAGTAGATTGCTGGCTGACATGGTCGGTGATCATTGTCAGGGACAGAGGGACAGAAGGAGACTCCATGTTTCTCCATAATAAAGGCCGACTCAGCATCTGTAATTTGACTAGGCAGAAGATTTAGTACACCTTCATGCTCAGGCATGGAAGGTGCATTTACAAGTTATTCATATCATACATACTTGTTAAGAAGATTGCATTCTGCAGAATCCTGTCCAATAAGTCCAATAAAAGTCATTTTCGGTGATTAATAAGTATTTCTGGTCAGGTTTACAGTCTGGTAGAAGGTATCAGACCTAGACCATCAGTATCTTCACAATATTATTTGATATATCCACCCCGCTGCCCTATAAACATCCGTGTTCTTGAATAGACAGCCCTCTGGGAACCACATCATGTAAATAGCTGAAGCAGCACAAATATCACATAACTATCTTCCAAACGCAACAGCCGATTCTGTGAGGTATTGGTGCTATCTACTGCGTGGGAAGTCCCTTTGTAAACCCTAACTGGAAATATGTATAGCAAGCTCTAGTAGCTGCACCATCCAGAATAGGTATTGTCGAGTTACCTGGTACACATGACCAAACAAATATGGCTACCCTATTCTACTGAGGTTTGTACTTTCCTTACGAAGAGGTTGAACGTTTTGATGTGGCCTTTCCATTCACTACCAACCATCAACTTATAAGGATTCATCGGATGCTGCAATGCACGTTAATGGAGTGCATATATCTATGCATCAGAGCATATAGGGTATATCTCTATCTCCTGGTATACTAGTGGTCGCCGTAAGTGCACCCTCCAGGTAGTCTTTTTTACTATTAGTTATAACAAAACGCTTTGGATAATTAACATCTTTTAACAGCTATAGCAAATAGGAACATTATATGCAGAGACAGTACTTAGTCTGAGGCCTTAATGCACTGGAGCCTATATTCAGGATACACCTGCCCCTTAATATACATACGCCTGTACTATCTATTGAAAACTATAGAAAGATGAATTTCACATCACATGCTACCATTGATACAATCAAACAAAGGCTGAATACAATTGTGATTTAGATAAGTATCATGACAGTAAAGAAGCATGTAAATAAATTACAGACAGCTCTTGAAATATTACTGTGAAATGCAATTATTACCAAAGGCAGACTTCTCCTTGCATGAAATATATGCTTGGCCAGACCAAAGAGTAATTTGCGTCTTGTGACAGAAGGGCTGATGAGGGCATAAACTTCAGATCAATATTGAATCAACATTGACAACCATTTATCAATGTTGATTCAATATTCGGTACCCACTGGGTGAGAGTCGAATTCCACCCACATGTTCCCGTACAATGTAAAACAATTTTAATATTAGCATATTGATTGGTGGTATAACACTGATTCCTGATGTGAGTGCATCAGGAATGCACGGCTGAATTACTTGGAGAGTGAACTTTCTGTACCCCTATTTATTTTACCTCACCAAAGGTCTGTTATTTTATGGTTTGCTGATATTGGCATTCACATATTGCGGACTCAGAATGTGATATGTTTTTAATGGATGTGAATAAAAAAGATTCATAACTTTTATATTGAATGTCATGTCCTTCCCTCTGTGAAGTATTTGCATGCTTATCTGTAATTATGCATTTATATTCTACATAAAATGGCATGAGTTTGTTTGCTGTTCTCCTACAAGAAGGCCTAGGTATACAATGATTCATCCTCAAGCCAAAAAGTTAAGTAATAATTTCTAGGATTTTTATATCAACATCCAATTATATGTGTGTAGCTTGAAGTTGAAGTTTCTTTAATGGAACCCAGGCAATGTGTTAGTAATCCAGCTAACACATTCAACACTTTAGTTCGTGGGAATAGTTGTACTTATACAATTGTTGTACTTATAGGGCAGATTCATCCTGAGTCGGACACATACCCTGAAACAGACAGTGGAATTCGAGGTTATTTATGTACTTTACTACAGCTTGTTATTTGGAAAATATAACTGTATATTATTCACAAATGAAGGGCTTAAAATGCTTGAATAACCACAAAATCAGGTGTCCATCGCAAGGTATGTGTCCGACTTCAGGTGAATCTACCCTAGACTAGCCATTCTTTAAGAAATTTGTTACTAAAGGAGTGGGCCTGGGGTAAAGGCGCATTTCTAAGGTGATAGCATATTAATATTTTGATTTGGACTAGCCAATTCTAGACAATAAAACACTCAAAATATATTGAATTTTGAGCCCAAAATAAATTCCTATCCACTAAGAATGTGTCCAGGATAAATAATATTAAACCCTTTGTGTGCTCTATACGTTGAATACAGTATAGAATGCAGTAGCTGTGCAGTAACAGAGCTATAGCTATGGAATATGTAGTATGTGTTCACTGGATAAATTACCCAAGGGAACTTTATCTCATCCCGAGGCCTATTTCACCTTGAGCTCTCAGCTGCATTTACCACATGGTACAGCTTAACAGCCAATCTATTTCAAATTTCTTTTATATGGCTCTTCTCTCTTTCTATGTCTGTGTAAATCCTAGGGTCCACATTTTAATGGCCTCAATGGGGATTCATGTCTCTATCATAAAAGACATCCGCACACATCCAAAGTTCTGAGAATGCATCCTTTATATAGGAAGAAATATGAAGACAAGCATAATGTATAAGTAAAATATATATTCTCATATATCTCATTTCTCAATACAGATATAACAACACAAAAGATGTTCATTAATGTGCTTATAATTTCTTAATCAAATAAATCAGTACTAGCAACATTGAGCAATATAATTATGAAGGGGATTTGCAGGGACCGCGATTTGTTCAGCCCTGTTGATATCCTGGATGCACAGATAACTGCACTATGAATTATTAAGCTCAGCTACACAGAGGCAAATATCAGCGTCACCCAATGTCGCCTAAACCACTCTCAGACAAGGGTCAGGCACTGCTGGACTATAATAGATGGGTCAAGGGCCATTCTAGTGAGGGTCAGGCTAGGCTGGACATTCAATAACAGGCTGGACTTTGGCAAACTTGCTTGAAAGTCTGGCCATGCTGGATCCTCATGGCATAGTCTGGCAATGCTGGACTCTGGGGAGAGTCTCTTTCAGCCTGCAAGAGTCCAGCATTGTCAGACTGTGGCATGAGGACCCAGCATGGCCAGACTTTCAAGCAAGTTTGCCAAAGTCCAGCCTGTTATTGAATGTCCAGCCTAGCCTGACCCTCACTAGAATGGCCCTTGACCCATGTATTATAGTCCAGCAGTGACTGACCCTTGTATGAGAGTAGTATTGGCGACATTGGCTGACTCTGATATTTGCCTGTGTGTAACTTATCTTTTAATGTATTCCTTTTATCGTTTTGGCAGGAGGCCAACTTGGTTTATTCTTTTACTTCAATCAATTGTCTGCTATGTAGAGAACACCCTCCATACATAGAAAGATGAAGAAATTCACATAAATTAATTGTCAATAATGTACTTGACAGGCATGAACAGAAATACCAATGCTTTACAACTGATACCATAAGACGCAGATATCCTCCACTATGACCCATAATACATCTAGACAGTAGAAGCCCACTATTTCAGCTGCTTCTAGTTCTGTCATCTTTCAGCACCAGTTTAGAGTTCACCTATTATCGACCTAGTTCATGCTGCTGATATGTATTGAAGGCATGTATCTATACGCCATCATTGCCAGTTTCCTAGTTGCTTAGTAACCATATATAGATAAGAACTGGCCAGCTGTATTAAACGAAAAAAGCGATGTATGATGTCAGTTCTATATGGAATACATCAAATTATATAACACTGCAACCCTCTGGACATTGTCTCTCTGTTGAATATTTCAGGAACTGAACTACACAAGCCCTGAGCGCAATGTTAGACTTGTTCTGACAAACACCTGTGTTCCTGAATAGAGGGTCCTCCAGGTAACTTCATAATGTAGGTAGCAACAATAGTGCTGATTGTGTGCTGGGATGACATGTCCATAATGGAGGAGAGGAACATCTGTGTAAGCCTGAGCCTGGAATGGTGAATCTCCACCAGGGCCCAACTAAAATGCAAGACTTTAGTCTAGTTTGTTGTAAATGTGAATGATACCAAAACTGATGAATAAAGAATCTGTAGAAAGCAATGTTCACTCATGGAATGCAAATGGTGCCGTACCCAGGGTCACCTGTTTGAGAAGCTAAAGGGCCCACTGCATATTTTTTAGCCCTTTTGCATCGGTGTCACCACTAGCAGGCTACTTGTCAGATATAAATTTAGGCAGTTGTAAATATACCCTTTCACACAGAGTAAATATGTGCAGATTTACCCTGCTGGTAGATTTATTCAAAAGGTGGCACTCTCATAACACAGTTTCTGAATTGTTTCAAATGCTGTAACCATGAGCTCTCACCCAATGGTCAAAGGACCATTGGTTACTTCCTGATGTCATCTATTCAATTCAATTTGGCAAAAACTGTATTTTCCACTTTCTTTCCTTTCCTGAAATGTGTCTATGGTGATGAGTAAAATATGTTTATAGGTTAACCAGCTTTTAAATGGTTGTCAAAACAATTCTAATGAATATTAAAGACATTCAAGTTATAATTCAACCAATACTTCAGAAATAAGTAGACAAATTTCTCAACACAAGAAAACAATAATCTGAAATAATTTCGTGTGAAAACAGTGATTTTCACTAATGGACATTGGCTCCGGCTTAATTGCGTAAATAATGGCACAGATCGAAGATGTCCTTTTCCCATGCAGCCTGGATTCACAACCCACCTCTTGATGCCTGCCTCGCATACACAGTGACATTGTCGGGGGGTCATCAGTGTCTACTTTCCCATCCTTATCACTGACCAGCCAATATGAAGGCATATTGCTGGGCAGAATAAGATGCCTGCCAAGTGGACAGGCCAATATTGGTAATAATCTAGGTTTGTGCTGTGGTTTTCGGCTGATACATGTTCAATCATTCTCAGCAGCTACAAAACAGGCACAACCAGAAATTCAGATACATAGCATATGAACACGAACATCTCAATAGAATCATTGATTTGAACAACAATACATCAGCAAGGCAATCAATAATTGGAAAAATTGGTGGGAGGTTCTCTTTTTGTACAAAAAATGAGCTTTTACCTTGGATGCAGGTCTGATTTTGACAAGAGTTGCTGACACTATTTCAGTCATCATTAACCAGGTTTTATTGGATTCCACTGCTTTCTTGTGTCCGTGTAGAATACGAATTGAAAAATCGTGGCTGTTTAGTGTCACTAAGTGCCCGGTGCATGCACAAGTTTGGTCCAGTAGTAGTGTCCTTGTAAACCTACTGCATTAAAACGAATCTGTTATCCACCTTGATTGAGCTTCAAGTGCCCTTCAGGAACCATACATTTTCAGGGGATGTCATTTACAAAGATCTTTATGAGGTAATTCATACTCCTCCTTAAGGGATCATAAGGCCTGCAATTCAGCAGCTAGAGCAGACAGATTGGGAACTGGCATGGTGGTGAGGGATTGGTGGGGGTAATAAGGGACGCATCATAGAAATGACTTCCTCGGACTTATGCCATGGAGGAAGTAGTTGTTTTTATACCGTTTTTGATAAGAATTGTTTATTTTGGTATTAAGAAATTAAACTCGGTCCGAGGTACATAAGGGCATAATAATCCTCAGTAGCCCGTAGTTGTTCTCAGCACCAATAGCTCACATGCTCCTCAGTTCAGACCATCACCTATCCATCTTACTGCCTCTCTATTCCACTGCATACTACCTATTTACCCCTCCCCTGTCCATCCCTCGGGGGTATGGAGAGGCATGGAGAGAGATAGGCAAATAAAGGAATAGGTCTAGCATAGGCAGGGGAGGGATAAGTAATGACGGAGAGGCATTGGCCAGGGAGGGAGAGGCAGGCAGCGGGTTTGGGGAAGGGGGAATAGAAAGGGGATTCTTATGGAATGGGACAGTGAGAGGGCTTGCTAGGGCATAATGAAGAGGAAGCAATGCGTAGGGAAAGGAAGACGGAGGTAAAAAGATGGACAGGTCAATAGATGGGTAGAGAATGGGCAAGGGGAGGACTATGTAGGAGAATAAGAGAAAGGAAGCGGGAGAGGTGGGAAGAGGGATAGGTAGGGGAATGAAAGGTAGCAACCTGACATTCCCCAAAGTTCCCCCTGCCTCTAAGTTGAGATTTTACAAGAGATGGACCTGCATACCTGAGTGTGCTTTCAGCTGTTCAGTGTTGCTCATAATCCTCAAGTCGAACACTGCATTTTAACTGCCAAGCTTATCTTATCTATAATATTTATAGATATAATATAATAACTATATTATAGTAATAAATACTTGGATTGACTGCATCACTGCCCTTTCTAGACTAGGTTTGCCCGTACACAGCTGACATAATTTCTCCAAACACAACATATTGCCTAGTAAACCATGGGTAACTACTCCATAGAATCTATCAGATTAGAACCTCTTGCTCCCTTGCTACCTGTGATTAAGTACTCAAGTCTAACACCATTCGCACCTAACCTAACACCATTCACATCTAACACCATTCACACAGCACTTTAACAAAGTAGGGTGAAGAGGGGTGGACTCAGGCATACTGCCAGTGGCACATCAGGGACCAGGGCGGCGTCTCGGTAGCACAGCCTCTACACTATTTTCTCATTAATACCCTACCTAGGGCTGAGCGGTAGGATCAAACTTGGAGACCCTGGTCTACACCTGATGAATCATACATATCCTGGGCTTTTGGCAGGTGCTTCTCTGGTGGTTGAGACTGTAGTGGTTGAGACGCCAATTTACCATTCCGTAATGGTAGGATCATCAGAGTAATTCCGCTGATCTAGTTCTAAGACCAGCTCTTCTACCTAAAACTTTAGCTTGCATTTCTAGTCAGAAAGCAATGTTTGTGAGCAGATATTACCCAGAAATAGATGTCAGTCATTATTATACAATATGAATCATCTATTAAAGCTATGTTGTTGCACTTTGTGGTATTACAGAATAGGTTGATCAGAACTGTCTGGTCTTGAAAGCACCAACATACTACAGATTTCATGGTTCTGACATAATTCTTTCCCAACATATCCCATATAACGCCATTTGTGATAACTAATACATAGCCAAAGGTGCACGAGTTTTAGCCTCTTGACAGGCTAAAACTGGCTAAAACGAGTGTTCCTTTGGGTTTATTTTTTATCTTTTTTTCGATTCAAATTTGATTATTGTATGGAGGAAGGGCCTAATTTAGCTGAAATAGCCTTTTCCTACACCGTTCAAATGTAAACAAACAGCCATTTTGATGACGTCACAGGGCCGTGAAATACGGCCATGGGTTATTTCACGGGGGGTGTTAAATACGACACTCCTTGGTTAACCCTTTCCCTGCCGCTTTACTTTTGAAAAATTGTTCCCAACCACCGGTACATTGCAGATGAATATGTCCTATTAAAACCAACACTACACTACAGATAGTGCCCTGGTACTGCATATATGCAGTATCGGTTTTTGGGTACTAAAATACAGTACTGCATATATGCAGTATCGGTTTTACAGTGGTACTGCATATATGCAGTATCGGCAGGGAAAGGGTTAAATCAATGAAGCTGTCGTATTTGATAAAAACTAAAACTGTGTACATGACTCATCCTGTGAAGATCGAACAGTTATTAAATTTTACAGCTTATCAAGCCCTTATTAGTAGCTTATTCACAGGGCTTAAGATGGAATGTTGTTGAATATTTAATTTCGCGGAAAAGATCAAGCACTGACAGTTTCATTTCAGTGCCAAAGACACATCTTGAAAGAGAAGGATCTGATGGAAAAATATAGGCCTTAAGTCTCACAAAGCTAAGTGCCAGTAGAGTCAGGTAATAATGTCTTATATCAGTAACTGCTCATATTTTGACAACAGGAGACATGGACATTTTGAACACTTGATCAGGTGGGTGGGGGTGGGAGAATTTAAACCCCTCCTGGGGGGACCTGTTTTCAGTGGAAACACCACTATGTAACTATATGTTGATTAGCACAATTATGCTGTGTGAGTTAAGCTCATAGTGTTAACTAGATTATCAGCACTCTTCGAAGAAGCTAAACCCCGTTTTGTGGACTACAAATTCTTGGGAAATATCAATGATCAAAGATATATCACTGCTTACTGACACAGCAGTAATTGGTTTTACTGATGTTATATAAAGGGGTAGCAGAACATATCCAAAGTATGGATGTGTAAATCCTTTAAGAATCCTATTCTGGCCTTCAGCATTGAGATGCTAGTGAGGTCCAAAAAGGGAACAAACATAATCTTACCCATCCGTTAAACGAAGCCCTAGGGCATGCAGTGGAAAGTCAATGTAGAAAGGCAGAGCGAAACAAAACAAATTTATTTTAATCCAGGGTTCTTTTTGTCCCTAGGGGACGCTCTACACAAGGTGTTTTTACTAACAGGAGCAGATGCTTGGCTTCCTACAAGAGATGACAAAAGAGAGAAAAATATCATAAGAAACCTTCTATGTTGTCTAACTGTGGTGAAAAAACATCAAATACTAGTTTGTAATCAGGCATCTGTATTGCAATCTCTAATTGCTCCTGAAGGCCCCAGAAAGGGAAACCTGCCTTAAGCTCAGCAATATATTCCTGTATAACTGGATTTCCTCACCATGACTATGAATAAAGAATGAGTGCAATGGAGACGGTTGGTAGCTAAGACATAATCCCTAAAGCGAGAGCTGATACTGCATGCTTTGTTGTAGGGTGGGGTGGTTTGGGAGTGTTGAAAGTAAGAGTTGGGGGAGATTGTCAAATGGAGGAGGATGGAGGAGGATCAGATGGAGTCAGTGTGAAATGTAGTAGCCCCTAATGTAGGGCCAGTGTCTACCAAATGGATGCCAGCTTCAAATGTTCACATTAGTATAATCCTATAACAAAGGTCTAAAGAGAAAATCTGTATGGTATTGCATTATCAACTGAGAATGTAATAATTCATCATCTAGTTATCACCTCAACAGATAAGGCCACCTTTCAAGTGTTTTTAAGCACAGATGTTAATAAGCCTCCTGAGCATATCTGTGTGGGCCCTGGTACACAGGAGCATGACTCCTAATATTATGCGGTTGACTTTCAACTACAAGTCAATCTGTTCATATAGTGTAACCATCAATCTATCCTCTTGATTAGCTGCCTACTTTCTATGATACTATGTCTATTTGTCATAGAAGAAAGGGGTGAAGAATGAGGTGGCCTGGGCATAATATACAATTTATAATTTACTTTGATAACAGGGAAGGTTAGATATTACTCATTAAACATGATCCTGCAAATAAGGAAAATTAATGATTATTGAGTCCACCTCAATTTTGTAATCATTCATGCATGATAATCCCTCTTTTTTTGTATCACACTACACTTTAAGTGATACTCTTTCCAGCAAGGGACAAATCAAGACAATATCATACATGAATAGCTGCATAACTAGGGTGGACATCTCATGGTACGTGGTTACCTTTAGGTCAGTTTACCCTATATGGGAAAGCATCAGAGTTAAATATGCTCAACGGTGTAGTGGAAAGAAATCAGTTACATTTTGTTTACTCCAACGAAGTCCCGCCATATGAATGTTTATTACCATCAAGAGTTAACGCAATTTCCGATTCATACTATCATGCGGCATTCCACACACAGTGGTCATGGATACAGGCATTAGTGGAAGTTCAATCGCAGCAGATACAAATTCTTTAAGCTTGACGGGCGTGTTGCTGAGCTATTTCAATGAATATTGATGTGGTCATGTTAAAGACTAGTGCAGACACTATATTATAGTTTCCCTATGACTCACTGATTCCTTTAGTTAGTAGGAACATCACGAAATTGTTGGATATTTTTGATAAAAAGCAACAGGAAAAGTAAGTCATAATTATCTCTCTTTAACAAGCAACATGTTGTCAAATCACATTGAGATGTGTTGCATCTTATTTGAAACATGCTTCATGTTAGTGAGAGAGCATGTTGAATTGAAAGCTAGCAGGATGCCAGTCGTAGCTTCTTGCCAAAATAGGCAAGCGAAAAGGAAGCTAAGGCACTGAATGAGAGCCTTATGATTAAACGTAATTGCATGCAACAATTTATCTCCGTGATTGATAATAATGCCTTTTCACTTTTATTGTCGACTTGAAAGGAAAGCTTCTTCCTAAATGTTTGCCCATCTAATCACAGTGTCTAATTAAATGGTAAGGCTGGCATTCCTTCAGAACAATTAGATTAAAATAGAGTAATTACCTACAATACATGGCCCTGAATTCAGACTAAGGTTCCTTTCAACTGAACAGATTAAAGTACATCCTCAACGACTATCACACTGCATTAAAAATATCTAATTAAAAGTTTGTGATTAGAGTGCAGTTTGACACAATGTAGCCTATAACCATTATTTACTACAGGGTGTCATCGCCCTAAAACCCTCGTATTTCTTCAGAAATTTAAATGTCTCCCACATTCAACCTGCTATTTGAAATACTTAAAAACACAGTGAGTCACTGAGTCAAGTGACCTATACCAACTTTTAGCTTGTGACATAATTAAAGTAGGTCCGTAGTGTGATTTCTTTTTACCGTGGCGCCTAATCTATGGAGTTTAATTTGCTTAAACGTTAGCACCAGCATGTGCACAGTAGCATACATTATATATACAGGGCTATTTCACCTCCCTAAATCTCAATTATTGCCATGCTGTGAATGTAGTTATTCTTGGGGACCAGAAATTAACTTCTGCTGATCATTCTGACAGCAAATGGACATGCATCCCTACATCCTATAAAGACGAATATCCTAGTACCCCTAACTACCTTTGTATTTACCATTCATCTTTACTTATAACAGCCATCTGGATGGATTTTTATCCTATAACCACATTCATTTTAAGAGCCCTTGCATGCTATCCACCACATACAAGAGAGCTATTAGCTATATGACCTACCTTGCAGCCCCTTGCTTTCCAGACATCACTTGTAAGAGGACACCTCAAGGGGATGTTCAGGGAGAGACCTGGCAACTTAATACTGTCTCTTGGAGTGATCATAGAGTCCCACTCTTCTTGTAATGCACTTGATTAGTGAGAGCAGACAGTTGAATGTGACTAGCATGGTCAGTGATGATTGGTAGGGACAGAGGGACAGAAGGGGAATTTGGCTTTCCCTCCATGCTTCTGCATAATAAAGACTGACTCAGCATCTGTAATTAGACTAGTCAGAAGGTTTAGTACACCTTGTGCGCAGACATGGGAGGTGAGTCTACAATGTTTAATATTGAATAATGTTATGAGATTGCATTGTGCAGAATGCTGTCCAACCACATTTATCTAAATAACTAAGGCAGTGCAAACATCACATAACATCTTCAAAATAGACAGCTGGTTCAGTGAGGAATGAGTGTGATCTACCACGTGGGAAGTCCCTTTGTGAATATATACTTCCTTAGAAATAGGTATAGCAAGCTCTAGTAGCCGTACCATCCAGAATAGCTATTGTTGAGTACTTGGTACATACCATACATGACCATACACAATAGGCTGTCCTAAATTACTAAGGCGAGCACCTTTTTCAGGAGGACAGAGGTTGAAGATTTCAATGTGACCTACCCATTGGTTTATAGATGCCAGAGTTACCAACCATCAACTTATGAGGATTCATTTGATGCTGCAGTGAACATCTATTAATGCATATAACTATGAATAATTATAGGGTATAACCTACTCACCTGGGTACAATAGAGAGTAAGGTGGCCCAGATGCTACGTAAGGGGCTGGAGTCAGAGCCTATAGCATCATTTTCCCCCTGGACTTCACCAAATCAAGCCCTACAGCACTGACTGAAAACTACACTGTCCTACTATGTCCTAATATCAGGCAGTCTCCCAGTAAACATAGTTACCGTAAATTCTCGCGTAGAAGCCGCGGCTTGTACGCGAGTCAGACTCAGCTTTCTTTTGATACCAAACATGCCTATATAGGGTGCGGCTTATACGAGAGTTTTTATTAGTATACTACAGTACCAAAATCGCAATATTCAGACCCCCTCTGCGGCTTATATAATTTGTCAAAGTTAGGGGTGCGGCTTATACGCGAGTTAGGCTTATACGCGAGAATTTACGGTACGTTAGTTTACGTTGCAAGGACGTCATCTCTAAGTGTAAATAATGTAAGTTTACTACGTAAAATAACGTTGAAATGTAAGGGTTATTTTAAGTAATTTAACGTAAATAAACGTAAACTAACGTTCAACACACGTTCTGTAAACGTTATTGCAGGTTTATTTAGGTAATTTACCTAAAATAACCTAAAATAAATTCATATATAACGACCTGTTTTAAAAGAGCTGAATATTTAGAAAAAATGTAAACCAATAAAAAAGATGGAACTGTCTTTTTATGTTCATTTCCATCCAGGTGACTTACTGGGACTTGAACTCGTTTCCTTCAAATTAGGAGACAGTTACTCTCCCGACTGAGCTAGGGAGGCAGGTGTCAGGAAGTGGTGGATAGCCACCTTATATGAACATAGCTCTGTATTAAAAAGGATATTATGTATTAACTAACGAATACATTTGTATTTGGTTTATGTTTTAACACGTTTGTATATGGTTTGGAAACAAGTATTTGTGTGCTGTATTAACTATGGCAGCAACATCTCTCCTACCATGTAAACACACACAATATTGATGAACGTTTCTAAGCATAGTTTCTAGTTAGTAACTACATAGATACTAAACAGATTTATGCAGGTTTATACAGAAAGGAAAAAAAAGAGACACACATATAGAAAAGTCCCCACACAAGGATTCGAACCTACACTATGGTTATTTGGGATCTGAAGGCAGGTATGCTAACCATGAAGCCTCGGAGCTGACATAGCCTTTCAGTGTTATGTACTGGTCCAGTGGGATTCTCCCCACACTGCAATGACAGCGGCGGGCCCTCGGCGTCGATTTTACTGCTGCCGGGGTCAATTGACCCCAGAATCGCCGCCGGTGTCATTTCAGCAATCTATAGGTTTTTAAATTTTGAAAATCCATCAATTACTAAAGAAGTTATTCCCATTTTAGCACTTTTCTATCCCCAAAAAGTATCTAAAGCCGCACTGGGGTCTGAAAATAGGGACCTTTAGCAACCATGTAAAAGCACATTCAACGCAGACGTAGCAGTGCTGAAAGGATAGGATATGTCTGCGCTCAATGAGCTACGTCGGGTTAGCTAAAGGTCCTTACTTAGCCAATTTGGCGAATTCTCATGTAGTTCCACTGTCATGATAAGAACCCTTTCAGGCTTATAGGGTCCCTTAGGCATCAGCCTGCTTAGCTCATCAAGGAGAGCCTGGGACTCCCAATGTAAAGGTCCTGGGTACGGTTCCCAGCCTTGCTTTTAGATGGTCATCCCAAGTCGTCTGCAAAAGTTTGCATGCAAACGTTTTTGCAAACGTATATTAAAACGTTTTTTGTACAAATTTTGAACATAAATCTACCTATATTGACATAATAATGTTACCTATAAAATATTTGAATAGGTACACAAGTGTAACTCAGTTGCATTATGCAAATATCAACAGTCCTACTAGTTGTGCCAATGTGGGATTCGAACCCATGACAAGCCATTCAAGAGCTTTTAGTTAAACTATGTGAATACTGTTACGTAAATTAACCTGCAAACTACGTCATATAAACGTGTTTTAAACGTTATATTACGTAAATTTAGGGAAAATAACCTAAATAAACCCTTACATTCTGACGTTGTTTTACGTAGTGAAATTACGTTCTAATAACGTAGTTGTGTTTACTGGGCTGTAGGAACCCTGGCTGTGGTCCAGTGATCTTCATCCTCACTCACCTACTGGACTGACTGAGAACTAGGCTACAGCCTATGCCCTACTATGTCAATCTATCAGACAGTGTATAAGGCCCTAACCTATGGTGCATCATTATAGTCATACTTTAATGGGATAGGTGTAACCGAGTGGAACCTACTTCTACTTATTGTACTGTCGTTGTCATCTTGAATAAATACCAACCTTCTATCAGAAAGACTCAACTCAACGTTAAATGTTCTTCTAAAGGATAACCTCCTATACACAGAGTGGAAGTATTCCTCATATGACAGTTGGACATGTCATTTTGTGTTGTTTAAGGCAACCGGCTTACTTGGAGAAAGAACTTTCTGTAACACCTGTTTATTACACCCCACCAAAGATCTTTTATTGCATGGTTTGCTGAGATTGACATTCACATATTGCCAATTTCAGAAGGTAATGTCTGTTTATTGGATACGAGGAAACTTTTCACATGTGTGACGTTTGCAATTATTTAGTGTGTAATTATGTCTGCATTCAACATGAAAAGACATACGTTTGTTTGCTGTTACAAGGAGTTATAATGAGGATTCATTGGAAAAAGAAACAATTCTCAAACGAAAAAGTTAAGTCACGATTAACTAGGTTTTTCATACCAATATTAGCCCTTTAAGGGCCGCTGCTGCAGTAGGAGCTTTTCCATGGTGCTGCCCAACTAAAACAGCACCACTACTAAATGACGGCAACCCCTGGGAAACAAATAATAGATATTTCTGGGGCAATAAAACATTCTCAATAGAAACTTATGTTGCCTTGTCAGCAGAATGTAAAATTCAATCACAAACATACATCTGTAGGGGTTGTGGAAGTATCACACGAACACAGGTTCCAAATTCGGTTTGAATGCAACAGGTTTATTCAGTCACAATCACAGCCTTAAAGTAACACGAAGGTTTGTTCGGTTCAATCAAATAACCAACTCGAAATGTACAGCGTTCTACCTTTAGCTCAAAGTCAGCAAAGCTGGATGATCTGGTCCTGGGCCAGCATAGCTGGTGCAGGAGCCAGAGAGTGGGAGGGGTGTAGGTGCCCCCTGATCGAAAGGTAAAGAAGATATCGAAGGGTGTGGGTCTGAAATCGTCCTGGGATGAACTCTCTGAGGTAGCCAACCTCGGCCTCTTATATACCCTGAGCACGGACCAAGCAGTGTCGACGTGGCACTCCACCGGAGCGCTGTCTGGAGTGCCCTGCCTGGCTCCGCTATGGCATAATCGAAAGGACATGGCGTAGGTGTTGCCACCTAGTGTCCGAAGGAGGCACTTCCCGCGTTGACTCCACGAACCCATGTTTACACGTATTATTTGTGCCCCTACACATCTTTTACTACATATTAGGACATATCACCACTGCATTGGGCCAGTGGTTAAGTTAAATTAACGTTTTCTAAGGCTGGAAGTTAAGGGTAAAGGATGCAGGCCTTCTTACCTCTTTCCTCATCCAACGGATACAAAACTGTGTACAGCCAAGAGAAAAATGTCCTCCAAGCCCAAGGTAAAATTCAATTATGAAATTGATGTCATCAGATTTCTAGTGATATATTTTATTAGCAAGTACCACTCCTAGTTTTCGATGACTGGCTCCTTGTGTAAGCACTGTCTGTTCTGAAATGTAAATTAGCTCTATGTTAATTTGTTCGAAATTATACTAGCATTTCGTTTTCAGCTTAGAAATCCTTGTCGGGCCTTCTTAAATAAACGAAAAATCGCTTTTAAATGAAAATCATGAAAATGATATTGCTCATCAAAGGCCATCAATCCATTAGGCTATTTTCTTGGCTTGAGCTAGGCTTGTATATACCTCCAACAACTTCTTGGACTGATTGCAGCCTACATCGACTGACTGGTAACAGCAGTATAGAATAAAGTAATAGAGCTGCAGTAACAGAGCTATAGCTATTAAATATGTAGTATGTGTTGAGTGGATAAACTACCCAAGAGGACTTTATCTCATCCTGAGGCCCATTTCATCTTGAGCTCTCAGCTGCAATTCCCACATGGTGAAGCTTAACAGGCAGTCTATTCCCAGTTTCCTTAATGTGGCTCTTCTGTCTTTCTATGTTTGTGTAAATCCTAGGGTCCACTTTTTGATAGCTCAGATGGGGATTTGTGTCTCTATCATAATAAACATCTACACACATCCAAAGTTTAATGGCTTGAAAATGCATCTTTTATATAGAATGGAATCCTAAGACAAATACAATTATTCTGATATGATTCAACCATTCAGATAAGATCGCACCAATGATGCTCAGTAATGCCAGCTGAGGGCTTGGGCATAGGGCGTCATGCTGTTCCACAAAAGGCACTACTTAAGCCGCTTCTGGTTCTGTCATTCCCCGGCACCAGTCTAGTGGTCATCTATTAAATACCTTGCTCATACTTTCAACATATAAGGTCTAGATCTGTCTATATATATATGCCATCAGTGCTATTTTTCTTTTGATTAACAAAGTTGCAACAGTTTGATGGAAACTAGCCAGCTGTATTATATGAAAATAAAGAACTGCAGGACTTGCGTTGGAAACACCTCGAATTGCCACCCTCTACACTTTGTCTCTTTGTTTAAGATTTCAGGAACTGTACTACTTGTACTACACAGAGCTCCTGATAGTATTGTTTGACTCTTCCTGACCAAGACTTGTGTTCATGAACGGAGGGTCCTCGGGCTAACCTAAAGGTGCAGATAGTGGCAATAGTGGTAACTGCGCTTGGGGGATGACATGTATATAATGGAGGAGAGGACCTTCTGTGTAAGCCTGAGCCCGATAAAGGTTAGCAACAGACATTGAATCTCCACCCATGCCCAACTACCATACAAGGCTTTGGTCCTGTTTGATGTTCATGGGAATGATACTAAAATTGATGAACATAGAATCTGCAGAAAGCACTGTTAACTGATGGAAGGCAAGATAGTGGCTGACCGAGGGTCACTTATTTGGGAAGGGCTCACTGCATAATTCTTTACTAGTCAATAAGTAGCTACATTGATCTACTAGCCCCTATGCCATGGTTACCAGCAGAATGCTAAATGGCAGGTATTATTTTATCCCAGCGCAGTTTCTGAAATGTATCAAGTGCTGAAACCATCAGCTCCATAAGCTCTGACACCATATGCTCTTAACAGTCAAAAGATGACCGTTACTTGCTGATGCCACCTGATCAATTCAATTTGGCCAAAATGGTCTTTTCCATTAACTCTTAACAAAGCCTCACAGAAACCAAAGAATTCTGCTGTTCTGGTATCCTCTAAAATGTGTTTATGGTGATGACACAATGAGTAAAATCTATATTAGGTTAATTGATTTTTGAATTGATATCAAAACTATTCTCATAAGTTTTAAAGGCATTCAAGTTGTAAATGCATGCAATCATTGAAAACAATTGTGTTATTCTCAATTATGGCTATGGCCCCAGCATAATTGCATAAATAATAGGACAGATTGTAGATGTCCTTTTCCCATGTTGCCTGTATCCACAGCCCCCTCCGATATGTACCCCACATACACAGTGACATTGTCTGGGGTCATCTCTGTCTACTTGCCCATCCTGGGCACTGGCCAGACTATATAGAGACCTATTACAGGGGAGAATACGATGCCTGCAGAGTCTGTGGACAGGCCAATATTGGTATAAATCCAGTTTGGGGCTGTGGTTTACCATCGTTAAATATGGGTACATGTTTCATGAGAAACCAACCAGCTGTGCCTTTTTCAGCATATAATATACGCACTGAAAGGGAAAAGTTCATCCTACCCAGAATTTCAAACACGTAGCATATGTATGTAGACATATGTTAGTATATGCTAATGAATGATTCGCAGTGCAATGTATTAGGGAACCAAACAATAATATATAGTGCATTATTCAGTAAAGTTGTACCAGTAGAGTACAACAAGGATTTCATAAAGTAAAACATCAAATAGACTCTATAATTATATTACCATAGTAATGCTCCATTTGTTCTTCCTAGTAAAACATTTTAATTTCCAATCCCTAGTGTCAATTCGATCTACAAAATATATAGACAGAGCTGCATGCTAAAGTGACTGAGTCCGTGGTTATTGCATGAGTGGTACTTGGGCCGTATTGCACGCTGGCCATAGGCCTAGTGCAATACGGCCCAAGTACTACAAGTGCAATAACCACTGACGAGGTCACTTTTGTCAGGTGTATATAGATTGTAAATATATATAATATGTGTAAACCACTTTCATCATTATTAAAAGCTTTACAAGTACACTTGTAATCCTATACCAGTGGTATGTGCACTCCATACAATAACAACATAGATAGGACTGCTCCAACCTGAGCAGACTGGCAGCTACCAGCACTGTCCAGTCCTATCCAGTCCTGTCCAGTCCTATCTGGTCTAGGCCACTTTAGGGTACCCCAGTAACTTCTGGTCGGGTCCAGTTCTGTCCAGCCTCATCCAGCCTCTGGGCAGAATGGGCTGGGTTGGACTAGATGTATCCAGATACATATGCCCATATACAATAGCATGTAGTCAGTCCCAGGCATGCATTACCAGCCAGTCCTAGTGCAACCCTAGTACAATCATGAAGTTACAGGATCACAAACAGGTATCTATAGTTTCCCCATAGAATAGTATTATTATGACACAGAAGTGCACCATGTATCTACTGCCACAATAGATTGCTCAACTCTCACTGTATCATTATTACATTCATCCTATGAACTACTGTTATACAAATTGTAATAAAGATATCATAACTATAATCAAATGGAGTCTTCCGTTCATTTTAAGTATGTCAGTCACCTGACATTTGGTGGAGAACCGCTTGATCTTTGTTTACTAAGAAATTGAGCAATTCTTGAAGTGGTACCGGACACAACTTAAGAGCACAAAACTGAAATTAAATAGATTGAATAGGGCCTCCCTACAGTAACAAGCAGTAACGTTAAACAGGACAATCCAGGAGAGACAAAGTATGATCAACGGGACTCCAAACAACAGATAAGGCAGCACCACAACATGGGGGATGCAGTCTGACACCACCGATGTATACAGCTATCCCATGGAGGCACCATCATAAAGCTAAGTATAGTTATACATGTATTGCATTCATTAACAACCCCATTTACTTTCAGAATGTATCAATGAGCCTCAAAGGGGACTGCTTTACCCAAATAATTGAAAGCTTTATAGAGTTTAAGCAAATAGGCTCCTAGTGACCTACTCTTTTTAGATATATGGATCTCATGATCTAGAGCAGGAAGCATGAATGTGTCTACAGTGTCTACAGTGGAAGATGCAATTTTACTTTTTCGGCAGTTTCAGCTATGTAGTGAAAGTTTGTTGCGTATATTAGCAGTAGCAGAGGACATAGATGAGGAAACTACTTTCATTGGTAATCTAGCTCGGTTGTCTGAAGATCTTGACAAATATTATTACAGGCTAAGAGAAGAGGGATTTAGGCATTTGTATTATATATTGCACTGTGCCTATGATAAAGTGATCAAAACTGATGAAATCCCCAAAAGTCATGAATTTTTGAGTTCTCAGGATGATAACTATGACTTTGCCAGAAACAATCAGATAAAGGGCATTATATTTGAGTTCTTAACTTTATCAGTGACCTGTTGCAAAGAATATCTGATATATTTGAGAGAGATACAGGGCAGAAATAATCACCCAACCAATACATGCACATACAATATTAATGGAAACCAAGTTAATGGTTATCTGCCTAACACAGATAGTTTCGGTTACTCATCACAAACTAGAATTAACCATACCACAGTCCCTGCCCCAACAGCCCCAGTAACACGAGGCTATACATTATATTTTCATAACTGGGATGCAGATTCAGAACAATCAGACACAGATGAAGATCCTGAAGAGGTATATCTAAATCAGTTTCCTAAGTCAGATACAGATTCGGATTTAGATGGAGACCCTGAAGAGGTATATCTTAATCAGTCTCCCCAAGAAGACCCAGATCCAGAGAATAATAACCCACAATACAAAGTAGGGACATTTAGTAATCTAAGAAAAGATCAGGATAAGCTGAACTTCAAAGAACATAAAGGATCACAAGATAACATAATTACCACTGCTAACTATACTGCAGAAGAAATTGATGACTCTGATGATTGGGAAACATCCTCAGAAAACTCAGACACAGATGAGTGGAAAACATCTTCAGAATACTCAGACATAGAGAAAGAAGTAGAGCTTTTAGACCCACAGCCAGGCCTAACAAAAGTAGAGCCTTTAGACCCACAACCATGCCCAACTAATGTAGAGCTTCTAGACCCACAACTACAACCACCCCACATAGAATCATTAGACCCACAGCAAGAACTACAAGAGACCCCCTTACATTTTGATATAGAAAAAAACATAACCCACCCTTTACATATCTATACACTGAGCTCAATAATAGTGCAAAATGTCCACAAGTCTAATGTATTACTATTCAATGGTAGATGTGGTTCACAAAACAAAAGGCATAAAGGTAAATTCAAAAAGATAGGTGCTAAAAAGTCAAGGAGAAAGGCTCATCATAATAGAAAGGGAAGTCACTCTTTGAATAGGAGAAAGAAACTGTCATATGGCAGAGGCAAAAGAGCAAGAAAAAAGGGCATCTCAATAATAAAGTATAACAATAATATCAACAATCTAGTGCCATTAACTTACAAGGGCCCAAGAGACAGAGGTAAAATAGACTATGGAAACCAGTCTGTACCAATAGCAGAACCAGACTAGCATGGCATGTCATTGTAAATATATTATGTATATATGTACATTACAAATACAAATTTAGAGGGTCATTCTTACCACTCACACTTAACCACATAGTAGACTAGAACAGTACTAGATCTGGGAGTGGGATTTGCTCAGTGAGAATGCCACTTTAAACAAGCCATAGCCTGTATTCATCCATGCTAGGAACATAATATAGACTCACACAGGTCATGGTTAGGTACTGAGCAGTTCTAATCAGTGCAGTCCAAAGTACGAAATACAATACCTCCCTGTATCAAAACACTGTCTGTCAGACCACCCATATTCCCAGAACCAATCCTTTATGGAAAGCCATTTCTGCCACAATCTGGTATTTGAGTTTAGGTTTATAGTTTAGTGGTTATACTGTGTATGGTAATAAAAGTGAAATCCAATTGATTATCATGTCAAAAAAAAAAAAGGGGATTTGGTTAGTAATGAATTTACCAGTTACTTTTGAGAATATCACCTGGCTGGTTGCACAACATATATTACATTTACGTGTCAAAACCAAATAGCAGTACTGTTATAAGTTTGCTATATTTGTATTTTTTTTTCTCTTAAAAGTCACATAATTATACACATGTGCATTCTGGGACATTGACTCTTTCCACATCTGTTATGGCATGCCATTAGGCCAAAAGTGTCACTATTCATATAGAACTAGCAAGACTAGTAGGGAGCTATAATGGTTGGGGCTGCCTCACAGATCTGGATAAACCCATATTGGATGGTAGCTATGATAAAGTCCTATCACCTAACTGCATTCATGGTTGCATTAAAGACTGAAATAAATCTTTCTCTTCTGCTTTTAATCAAGGGACCTCATTCATTTGGATGCGTGACTGTCAGGATGAGGGTGGCACATATATGATATATTGTAGTAAGTTAATTGCATATTAGCCTCATATAACAATATTTTATTAACCTAAAACGGAGGTTTTGGTTACCAGACCTCCAATACATAGAGGGATGCTACTCGGCCAAGTGGCAAACCACAACAATAACCTTTTAATTGTGAAACATCTGCAGTCCTTAGCGATGGGTTTACAGTTATGGGGAATTAGCCACTCCCCACTTATCATACTACCCAGCAGTTGTTTAGAGAGACACCTTAGCACACCATAAATAGTAGGATTGTCATTCCTTGGCAACCATTATTCCCTGATGCCACTTGTCAACCTTTTACTTGCAAAATCGATTTGGAGGGGTCAAATCCTTGTGTTGGCGATAGCCGGCAGGTGAGATTGTGTCTTTTATATATTGCTCCATGTTGTAGTTTTGAGCCCCTGATTGCTTGGCATCATGCCATATATGTGGCCCAGATGAAGCAGTAAGACCCCCTAATCCCATGCCCATAACCCCCTCCCTACTATGTGCAGCTATGATGAATTTTTACAAATATATATGATGGTTTTGTCCTCTGGGTCATCGCCACCAAGATGTGAGATTCAACCCATGAAGCACATTGTATCACTTGTTTGCATTTGTAGAAAGGGAATTTAATATATGAATACATTTTCCATACAGCATTTCATTAAGCAGTTATCTAGAATTAGCCAGACACACTTTAAATCCATAATTTCTAATATTGCAAGTTGTGGAAAATATCATATTTTAGACGTAGCAACCAGCAGTCTAGACATAAACATCCTGCAGTCTAGACATAAATATCCTGCAGTCTAGACATAACATTCTACAGTCCAGACATGGACATAGCCTATTCTAATAATGGCATCCTCTGTACTGGTATAGACATTACATATCCAACATATATGCAGACATTATCCCGAGAACTGTTTCCTAAGTATTATTTAACATATTTGTAATGTGGAACGAAGCATTCAATCGTATTCAAATTTAGTCTCATTGCAACTTAAAATAGCTTGTAATCATTATGGACACACTTTTTTTTCTTTTATCCAGCATGTCATGCATGCAATAGTTATGTACTAATTCCTTAGATTTAAGCTAAAAGTTCCATGCAGTACAGCATTAGGTATCTCATTTCATATTATAGGTTCCTTGGTCAAGTAGGATCACAATATGTGTTGTCAACTTTATTTAACAACAACATATTATGTAAATCAGCAGCTTTCAATTCTCATGTAAAACCATATACATACTTATAAAATACCTTTGTTGTGTCACTTTGGCAAATAGTTGATACGTTAGGACGTACAGTATCCTCAGAAAGATCTCAAAATTTGTCAGTTTTAATTGTACATGTCAAAAATCTCATGCCAGACTAACACCTATACAACATGCTTTAGATTTAAGGCATTTAACCAGTCTATAATTAAACATCAGTATGGCTCGTCTGGTGTGACACATCTCACCTTGTTATGGAATTCTTGAGTCTGATATTATCAAATAATTCAGTAGTATTCACAGAAAGTAGAAGTTCTGTTCAACTAACTGTATGGCATAATTTTTATCAGTTCAACTGAACCCTCAGTTATAATTAGTATGGTAAATACTGTGAATTCACAGTAGTTGTAGTATTCATATATTGTTCATATATTACATGGAACATGCATTAGTATTATAATGTATAGGACTAATATCATTTTATTTAGAAAACATATTGCAATGTATGTATCATAGCTGTAGTTTTGGTTTCTTTATAGTGCATGGTTCATTCAGGTACGTGGTAAATTATAGAGCTTGGTTTAGTCAAGGTTTAGCATTAGAGGCATGTTACACTGTAAAATTTGCGTTTTCTATATCTATCTCAATTTCCGTTTATAAAGGGATGACGATGGAGACGATAGCCAATCACCATGAACCTGACTAGGTGACTTTGCTTGAGTGCTGGGGGCATGACCTCAACAAGCATATTGAGTCCGTTTACCTGGGACAGAATTCAGATGTGGAGCTTCCGCAGGGCAAGACGCTTCACATTCAGAAATCAACCTATGATGCACCCGAGCCTGTGCAGTGTCAACAGATGACCGATACTCTATCAGTCTGATCGTACCATCAGACATTCAACAATTAACCTCCTCTATAGCCTCACCAATGGATCACCTATGAACTGTGTTAGGGATCCTCCAATGGAGATGGACTTATGGTCAGAATCTTCTGGCGTTTAATCAGTACAACACATAAAGGTCTATGCTGATGAAATTAATTCGAACAACAGTTTTTCCACTGTTTGAAACAAACTCTGGAGATTGTAGGAAGCAGTGTCTTATTGTAATACTAAATATACGAAATAGCTGTCATGTACACCATTAATGCATTCATATTATCACTATATCAAAATGCTGAAGCATCATAATGAACTCTGTACTTGTATACGTATACAATTCATATGTACTATTCATGTATTCATTACCTGATTTTATTGTCTAATAGCTATATGTAAAAGGTTAATTATAATGTATAGCTGACGTGACCATCTTTTTATAGGAAGGTAATAGTGAGAGCATGAGTATTTTATTGGAAATTGTTATAGACAGGCAGTTAGTAGACTGGTAATTCATTTCCTCTTGTGAGCTCCCATGCTAAATTCATTTGTGGCACCCCAATATGTGTATGCGTGCTACATACTAACAACAAGTCTAGCATATTAGTATACTTTTTCTGGACCTAAAAAAAAATCACATCCTAAATCACTTTCAATGTTCCAAATTATAACTAGTAACAGGAGATATTTCCCCATAAGTATCCAATTCACATTCACAATCTATTTACGGTGTGTGCCGCACCAATCTATAATTAGCCTTGTATGACTGGTGGTTTGAGTGTATGCACCATTATTTTAGGCCTGTGATACTCATCAGTTATGCAGACCCATGTTCATAGAACATGGCTCAAGTTACACCGAAAGTAAGCCCATTGTGTAGGGCCATGAACTGGAGCAATGACTTCCGTTTCTTGGGTTATGGCAGGACTACTGTATATATCAGTTTTTAACTATGAATTCCAACCGGTCATATAGGGTTTGGAACAATATCAATGCCAGTATACATCGGTATTAGCACTTGTACCTCATGGGGTTTCCAATAGCTCATGGTGGACTATACTCACTATAAGATCAAATATAACCATATAATCCGATCCACAACCCACCTATGAGGACTTCCTGAGGTCTTTTCAGTGCATTAACAAATTCATAGTTAAAAATATGTCTACACCCTTCAAACGGCGTCTTTGCTGCATGTTGTTTCACATTGTATGACTGCTCATGATGGTATCATAGGTACTTATGTCATATGGTATAAGTGGTGGCAACTCTCATGCCTGTAGCAATTCTTTTTTTGGGGTTGATTAATATTTGTGCTGCATACACTTATCCGAACAGAGTCGGATGCTTAAAGGGGGGATATTGTCAGGTGTATATAGATTGTAAATATATATAATATGTGTAAACCACTTTCATCATTATTAAAAGCTTTACAAGTACACTTGTAATCCTATACCAGTGGTATGTGCACTCCATACAATAACAACATAGATAGGACTGCTCCAACCTGAGCAGACTGGCAGCTACCAGCACTGTCCAGTCCTATCCAGTCCTGTCCAGTCCTATCTGGTCTAGGCCACTTTAGGGTACCCCAGTAACTTCTGGTCGGGTCCAGTTCTGTCCAGCCTCATCCAGCCTCTGGGCAGAATGGGCTGGGTTGGACTAGATGTATCCAGATACATATGCCCATATACAATAGCATGTAGTCAGTCCCAGGCATGCATTACCAGCCAGTCCTAGTGCAACCCTAGTACAATCATGAAGTTACAGGATCACAAACAGGTATCTATAGTTTCCCCATAGAATAGTATTATTATGACACAGAAGTGCACCATGTATCTACTGCCACAATAGATTGCTCAACTCTCACTGTATCATTATTACATTCATCCTATGAACTACTGTTATACAAATTGTAATAAAGATATCATAACTATAATCAAATGGAGTCTTCCGTTCATTTTAAGTATGTCAGTCACCTGACACTTTTAAGTGACGCTCTGTATTTATTTCAGGGCCATTTTGAATTCCACGCAGGTCACGTGACCCTCGGGAGCGTGCATTACAGCCTAGGGTTATTACACGCTGTCCCAGGGAACGGCCCTCCCATTGCTTTAATCTTGTTGTCCCGTATTCACCATAAAATAAAGGTTCATAGTATGTACTTTGAATGGATTATCATTAGTTTGGTAATCTACAAACATAAACTGGTGTATTCAGCTTTTATAAGTAAATTTAAAAGTGTTACATCATCGGAGCATAATCATTACCTCCGCTCAATAGGTATAATCCTGAACTATATTTCTAAACTATACCATTTAAAGTCATCATCGTCAATGCGACCCAATCTGTCTGATGTAGTTTTCACTGCTGCTTGGGTAATTATATGCTTAATATCAATGCAATACTGACCCCTTAAATATTAACGTAAATTGTGTATCTACACTCATTTTAATATGACCTCAAGATGGTACTCTTCCTAGTTTGCTCTCCACGTGCCCTTAAGAAACCATAGGAACGCTACACTTTCAGGGGATGTCCATTACAAAGCTCTCTATGAGGTAATGTCCTGTGATCATAAGACCTTCACTTCATCAGCTAGGGCAGACAGAGAATTGGGAACTGGAATGGCTGTGATGGATTGGTAGAGTAAGAGAATGCATTATAACAATGACTTCTGAACATGCAGAATTCGGTTTGGTTCACTGAAGGCCCAGGAGATCCTCAGACTTGAGCTATGAAAAAAGTAGTTATTACTATTGAGAAAATGATAAAAATGTGATGGATCATACCCAAAAACATATCTGTATCTTTTCAGTGGTGAAGCATTAGTGACACTGCCACTTCAGTAATTCATGTCGCGGTATTTATGACATGAAAGAAATATCTCCTTTTACCTAGAGTCCAACCTTCTAGTCTCTAGGGTATTGATGTGCTCCTGGTCCTCTGACAGCATGAATTGAGGATTGGAATATGCAGTGTGTGCAAAACAGAATAAAATTACCATTCCTAGATCGAACTTTATGACTTGAAGAATGAACATGTATCATAAATTTCTAATTATCATAAATAATGCTAATTAAAGAGGGATATCTTGGAAAACATGAGACTTAGAGCTTATTCGGATTTTTGAAAGGGCAATGCCCACACATTTTCTTGAAGCGAATTCTCAAAAACTAGAATAGGTTTCTTCTAGTGTAATATATCACTGGGAAGCTTATGACATGAGTTTTTTCCTCGGAGTACCCTTTTCCCTTGCCTGTACACATATGCTGCAACTATACCTAGCAACAACTGCACAAAATGGCAACCTGACATTCCCTAAACTCAGTGGGCACAGAATTCAGTCCAACTTTGAATCAACATTTAATTAACATTGAACCAACATTGTCAACCATTTTGTCAATGTTAAGTGAATGTTTAGTTCCCACTGGGTATTCCCCCTGTCCCTAAGTTGGCTTTTTTTACAAGACATCAACCTTCAATACCTCCTCAGCAGCTCAGAGTGGCTTTAGTTTTCCAATTGTCATATATATATATACACTCCCATTGTCATTTTAAGTGCAAAGCTTATCTTATGCTAATTTAGTTATACCTATTCGAATTGACTCCATACACAGCTGATACAATTTCTCCAAACCCAACATCTTACCTACGAAACCACGGGTAAACACTCCATATAGAATCTATTGGATTAGAACCTCTTGCTACCTGTGATTAAGTACAAGTCTCCCGTCTAACATCATCCACATGACACTTAATAAGGGTGAGGAAAGGTGGACTCAGACACACTGTCAGTGACACAGCAGCCTGAGCAGGGACCAGGATGGCATCTCACTGGTCCATCCTCTGCACTATTTTCTCATTTATACCCTACCTAGGGCTGAAAAGTAGGATCTAACTTGGAGACGGGGGTCTATGCTTGATGAGCCTTACATATCCTGGGCTTTTGGCAGAGGTGCTTCTCTTGGTAGTAGTGGTTAAGGTACCCATTTACCATTCCTTAGTGCTAAGATTTACAGACTTGTTCCACTGATTTATAACTACTACCAGCATTCTACCTGTAACTTTGGCTCTCATTTCTCATTAGAAATACAAAAAAACGTTGACCAGGGCAGTCGGGTGTTAAAATCCCCAACACACTGTATAGATGGTTTTCCATATAATACAAAGCCGTTTGGCATTACCAAAGATATGAATGACATTTTCAAGAGGCTCATACATATTTAACGATCATATGATTCTACAGTTAATTTAGATCATAATCGTAGCTTATTTACAGAGCCAAATAAGGGCTGCCCAGGTATCTATTAGTAAGGAATGCTCCTGCAGAGTTGTATAAGGTACGTTGTTGCTTTGAATACTGTTTGGGCCTAGATGACATCAGCGATGGCTTATTATTCTGGTATTCACCATTAACATGCATTTGAGACCTGAAATGGAAATAATTATAATCTCATCCATCTACCAAACGAAACCCTTGGGTACATACAATGGAAAGGCACTGTAAAACAAAACTAATTTACTTTTATATCAAGTTGTGTTTGTCCCTAAGGGATGCTCTACACAAGGTGCATTTACTAACATCTTCAGGAGCAGATGCTTAACTTGCAAGAGATAACGTTAGAGAGCAAATATAATAAGAAACCTAATAAATTGTCTAACTGTGATGCGAAAACATTAAATACTTCTTTCTAATCAGGCATTTGTATCCCAGTCCGTAATTGCTTCCGATGACCCAAAAAGGGTAACCAACCAAAGGCTCAGCAAAACATTCCTGTATTTCTTCACAAAGCTGGTCTATGAATAAAGAATGATTGCAATGGAGATGACTGGTATTAAAAACATGATCCCTGAAGGGAGAGATGATAGGGGAGGCTGTGCTGTGGGATGGGAAGTTTTGAAAGTAAGAGATTGTCAGACAACTGAGGATGTATGAGGAGCTGATGGGGGCTGTCTGAAATGTAGTAGCAGTTTATGTAGGGCGTAATGGATGCTAGCTTCACATGTTCACATTAGTACTATTCTATTACAAGGGTCTAAACAGATTAATGCTAAATGGTCATTACAATCAAGACCCTTTTATATTACATGATCAGCTGAAGATGCAATAATTTAAATGTCCCATTATCATGTCTGTCTTCTTTATGGCTTAAAGACATCCCCTCTTCTTTCAACTATTTCTAAATACAGATACCCAATAACCTCCTGGGGATACATGTGTGGGCCCTGATACACATAAAAATATGATTTTTAACAGTATATAGATAATTTCCAGGTGTAAGTTGATCACACTAATTCTTCACTAATACATGTAGTTTGTATATCCCCTCACCACAAAGTTGCATAATAGAGCTATTACCCATGACCTATATTGTGAAGATATAGGGTCCATCTGTAGTTTTTAAAACCATTCTTTACGAACTGTTAATACGTGAAAAGATAAAATATAGAATACATCCATCAACCAAGATGGCTTTGTCTTTTAATCCCTCTGCATCGTCTTGTAATTGGGGAACAATGTAGGTACTAAGGTAGTGGCCAGAAATGTATACCACATTATCTATTATGCATTAGGATTAGAAGAGAATTTATCTCCTATCGCTAGTTTTCTGTAACCAACATCAGCATCAGTGAATAAATGATGAGAACATCCTGTTATGGGCACAGACAAATGATTTTCATATGCATGATGTATAGACTGCGTAGACATCGGGCAAGGCTACTACAGGTAAATCTTGTGCGTGGACAGTTTTCTTAGAGGTGAATGCATTATAACAGTGCTGACACTAGTTACCATGGTTTGAAGTATGACACCATATGGCACTTGGCTTAAATACATTTAGATGCTATCAATTACCCTGCGCTTATTTAATGTACAACAATGAATTAATTTTCATTTCAATACCCTCATTGATTCCTCATTTAAGACCCACGTTTATTTGAGACCCCTGTGCTTATTCAAACCACTACGATATCTAGAGCTCTGGCAAATGAGCATGAGCTGGTATTGTGTATTGAACTGTATGGACTTTGTCCAAGATCAGGGTACTCCATCTATCTGTTACATACTGCTGATAAGGATTGGTGTTAACAGAGATTTCTTTCTCATGGGGGTATACTGTGAATAGCAAACACTTCAAATGTGATCGGCAACAACAACATTAAAGATGCCCATGAGGCATTTAGAAATCTTCCAAAGTACTAACAAAATTTGTACCGACAGAACATTATTTGGAACCGCGCATTAGAACATGCTGGATTTGGTAAAATATTATAGGCTACTAGTTCATTCATTTCCAGGATTAACACATGAAATTGGAGCAGACCAGCATGTTCCACCCATCTAATCACTTTGGTGAGCTAGCATAGAAAAGGTCCAGTTGATCATGCTTCACACACACACTTCCACGTGGCTATTGACCTCGCTTCAAATAGGAGGGAGACTAAACAGAACCCCTATTCACATCGCTCTGTTGGTGGGTAATGAGTGAAAGGTCACGAATCTCAATTATTTATCTTCACTTTAGAAAGGGCAGCTAAAAGTCAGGGTATTGAGCATCAATTCGTGGATGCATTTTCCATCATGAGGATTACTAAACTGGAGGAAGACATACAATATTATTTCTTTATCCAGAACTATGACTAACCGTTTGGTCACCTTTTATGTTTATGTTTACATAGGTATACTGATTCAATATAAATACTCATAAAAAGATTTATGTGTAAAATAGCTTATTGGTCATTGGGGAGGATCAACAACATCCCATACATTCGGGAAACAGTTTCTCCAACTAATATAACTCATTGATCATTGGAGAGCTAATGGCTTCAATGGTAAAACGTTTGCAATGACTCTTACTCCACATGTCCACATTTTATATTGAAAAATGAGAGGTAAAGCACTTACTCTATCAATGTTCAAAAACTGGGGAGTTACATATAAAAACAGCAATTACCCTAGATTCTAACATGACACGCTGGTCAATGTGGGACTGTATAGCAACACAAGTAGTATAGTATGTATCGGAACGGGACTATAGTTAAGTACTGTTTATTACTCAATCGACCTGCAGCCAATCAGAGGCCTCCCTTTTGGCGGGAAATTCAAAAGCAGCCAATGAGAGGCCTCCCTTTTGGCGGGAAATTCAAATAGGTCACGTGACCGGAAGTGACCTACTTCCGGTCACGTGACCTTTGGGCGGGAAATTCAAATAGGTCACGTGACCGGAAGTGACCTACTTAAGAGGGTCACGTGACCACCATGTTGGCGGGAAATTCAAATAGGTCACGTGACGGGAAGTGACCTACTTAAGGGGGTCACGTGACTACTAGGTTGGCTTTCAAAATAAGTCACTTGAGATTTTGATGGATAAATAAATTTAAAAAAAGAAAAAAAAAGCAAGCTGAAAAAGCTTGCTAAAAAATAATTTAAAAATACGGCTCTTTTTTTCTAGGAGGGGGGGAGAGGGGCACTCTGGGGGGCACTCTTTAAGATGCATGGGGGGGGGAGGGGGGGGAGGGGGGGAGGGGCAGGGTTTTTTAAGAGTGAGACTCGCTTCTCTGCCCTCTCTAAAAGAGAGGGCAGAGAGGCGAGTCTACTTACAATGAAAGGTATCATGATTGCGTTTATGATGATGTGCATCATGATGTGACTATCTTACAACCCTATGAGAAATAAGCAAGACATGGGCGTACTTACACGGGCTATTTGTAAACTAATTTCTCTTGAATCTATTAACAGCTCACATTTTTTTCTTAGATGACATCTGACAGCTGCTTGCTAGGCTAAGATATTGTTAAATAAACAACTTGGAAAGCTAATTACAGTTTTCTGGCTTGAAATATAGTCTTTCAACAGACTTTTTTTTCTCATCTTACACAGAGGCAAATATCAGAGACACCCAATGGCGCTTAAACTGCTCTCAGCCAAGGGTCGGGCACTGCTGGACTATAATAGACGGGTCAAGGACCGTTCTACTGTGGGTCAGGCTAGGTCGGACATTCAATAACGCGACTTTAGCAAAACTTGCTTGAAAGTCTGACCATGCGAGATCCTTATGCCCCAGTCTGTCAATGCTGTCCAGACTTTCAAGCAAGGTTGTCAAACACCTACCTGTCATTGAATGTCCGACTTAGCCTGCCTGACCCTCAGTAGAACGGTCCTTGACTCATCTATTATAGTCCAGCAGCGCCCGACCCTTGTATGAGAGGGGTATTGACACCATTGGCTGACTCTGATAATTCGCCTGTGTGCACGAGGGGAGGAGAGGGTTTACAGCTTGCGCTTATAGAGCACTACTAGTGGAGGTTTGGATGAGGAGGCTATGACATATGATGTTTGTCTTAAAAAATAGCCATGGCGCATGTCGATGTCGCTTAATTATGCTCATATCTCATGTCGATTTTAAGAATTGCTCATGTCACCTGTCACTGTGTTTTTCAAGCTTCATGTCAAATGTCACTAGGCTTCATCTCGACTTTAGTGGTCCACACCGCTGCTGCTGCTGCTGCTGCTGTCGGTGCTGCTGCTTGTGCTGCTTGTGCTGCTCATGCAGCAGCTGCTGGCTGCTTGTGCTGCTGCTGCTGCTGCTGACAGATGCTACTGCTTGTGCTACTGCTCGTGCAGCAGCTGCCAGCAGCTGCTGAAGCAGCTGCCAGCAGCTGCTGGCTGCTTGTGCTGCTGACAAGGTCATGGGGGCTGCTGCTGACGATGTCACGGATGCTGCTGACAAATGCTACGGCTTGTGCTGCTCGTGCTGCTTGTGCTGCTGAAGTCGCTGCCAGCTGCTTGTGCTGCACGTGCAGCTGCTGCTGAAGCCGCTGCTAGATGCTGCTGCTTGTGCTGCACGAGACTGAGTAGCCGCTATTCGGCGTTTCACTCCTTATGTACCCTGTCCTAGTTAATCCTCTTAAACGGCTGAAAAGGCTCTCTCAGCACAGAGACTCTACTCAATGTAAGAGATCAGTTAAGTAAGTTTTCACATGCCACCTGACTACTGCGGGAGGGTTTAGACTTAAGCAGCTTAGTGCACACACGTGTCTGTTAGAAAAGCTACTTGCACACCTGCCTTCCTTTTTCACTAGTATTTACCCCCTGCCGACTTATAAGGCACCTATACACGCCTTCTTGCTTCTAGAGCTAAGCTGACTGGCAGCTATTTTAAAAGAGAATACTCGTTACCTGTATAACGGATAAGGGGGTTATGAGATTAGCGTGTGTATACAAAAAAAAACAAAAAAAAAGCTACAGGGGGCGCGTGTCTGTCTGTGAGGTAGAGACCATGTGGTAAGCGACTCAAGTGTAAAACAACAGCACCTCCTCTTGTCGCAGTGAGTGGTGTGGACGGCGGCTGGCTAGTTGAATTTAAGCGTCAGCTTGAAAGATAAGGCTAAATAAAAAAAAAGGTTTGTTTCAGGTCACCCGACCGACCCTAGCAAAACAGGGTCGACCCTACGTTTTTTTTTAAGCAAGTTTGAAGAAAATTTCATATTTTTATACTTTTTGGGTCATTTTTAGAATTTCCACGGAGGATGGCTAGTGCTTTCATGTTAAAAAAATGAAATAAAATAAAATAAAAATCCGACCTACCGACTCCAGTCTTTCTGCCCATGTTACCTGAAACATACCTTTTTATTTTTTTTTGGCTTAATCCGTTCACGGGCTGGCGCGTCACACCTGTCGTTAATCACCCCCTGTAGTCTTTGTATACACAGGTGACTCGGCTTTATCTCTTCACCAGCTATAATCCCATATACATGTAGCGCACGTTACACTCGTTAATTCTCTTTTCATGCTGATGGATTAGGGGTGGAAGGGTTCAGGTGAAAAGCGATTTGATTCTCTCTGGAAGAGGGTTGGAGCTCTAGGTGAAAACAAGCTTAGAACATCCAGATTAGCTGCTCTCTCGGCTATATAAAGAGCTTCATTTTTTCTAATCTCTGCCCACTTCGTCTTGTTGTACACTATCAGTCACGAGGCAGACGCTGGAAGTAGCAGATGTTTGCAGTATGGTTTACACAGAGGTTACCTGCTAATAGGATTTTGTCAGAATAGGGTGAGTTGCTATTAAAATGAACATTTAAATGGGTTGTTAATATGGTATCTGATGTTAATGAGCTAACACCTAACATTGAGGATTATGACCTCCCAGAGGGGCGTCTCGCCAAATTCTCCAGTCTTGACTATAGTCTTAACTGTCTAAAGACTGTGGAGCACGTTAATGGGTGGTCTCCTTACTAATTTCACTTGACCAGGCCGGCAGGGTCAACTAGGCTAGGTAATTACAACCACAAGGGCGGCTACTCAACATGCAAGTAGACCTACTACTACGAGATTGTCTTTTGACCACTCTGCCGCCGCCTGCTAGTCTGGCGATTACATGCTCTAGTATAGTTCTCCGCTCTTTTCGTCAGATGACGCCACAATAGGGTTTTTGTACATTTCCACGATACTCGCGAACATTTTAAACGCATAATGACCTATAATAAGCAACAAAGCACACTTCTAATATATTGAATATAAGAAACATGTCAACGTTGTGTATTTCTGATAGAATGAGGCAGATTCTTTGAAATATCAACTAAACTATAGTGAGATTGAAAATACTACACCATATCTAAAGCGATATAAAAGCTATATAAAGTCAGAACCTCTGACGGATCGGTAGGATCACTCAACCATTCGTCCTCGAAAGCAACACAGGGTTCCCGTCCAACAGGACTTTGAGCCTTGACGCTTTTGAGGAGGTTTGATCTCATGCTGCTTAACATGTGGTGTAATTAATCAACACCGCGGCCCCTCTTTAGGGGCCACACAATAAACAAAGAATAAAAAAGGGTAGGACTTAGGTTTAAAGTGAATCTCCCAGGATTTTGGCGAGGTCGACAAAGGAGGAGATAACAGATTAAACTGCAGGAGACTATACGCAAACCTTGATACTCTCAGAGGGGGAGCTCCATATTGCGGACCTGTGGTCAAGGTAATTACAACCACAAGGGTGGCTACTCAACATGCAAGTAGACCTACTACTACGAGATTGTCTTTTGACCACTCTGCTGCCGCCTGCTGGTCTGGCCATTACATGCTCTAGTGTAGTTCTCCGCTCTTTTCGTCATATGACGCCACAATAGGGTTTTTGTACATTTCCACGATACTCGCGAACATTTTAAACGCATAATGACCTATAATAAGCAACAAAGCACACTTCTAATATATTGAATATAAGAAACATGTCAACGCTGTGTATTTCTGATAGAATGAGGCAGATTCTTTGAAATATCAACTAAACTATAGTGAGATTGAAAATACTACACCATATCTAAAGCGATATAAAAGCTATATAAAGTCAGAACTTCTCACGGAACGGCATCTGCAACAGATCACTCAACCATTCGTCTTCAAATGCCACACAGGGTTCCCGTCCAACAGGACTCTGAGCCTTGTCGCTTTTGAGGAAGGTTTGATCTCATGTTGCTTAACATGTGGTGTAATTAATCAACACCGCGGCCCCTCTTTAGGGGCCACACAATAAACAAAGAATAAAAAGGGTAGACCTTAGGTTTAAAGTGAATCTCCCAGGATTTTGGCGAAGTCGACAAAGGGGTAGATAACAGATTAACCTGCAAGAGACTATACGCAAACCTTGATACTCTCAGAGGGGGAGTCCCATATTGCGGACTTGTGGTCAGATCTATCCCTTCTAGGGGGCAGGTTGCATGTCGTAAATGTCTACTACAGACATTGGTATATATTGTTAATCTTACTCTAGGGTCTCCATAATTAGACCCTGAATCCGTTGTTAAACGGGTGTGAGGGGGTGGTAACTAATACTTATGAGATGTTAGCTTAGTTCATAGTCTCCTTACCAATTTTCACTTGACCAGGCTGGCAGAGCCAACTAGTCTAGGTAATTATAACCACAAGGGCGGCTACTCAAGATCTAAGTAGACCTACTACTACGAGATTGTCTTTTTGGTCCTTCTGCTGCTTAGTTATTACATCCTCCAGTCTAGCTCGCCACACCCTTTGAGCAGCACCACCATTGCCTCGGTAAAAGTGTAGGGTGTGTGCTTTCCACCTTCAGGTATCCATAGATTCGATCACTATCACCCCCCTTGAAATGACTTCAGCTGTTAATTAGGGCGTAAAGCCACCAACCAAGTCCCTGTCAAAAGATGTGAATAACGAAACGCGCTAGTATAGTTCTCCGCTCTTTCGTCAGATGGTGCCACAATAGGGGTTTTGTACATTCCTACGATGCTCGCGAACATTTCAACGCATAATGAGCTACATAGGCAACAAAGCGCGCTTCTAATATATTAAAATATAAAAAACAATTCAATATTGTGTATTTCTGATAGAAATGAGGCGGTTTCCTTAAATACCAACTAAACTATAGCGAGATGAAAAATACCACACCATATCTAAGGCTTTATAAAAAACTATAGAAAGTCAGAACCTCACACGGATCAGCATTCTGTTTGCAACGGATCACCCCTGACCCACTGGTCCTCGCATGCCACACACGGCTCTGCCGTGTTTGAGCTTTGAGGTATCACCCATCAAGTGATCCATGCCGCCCAACATGAAGCGTAATTAATAGCTGCTGTTGCATAGCACAGTGGCAGCATCTAACTAACTCTAAAGAGTTAGTCGGCCCCTCTTTAGGGGCCACACAATAAACAAAGAATACCCTGAATCTGGGACCTGCGGGCGAGGGCCCCAACTGTGAAGTCATTATTGGCCACATTGGTAATATCAATTAAAACTTTAGACAACACCCACCTTAAGTATCATTAACGGACAATATCAATGAACTCAGCATCCGCCTGGTTACCACATTTAGCACCAATTTTACAACTCACAGGGGCCACACTAGCCTCACCGCGCTTTTTATTGCTCTGCTGATTTCTCCAATCCAAAACATGAGGTATCTAGTCTAGCTGTGAGCTCATTGGGCCAAACAAAAAAATAATCCGTGTTCAGGTAACATGGTCCAAAAAAAATAGGGTAGGTCTACGTCGCCTAAGGCGACGAAAGCGCGTCAAAGCGTTTACAGGGTTCGAGCCCGTGAGCTGCTCCTTGGGGCTGCAAAAAACGCTTAGACACTGAAATCCCATAGGGAAAAAAATTTGGGTTTTTGGACTTTAGGCCTTAATTTGAGGGTGATCCCGGGCTGATAGAAAAATAATTCTTGGACGAGCGGATAGCTCTGGATCTCTTTTATCTAAAACAGCGAAAAATTGATTATGGTTTCGCCGCAATTCATCCGACGGGGGGTAATCAGCCCCCCCTCTGCCAATCAAGGCAGTGAATCTTGGCGACCCTGCGATCACTCACGGCCACCGCGACGAACCGACAGAAGAGATCGGCATCTTAGTATGATTCGTGTGACCTACTTAGAGGCTCACACGGTGGAGGTGTGTCCGGCGTTCGGCGCGCTGATTGGCTACTGGTGGGAGGCGCTGTGCCGCGTCAAGAACTTCACCTATTTGGGGCGGCTGTTAAAGGCGCACTGAGTTGAGGTGCACCTTTAAGCAAGAGCGCGATCCGGCCTAGTCTTGCGGACCTCTGTTTAGAGAGTGTAGCAAGCGGCTATGTCGCGCTCTCCAACCACAGGCTTAACAGTGGTCCGCAAGACTAGAGTGCAAGACGCGTGCACACACAGACCGAACAGACACACACAGACCCACACACCCACACACTCCTATCAGTGAGACGTCTAGCAGATTCGGGAGAGGCGACCAGGGAGGTACTCTCGGCTAGCGGCCACTAATTGCCTGTTTAGATAAGGCACAGAAACAAGGGTGATGACAGACTACGTGTTCAAGCAGCCAACATGCCCTGACACTTGATAATGGGTGTGGACCGCTAAATTCGATATGGTGACATGACCATTTCTTATAATCGACAAACGACAAGAGGTCTAATGACAAGTGACATGAGGCCCAAAAAATCATAGTGACAGGTGACATGAACATTTCTTAAAATCGACATGGGATATGAACATTATTAAGTGACATTGTCATGTGACATGGTCATTTTCTAAGATCGACATTCGACATGGGGACCCCCTATCCAGAGCCCCTTGATAGATGACAGCTGTTGTGTGTAAGAAAAGTGTATGCCTCACAATCAAAAGATGATAAAAGGCTTTATCCCACTCGATGTGGGTTTTGAATCAAATATCAAGGGATCAAATATCAGATCGATATTTGACGTCGTCAAGTGATATCTGACGTTGTCAATCACTTTTACTATGTAGTCAAGGTCGTAAAAACAGAGCCCCCTGATTGGTCAACAGCATGAATGAAAGTTGCATCTCAAACTTTTAATACTCGGTATGGGGCCCCGTGGGGCTGGGACCAATATTTGCAATTTTCGGAAATACTGTCGAGAATTTCTAGATGGAAACACCTTGTCTGGGGTAATTTGACCTCTACTCTTCGATATTCAAGTAATACTCAAGCTATTCTGACTCTAAACATGAGTAAAACGGTCATTTACCAGCGTTATCGGCAGCGCCGACATCAACAACTGCTGATCTCCCTTGGTTACATGACCCAGCTCCGTTTCTAAGGCCTCATGGATCGGGGCCCTGAAGGGGGATCTGCAGAGGCCCTATATCGGGCCCTAGATATGTACATTATATTAATATCTCATAACTTAATTTACTCTAAAATCTTTTGATAGTTCATAACCTTGACCCTTATCTCCTTTTCTCGCGGGATAAAGATAGAATTTGGTTGTTGGCGTGGCCTCTCGTAGATATCTGCTCTTCTCCACGGCACCTCTCGAGCCCCCTGCGGGGCCTCTAGGGGCTGCTAGACGTCTCTCTGCTATGTAGTGTGGGATGTAAAAGAACCCTTGTCTCGGTAAAAGGGCCAATAGATTCGATCACCATCACCGCTCTTGAAATGACCATAGCTGTTAACTAAGGCGTAAAGCAACCCACACACCCACACACCCACACACCCACACATTTTTCTGTATGAGCCTTCAGACCTCAAGCTGCTCAGTGTACGGGACTAGGTTTTGTCATAGGCCCTACGGACGCTACTCAAGGTAAAAATAAGAGAGCTGTCTCACCATGACATTGGGCTGGCTGTAGTTTTTTATGTTTCGGTACCTACAACCAAAACAGCCAGTACCCGCCCCAGGGCTTCATGTCGCACGCGGGAAAAGTATAACGGTGGCGCCAACTGTCGGAATAGCGGGTACACTACGTCAGTAGTTCTTTTGTTCTCCGCTGAGTGACTGGGCGAAATGTAGTCGGTAGCTCTATTTTCTGTGCACTGTTCTGTTCATTTTCTACACTTAACACTTAAATAGACCGCGTGTTTGTACAAGCTAACCGTTTTTATCAGTGCAAAAATTAAATAAGCATCGGATAGAACACTAAAAAAATGAGAAAGTAATCCAGCACTTAGTATAAGGCACCAGTTTTATCATGAGACACCGAAAGTCTGGTTTTTTTAAGGTGGATAAGACAGTCGACTGAGAGCTCCAAACTAACCAAAAACGTACCAGAGGGAGAACGTACCCGACAGGGCAGGGGCCTTCTACACCCCGGCTCTGATTGATGAGCAAGCGACAAGTGCTACAGAGGGCCTATTCCTCTTTTGAGGTGGGCCCGAAATTGAACAAAAGAATAAACTCAAGAAAAAGCCTTAGGCTTAAAAGAGTTGTAGATACTGATTTTAACGAAGAAGTCACATTCATTAGTTTACAAATAGCCCGTGTAAGTACGCCCATGTCTTGCTTATTTCTCATAGGGTTGTAAGATAGTCACATCATGATGCACATCATCATAAACGCAATCATGATACCTTTCATTGTAAGTAGACTCGCCTCTCTGCCCTCTCTTTTAGAGAGGGCAGAGAAGCGAGTCTCACTCTTAAAAAACCCTGCCCCTCCCCCCCTCCCCCCCTCCCCCCCCATGCATCTTAAAGAGTGCCCCCCAGAGTGCCCCTCTCCCCCCCTCCTAGAAAAAAAGAGCCGTATTTTTAAATTATTTTTTAGCAAGCTTTTTCAGCTTGCTTTTTTTTTCTTTTTTTAAATTTATTTATCCATCAAAATCTCAAGTGACTTATTTTGAAAGCCAACCTAGTAGTCACGTGACCCCCTTAAGTAGGTCACTTCCCGTCACGTGACCTATTTGAATTTCCCGCCAACATGGTGGTCACGTGACCCTCTTAAGTAGGTCACTTCCGGTCACGTGACCTATTTGAATTTCCCGCCCAAAGGTCACGTGACCGGATGTAGGTCACTTCCGGTCACGTGACCTATTTGAATTTCCCGCCAAAAGGGAGGCCTCTCATTGGCTGCTTTTGAATTTCCCGCCAAAAGGGAGGCCTCTGATTGGCTGCAGGTCGATTGAGTAATAAACAGTACTTAACTATAGTCCCGTTCCGATACATACTATACTACTAACACATAGTAGACAGTGGTAGAAAAGTACCTTTATACAGTCCTCTTTCATGAGCCCGGGATATAAAGGATTCATCAGATGTAGACCAGGAACCCCAAGTGGGTCCTACCTGCAAGCCTGGAGTTGGATAGGATTGAGGACTTAGGGCCCGAGACATCCTCCCCTCAGGTGTACCCACATCTTTGTCAATGTCAGCATCTGGAACACAGTGTGCTGGTGTGCTGGCATGTCGGATCATGACCAAGTACCCTATGCATGATATGACACATGGAGATGCAACTCTGTTACCGATGCAATCAAAAATGTTATTTTGTATACATTTATATATTATAAGTTGTCACAAAGACAACCATTCAATAAAGACAACAATGATTTTCACTAGTTAGCTTGCTGCTTCTAGATTCCAAAGGAACCATATAATGGCAGTCACATTGAAACAAAGGATTCTACAGAGAAAGTTATTTGATTTATATTGATATTGCGTTTCCATAGCATAGCTTGACTCTCTTCCCTATCACAAGTAAAGTTAAGCATTGACTCTAAAGGAGAGTTCAGATAATTTGCCAGACTCTCTATGTTATGCGGCTGACTGCTGGCGATATATATGGAGAGTGTGGCGTACAAGGACCACTTTGTCTGAAATAACTTAGCTCTGCCTAACCACAATATTGCTCCTCCTGATGGTGCCCTGTAGGAAAACATTCAGGAACATACGAATAGACCTGTCAGCATACAATGTCCTAGCATCTGCCTCCAGGCCCTTCCTAAAGTTATGTATATATAGCCCTAATCATTTTACCATTCCTCTCAGCCTTTGCCTACTCTATACACTACTCATGGTCATCCTGGGATAGCTGCCATTTTGCCCTCTCAAGAATAGTATAGCTCTTCATTCCGACTCATGAATTACACCGACAAATCAGTAAAGCAACGCATTTTGTCTTCTAACCAACACCTACACTAGCGACATTCTACTCCCCCTGTCCTCAACTGGTACTGCTGCCATGGGCTAGATTCCACTCATCACACCCCTATAGCCACAGCAGTGAGCCCCGTGTCCTGTATACAAAGTACCCTATCAACACCCAGCAATGTCATTCCCTCCATGTCAGTCTATACCTGCAACGAGCAGGGGACCACCCACTGCTTTCCACGTGCCCCACTCCTTGCGGCATTATTTACCAGTGAATACACAGTGTCAGATGTTTTTGAGCGACTCAGATTATCGTCCCTTCACAAAGAAATCTTGGCTTTATTTATCTTTCCAGGGTTGTCTTGACCTCTTTTTACATCACTTTCTCACGTCAGGTAACATCAGAGGCGTTTTCATTGCACAACAGAGAACGCGATCTGACAACATATCAGGTGCAATCAAAAGGCACTTTCCCCGATATCATTTGGGGCATACAGTTGCATCTATATGTTTTCTTTCCACTGTTGCCTTCAATTCATCAGGCAATATTAATAGCGTATTGGGAGGCAGTCGGTTGCATATTAATTCATAGGCTAGTAGCTAAAATAACTATACTATACTATACTATAGATCTATGGAGCAAGCAACAGAAACATATGGTTGAAACCACTGGTTAATCTCTGTTTACTAATAATTGGTCAATATAATTGTCTCAATATAATACATAATTATGTCAGAAATTAGGATATTTTGCGACAGATTAATGAACCCTGGTGCCAATAGTGTAAACAAAAAAGTGCACTCGATTCTCACAGATCTATATGATTTATGATTTAAGGAACTGTCAGGCGGTCTGATTGAACTTATCAAAGCTTGCAGACAGTATAACTCTGTACATAAGATACACTCAAAGCCCCACCTGCTCTATAAAAGCCAAGGGTACCAGTCTTCACTCCACTTCAACTGTTACTGGTCAAGTAGGAAGAGTTCCTTTAAGACCTTTAAGGCAGTACTATCTCTGTCAAAACAAAGTACATGAATTCACAGAATGTAATTAGTTGGGTCCTGCAACTCTGTTCAAATAGGTCAATATTGTATTTTCAACATTGTATTCAAAAGCCACAGTGTAAAATATTATGAAGGGAGTATTCGAACTGAATTTACCTCAGACAGGTGATGTTTTTGTTAGCATGATGATTCTGTGAACTTAACTATAAAGATTAATTTATGCGATAATACTAACAGTGTACAGATCTTGATTGTGACCTTTGCTGGTTGTAGTGTTAATTCAGCATAGACTTTAGCATTAGGCCGCCTACGCCACTATCTTATTAGCTAAATCACTGCATGTCTGGTGTTTAAATTCAATGGTGCATAGTATAGTTTCTAAACAATATTCTGTTTGCACAGCTTGACACTTTGAGAGTATATTACATGTGCTTTCGTAGCAGCTTTATGACCCTTATAAATGTTATTATCTACACCGTATAACAATAGGATTATACTCCCGATTAAAAATGATTTAGGAAATGATGAAGATCAAAGCTGAATCAGATGAAATATGTTGTAGCGAGGATACAGAAGCATAACAAAACTAATTATAAATGCTGAGTCAGGGCTTACCACTGAGCACCATAAAGGGAGACGCCTACATCCCCTCCTCCCATCTCTATCACTGTCAGATCTGCCAGTTGACACACATATCTACTCCTTTTACTGAAGTGAAATACAGGAAAGAGTGGTAGAATCACTTCAGGAGTAGTATGTTACACCCTCTACCTATAGGGCAGACCCATTTGCAGTTTTGGTTCGCTATAACGCAAACAGTGCACCTGTACTTATATGCATGGCGAGGGTGAAACTGGTCAGATAGAAAATATCAAGGGTTTTTACTCATAATAATGACAGGCAGGTGGCTTTGGACCTTAACTACATAGATAGGTACACTTTAGCGAATAATACTGGACATTCAATTAATCGTGTATAATGATTATAAACTTCATTTTGTATTAGATAAGCACAGTCACAGTCTATTCGGGCAGTAAAGGCTTATCCAGGAATAGCGAATATATAGAATGCCTTCAGCTTTGTAATACTTGTGGACAATTGAATTGTTCGTGATCTAAAGTGAAAGATTTTCAAGCCCTTTAAATATATGCTAGGACTCAAATAATACACACAACACTAGAACTAACACTATAAAACCACCCGTAAATAGACAACCTCTAAAACTACACTGTTGTGTGATTGATGTGGTGATATCAAGGTAAAATGAAGGAGGGCAGAGTCAGTGGCTCTCCACCCACACTCCAATCGGCCTAAAGGGTGGTATACACGGCGCGTTTTCAGCAGATTAGACAAGACAAAACATCAGGAGACAAATGTATGCTGAGGTTTTGTATTGTCCTGTCTTGTCTGGAGCAGATGATACATGGCTCCTGCTTCAGACCTGTCTGCTATTTAAAGTCTTGAGTAGAATCCTGGTGGAAATATGTATTACTAAAAAATGTAGGTCGGTGGGCTCCTCTGAGCTAGTTGTCACATGAGCCTGAGGGCCTCCCTGATTGGCTGAGTTACCCACAACATGTTGTAAGTAGTCTGGAGTCAGGTACACACACACATTTTGTGCAGACTAGAGCAGACTTGAGCAGACAGCAGATAAAAGTTTTCAAACATGTTTGGTATCAGCAGACAAGTGCAGACAACACAAGACAAGTTGTCTGGAACAGGTATACACAAGCCTTTTTGAGGAGACAAAACATACCCAGACATGTCTGGGGATGTTTTGTCTTGTCCAGTCTGCTGAAAACGCGCCGTGTATACCGACCTTTAGGCATTGGAAGAACGGGTGTCCAATTGGACATCCACACTATCCACAGAGCCCATGCTACTTACATGACAATTACCAGCTGCTTACCAAATCAAACGGGACAGGAAGGATTTCGTCATGCACACTGACTCCCAAGTTTACAAATGGCCCCACACACAGACCACTGTCTAGACAGGTATAATAATTATCTGGCATCCCTTAACTGTCAAGACCAGGGGTGGCTCACTCCACCCTACAATAGTTATCCACATTCCATGTAGTTTTGGAGGTACGATATTAGGGTCGATGTACAGATCTTTTTTGCAGCTCATGTTGTTATTTCCTGCCAAGAGGCAAACAAAAGAACAATAGGACATCTGGGAAACCCCAAAACAGTGCTCCTCTTCTTAGCTGAATGCCTTCGAGCTGTTGAGGTGATTATTAGGGCTTCTGATCAGGGTTATAAATCTTTTGCCATCTTTGGTAGAAACAACCAGCTGCATCTCTGGTGAGAAGTGGCACCTTCAGTTGGTCTTATGCTATTTGTTGTTTGTCCTGTCATGTCTCTCGTTATGTGTATCATCCAACATTGCTCCCCATTTTTGGGGAATGGAGCCTCCGTAACTCATTGGGCTGCCCTTATGGAAGTCCTAAGTAGTATAGTATGTATCGGAACGGGACTATAGTTAAGTACTGTTTATTACTCAATCGACATGCAGCCAATCAGAGGCCTCCATTTGGTCACGTGACCGGAAGTGACCTACTTAGGGGATTAGTGGTGCATTCTGGGTAACCCTGCAGCCAATCAGAGGCCACCATTTGGTCACGTGACCGGAAGTGACCTACTTAGGGGGATTAGTGGTGCATTCTGGGTAACCTACTGACCTACTTAGGGGACCGGAAGTGACGTCATATGACCTAATTTAGGATCACGTGACCGGAAGTGACCTGGTGAGTCACGTGAGCGGAAGTGACGTCACATGACCTAATGGCCGACCGGAAGTGAGTGACCTCATTGAAGATCACGTGACCGGAAGTGACTTGATTGATCACGTGAGCGGAAGAAGAAGTTTTTTTGTTTAGGAAGTGAGGGTCTTTAGGATCACGTGACTGGAAGCGACGTCGTCACATGAGTGACGCTTTAAGAGACTGCGCGACTTACTAGTAAAAGAAGACGTATGAAAATAAAAACACAACAATATTTTATTTTATTTTTTTTATTTATTTTTTTTTCAATCTTGATAAACACTCTATTTTTTTGAAAAGATGCACACGCTTATTTTTTTTTTTTTCATATCTCTAAAGGACTCGTTGTCACACCGTCAGAATGCACGCCACGCTTATAATACAAGTAGCGCACGCCGTCTTTCTCTATGGTGTAGGTGACCATTTTGTTTCGCACCACTTTGAAGTTTCTATTTACAGCAATGAGAGTTTTTCGTTGGCGAAGAACATCCAAGAAGTCGTCTGGTTCCTGAGGGTTTTGTTTCTTCTGTACGCCTTTTGCACTCCATTTTTTGGATTTTCTTTCACCGGTGTCGCTGACTCGATCGTAGCAAATGTAAGTCTTAGGGTTGAGACTTAGGATCCCGTCACCTTCCCACTCCGCTTTCATAAGCCCCGAAGTTCTCAGATCGTGAAGGTACCGTCTCTCACAACATCCGCCGGGCGGCGGACACCATTCTCGCACTCTTTCCGTTTTTGTCTTCACGAAAAGCTCTAAGTGATCGTCGCACACCGCTGTCGGAAGCCACTTTCGTTTCTCTCTGAAGTACGTCTCTCTCAGGCGAGGTTTGACTAGGTCATCCAACGTGTCACCGCTGAGAGCCATGTAAAGACTGTCGGTGTCCATTTGACAAAGGGCATAATCGCGCCGATCGACGAATCTATCCAAGAAGTCGTATGTGAACTCTAACATTTTCAACTTCGCGTACTGGTATACCATGAACCCTATTTGAATAGGGAGGTTGTTCTTGACTGTTTTCGGTTGTAGTTCGACTTCAAACAGATCGGAACTCAACTCGGACGCCTTTTTGAAGCGCCACGAATTGGCCAATAGTTCGAACTTCCGACTGTCAGTGTATCTCACCGCCGTGTGTTTTTCTTTGTTGCAGATTGTTTTACCGTACGTAGCGTTTCCCATTAACTTGTAACAGTCTGACAGAATTTTCTCGTTCTCGTTCACGTCGCCACGTCTTCGCGCCGCCGTTACTTCGTCCGCGAAACCGGCAAAGGAGCGTTTAGGTAGGTATTCTACCACCAGCTGCACTTTGGTGACTATCAAACCGTGCTCTAAATACCACTTGAGAAGCGGCGTTCCCAAGAGAATATTTTTTCCGTGGTAACTCCCTATCAGACATCTCTGAGGCGTGTTCAACAGCTTTTCTTCCTGCGCAAAGTCTGACATGTGAGGGCCTATGTCCGATTTTGAAACGGTCGCGTTCTTGAAAACGGGGGTCATTTCTTCGAAGTAGTCTCGTAGGTGAGGCGGCGTAGTGATGTCCACTTGAACTAAACCGAACATTTTCTCCTCTTTCACAGCGGAAAGGATGTCGCTCTCGCTCATCGCGTTTCGAGACACTTTCAAAGCGTCAACCTTCCAGCGTTGTTGGGAGGCCTTGACCCGCTCATCTCGACGCTTCATCTCTCGCCATTCGCACTCCCACACGACGACCAGCTTGTGACCTAGCGCTTTCAAGTAAGCGCTTACTCTGGTCGTTCTGTCGCGTCTCTCCTCTCTCAGTGAAGCGCACTGATATCGGTGCGACGGTATGCACTCGTGAGCGTGGAACCAACACCCGTGAAACTGGAAAACCGTATTAGAGGCCGCGTGAAACCCGTCCACGCGAATTCTCCGACAGCCTACAACCATCTCGCCCCCGTTCAAAGCATGGCGCAGTTTCACGTCGCGGTCGTGCTCTACGAAGCGTAACCACTCCAAAGCGCTGTGAGAGTTTCTTTGCCTAATTTCGGGCTTGAACTCGGTCTCGGGCCGTCTCACCGCGTAATAGCCCGTGCAGTGCGCTTCGCTCATGCAGCGCAAGTACAGAGAGTTAGCGTCTAGTCCTAGGATGTGTTGGCACGGTCTCGCTTCTTCGCCGTACTTGTGCTCCCTTATCTGCGTGGTGCCCTTCTCGTGAAATCTATGGAAGATGATGGAAGGACCGCCGACTAGATTTTCTTTGATCAGAGCGTGGAGGACGGCGTCGAACTGGGGGAACGTTGTGAACGCGTCTTCTAGGTTTTGGAAGAGGAACCGTAAAGTCAAACCAGCGAGAGAAACTCCGTCTTTCAACATGTCAATGCCGCGATCTTGGAAAAATTTAGCGTGATTTTTCAGAGCTTCTATGAAAGGTTTGACGTCTTTGTTGTTGTAGTGGATCAAGTAGTCTTCCATAGTTTGCATCTTCTCGTCGGACCAAACTTTCTGACATGCGGCGTAGTCGGATTCGGACATTTTGACGCCCGTCAGCTCGCTGTCGAAAGCCGATCTCGGTGGCAGCGTTCTGTTTGCCAGTTTCCTGGTAGACGTCATCCATTCGTAAGGAAAGTGACCTTTCTCTTCGTTCCTGGTGAAAGCTCGCAAATAGGTCGCGTAGTTGTAACCGGGTGCCAAATAGTTGACTACGTCCAAGAAAACCGTGTGCTGTGTGTAAACCGCCAAGTATTGATTGCTTCTCTTTATGACGCTGAATTCTTGGTTTCTTCGGTCTCCGGAGGCGAAGAACGAGTGAAGGCGTATTTTGATCAGGTTCAAGTCGTAACGCCCCGAGTTGAAGCCCACGACTGGAGCTTGACGGATGTATCTCAGAAGACGCTTCTTCAGTTGAACTAACGGGTGTCTGGTCTGAGCCGCAGCGAAGCCGCCTGGAGAAGGGGTGAACGTCGCCTCCTCCAGCAGGAGAGCTTCACCTATCGCCGCATCTAACTTCGCTAAGGTCGGTCGGTAAAGTTCTAGCACAGCTTCTCCGATGACTTTGGCGTTCTCGTTTATGTGATTTAAAACTCGGTCCAACAAGGGGTCGGAATCTGCGTCGGATTCTCTGACGAAGCAGACGGGCCCCTCCCACCCCGGAAAGTCGGATGCGACGCTAGCCGACAAAGGGACGTGATCCCACAGCAGGGACACGTGTTCCGTCGACGGTTCTTTGCACGGTCTGAAGAAAGCCTCGAAATCGAAGGCGATCTTGTAAGGGTAGATTCCGGAATGTCCGTCGGGGGGAAAAATGGAGAAGTCTGCTAGCGCTTCGAAAATCGTTCTCGAATTTTGGTAGATGCCACCTACGTAGCGCAACTTGACTTGTCGGCAAGAGGAAAGCTGGTTCCTGTGTCTCTTCAGCAAGAACTCGGTGGTGAACGCCGCCTTACACTTGCAACATTCGTATATGCCCGCGTACGCGTTGAAGTCCGTGACGAGAGAGACGTGCAAACCGCCTTTCGCCGTCAGGTGTAGGTTGACTTTACCTCGGGCGGCCAGAGTTCTGGAAGGCGGTCTGATCAGAGTAACGCGTCTTCTCAACTTCCGCCCCGGCACTTGACGCGACGCGGTGTAAACCGCTATCTGTACGTCAAACAAGTTCTCTAACGCGGGTAAGTCGCGGATGTTCAGACCCGGAAAGGATTCAGGTGTGGCAGCGGGACAGAACTGACGTAACAAATCTGAAGCGCGCTTGCTGGTGTTGTATAAGTGAAAGGAAATGCAGCGGAAGATGCAGAGGTTGTCCTTGTTGGGAAAATCTAACACGCCGCTTCTCTTTCCAACTCGACCGGCCTGAGTGATCCTACCGCCTATGGGGAATTCCCCCGGTCCCATGTAAACGCAAATGTTCAAATTGGTAGGAAAAAGAACGTGCCACTTGGTGTCAGCGTCGCAAAGTTTCCGTACTTCCTCGCAAGCGACGGTGTTTTCCATCTTTGAGAGGAGCTCTTCCAAAGTTTCTGAATTAGTTATAGTAGGGAGCGGTTGTATGAGAGTTGCGTTGTTCTGGGAGGCGTGAAAGTAGCGCAGTTTGCTCTTGTCTTCTCTGTGTTGTAAGAGTAAGCCTACCGAGAAACCCACTTTGTATCTGAATCTTTGTGTCAAGTGAATGCGACGCATAGTATCTACAGCGTCACTCAACTCGCCGGTTGGTAGCCTGAAGTTTGTTACACTCACGCGAGTCCCGTGCATCCTGACGCCCGTTTGTATCGCAGGCCAATTCGCCGTGAACGTTTCCTCCCCGTTCGGTACAGCACATATGCGCGGAGGGACGGTCACCCCGTCCAGAGATTCGCGTCGACAGGCGATCTTTCGGCAATCGCCTTCGCCGCATAGAGGGCAAAACTTAGGTACTACTCTACAATTTTCTACGTGTCTCTCGTGGTTGTACGGTCTTTTAAACATTTTGAAACACTTTTCGCATACGTACTGTGTCATGTTTTTTTTTTCACTCAGTTACCAACTACTTAGCCGTCTAACTATCTATCTATCTATCAATCTATCTGTCTATCTATCTATCTATTTATCTTTCTGTCTGCTGTCTGTGTATCCGTCTGTCTGTCTCATACAGCGTACGTCAAATGCTGTGTGTGTGTGTGTGTGCGCGCGTGAGCGTTGAGCGTCTCTCATTCCGAATCTATGCCGAGATATTTCAGAATGATCTCTGTTTTGTCATCCAACTCTTTGAGCGCTCTGGCGGACAGCGTCACTCCCTGCTGTGTGGGTTTTTTGTCAGGACCTTCGTACTTGCGCACGTGGACGAGGTTCTTACCGCTGTAGTAGCTCACAGCTGCGTACACTTCGCTCTCCTCATCCAGCACTGCGAACCAGGGGGTGTGATTAGGTTTTCCTTGCGCGGCCGCTGTGTCGCGTATGCGCACCACTGCGCGGATATCGGCGATGCGTGCTATGAGCTCGCGCAGCGCGTCGGCCGTGAAGTGCACTCGCTTGCTTCTGGTCAGAGACGCCTCTTTCACCTGGCCGTCTTTTGTGTAGCGCGGCCTCCTAGACAGTCTAGCCACGTCCTCCCAGATCTCCAGCGTCAAAGCTCCGTCTAAGCAGAACTCTAACCCGAGAGGACGGGAGAAGGTTTTCTCTGCTTCTTCTCGTCCATCTCGTTCTTTTTCTTGTATTTTTCTCTTCTTACTAGGCCTTGTTGTTCTGGAACTCACCTTAGAACGTTTCACACCCGCAGGATGAGTAACACCATCAGCGTGAGCTGAATCAGCAGCAGAACCGATAGCAGGAGCAGCGTCAGCGCTGGTGGTATCCGAGGCCTCGTTGTTGGAACAGCGCAGCCACACGCCGTCGGTGCTGAGTGTAGCGGTAGAAGATGAAGCGCCGCCGCCCTCGTAAGGTGGCGGTGAGGGCAGTCGCCACGGACCGGACGGGACGCTACTAGTGGAGGAAGTGAGGTCGAAAGGTCGAAGAGGGAAGCCGAAAAACGTACCGCCCACCCCTTTCCCTTCGGGTTGTTCGTACGCCTCGTCGTCAGCGTCGTTCTCTGTCTCACCCTGTTGCTGCTCCTCCTCCTCTTCTTCTCGGTTTAGGGGCTGAGTGTCCGAATAGCTGTCACTCTCAGCGCGAGCGGCGTCGAGGGCGTCAGTCGATGTAGTGGTGGAGGAGAGGGGCTGTGCAACGTGCGGCAGGTCATCAAAGTCATCAACAGTAGTGGGGAGGTAAAAACCCGGTTGCCAGTACTGCGCTGTGCCAGGAGCGTTGTCGTCAGTAGTAGTAGCGGTAGCAGCAGGTGCAGCAGAAGCAGCAGCAGCAGCAGCAGGCGCAGCAGCAGACGCAACAGTAGCAGGCGCAGCAGCCTCAGCAGGCGCAGTGGTAGCAGGCGCAGCGGTAGCAGGCGCAGCGGTAGCAGGTGCAGCAGCAGCAGCAGCAGCCGCAGCAGGTGGGGCGGCAGTAGCAGCGGCAGCGCGCTTAGCAGCAACGTGTACCGTCGCGAGTGTAACAACGTCGCTAGCACGACGACTACTACCAGTAGTACTACTACTACTACTACTACTACTACTACTAGTACTACTACTGCTACTACTACTGCTACTACTACTACTACTGCCGCGAGCGCTCGCTACAGCGGGAGGGTGATAAGACCAAGCGGCTGCGGCGGTAGTCTCATGTTCAGTAGCAAGAGGAGGCACTGACGCTAAACGAGCGCTGTTCCGCGTAGTCTTCTTGTTCTTGAACGACGCTAGAAGTTGTCTTTTGCTCATGGTGGTGACTGTAGAGAGCAGCAAAAGAATGAGTGAGTGAATGGAGGTTTCCAGACCCCTTATATACGCCTTCTCGCTTCTAGAGCTAAGCTACTTACTGACCCTGTTCAGCTGCCGCCGGCTGGCCGGCGGCCATTCACAAAGAGAAACAAAAGACATAAGGCATGACGTTTTCAGCTGGATCCCTTTCCCCCCTTTTGAGAGATCGACTGTCATGAGCTAAGCCGCTTACCACCCTGTTCAGCAATTCAACGCGCATTAGCTGTATAAAGGATTAAGCGGTTGCTGCCGTCGACTGACCGGCGGCCATTCACAAAGACATAAGGTATGACGTTTTCAGCTGGATCCCTTTCCCCTCTTTTTTTTTTTTTGAGGGATCCACTGTCGTGAGCTAAGCCGCTTACCACCCTGTTCAGCCATTCAGCGCGCGTTAGCTGTATAAAGGATTAACGGTGATGAGCTTAGAGTGTGTATACAAAAAAAAACTACAGGAGGCGTGTGGCGTGAAGCAGGACCCCCCTAAGACGAACGTGTCTGTCTGTGAGTTGAGGCGTGTGCATGTGGTGAGCGACTTAAGTGTAAGACAAAAAAAAAATCACCACCTCCTGCCGTGGTGAGTAGACCGGGCCGGCCAGGCGGCGGCCGGCTAGTTCAATAGGGAGGGGTGACAGCTGACTAAGGCTGTGCATGAAAAAAATCCGATTTTCACCTGACCTCTGACGTTTGTTACAATGAATGTCAGAGGGAGGGAGACGTCCTCAGGTAGGGGGTAGGAGGTAAGGCTAATGGATGAGGAAGAAACACCGTTTTCAGCTGGTCTCCACGGATAGCGATGACACACCCCTCGTCATCTAAGCTCTTAAGGAGCGGAGCGGCTGAAAAAGCGTCATGCGGACAGGTCGCTACACAGCTGGAGTGCTGTTGGAAATGGGATTAAACTCCCTCTGTATAAAAAGCTCTGATTTCTGTTGGAAAAAAAACATATCGCCTCTGACCACAGTAACGTCTACTACCACCACCGCCGCCACCACCGCCGCCGCCGCCGCCGCCGCCACCGCCGCCGCCGCCGCCGCCGCCGCCACCGCCAAGACGAGACGAGATGGCTCAAGCTATTCCACTTTCAAGCTCGCCTTCACCGCCTTGTCCACCTGAAAAAAAGTTAATGCGGCTTGACGACGTGAGACGCGCGAGGCAGACCGATGGGGAGAACAGAGAGGTAGGACAGCGGCGGTTAGCCTATAGCGACGCCTTGCTTCGTCAACTAGGTAAAGAGTTGAGCGGCTGTTGGAGAGAGTTGGGCAGTAGCTTAAAAGTTACCGCCGCCCGTATGGATGCTCTAGTAGAGCGCAGTGTCAAGACACCGGAGGAGCTGTGTACGGCGATGTTCCGAGTCTGGTGGGGTGAAACCCCGCATCGTCATAGATGGGGAGAGCTCGGTCGCGTCTTCACCCGCATTAGACGCGTGGAACTGTTGGCTCAGTGGATGTCCCTTCTCCACAGACAGGGGTTGGATTTCGAAAACCCCGACTCGCGCGCGATGCATAAGCACTTGGGCACCCTCGGCAGACGTCTAGGTAGCAGGTGGAAAGAGGTGGGGGACCATTTAAAATTGTCGCCTGAGAGGTTAGATAAGATCGCTGAAGAATGCGAATACGGAGGAAGTCCCGCTGAGTGGGCCTTCCGAGTGTTGAAAATGTGGCAAGATGAAGCTGACGGTGCCGGCGGTACACCTTTTGAACTCCTTCGAGTGTTGACTGAGGACATGGGAAAGTTTGACCTCGGCATCACGATATTACTTGACTTTATCAAGCAAGAAACAACGAGAACGACGGACATGTGAATTGTTGTGTTTTATTTTCATACGTCTTCTTTATTAGTAAGTAAAAAAAAAAAAATATCATAACAATTAAGAAGCGCGCCCTCTTAAAGTGTCACTTCCTCCAGTCGCAGCTGATCGCCTCATCGAAGCACGTGATAAACAAAAAAAAAACCGAAGAGACACGCTTCTTCCTCTCGAGAGGAAGAAGCGTGTCTCTCGATTGAAATCTTTTTCTTTTCTTTTTTTCTTAAAAGAGACAAACGCCCCTTAGAGTGCCCCCCTACTCCCCTAGAGTGCCCCCCTCCCCCCTCCCCCCCCTCCCCCCCACCACCCGCCCCATGCATCCTAAAAGCGCCCCCCTCCCCATGCATCTTAAAGGGGCCCCCCTCCCCCCCTCCCCTCCCCTCCCCCCCTTATACACTCTAAAGAACGCTTCTACCTAGTTCAATAAGTCACTTCCAGTCGCTCGTAAAACAATAAAAAATGAAAAAAAAACAAAAAAACTTATATCGTAGTGTTTTTTATTAGTTTACCGAAAAAAATAAGAGACTCGCCTCCTCCTCTCCTTCTCCTCCTCCTCCTCCTCCTCCTCCTCCTCCTCCTCCTCCTCCAAAAAAAAAAGATATCACATTTTAAAGCCCGTGACCCCTTAAAGACGCTCATCTCTTCATTAAGTCGCGTGACGTCACTTCTTCTTCTGGTCACGTGATCAATCAGGTCACTTCCGGTCACGTGATCCTCAATCAGGTCACTCACTTCCGGTTGGCCATTAGGTCATGTGACGTCACTTCCGGTCACGTGACTCATCAGGTCACTTCCGGTCACGTGATCCTAAAGTAGGTCACTTCCGGTCCCCTAAGTAGGTCATATGACGTCACTTCCGGTCCATAAGTAGGTCATATGACCTCACTTCCGGTCACGTGACCAAATGGCGGCCTCTGATTGGCTAACTAGGTCACGTGACCTCACCACTAATCCCCTAAGTAGGTCACTTCCGGTCACGTGACCAAATGGAGGCCTCTGATTGGCTGCAGGTCGATTGAGTAATAAACAGTACTTAACTATAGTCCCGTTCCGATACATACTATACTACTGTCCTACATTACAGTACATTCATTCATTTGGCACAACTTGACCATTCTAATTAGACAGTATCTCGGCTTGTCCCTGTCATCCACTCCTCCTCGCCTCCCCCTGCATCTTTCTTTTCTGGCTCCAGGGAACCCTTTGTGAGTTAACTTTAAGTTTCTTCTTTTTGGCACAACATATAGATGGTATTGGGTGCCTCTCCCCACCGCTGCACGGCGATCTGCTTTGAAATGCACCACTACCACTACAAGAGATATACCCTGCACAGACTTCTCATACACATCCTACCATGGTAAGCTTGAAAGAATTTGGCGTTGAAGAATAATGTAAAACAATTAATTGCTAAGCTCAACACAATCTATGCTAAGAGTTCATTTGGGAACTTCCATTCAGAAGAAGGACATTCTCATTAAGATCGCTAATGAAATGCTAAACAAAATAATTATAAAGACAAGGAATGTATCATATTTTAATTTAAATACAGTTTGATACAGTTTGTAAATTGTGTAGAATTTCTCAATTCAATCATAGGTCAATATAACAACATTCATGATGTTAAAGTAACAAAGTATTTTTTCCGATCTGTATAAACAGACAGCTGAAGGCTTGAAATTGCCAATATGCATTTATCTCAGCAATACCTCACTTGACTGTGGATCAGGTCTTTTTGAACCGTGATCATAATAAAGGTCAGCAGCAGTTCATCCGAAATGACAAACATATGATATGCCATAGACTTAATAAAATGCCTCACGCCAGTAAGCAAATCCACATCAATCAAAGTTAATACAAATGTCACACCAACGTGACAGGTGGTATCACATTTATCAAGCATAGTAGATTAATGTCTGTCTACTTTTGTACCTTAAAAAGGCAACAACAAATAATCTCTAACTGGAAGTGCGGCGTTTGAGGATCGCATACAAACACAGTTTAAATGCAACTTGTGTTTCTACATAGAGCATATGCTATTTTCAAGATTCTGGGACTTTTCATCTCATTACATGGATTTATACATTAAAGGAATACTACTTATATTTTCTAGGACATAGATGGCATAAATGATAATAAAGCAAGTGACAGACATGGAAAATATAATCAGCATCAAAAGGTCTAAGTCACAATTAATTACTGTTGTAATGGGCATTGTTGTTTGCCATTTTCAGAATATTTATTCAGCGCAGAGCACAACAGCAGCCTATCTTTCCCATGTCTTACATCAGCCTGTTATATAACCTACACTGGGGCCCTGTACTTTTCCTTTTCTCAATCTCGTGGTCACCACAGGCGCTCTGGGTGTCAGGTCCCAGTCTGGGACACTCTGAGAGGGTGGTGCCGCTCTCTGTATTCTTAACCTATTTCTGTATTCCCTACTTTTGGGACAGTTCTCTGTCATCCCTTTCATGTTGGCTAAGGTTTTCATTCTTGATTTCAATATAATATTATCTGGACTGCTGGACAGCTTTGTCTAATTTGTTCCAAATGTACGCCCCTATATTACGGTGCAAAGTTAGATTAGTCAGCACTTGTGGTATCACTTTCCAGGCTTGGATGATAAGAAGTATAAAGATCTTGTAAAAGTTCAGAACCCTAAAGACATAAGCACAACAACATAGTGCGTTCCCCACCCCCTCCTCCTCTCCTCCTATCCGATAGATAAAACTAATATCCATCTCATGCATGATTTATAATGCCTATACCACCTGTACACTATGTCAGGAAAATGCAGACACTCCAGAACGACGCCCTCCGACTCAGCGAGGGTATCAGAGACCCCAGAGGTGTCGACATTAATGCGCTTCATACAAGGAACCGTGTCCCAAAGCTACTCCCGGGAAGGAACCGGTGCCTACTCACGCACCTACACAAGATGACCAGAAACCAGGACAACATTATCCTCCCTGTTAGAGTGCTGCGTGGCAACAACCAGGTGCGACTGAAAGTAGCTAGGTCGAAGAAAGGTATCTTTGACAAGAGCCCACTATACCGTGGTGCCCCCCTATGGGACGAGCTACCAGGGGAAACCCAACGCCTGCCGTACAAAGACTTCATTAAGAAACTCAAAACCTAAACCCTTGTAGTGGTGTCTAAGACACCCTGGATGGACTCATGTGATAACTAACTGTCGATTTGTAAATAACTAAATCTGTCTGTTTTCTTCTAGCAGACATATTACTCTCATCCTTGGCTATTGAATGAAAAAGTTCCCATGTAACATTTTTAATATGCCAATGAAAATATCAATAACAACAACAACACCAGGGTATATCTACTTGACACACTAAACATCAGTATTAATTTTAATAGGCCAATCAACATCAACCTGGGACATATCACATTAGTCCCAATTATACCAACACATAATATAGTGAGGAAACACCTGTTTCCTTTTGTTGAATTATTAGGCTTTAATCTAAAATGTACGCATTTGGACTACCCCCCCCCCCATGCGTACATACACATTTAACTTTTAACCCCCCCCCCCGATAAAATAAAGGAATCTTATAAAATAATTTGAGGAAACTTTGTGTTAATAGGTGCGTATGTAGGCGGAGGAACGGAGAGCAGCTCCTCTTTGAGAATATTTATCTTTTAAACCTTTAAGGACGACGTAATGCTTTAATGCACCATGCCCTTGGTGGGCACAATGCATGAATGCAGCCCTAGTGAGTAATTCGCCAGTGCCAGGGCTGGTCAAGCTTAGAGTCAAGTTATATATTGCCATCTAGGGGGGGGGGCATTGTGCAGATAGGAGCTCGGGGTCATAGTGAAAAAAGGTCCTCAGCAAAACTTGATAAGCCTCCCTGATGGGGTGATCAGAACCAAATTGATATGACCATTTAACCACCATTTGCGATTTGTTGGGAGGAGGGAAGGGCATTTTGCAAAAGCAGAACTTAATGGCCCGGAGGGGGGGGGGGTACTTATGGCTAGTTGGTAGGAGAGGGGGTCAAAAAATATGTCATGTTTGGAAAATCGATAAGAACATTTTCAAAATGTTGTTGGATAATTGGACTAAAAAGGTACCAATTTTACTATGAAATGACCAGAAAATCGGCCCCATGCGTACACAATGCGTATGCCAAAATGGGCCTAGACCCCCCCACCCCCCCTATACGCATCTGTACGCATTTTGCCTAATCCCCCCCACCCCCTCTTCATGCGTATGTGATTAATGGACGGCCCCTAACACGTTCTGCCAGTACGGTCAGGGGAAAAATATACAGGTTATGTACATGTAATATTTTTGATTTTGCAGTGTGTATTTATTTCAAAAGATGATTTTCCAAATACAACAATCAAAAAATAATGTGATCCATTATAACATATCAAGTTGTAATGCATCATATCAGTAGGGACTAGTGCCCTATATTAGTACATAGCTGATCAACATGACAAGTAAGTAATCAATATGATAGTGGATTATGTATGCAGAAACTTAATTAGGTTTCTATATTTCCCCGACACACAGATGTACGGACAGCATTCTCCCATAGTGTTACAGGAGTGTAATATGTGCAAGTGTTCCTTTTGTGTTGGTTCCTCATTGTTATATGACTACTATGTTGCCTCTCTCAGGTGCAACACCGGCGAGTCCAGCCGTAGTTCAGGTTTTCATTCATAGACCGAGCATACATACATATAACAGTTATCATAATATGAGACAGTTCCTACTTTTAATCTCATTTAGGTGACTAATAGGGTGGTTGAGCCACTTGGGATTTAATGGCAAAAAGGACGTCACATTTTCCATGGGGGTTTCCTCACCATGGAACTATACAGGTACTAGCATTCTGCAGCTATATTTTTGTCTTGCTGGTTCACTTCCTCTTTTTGGGTATATGAGTTCTTCGTGAAGAGCTATATTATGAACAGCAAAGAGGGCATTTGAGGACCAGGAGTTTCCAAGTATAAATGTAAAATACAATGTACAACAATGATAATTTTACAGTTATCTAATTACAGTTTAGAATAATTTAGATTGCGGAAATTTGCAAGGTTTGCATCATATTCAGTGTTCAATGAATCATCACATGGTTTGGCTAGCAGGCTTATTTTACTAATTTTCTGAGCTTGTTTTTGAAGATGTGGATGCTTTCAGTCAGTTGGGTGTCTTGGCTTAGTTCATCCCAGGCCAAGCTTCCTCGGTATAGGTGGCTGCATTTGTACTTCTCTCGCTTAGGTCTCTCAGTTTTTAGTCCATGGTGGACTTCATCGAACGCTTTTCTTACGTCCAAGAAAGACGCCATTGCAACTTGGCCTCTGTTTCTTGCATTGTAGAGGAAGGTGACCGACTGTAAAGTAGCAGTGTTAGTATTGATTAGTCCCCATATCCATACACACTTTAAGGTCCAGTGGAATGGGTAACATATTGGTTGGAGCCACAGACCAATATATGTTTACAATAGGTCTAGCTGCAGACTGAACGGACATCTGGCTTCCCCTGCAAAATGCAAAGGCCTCCATAGCACGGCCAGTGCCTACACCACTGGACAAGTAGACAGGGATTATCACACACAATAGGGCTCTGTGTGCTAGGCATACACTACCAAGAACGTGGACTGAGAGTCCAGACACCGAGGGGAGAAGGACATTAAATGATTCATGGATTTCCCTGATAGCAATTACTATATATATGCATTGAGCTGTTCGGTGATCTGTCCCTTCACTAATGCGGGAGTTAATGTACATTAGCACTAATTGCTATTTTAACCAGTTACAAAATAAAGTGGCATAATCACCGAACGTATCCCAGTCACAATTCTAGTACTCGTACAGTCTACTATGTGGTTAAGTGTTGGCGGTGAGACTGCCCCTTTAATATGCAGTTATTACAGGATTTCAGGAAAATCCTTTTTTGTAGCAGCGTCCTGGTGTGCACCATCAGGTTTCATCTAAACCATTGTGCCTATATAAAGGGGGCGTTTCTATGGTGCTTCAGTCGACCTTTGTACTTCTCTTTAAGCCTGTCATTTCCTCTTAACTTTCTTGTGAAAATCAATCTCACTTGAAACCATAGAATGCCACTTATAGTGCTTCTAGCTTTTAACATTAACATCACCCACAATATATAGGTCTACTGTACTCATGTATGTCAGATGTCACCCCTTCACCACTAGATTTCTGATAATTCAATGCATTTTTGTGTAATATATTGGCTTACAGGGTGGAAAGGATTAACACCCAAGAAACCAAGCAGTAGTTCTATATGATATATAGTTTGAAACCATGTCATAGCCCCAGACTATCTATGATGAAAGCGTGATAATCACAGACAAAGAGCGAGTTTTTGTTCTATCGTTTTACACAATTATCGTTGATGGTAAATCCCATGGGTTTAAAGCATCCTTTATTCTGTCTGTATACTGTCTATGTGAAGAGTCTGGATGCAAAACGACATAAATGCCATTCTAAGAATAGGGTTAAAAATCCGACAAAAATGAAGAATTAGGGACAGATAAATATAAATTTCAAACAATTTTCCCAAGATTTACTATTTTTCATATCATTAGGACTTACCCAGTATACACTCTGTTACCAAAGTATAATAATTGACCCCGTGGTGCTTTTACAAAAAGCACTAGGTATACCCAGCTAACAAAAAAACGTTATCTGACGTTACAATAACGTTTTCTAAAGGTTTGGTAAACGTTATAGAATGACGGAAATATGACGTTATCTGACGTTAAAACGTTGACTCCAAATAACGTTATAATAACGTTATACAAAAACGTTTGAATGTGTAACGTTATGACAACGTTATTTAACGTTTTTTTTGGTTTTGAAAAGATCTAAAACTCGAATTCACAGTGCATGTGGTCATCTATGGCTTATACTCCGCTTAGGTGATGACGCTATTGTCCTCACTGTAAGTTTATTTTCTTATACTCCGCTCAGATGTTGAACCTATTGTTCTCACTGTAGGTTTAATCTCATATTCCTCTTCTGCCAGCCTGAGCGGAGGTTTTTAACTGCTGACCGGAGGTTTTGTAGCTGCCGTCCGGAGGTTTTATCACATAACCTCCTGAGGAGGTTTTTGTGGAATCTTTGTGATGGAAAACCTCCTTGGACCTGTGGTATTTGCTGTAAAACCTCCGAGGCGTTTTCTAGCTTATACTCCTTCCTATATATATGCTGACAGGTTATGATATACATTATGATGATGAATTAATGATATTTCTATGATTGAAACAATTTAGGATTTGGTATGGGATTCGAACCAGCTATACTCAGTATAGCTGAAGACTACTATAGTATATGCTAGCTATGTATGGCGTTTTTTCATGGGTCTACCACAGAGCCCAATGGTGCAGTGGATAGGGCGTAGGAATGGTGACCAAAAGGTCATCAGTTCGATCCGGACCTTTTTTTTCTATTAAACTTGTTCTATAGCTTATCTTTTATCAAAACAAGCGAGTCTAGAAAAAAACATCTTAATCATAGGCGCCTGTCTATGATAGGTCAAAAGTAATTCGATTTATTTCTTTTTTCCCCCCAGCAAACACTTAAAAGAAAAGTAGGAGGTCTCGAGCTACTTTTAAATAATCGAATTTCGGAAAATAAAGTCATCTCTCTAAACTAAACCAGGATACCATGTATACTGTGAGTAATATTGTCTCGTGCAGAATATAGTAATTTTGGACACTTGAAAATTAAAAATGATAATAATCTATAAACTGAAAGGTATTCTAAAGGTGGTTCCCCATATGGCTAATCACAGAGCACCCTCTGTGGCGCAATGGAATTGATGTAGAACTTACACCCTGGGGTTGTGAGTTCGCTGCTTGAATGGTCCACAATTTTACCAACAGCTGGAAATGTACGTTATCTGCACAGAAAGTGGCGCAATGCATGCGTTTCTGATTCTAGACAGTTACCTTATGTTAAGGAGAATATAATTATACCATTTTCTATTGACCAAAATGTCTTCTTATGCTTATAATAAGATATAAAGGAAAATATTAAAAGTAAGGTACGGAACCAGTAAATATTTTATGCATAGACACATAGGTCTGCCTCTGTGGCCGACCTGTTAGGGTGTAGCGCTTTATGTAGTATGCTTTACAGACCTGGGTTTGAGTCCCACTAGATGCAGGGTTTTAAAAAGATTATCATTCACAAAACCGCCTCCGGCAATTTGGCAGCTAGCATATCCACTGTGGCATAGTGGTAGTTCGAATTTTATTCTGTTATTGAGAGTTTGATCTGTCAATAGTCACGGCCAAAACTAATCAAAACATATAATTTACATAATTATGATGAAAAAGAGATGTATAATTATTCCTATCACCTTTGACTTGGATTGTGAAGTGGTTTTCAAAATGCACCAATGGGGAATCGATCCGCCGCCTCTGGCATTGAAAGTGGGGCCTCTACCTCTACACCGAATCTACTGACTCTAGCTACCCTCCTAAATGTCATACTTATGTTCAAAGTGGCGTGTTGGTGGACCCATTTACAGGTATTTTATCATATATAACAATATATTTTATTAATACATGACTATGGGATTTTATACAGAGATCACTGTAGCCTAGATCTATTCAATTTCTAACGATCCTGGATCCATATAAGCAGGGATTCAGCTATATCGGGTCCCTGTAGTGGGGTCGGGTTCCAGGCTATGGTTTTGGTTCCTAGTAGTTAATTGGGTTATAAACTATAGCCCTATGAAACGTTAAATAACGTTAAATAACGTTATATTTACAAACGTTTTAGGTGAACCATATACAAACGTAAAAAAACGTTTTGCATAAAACGTAAAATAACGTTACACTTTGAAACGTTTCAGAACGTTAAAAAACGGTTTTTGTTCACTGGGTATGCTTCAATTCTGGGATGGAGATATGTCGTTTTGCACCAAAACTCTTAAAATCTTTAAGATGTGGTTTTGACTATGTAATACCCATGTAAAAATAATCATGTGTACATGTGTGTCTTAAATAAGTTACATGATGTAGACATCATTATCTATATGCTATATGTACACAATGTAATTTAGATGGCCATGGCTGACATTAATCTGATCTAAATTCAATTCAATTCAATTCAATGTTTATTTTAATGAATATACAGTCTCCAAATGAATGCAGACATCAAGTATATACTCAGCCGGACGAAGAAGGCATATATATTGTTCATAATTGCTTGACTTCTATATAGACACATATTTTTCACAATGCCATCCTTTGGTTTAATGAACAAAGAACTAAAGAATTCTTTGGGATGATATTACTTATAGGGGATGGGGAGGGGGTGAGTGATGAATGGATGATAACTTATTCACTAACAATCACTTTTTAATGCCATGTTTGAATGAAAAACTTGCTGAAGTGCGGCCCAAATCAAGCTGCCCGATTTGGGCTCAGATCAGTTTCAGAATGGGCTTTCTGTTTTGGGATCAGTTCAGTTTCAAAGTGGGCTGCCTGTTTTGGGTAAGCCTACCGAACAGTTTCTAAGCAAGCTGCCTGCTGGTTGGGCTTGGAGAGGGCAAACTTGTGTAGTAGTTCTGATCATTGAAGCACCAGATGTGGCCGGGGCCACACCGTGTTTACTACTATAGCTACGTTACAGTGGCATATCTTGATGTCTTGGTGGGGTACCCTAGTGTTATTTCCAGTCTTACTAACTAAGACTAAGGTAAGTTAAGGTGCACTTGTCCCATATGCCATACAATGGCACTTGTTAGTACCACATTGACCCGATCTTAGACTTTTGCTAGGTTTGGACAGTGCTTCTTGTCCAGATAATGGGGGAGTCTGGTGGCAATTCTCGAATACTCTCCCATCATGCTTGGTTACTGCTTTCTAGTCTGGACAGTTAGACTAATGACCTAATCACACAACATTCAGTTTATAATATTATTCAGGAAGCAGCACTGGCCTGTGTACTATCTGTGGGCCACCTAGCCCCACATCCCCAGCAATCTACTAAGTCAGTATGTATGCACAGTAGCATGGCCTAAAGATGTGGACAGCACTCAGATACTACCACTGACTGTTGGCGTCAGCAGTGTTGACACAGACGTGTAGGTTAGTCTGCGGCCTTGTTCACTGATATTGGCGTAAGCTAAGATTTCTTGGATAATCAATAAAATGGTCTTGTGGAAAGGTGGAAGATGAGCTTGCTGAACAGTGATAGTGTTGGCAGACCTAATCAGAAGTCAGAGAACTGCCCTCTGCAGGCCACTCAAATGCCCTGGTGGGGAGGCCTACATTATGAGTTCACATGAACTGAAACCCTGAGGGCATCTTTCCTTAGGTAGGCAGGTACAAAGAACATTGTGTAACTCACATACAATCGACGTCAATCAGGGCAGTACATTCTGAGTATGACTTTCTTTTTAGCAATGATGAAATGAGATGGTCACAATATGGACTTCAGAAGAAACAGAAGGGTTGACTGTTGATTCATTTGCTGTTCAGACAGCTTATGGCTTACTGTTCACTAAGGATTAACTGGTGTCGTCATCTATACCATAATATTGGAAGATGAACTGATGGTAGCATTTTGTAATACATAGAATAAATCACCATATAAATAGGTCAAACTTCTAATAACTAACGGGTTATGTATTGAAGTAACCTAGGATAGAATATTAAATGGGTAGAGACAAATTATCAATTATTAAGCCCTTTGATCCAAAGCATTTACATAAATAAGTGCCTCATTCCCCAGAATTTCCTTGAATTTTGCTAAAAAGGAGAAAGAAAAGGTGATACCATGTAGAATATGATCAAAGAAGATGTTTAATGTACAGGCAAATGCCCAATCGAGTACTGTATATGTTACGTTAATTATATTAAAAAGCAGGGAATTTATCAAAATATCCACTCTATGATTTGCTGTCTATACAACCATGGCGCTCCCCCATTATTGATGATGTCCTTATGTCTATAAGTGAAACAAAGCGGCCTCTGCCGATTACTGAATACAGTTGATCTCAAAAAACGTTATACAACATTTTATAACGTTATATAACGTTTCTCTAAGGCTCCTTACTATGGCATAACGTTATATAACGTGTTTTCTTTTGTTAGCTGGGTTAGTATCCTTAGACTAATATGTGCTGGTCTCTCCACGTCGCCTAACTGGGCAGTTTCGCCTTACCTGGGCAGTTTGTTAATTTCCACTTCTGACCAATTTCGTTAAAATGGTCCACATTATTATTCTAAGATACATAAAATATAGGGAATGACCAGAAAGCTAAGGTATATCTGAGAAACAAAACAAAATCTAAAAAAAACAGTACCTTTGTATCAATTAGATGTTTAATGGACATGATATTGTCATGCCGATATCACTACACATAGATGTAGATAGCACCAGAGCTTCCACCAGAAGCCAATATAAATTGTAATTACAGTCTTGTCAGCAGAATTAGGAGCTACGTCCTCCAGTTTTCACCAGGGTGTAGGATGAGGCTGGGGACCTACTGGGAGCTGTCACTGAGAGACACCATTGTATTCTGCAGAATTAGGAGCTTAAGGAGAGGAAGCCGGATACTGTGAAATGAGAGCAGTTCAGGTGCCAGGGGAAGGAGGTAGCTGTGACTGGAGCATAGTCTGATGGTCCCCCCATGTAGAGCTTTGTGTTACAGTTGCCCCAAAAAGATTTAAAAAGAGAGTTCAACCTTAGCGAACCTTAGTCTGTCATCTATATCATTCAATTGTCTTTCTTTAACAATAGGTGTCTGTCCTTAACATTATTTAACATTCAAAAGTTCCCTCCCTCTTCCATGAGTCATCATCACAAAGTTGATTTAATTCATATCCCAGGTCCCAAAAGCATGACGATGTTTCATCTGTGCAATGGTTTGCATGTATAAAGCACTTTAATGATGGTAAACATCACTATTTTTACACTGGGGAAGTAGCAATCCCTACAGGTCTTCCTTACATCACTTTGGAGCAGCCCTGCCTCAAGCAGCAGCCAAGTTCCTGCCAGTGCCAGCTTTTAGAAAGAGCGTCCAGACTCCTTCAGGGCAAGGGAACCAGATAATGGGGGTCATTATTGAGCACTGGGAAGGTTCCAGGTTTGATGTCAATGTACTTTAGTGGTTTACAATACATATTATATATGTAAGTTTCTCACAAAGAGCCGTACGTCTATATATAAATGTATTTTATTATTCACGTTTCCTCTGAGACAGATATCTGGGCGAAATAACTAAATTTATTCACTTTGCAAAATGCTAATCAGTTTTCTCAAAGACAATAATTATGATTAGAGTGACAGTTGCAGTCTTAATCATTAATCAAAATAATTCTATGCATATGCATGTTGTCTCATATATAGGTGAGGTTTGATCAACACTAGAGAAGAGCTTATAATTATTATTTCCAACAGGAAACCTTTGATATAATACTTGATATTGAAACAAGCCGCCATCTTGTAGATGTAAAAATAATTATGCTAACTGGATTCCTGACCTCCAGAAACATTGATTTAGACGCATGAATGATGTTGATATCTGATATAGAATCAGAAGTAGCCATAAAAATGTGAACTATCTGTTTCCTGTCACAAAGTACAAGATGGCCACCAGCCAGAGCATGAGTGACAACTTTTTTCTGCAGGCCCACATATCAATATAACACATGGGACTTGTTTAGCTCCTCCTATTTCTAAGGCCTAACTTGCATACTAATTAAAGGGGGTTAATGGTAACAAATGCCTATAGATATAGCACCGAGTGTAAGGCTAAATCTATGTCATGAATGACCTTGAGCACAGTATAGTGAAGGCACCTTCCCTTCCTGAACCCATTCTGTAAAAAGGTTGTTTTATCAAATACGGCTAACAATTTGATAGTGTACTAGCCTCTCTATTATTTTACCCGGTATGGGCCTCAACTTGCCAATTGATTTAGGTTTTACTATTTTAGTAATAGGCACTACTAGGGCACTACTAGGGCAGTAGGGAAGACCCGGTTGCCTATGAAAAGTGACAGAGACATTTAAGAGTACATTTAAAGCCAGTAGCCCATCCTCTAGCAACCAGGAGGAGAGGGCAAGTCCTGATCATTTATTTAATATGGATGTTTCTCATGAGTGGTCGTCATATGTTTTTTTAAACTTTATGTTCTTGGTTTTTACCGATTTCATGAGGTCGGGCTCAGATAAGATACCTTGGGGTGTATACCTTTACCTCTATATGACCAATCGTAAGTGTGTCAGGGCCAAGAATATGGCATAAATTATTTTATTCTCAGCAAAAAACAATTTTAAACAACATGAAATTTCACAAAAATTAGAATTCTCCTTGCTTTCATGTAGAATACCAATTTATAAATGAAATGTTCTGCGTGTGTAACTGGTCAAATAGATACATTATATTAAGTGTATTAACACCTCTCAGGGCTGCTGCAGGATTCTCTTTTTATTTTTTTAAACATTATTCCCCTTATAGAGGTGTTAGCACATCTAGAATCTTTCTATCTCACACCAGGTATAAACTTAAGTTCAAGGCTAAGACCTGTAGGCTATACTGTAAACTGGGCTTAAACCACTGACTTTATGGAAAGGTAGGTGTTCATACTACCGGTACTGACTGCCCTAGGGATGGATAATTCTCAGGCTCTGGGGGATGGTCCCAAAGTGCAAAGGGGGCAATGGGGGTGGAAGAGATATCCATTTATGGCAAAACAGATGCGACTGTAATTAATGGATGTCCACTTAGGAAGAGTTTGTTACCTAACTGTATTAATTAGCTTAATTGTAAACCCCAAACTGTTTCCAAGGAAGATCTGAAAGGAACGAGAGATGTAGGATAATTCATAATCTAATTTGCAACTTGCAATTATGATTCTTTTTTAAAATCTTTTTTTACCACTGACATGACCACTCCAGGGTAATCTGCTCATAAAAATTGTGATCTAAATCTTCCTAATTGAGAAATGAGAGCCAAAGTTACAAGTAAAATGCTGGTAGTACCAACAAAATAGGATGAGCCTGCACCAGCCTTGTGTATGCCCAAGGGTAACCAGTTTGGTTGGCTTGGGTATACACATAGCTTCGACAAGCTTGCCCTATTCTGCTAGGCTAGGATTCTACGGTGGAATTACTCTGTAGATCCTTGCATTACAGAATGGTAAATGGGTGTCTTGACCACTACTAACTAGAGAAGCTCTTTTGCCAAAAGCCCAGGATATGTAGGATTCATCAGTCGCAGACCTGGGTATCCAAGTTAGATCCTACCTCCCAGGCCCAGGTAGGGTCTAAATGAGAAAATAGTGTCAATGCTGGCCCACTGAGACGCTGGCATGTCCCCTGGTGTGTCACCGCCAGCATGCCTGGATCACCTGGTAGGGTGTTCAGACGGTTTTTAGTGAGTGCAGAAAGGTTGGGTTTTTCATAGAGGATAGATAGGCGGAATCTTAACTAAGATAATGCTGGAAGAATTGTAGCTCTAGCACTATTAAAACCATTTTAAAATGAATTTTCCTTGCAGAAAGTAAAGGGTTTTGACAGGACAGAAGGACCCTCTTTTACTATGCAGTGGATTGGGTCAGAAATAACCCTCCCCTGCCAGAGTGTAGCAGGTGGTGATCCAGGTGCAGTGGAGGGTGACTTACATAGGGAATGTACTACCTCTCAGACAGGATAGCTCCACATATCTGTGTATTATGCTGACTTATTTTCATTGGTTTATTTTGGTTCTCGGACAGTAGATACTAGACAGATATAGAATTTAAATGTGTGGTCACACACTTTTTCCCTCCTAAAATTTAAAGGTGATTTGATGTACTTTAGAAAATATTTTACTGTAGCCCTGATTCTATGAGTCTGAGGAAAGGGTGTGACATCATTAAATGTAGGCCTATATCATGGCTTTCCAAATCAGTCATTTACAAAAATATCAGAGCAGTTTACCCCCGCATAATAGGCATTTTCCTACATAGTGTTTCTGGAGAGCTATTAATTTGCAGTGCCAAAAGTGGGTACTCCACAGGCAGCTTACACTTCCCAGTCCCCACGTACTCATTTAAATAGAATCACTACTCAACATGTACAAATCATTGCAGAAACGTCATATTGTGTAGACTGAAAGCATAGCTTTCCAACAGAATAAGGATACCTATGTTTAGTGTGGTCAATTAGCCATAGATAGGGCATAAGTGCAAAGAGAGGGAAAATGAGGGGAGAGAGCTTGTTGTCCGCGCTGTGTGAGACCACTGTGAACGGCCTACACCTGGATCACCCGCACCCTTGTTCAAGCAACAACTTTACCTCCTCAGACCTGCTCTAACTCTAACATAAACGTAACATTTATGTGACCATCATTTAAAGAGTTTGGATGCAAAATTGTCATGTTATTCTTAGGGTGATATTTTGTGAAAGCTTTAATAGTAATTTGGGCATAATCCTTAATATGTTGGGCCCATAGAGGGTCCATCTGCACTTCACCTTTGAATCACTAGATATTCTACTAAGGAGTGAGTCATAGTAAGTGATGTGACCTGGCTGTTGGGCTAGCTCTCAAGGTTCTGAATGACCAACAATACCGCTAAATGATATACCTCAATCTTCTGAGTTTCTCAGTAGCCTAAATAGTCAAAACTGTTTTAGCGTTATAATATAAAATATATTATTATAATATTATCTCCATTGGCTCAAGCTTCACTTATGGAAGTGGCATTCAACACTTAAAGAATACATAGATAAATAAATAAATCCCACCAAATAAATATAATAAACATTGTATAAAAGTTACATGATAATTTAGATAAATAATCATTTAAGCGCAAAAAGGAAATGAAAAACTCAAGGCACGATGAGGAGGTATTGAAAAGCGGTTCCCTGTAAAATCCCATTTTATAGAGCAGGGAGAACTTTGGGGAAGGTCAGGTTGCCAATCGTTACATATGGTTGTATGCTTTCAGGAATCATGAATCATGGAAGGCAGCACTGCACACATTGGTATTCCATGCTTAATTCATGGTCAGGAGAAGGTATACCAAAGGGCAAGGTGGCACATGAAGAAACCTAGAGGGATGGGCTGCAACGTATAAGGGAATGCTGATGATTACTAAGATACCCCTACATTCATTCTCTTCTATCCCACAACATCAATGAAGTGGGATTTCCACCATTAATACCTCACTCCTGTGAAGAAACAGGTGTAATTTGGAGCTGATCCATCACGATTATATCATCTACAGAATAGAAATAACTGCTTTCTATATGGATAGATAAATAAGTAAATCCCACCTAATACGATCTATCACGATTATATCATCTACAGAATGGAAATAACTACTTTCTATATGGCTAAAGTCGGAGGGCCATCTCTGTCTTAGGTGTACCAACCGGAATTATGTACATTAAAAAGTCATTTTTATGATGCATCCCCTCCTGGTCCCCATAAACCCTCTCAGCCATAATGAAAGTGTAAGGTCCCCATACAGAATGATAGCCCTTACATATCGGTAGCATGAGCGAGGTCGATAAAAGGTGAATCTAGACTGTTGCTGAGGGATGAAGGTGATTGACAGGACTGGTAGCAGTGGAGCTAGTTGGCTTCCCTACTGTCTAGATACATCATGGGTCATGTTGGGGGATTTATTTTTTGTTATATAAGTGGTTAGGCATTGGTGACTGTGGGCATGACTGTCATATACACTATTGGAATGTCTTTGTTTCCTTATGTTTGGAGGATGCTCCAGGCACTGATAGCAGATTTATGATTGAACCATAGAAGAATAAAGCAAGTTGGAGTATAGGGAGGAAAGGTCAAAATGCCTGAGATAAGTAAGGCGAGCTTTATGTTTTATCTAAGTAGATATCCATGATATCAGGATATCAACAGGGCTGAACACATTGTGGTATCTGCAAATAACATTTATCTATTGCTCACCTCTGCTTGCACTAGTCTGTTGGGTTAAAGAACATACCCACAAGGAGCAGTATGATACCCCATGGCTCAAATCTCCAGCTGGCATTATTGAGCATCTCTATCAATTATATATGCTGAGCAATCAATATATGTGGATCCATAGGTCTTCAGATTTCTTCCTATATACAGGATGGACTCTCAAATCATTGGACTTTGGATGTTTATGGACGTTTATTTTCTTTGGGATACAATATCCACAACAGGAAATGCACCTGTGAAGAGACAGCCTTTAAAACTACTCTGTGGTGGGATTTTAGTGGTGATTTCAAGGGAAAATGGACTTAGATCTCACTCAGGCGGTTTATCCACTCGCCCGACACTACATATTTAATAGCTATAGCTCTTTTACTGAAGTACCTTCATTCTACACATCTACTGGTAAGCAGAATCAACCTATACCATTTTGTACCTTATAGTACCGCATGCTACCATGAGCAGATGAGCTAGTCGCTCACATTGATGAGCTGCTTGAGGAGCATTATTGATAATGTAAACCCAACAAGGATAACATCCAATTTTATTTCATTTTCTGTTATTGATTCTGCCATGTACATTGGATCTGCTGCTTCTCTATACTGACTATAATGTCTGAAGAGCATGCAAAGTAGTAGTAGGCAATGGTTTTGTGCCCAAGCACTACTAATATGGGACATTTTATCTTTGTGGCATAAGGGTGTTTGTGGCATAAGGGAATTTGTGCTTCAATGCCACTTTTTTGGTAAAGTGGCCCGTGGTGACTTCCTATGCATCAAAAGCTTTATAGTGTTTTTTAAGAGTTAGTGGCAGATTTATGGCCTAAATACCTCACAAGACCCCTACTCGTCTAAATCCTGAACCAATGGCCGTAAAACTAAGCTTTTATTGTATATATAGATAATTATGTCTTAGTGTAGCCAGCTTAAATAGACTAAAAAGCTTTCCAGTTTTGTATTGAAGTTAAAATATTTACACTTTGAAGAACAATTCTACAATATTTACTAAAATTAGTCATTTTGCTGTAGTGCATCCTATATGATTCATGTTGCACTGAATCATTGCAACAAATTATACCCAAGTTGGTGACCTTAGCACACACACCTTTATAATTGTGATAGAAACTTTGAGGGGCCCTCTTTCAAATACTTTCTCAGAGCTGCATTTTAAGAGCGTATTTCTAAACTTCACATTGAAGGAATTTACCTCTCAAGAAGTACACAAGATCAGAGCAGAACAGCTTCCAACTCTAACTGATCTTGGTTTTGAATAGACACAGGCGCTGAACACAGGGACCCCGCAAGTACACAATGGGGGAATTGATCAAAGGATTCCCCCACAATGGATGCCAATTTGGTTTGAACTATCTACACCATCTGTTGTTATCTATAGTTCTGGTGAAACTTGGTGAGTGAAATATCCCTTTCCCCGACAACCATTCATAATGAAAGAAAATGCCACTGAACGATCTTTTATAACCCACAATGCTGTTTCGATTCAATGTTAGCTTAATTGATAGAGGTACACAGAGAGAAGAGGTAGAATCACTGTAACTCTCAAATGGGAGTCCAGCCCCGATCACTGAGGTAGTTGTTGTAGTTGATTATTTTTATTTGGCATAAGATTCACATACATGGGGCGTTTTTCAACCAATGCCAATGAGAGTTAATCGAGCGATTTTATCTCAAGAATTCATAGTCTAGGACTAGCTTACTCTAAACTTTGTCTATCAATAATCAGTTAGATATTATATTCTAGCCTATGATATAGCCTTCATAAAGTCTGCATGTGACTGAGTTCTTTGGGTATCAGAGGGAGCTCGTCCCAGAGTTTGACTCCCCTGTACAGTGGGCCCTTGGTGAAGATGTCCTTCCTCGTGCGAGGCAGTTTTACCTTTATGCTAGCATGCCCTCTCAGGACACAGGCTGGCACAAGGACTTGACTCTCACCTACATGACCCACCACAGCGGCATCGGCTACAGTATTATTATATACCTGAGTAACACAAGCACTCGCCACAAAAGGCGCTTCAGTACTAACACACGGCTCAGCAACCTCCACAGGATTAATAATACAGCTAGAGGACGGCCCTACAGATGAGTGTGTGTCCTATGCAGAGTACATACGGACATTCTTGCAGTCACCTGCTTTGTGGGTGGGGTCACCACATTTGTTGCAGATGTGACCAAATATACATGATTTTGAATCACACCCGGCTCCATTGAACCTGTTACACGGCATGATATTGCCGTCCTCATCAACCCTGACCCCCTGGACATTTCTGGGGGGGGGGTGAGATTGCCCCTGACCATAGGCCGTGTTAGAGGCACCCCTCCCCCTACCATAGCCCTGGCCTCTCCCCCTACCCCTCGGGTAGTGGGATTGACCACCAGAGCCCTCTTTGTGAAATTCTTTGACCTTTTTCAAATTGTCAGTATCAAAGTGCTGTTTTGTGAAAAACTGGTTCCCAAAACCAAACTCTTCTATACCCCCACCATGGACACACTCATCCCTTACATCAGCATCATACTCGGCAAACTGTGCTTTGTCATATAAACCACTTGATGCCTTGAAGGAGAGGAAGCCAAGATGCCGCAGAAATTTCTTGACTTCCTCCAGGATACCAAATGTACCCTCATCGATGCCAACACACGCCCAATTTAGGGACACATATATCAGTTCCTCATAGGTGAGGGACCTGGGCTCACGGCCCCGAGTATACCTTTTCAGATCAAATTTTTTCTTTGTTTTACACAAACGTTCCCTCGAACTGTCTCTACCTTCTCTGGGAAGATCATACTTGGGAGTTGACGTCCTCTCTGGAGTGAAGTCCCTCGGAGTTGGAGTTGGGTCCCTGGCTGGGGGCTTCGTCTTGGGCTTCCCGCTCACCTTGACACGTGACCTGATTCTCCCACGGATTTTCTCCTCCATGGCGTCCACCTTCTCCTGCTCCTCCTGGGCGGCGTCCATCTCTTCCAGGTACTCCAAATATTCAGCTTGTGAGGCAAACTTATCAGCAGGTAGTACCTCCGCCATACTGGTGTTCACCTCCTCCTCCGTTGCTGCGGCTAGCTCCTCCTGGGTCAGCTTGTCCGCCTCGATTGTCTTGGTCTGACGGGTCTTGACCCGGTCATGTCCCGCGACCTTTTCTTTCTTTCAGTTTCTTCCTCTTGGTGGGCTATGCTCCCCGCCACACTTATAACACCATGCATCAGCCATGGTGAAATGATTATAGGATAATCTTTAGCGAAGAATTAAATCCTAATGCACAAATGAAGAGCCAGCCTGCAAATGCAGATCTGTATTGAGGAAGCGAAAGTGAAACTTCAGTAATTACATACAGACTTATTGAAAATTGTACAGGAACTGACCACCTCCTGGGTTCCGGAAGGTTGATTGTCTGGTTAAAGAGAAGCAGGATCCAGAGGTTTATGGGAGGGAACGCTTCATTGGAAGCCGAACTGACCATGGGCACTTTACTGGATTGAATAGATTTTTGACATGTTTTAGAATAGCCGTGTGCATTGCTAAAGATGGACTTTCACTAAAAGAAAACACAGCAACAACATCGCATGTTGAGGCTTCACCAGCAGCGGTAAACAAATAGATCAGCCATCTTTTTTATTTAAATTCCAGAGTCAACAAAGCAGCCAAGAATTGTAAGCTGATGAAAGCAGCCAAGGGATGGTTACAACATTGTTTTAATCATTTAAATAATGCATGCCATGTCTTATCTAATGTGATATGGTGTAGGGTTATGAGAGAGACATATCCTAGCACCCTCCCATACACACCTTGTTAATGGTGATAAAAGTGTAACTAAATTAGGGTTGAAGTATAAAAGAGAAATATTAAAGTCTTTCATTGGAAGCGCTTAGAAGAAGAATACTCTCATAAAGACTGCTTTGAAAAAGCATCACAAAATACAAAAAAACATGGAGAGTATATTAAAAGTGATGAAGTGGACAGCTGAAGGCTTGAAATTGCCAATATGAAAACTCCAATATTGATCTCAGCACCTGATTTACTATATCACTTGACTGTTTCCGAACAGTAATTATAATAAAGGCCACTGCCATCAACGCAGTTCGTCTGAAATGAGAAACAATACTCAATACAAATATCGCTAATGTGACAGGTGGCATCAGATATATCAGATATAATAGGTAAATGTCAACCCACTTCCTTATATCCCATAGGTCTGATAATACAAATGCCAACGCCCATCGATACCGTCTCTTTCATATTTTACGAGTGGGGGGTGGGACAGTAGGCCTATTTCACGAAGCCACTGGCTGAGTGGGATGCGCCCTAGCCCCCATTCGTGAAATATGTCAGAGAGATATCAATGCAGTTGCCATTTGCATTTACCTTTTTAATTTCAAGACATTAATGAAGCAAAGGCTTAACTTTTTCTTAGCCCATTAAATACTGCCACTTTGTATTCGATGGGGGGCATTGAATATGGCGTTTCAATGCTAAAATCATAGTAAATCTTGCATTTAAAATAATAATAACAAGAGGGCATATATGTTGAATAGAATTCCACCCAGACAGCTAGAATTTGATATTTTTGCCCGCCCTTAAATGGTTAAAATTAAATGAAACCTTGAAAAGTTAAAGCTTCCTAATGCACTACCTTTCCCCAATTCAGTACACCTGCCTGAAATAAGCTAGGCATGTAGGGATATTATAAGTATTAGTTACGTGGTATATAATATATACCCAGATACCACGTAACTAATAGTTGCCATAATATGCTAGAATGCCAGCGCATGGCAACATTTACAATGTGAATACATAATAGTAAGAAGGGCTGCAGAGGTACAAATTAATATTGACGCTAGCCCAACCACTAGATGCATACAGATATAGGTCTGTGTTTAACTGTTTAAACTGAGTAGGTATCTGATAATTCTCCTGCGAAAAAATAACCTCCAAAGTGTGGTTGACCTCAGTGCCCAGGATGGACAAGTAGACAGACATTACCTCTACACAATATCGCTGTGTATGCTCAGCACACACTGCTAAGAAGCGGGCATATGAACCAAGACTGCAGAGGGAGAAAGAGAGCGTCCCTGATGGTAATATAGAAAATTCACTCAGGGGTATGCCCCTTCACTAATGCAATCACGTAGACAGGCAATGTGCATCAGCACAAATTGCGATTTTCACAGATAATGGTTTGAACGTGTTTGGCCAGCAATATGTCACTTTTATGTATAAGCCAAAGAAAAAAGAAGGAAAGAAAATGATGATGTTCTATGATATTGGGTCATACGGTTTGCCACTGATTTTGGACTAAAAATGTGTTGATTCTAAGGTTTGACTACATTTGTAACTTGTTATATGTATAGAAAAGCTCAATGTCCATTAACGAAGTGACGTGCACTAACGTTTTACCCTTCACCGCAGAAACACTGAAGCAGAATCTAAATCTCAAGTTTTAGTATAATCATTAAATCATTGTGAAGAACAATTTCGGGTAATGTAGAGTCCCTCTCAAATAACCTATGAACAATCTCATATTCCTAGCAGAACTGAAAACAACCTGGCATAGAACATGGTATCTATGGCGATTCAGAAAGGTATGACATCCTATTGGTTCTGGCTCTATGATTTCAATCAGTTGCACTTCAACAAAGAGAATAGCAAGAATGCAATGTCAAATGCATTCTATCATGCAGCATTCCACGTACAGCGGTCATACTAATGATGACAGGCATGCTGGAATGACAATCAACCCTATCAGGAGATACATCATTGCCCACATGGCATACCTTGCATTGATAGATGCGCAATTACATAAAGAAACACCCTGTTAGTAGTATTATGATACAGATCAACACCATCAAATATAAACCCAATAAAACACAAAAAATAATTATCTGCATACTATTAGCCGTAGTAAACCTAATATTACAGACGCTCATGATTGTGGTAGGCAGAAATCCCTGCATAGACCTTTCTTGCATAGAGAGGAAAGGCTTATTGTATACATGGTAACAATTAACAATGGCTATAGGGTCAGAGGTCAATTTCGTTGCAGTTGTATCGTTCGGTTATAATTATATTAGCTTCACAGTATTTCAGTAGTACCAGTCTAGTATCAGTAGGTTTGTATTAAAAGAAATAATGTGAGAGGCTCGAATGGGTATAAACTGTCTACCGATATGACACACCAATATAATGCTAGATGGGTATATATATAAAGTATGCTTCTCAGTGCGTTAGTAATTGATATGCGACCAGGGGGTGGATGATACTTATTTGCCCAACTATAATCGAATACACTAAGTAATATAGGACTCCATCTGGCATGAGGGTGTAGGCTTAGTAATGCACATATTTTATTTGAGTTTTCAATTCACAGTGGGCAATGGCGGCGGAAGGGCAAAGCGACAGAGCTAGATTTTGGCCATAATGGCCAATTAGACCCAATAAAGCACATTATAGAGGAAAAGCTAGAGGGAAAGGAGGATACGTGAGCTGTCAGATAGGTCTCAGTGTCATCCCAGTGATGTAACAGGCCATGGCATACAGACACACTTTATTCCATGACCCCAATCAACAAATAAAATCAGGAAACGTTTTGGTAGTGGAGCTTTTATTATTTGAAAATTGGGAAAGAGCAAGCATAAACTGTGCCTAGCATCTGTGATGTCCAATCATGGGGGTTTAGGCTTAGCGGTACATGTCTTGTTATTTGGATTTTTAGTTCATGGTATGAAGAAGCTAGCAGAGGATTAGCTGTCAGATAAAGGGCCCTAGAAGGGCAACTCCATGGTATGAGGGAGTATCAAGTAATACCTAAATCTCTCAACAATGATTGCTGTCAATGCGCCTCTCACAATGCAAGCCACTGCAAATTAGGGCAGCTTTCACTGAGCACATACATACGGTATCTATTCTGTTAGTGATGGAAGCAAACGTTGCCACTTCTTTAGAATCTCATTTACATTATTTATCCCAATATCCCATGGCAGTGGGATACACTTGCATTGTCACATACCATGGCCTGTGTGAAATCGGGGAAAGACACCGTCATACTCACTCTCCCACTCCTCTTCCCACTTATAACACTGCATGACAGGTGTGTATGTTATTCAAGTTAACAACAGGTAAAAGGGTGGCTGGCTCCACAATAACTTAATGCAACAATAGTCGGTTGTCCCCTACATCTGTTTGTGAACATCACTCAAAGTAACAGGTGCCCTGTATGTGAGGTTACAGAGGAATAAATGGCAGGTCACGCTATAGATAGATCTAATTTCCCCCTCGAAAAGCTTACACTGGACAAGTATACAGAGATTAGCCCACACGGTGGGGCTTTGTATGCGATGCAACATTTCTAAGAACGGGGACTGTGTGCCTGGAGAGCGAGGGGGATGCATTTGCCTGATATGGCAGTATACAGAAATTCACTCAGCTGCTCAGTGGTCTGTCCCCATACTAATGCAATTACCCTGAAGGAGGTAATGTACATTAGCACTAATTGCTATTTTTACAAAAGGTTTAACACTGATATCGAGCAGTTAGAGTAGGTCCAGGAAAATGTGTCACGTGGCACATTCTGGTGTGCATCATCAAGCTCCAGTCAAGCAGTAAAGAGAGGACTTTTTACAGTGCTTTAGCATTCTGACCAGTATACCTGTGTATTTTTCACACGGCCAAGAATATAAACAGTACTTCTGTACAGTTTGAAAACATGTCACCGCCCAAAACTAAGCCCCATCTATGATAAAATCACCATGGTCCAAGATGGGACTACCGTTTAAATTAGGTTCATAGGTTGTGAATCTCTGGCCTACAACACCTTTCTTTCTATTACAGAGTCGGTCTATTCTATTTTGAGTAGCACCAGTCACGTTACTTTAGTCTTATCAGAATTGACTGGTAGTATGGTCAAGCACAAACTATAGTTTATTTCATCAGCGCCTGACCTCCTTTTAAGAGTAAGACTTCTCAAACCAAATCGTAAAATCCTCTGCCAGGGTTGTTGAGTTTATATAACACCTCAGTTAAATTTAGAATCGCCCAAGCACAATCCCTGAGATCCAGGCATGTCCTAGCCCTGTAGGATCATATTCCCTAGCAAAGTACCCCAAAAATAATGGCTCAGGCAACCAAGAAATAGGATGCTGGTTGTTCCCTTCCAGCAATTCACTGCTCTACATAAGTTACACTGGTGTGACCAGCAGTTAGACTATGCCAGTGGTAATATAAAATACTATTGATACCCACCAGTGTACTGACTGTCTAGACTACCAATTGTCTGCCCAAAGAAAATGTTATACTACCCCTTGAATAGACCACATCCCATGGATTTGGTTAAAAATAAACACTTAAATACACAAGGATTCCTTTCTGCATTGTGTATTCCTAGAAGCCTAGTTCAATGATTAATTTAGGGAGGTTATGATAGCTTTATACTGGTTTTATAGAATGTTTCATACCAAGCCAAGCCTGATTCATGGTCCCCCTACCAATTTCACCTGACCAGGCCGGGTCAACTGGTTCAAGGTAATAGAGTTGTCCAGTTGTGCTATTTATGGCTGATTAGGGATCAAACAAATGCAGTGCCCTGTGCTGGGTGCAGTCAGTAGGGTTTGTAAACTACAAATGTGCAAATCGATCTGAGAAACTGCCAGTGGCACAGTTAGGAACTACATGATCCACTCTCTTCCAGTCTCAGAGATCGGCCCCTTTAAAAGAAAGATGATATTCACAAAATTAATGTATTTTTTGTTTTCAAATAATAGGCTTAGTGTTTTCGGCTATACATTGAGTGTAATTTACACAGCATTGGTTGTTAATGGTTTCTGAGCACTATGAAATATAATGTTTTCTCGTATATTCAGGAAATTTAATCCATTGTGTCAAATGGAGACAGAAATGCATTACTCAAGCAGTAAGTCAACTGGGTTATTCCACAGATATTTTCAGAGCATATCTCTGTGAAGTAATGTAAATGTTAAAGGTAAATGTAACCCAAATGCCATTTTGATGTTTTTCCATTTCATGGGAAGCAGAAAGGGAAGTATCTTTTTTAATATAGCAAAGAAACATAATGATGACCAATGGCTTACGTTCCTGAAACTTGAAGCAACCTTAATACATATACTGACACTTACCCGGACCACTTTGCAAGCAATAAAATTGTTTCACGCAGGGTTCTAGGCAATCGAAGGACTTGATTGTGCACCCTAGTCTTATTAGCTAAGACTACTCCTCCAATAGGTACGCTGGAAACCCAGGGGAACCGAACCTCGTCAGTAATAATAAACTAGAAGTTTCTAATTGTGGATAGTTAGATAAAGAAGACTATCTTATGTAGGAGACAATAGACAGTGAACTAAACACTGCGGTCCCAGCCATCTACTAAATAAGTATGTATGTACAGTAGCATTGCTTAAAGATGTAGACAGCACTGAGATACGACCACTGAAGGTTGGGGGCAGTAGTGTTGAACAGGCCTGTAGGGTTATCTGAGGCCTTGACCATTATGTTGAAGTTAAGCTAGAATTTCTTGGATAATCAATAATGTGGGCTTGGGGCAAAGCTGGAAGACAAGCTTGCTGAACAGTGATAGTATTGGCAGAGGCAATCAGCAGTCAGATGGTCTGCTTCCGCAGGCTGCTGAATCGCCCTTGGGGAATGGCCTTCATAGGTTCTCATGAACTGGAACATTTAGCACATCCCTTCTGAGACATGAAGTCACGAAGGGCAAGAACGGTAGTGGTTGTCAATGTGACAGTATTAGCCTGATTGGTTTGAATTCAAGCCCAGACAAGGTCATCAACATCATTCACTTTGGAGTGATACAGTCCCTACCTGTAAAATCTGAACTTATTATTGAAACTTATCTTATTGGAACCTTGTGAGAATTATGTTACTATTCTGTTGGGGCTAATGTAGCCATAACTCCTACACTCACCACTCACATAATTCTCTAATCACTAGATGACAAAATAAGATCTAGTTGCAAGTTTTTGCTTAAGATCTCCACTCTTTGATCTAGGCCTACTTGTGTTTTGATTTATTCTTTCTCAGGGACTCAGTCTTGCCAGTCGAGAAACCTAGATGTGACTTATGAAAGTAGAAACTGTGATCAGCACTCAATGCTTAGAACTTAATTCTTTTTCTTAAACTCTAATTATCAGCTGAATCAATTATTTGTGTTATACTGTAATGCTATTGACAGGACTACTTCAGAGTAGTTAGGTCAACATGTAGGTTCAGCGGCTACATTTGGCAGTTAACAGTATCAGAATAACTCTCAAAACACAACTCAACCCAAAACATATGTCCATATTGGATGATTCAAATTAGGTGTTAACCCTTGAGGGTTACTTAAGCCATTGAGGGTGAATGTAATCCATCACAGGGTGGATGTATATTACAACTACAATAAAGGGGCAGATGTTGACTATGATTTCTGAAGATAATCTGCACACAGTCACAGTTAGAATTTGATAAATTTTGCCGCCCTTTGATAGTTAAACTAAAATCTGACCTTCCAAAGCGAAAGCTTCCTACTTTCTCTAATGCAATGTACTTACCTAAAATATGATGGACATAAAAATAGTCAAAGACGAACCAATGTTTATTCAGGGAAATCACAATATGTTACACTCCATTAACTGAGAATTGAAAGATAATCAAACGTGACAATGTCATATTCCTGAAAATGTTCATATCTTGCATTACTTGCTCACAAATGAATTGGCTTAGCACTTCCTGTTCACGGACATGTACAGGTATATACTTGAAGCTTTTTCCAACCTCATATTCATAGATTTATTGCTTTGTGTTTACAACCTGCGCCTCATTGTACCACATTCCCTACATAGCAAAAGTATCATCATGTAGTCCTATATGACATGACGATCATACCGTACCTCTAACGCCTGCACTAAAGCTGTTAACGCAAGAATCAATTTTTTTTGGATGCTAGGCATACCACATGTGCAATAATTATTAGTAATAATCTTTGTCCCAAATTCTGTCATAATATTATATTTCACTAGGCAGTGCCTGAAAGTGTGGCTACGAACATGGTATATGATACTCACGATAATTCCCACTAGTTGATGTAACTTAATGTCAGTAAAAAATACAGTTTATGATACTCTCCTGATGAAAACCATACATGATTGAAATTGGGTCATGAATGCATAATACTTCACACCTTGAATTGTGTAGATAATCGTCATGCCATATATAGCTCAGCCTTTTTAGGCTGCCATTGTGTGCCCTAACAAGCACTGTTGAATCATGGCCAGTGGATTAAGCACGTCGCTCATGTCGGGATGAGTCCAGTAGACAAAGTAACTTTGATAAATGTCTTTGCTGCTCCTATTTCTCCCAAAAATACCTTTAGTGTCTCCTCAGTGTCTTTGACGCAGTTCCGTGAGACAACTAAATATATATGGGTAAATTACATTATGTGGTTCTGGAGACATCAATAGTAATGTAATGTTATATTTTGATAAAAAAAACATTTATTTGTGTGAATCAGCAGAATTTACACATCGGAGTTTCTGCTTTTCAGTAGAATGGTCAAACGCATTGTGACAATTTTTTCTAGTTGGTGATTGCTTAGAGCGCCGCATGTCTTTCAGACACACCATCTCTGTGTTATTTCGGCTGCGCACCGATGGTGTTCGGCCATTCTCTGACAATGTTAAGCGTGTTTGTTGTGTTTGCGACACATTTTGGCGGAACTCCATATTGCCATGTTGTCGACTGAGCCGCCTGCAGAGCAGCAAGAAGAGCTGCTGGCGGAACTTCTGTCCTGTGGCACAGTACAGGAAGAAGTTAATGGAGTGGTTCATGTACATGAGCAGCTCGGTGATGGTGCGGACGAGGGTGAATTTAGCCACCATCTCCAAATCAGTCGCGTACGAGTTCCAGAATGCAGTGGCGATAAGGGAGACATTGACAGGGAGGGTGGTGAGCAGGAAGGTGAAGGAGATGGTGAGCAGCATTATCGTCATCTTGTAACTACTCTCCTGCTGATGCCGAGCGTGTCGCTGCTCGCAGTAGACGCTGCTTGATTGAAGCTCGCTGCGCTGACGCCGTGCTCGGATCACTTGGTGAATGATGAGGATGTTGAACACGGAGATGGCGGCAAACGGCAGGAAGGAGTATATGATGGCGTCCACCCAAGGCCATATGTCAACCACCAAGGTCTTTGAGTTACTCGCTCCAGCGCACTGCGTGATCATTTCTCCATGATGGCGATACCGCACGACAGCAGCCGTCCAGAAGAAGTGCAGGTTGATAGCCAGCAGAAGTGCTAGCAGCATTCCTATAACCACCAGTGCCCTCCGCCTGTTACACATGCTTGGAGCTTTCAGTGGATGACAAACAGCAATGTATCTCTCCACTGTTACAGCTATAATGAGCCAGACAGAGAAATTGCTCACAGTATAACCGACAACATTTACCACCTTGCAGGCCCAATCGGCATCACGAATGTCGTAACCCGAAATCTCAGAGACCCATAGTCGTAGCAGCCCAATGTAGAGTACCAATGTATCAGTCACAGAGAGCACAGCCAAGTAGATATATGTGGAGTACTTCCTCATAGGTCTCTGCATGAGGATAAGGAAGGTCAGCAGATTCCCTATAGTACCTACGATGAGGATGACTGGCGGGGCATAAAGTGTAAGTATTTTATGTGCTCGATAGTCTTCATACTGCAGAAGCTGCTCCTCATATGACTCATCAGGCTTGTGGCCATCAGGCGGACCAAACAGCTTGATCAGGTCTTTCTCCCCACTTACTCCAAGGTGTGTGAAGAGAACCGCTCGCTCGTCAGGTGCAAGTTGTTGGATAAGTAGAAGGATGGTTGTTATATTGAGGCTCAGGATCTCTTCAAGCGACATGTTTCTATAAATAAAAGGAGAAAAAGTATTAGAATCAAATAAGCCATCATGATATATTATGTTGATGTAACTAGAATGTCATCATGTAGAATCATGTTGTTACTCTAACTTTATGTAAAAAAAAGGTGCTGTAGGTTAGCATAGCTAGTCCTGGATTTTCAAACTATAATAGTCAGGAATATTAGATATAATTATAAGTATGGTAAGACACTGTTACTCTCTTCTTACACCTATGCAGTAGTAGTTGACAGTGATTCAACTAATAAGGTATAACATTTGATGGTGTAATGTATAGGCAAATGTTTAATTGAGTAATGATAGTTGTTACATTATGATTATCAAAGAGTAGGGAATATATAAAATGATTCACTCAATGACTTTCTGTCCGCATAACCCGTGGGGCCCCTAATTGATGGTGTATTTGTGCACATTCTGCAGAGTAGGCAAGACGAACCTTTCGATGTGCATTTTACTTTTGAGTGTTACCTGTATTGCCCAATTCAAATTACGGTCACATTTAGTAAAAACTACTTGCTATTAATGTGGGATTGATATTAGGTTTAAGTGAGTATGTCCGATAAACAGTGCCCAGAATCTTCTCAAAAATGGGTCAGGATGGTAACTTGACTGGTCATTAGCTTCCTTAGTTAACCTCATTCCACATAACTAAGCTTATGATTATTTGGTCTAACTGTCAGATTTTGCTAGACCCCATAAGACCCCCTGTTGGAGTTTTTGCCACCCATGAATGACATTTGATCATCCCTAATCAATGTTGCCGTGTTTGGATCAAGTATGTGAGTCGGCTTTGGAGGCACCACGGGCATAATATTATGCACAAGACAGAAAATGAGTAACTTTGTGGAGCTAAGCTAGATACACACAATGGCACCTTATTTGGGCAATTGCTATTTCAAGGGACGGCAGCATATTCTGCTTAACCCAAAGGTGGAGTGGTTGGCCTGGACCCTCTTAGTAGGTTTCACTCTTTGATGATACATGTAGTACATGTATAAAGACTTCGTGACCATACATGGAGATGCAGGAACACTGAGATTATAGTTGTACCAGATTTATGGGCGTGGTTTATCGAGTGGAGGCCAGCGTGTCATGTGAGAGTCTATGTGGAAGCACCTATTATGCCAAGTTATATCAACTCTCTGCCTACTACACAAGAGATTTATCTCGATGCGTGGAAGTAAGCAGGTGCCGGTGACAAAACGTAGAGTCAGAAATGACAGAAGGGTAGCAGGCCCCCACTGGTAATGTGTATGTATCCTGAAACCTGTATAGCCCCATGGTGGTTTCTATGAGGTACAACCCTTGAAAACTGAAGTGCCTAGAGGGAGATCAGCACCAAAAGCTCAACATGCGTAAGCACTGCCATTATAAGTATACCAATACACCCCTAGGAGGTGGTTATATTTTAGAGGTATTTTTCTCTTTGAGGGCGAGGGTATCTAACAGGACTGCTCCACCTGGACTCATCCCCAAATAGTATATGTACTGCTTCTGCCTTTTGAGCCCAATGACCATCCTGACCCGTTTTCTTTTTTTTTTTTCTTTTTTTCTTGAACTATCAGAATGACTAACTAGCTAACTAGGGTCTTTGATGTTGAGGCATTGTCCCATTAGACAAAGTTAAGAGTGCTGTTTAGTTGGTACTGCTGTTGTATAATGGTATTGCCTCTCGACCACCAGGAGTATATCCAGTACTTAGATATAACTTGGGAAAGTATGTGGAAGGAGAGAGAAGTTCGGGTCATGGGTGGGGAAGGGGATATGGGAGGGTGTGGGGAAAGGGAGGGAGAGGGAAGTTGACGGGGCGGGATTATGGGATGAGAGGGGATGGAAAGTCACGAGAGGCGGTACAAAGCCATAGATTACAGTCTTTTGTATTTCATTGTTCACGTTATGTATGAACCTCACAGATACATTTTATTATAAAAATGCCTTCTCATAGAGTTCAACAGTAGCAGATGAATAAACATATATACATGTATGAGATGATGTTATGTGATGAAATACTCCTTTGTTTGTTTCAAACAGGAAGCTATGCTTAAGTTACTACTGAGGCTTTATTTAATATTCTTAGCTCGTCATAAAGAGTGTATTACTAAAATTGTGCGTGTATTCGTTTTACTTCATTCTCGATGTCAACCAGATGCATACACAATAGTTCTTAATGAAAACTGGAGTAGGTGGTGGAAGTATTGTGGGAAGCACAAGTTTGATACAGCAGTACATCAACGGTGAAAAGAAAAGAAAAGAGGTTGATCAACTCTCTCTGTATCTGTTGTCAACCCACAGTGAAGGAGCACTCTCATTATCTAGATGACTTTCCAGCAAACGGGATGTCTCAATGGGCGACATGCTGTGTAGTTGGTTTAAGTTAACCGGTCTACACAAAAATGAATCAAACTCCAGGTGAAATTACTTTGACTATCACAAGATTTGTTTTAAGAACAACTGAAAATTATACTTCCATATATTTTATAATTCTGTTATGCAGGATTTTCTCTTGAGCGATAGATAAGTTAAATGACAATGGTCAATTGCTAACATACCCTCTCAATATTGTAATGAACAATTCGATTATAGAGAGCACCTCTTCTGTCTCCAGAACCCATGTCCTATCAAATCTTCCAGTCATAAATAACATGACAACCGATAATTTCAGGATTATTATGGCTAACATTTGCACTTTACTCTAGGTATAGCAGCGCGGAAATAAGGTCTCGAGGGGGACATGGCCATGGTCTAATGTAGGTGACGTAGCTTACTGTGGAGGAGCAGCTCATGATGATGGGGACCTTCACTGGGTACATCATGGTGTGAACCAAAGCCCACGGCCTGTGGGAAGTTCATTCTAGAGCAGATCAACGAGTGTAGGTTGGGGGAGCAGGACATGGCTAAGGCTCTGTACCTATAAATGTATACACGTTGGCGTGGCAATATTGGTGATGAGCTATCGGGTCCTTCTGGCCTGGGAAGCACCACAAAAGAAGGATGTCACACCTGCACCATTTGTAAAGCTAGTGGGGGTAGATGAGGGATAAGAGCTCCAGCTACACTGGGTCTATGGCTTTATCACATGAATCCCAGATAACAAAAAAGAAAACACGTTATTTTACGTCACAATATCGTTTTATTACTTTTAACTTAATAGTATATTTGAACTCTATAATATAATGTTTTGCCATAGTAAGCAGCCTTGGAGAAACGTTATATAACGTTATAAAATGTTTAATAGGTTTTACTGGTGATATTGGGCCTTTCATTTTTTTCATTGTGTTGTGATACTGAACGTGTTATGGTATTATTATGTAATATAGGACATCCAAAATCCTTATCATAATAGCCATAGTCATACTAAATTCAATGTCTGGCAACTCATTGATGATACTCTTTTGATTGTATTGTCAGTTCACTCATAATATTCCTTCTGTTGTGTGATGTGTTTAGTCCCTAGTTTTGTGTCCTTTGCCCGACCCTTTCCGGGAAACGGAGCTTTCAGACACCTAGCTATGAGGCAACCCCTTTTCGTCATTCATATGGTACAAAATCAAAATTTTCCATATCAATAACCCTGGCTTTTCCCTCCTCCTCTACTCTCCTCGTCCCCCAACTCTCTCCTTGTTGACTGTGAAGAATCCCTTGTTACTCCTAATTCCTAATTCGTTGCCATGGTAATTGTTTCATAGCAAGATGTTTCCTTTACATGTCAAAATATTTTGCTTAGATGCTTTGACATGACAAGAATAGTACCAGTCTTAGGAACCTCTTCAACACTGTTCAACAAGCATACAATCGATGCTAAACGCTAAAGGAATCTCGCAATGATAGTATATAGTCCAAGAGCTCAGGCACTTTTATTTTTGTTTGGTGACCGAAAGGTTTGACGATGCATTCCTGTGTAGAATTTCATGCTGAATTCAGAAATGCAAGTCTTACAAAAATCTGCTGTGGCTTTCTATGGAAAATATTAGGTCAAAGTCGGGAACCTTTGATTTTGCCGCGGTTGGATTTTTTTTCATTTGGAAATGGAGTTATGCCTATATTTACAGGATAGAGCTATCTATACCCATGTTCTCAAGGGTCAGGAATCAGCTTTCGACACTTTTATGTTTGTGAGATCCATAGTACTGAAAAAGATGGCCGCCACAAACCATTGATTTGTGCGAGCTTAGTCTATGATACTAATAATAAAAGCTGTCCAGGGAGACTGACTGGAGAAAGAACTCTGAAATTTGCCAAACAGGTTCCTTTTAAGCCCCCATTATCAAACTGAAAGCAGAGCCAAGACCAATTTTCACTAGAACCCCCTTAAATCCAAGATGGCTGCCAACTGGGCTGTGATCTTTTACATTCAACTCCAAAATCCTTGTTTATCAATGGAATTACGTGCAATAGCTCAAAATAATGGTATTGGTGAGAACAATCAACACAGGAGGGAAGGAATGGTACATATAAAGCCAGTTGCAGGGCTTCTGTCTGAGGAAGTGCGGGCTTCGAGGTAGTAAATGTTCGAGGTAGTGAAGGTTGACTGTATATAGATAGCAGTCAGTCAGAAGAGAAAAAGAGAAAAGAACATAAAAAAGAAAATACATGAAAGCATTCTCGTATCCCGTTTTACATTCACGTTGTATGCCAAGGTCAAATTCAACGGGAAACTGGACGTTCAGAGATATTATTCACATGCCAAAGAACTAAAGCAAAGTCCTTCACAGTGTTTCTATGTCATCTAATGTATACTTATATATTATGTAGAGGATCGGCACAGTAACATAATCCCCATTTTCCCGACATACGACGTGTGCATACCTTTGATCCAATTTCGACCTTACAGAGGGACCTTCTGTGGAGAGTTAAAATACAGCACTAAAACACCAAGACTATCCCTGAAGCTAACACTTGGAATCCTATTTATAAAGTAATATCTGGTTGCGTGGAAAAGGGGGCATAGCTACGCACATCTTCTTGACAATAGACACCCATTTGCATTCCCTTGAGTTACTATTCACATAAGATTAAATAGGCTTGTCTCGGTAACTATATATCAAGACCCTTTAGAGTGAGGATACTTCCGTAAAGTTCATGAGGATTTATCCCACTAGAACATGTCATTTACTTCCTCCTGACTGTGGAAGTAGTGGAACCGCAAAGTACAGTCAGTTACTGATAGGATCAAGCTGTTTCCTTTATGATACCAAAGTAAGTTTCAACTAGTTGAAGTTGAACCTCCATACACTTCCTTTTCACACCTGCTCAGCACTGATGATGGATTATTTGCAGCAAATTGCAGTCCTGTGTGACAATAACTATGATTCTGTTCAGCCAATATCGAAACTGATATTGGTTAAATAGGATACTGTCTCTCCTTTCAAGACTACGACGTCTCTGACTAATAATAAGTATCGATCATAATATTTGAATACTTGAAATTACATTCTATAGAAAACAAGATGTAAAAAGTTCTACTTACTTCGAGAATGATATTAAGCTCTTAGTTCTTTGGACTAGGTTTGATAAATTTCCTTTCCAGCAGAAGAAGTCTTCAAATTCCTGTGGGGGAAAAAGATACAGATGATTAAACTAAGCGCCTGAACAATACATTGAGCAAGAGCATCCTAATGAATCTTTGATAACATGAAACAATAGAACCGTTCAAAGGACTACCTAAAACATCAGAATGAATATATACAAGAAGACAATGAAAGAAGAGCTCGGTTCGAAAACGACATCGATCCTTTCTAGAAGTTTTGAGGGAACACATAAATTTATGACTTTGAAGAAGTGATGAAAGGAAAGACATTTCTCCAAGTACTTAAATCCCATGAGGCATTGATAAAAACATGTATGGTCATTGTTTGAAATCCTTGCCTTCTTATTCTTAGAGAAACAAGGGGATTTTATTAATTGTTTACAAAACGTTTTAAGTCTCAAGCAACCGTTCCCCCCACATAGCCATGAGAAGCCCACACTATTTCTTATGATGTAGGTGAGCATTATCTAAATCAGTGAAAATTAATTTAAGGTTTCAAAGAAACTTTCCAGCAAATAAGCAAATTACCACTATGACAAGTGATAATTATGTAGTGCATTGTGAATAGTAAAGGAGACAATAAATATCCAATGGAATCATCCACTGCCCACTTTAATTAATGACGTCAGGTAATTCCGCGTTAGAATTAATTGGAAATTGGAGGTTTTCACAACATTACTGTTTACAAACAAGAAGCTTTGTCAAGTGTTTGTGCTTGATGTTATCAATGGGCGTCATGAGGTATCTGAAACCAGAAGTCTCCATCAACTGATTTAAAAAAAAGGATTGTGTGAGAGAGGGCTTCTTAATTAGAAAAACACCCAGGCCACAAAAACTGTTTAGGTAACCCAACCCTAACTTCTAAAATGGGCCGACCCTAGCATTTTTTGTCAAATTCAAGGGACCTTTTTTAAAATCTTCATATTATTCTAGATTTAGCAAGGTTTTAGTCAGGGGGAACAGACTTCCACTGACCTCAATGGACTTACTAGTTGTCTGACATCAGGAAATTGCTTTAGGCAAGTACCAGTAGATTCAACAATTCTGTGATATTAATAGTGGGTGATCCTGATCACCCGCCAGTCAATGTGGCAATCTGTGACTCAATCTTCATACTTCCAACAGATACATGTGAGCCAGCTAGAGCTTGGCATTGTCAGATTCTCTTGCCTTTTGGGAATGATAGGCCATGCCTAATATTGAAACAAAATCTTTGTGACATTTCCAGTATTAGTTGGAAACTCACTGTGTCCAGGTGCAGTCCAGGGACACCGCCATAGTCCATAGGCCAAAGGGATCACGTACTGCTCATTACCATCAGCTGCAGTCCCAACAATGCGGACTGACATTAGGACCGGAAATTAGGACATTCAATCTAGTACAATGTCCCCTCTGTAATTTGTGTTGCGATACAACAGTTACCATTGCTGTGGTGTGAGTGGCTGCTGAGGGCCAGGGCTGTATTGAGTAGGACTTACTATGTCGTTTTGTATAGTAAATAATGAGTTTTGTTCTACTAATCCTCCCATGCAATTAGGCTTAATTATAGCGTGATGAGTACTGCATGAAACGTATCTCCATTCTAGATGACAAAAGAAGCATTTTTCAAACACTTGCAAATGTGTGGAGGAAAACCGTTGTCATACAAACTTATGCACAAACCTTTTCATCCAAACGTTTTTAAACGTCTTGTTCAAAACGTTTGGGAAATGCTTTTTATTAGCTGGGATGGTTTCTAAATTATGTTATATGGATAAGTCCGTGAGATGTTGAACAGCCGAGGAATACTACCTGGCACGCTCCTTGGTCTATCTATATCATAATGATCTTCTATGGAGAGTGTGCATTAATGTGACATGGGACAGGCAGCCTCTGCCCATATGACAGGGAATGCAATACATCCCTGAGCCGCCTACAGCTCCATCATTGTTCTGACATCCTAGTATGGAGTTGATCCTCGTTGAAAAATTAAGGATAGCTTATGGTACTTCTAAATGAAATGTATGTATACCGGTATAAGGAAACAGCACAAACAACATTTTTACCCTGAATTCAAGTAATTAAAGAACCATTGCCATAGAGGTGTCGCGTAGTACTACATAATATTACTTCCATCAATAGGCATTGCCACCGAACCCCTGTATTATATTTGTCCCACAAATAGCATAAGGTTCATTTACAATCACTATTACCACCGTCCTGCATATAGTGATTGGTATAAAAGTATTTTGATACTGTAAATCAGGCAGTTCACTATAAAATCCTAGACGTTAAAATGTCATATGAAGTAAACATCATACATTTTCCTGCAGTATGGAAAGACCCCTACACGGAGCATATGTGATATTTTTACTAGTTCCCTGGAAAACAATGCCTTGAGCTATGTGTCCATAATATTAGAGTGAATCTATCCTGTACTGAATGTATATATGTGATACAGGAAATATGGGGAATGGCCAGAAATCCAGGATACGTCTCAGAGACCGGGCTAGAAATCAGAGAAACAGGACCTACACAAAATTGTGCATATAAGGCCAGCACATAGATGTAGACCACACCCCAACTTCCACCCAAAGCCAATTAACAAAACCTCTCATTATTAGTTGTATTTACAGTCTTGTCAGCCGAATTGGGACCTACATCCTCCAGTGTTCTCTAGGATGAATAGGGTGAAGCTCGGACCTGCTGCAGAGTATCACTGACAGGGACAATTGTACATCTGCAGAGCTAGGAGCTAAAGTAGTGGGATACTGTGAAATGAGAGCTGTTAGGGAGGCAGGTGGAGGAGGGGTCTGGGCCTAGAGCATATAATATCTGATGTTCCACCCACTGTAGACCTTTATGTTCCAGCTGCCCCAGATAAGTAAGGAGAGAGCCCATGCTTAGCGAACCTATACCAATCCCTACCATCTAGCTGCCTCTTATATAGAGGTGTGGAGCTATGGAAGAAAATAATTGCCTTATGCAGAATTACCCTGGGTAAGAACATTTTACGGTCAAGGGTAAGGCCACTCGTCTGTTGTCATTTGCAGGAAAACTGATTTTTCAATAAGAGATAATTATGTCAATTACATCGGACAGCCTGAATTATCAACATCAATCATGCTACATATCTCTTTATTTGAATCCCTGTATTGTATTTAGAATATCACTTTCTAAATAAATACATCATAAACTCAAAATCTTATCTTTGAGATGTTGTGTTATAGCGACATCAACTTTGTTGATCATTCTTAGAGTGATACAGATATCTGTCTCACTGTAAACAATGTGGAAATGAAACACAAGATGAAGAAGCATCAAATCGTGAAATTGAGATCAGGTAGATGATTAACTTTCAATATTTCTCAGAGTGCATGCCATTGGATTCTAGCTCACAACAGTAAGACAGTGAGAGTCTCTTTCATCAATGATAAATTGATCTCTGGGAGTTAGAAGATTACTGTAATCTTACAGCCAGAGGGCTATTAGAACAGAAAAAGATGTATTGGTGATCGGATCACAGTTGTTTGTCAAGCTCCACCTGAGCGAACCATTGTTATCAGTCCTCATAATAAGTCTTCTAGTCTTTATCTATAATGAGTTGAGACCTAGCGTCTGGGATATGTCTCCTGACACTTTAGACTGTTCTGGCCTGTAGGATTTGTGACATTAGCTAACTCAAGCCAGATTCCTTTACATTTCTTCATGAAGATCATTCACAAGCTAATCTAGGCATGGAAGGGATCAATCAAACTAGCATATATTTAACTTCACTCAGTATCAGTGATATCTTGCTTTCATTTCTTTCAAAGATTCTCAGTTTTATACATACAGTTATCAGACATTTTATTGTGTTGTCTGCAGCCTTGAATAGAGGCCCTCCTGCAAATACTGTATGGTAAACAGAGCAGTGGCGTAGGAAAGGGGAGGGGGGCTAGATATGTTTGCGCCCCCTCAAAATTTGCCAAGGCCCTATGATATAATAAATGCAATTACAAGACTTAAGGGAGTGATCATTTAGTAATGCGCTGGCTTTTTGGCTCAAAACAGGTTAAATTATTTTGACCCCCCCCAAGAGGGGTCCAAATATTTTTGTACCCCCCCCCGGTCAAGGAGTCCAAACTTTTTTTGCCCCCCCCCCAAGCCCACCACCCCCCTGTTGTTAAAAAATGATCACTCCCTAACCTCTCCCACATAGGGAGATATGGATTTAGAGGGCCCAGTAAGAACTAAAGGGGTCTCAAAGAATCGTTTTCTATTCAAGCTGAATATACCCTTGTATACATACACCCTTGTGCATGAAAGCAGATGCTTAAAGCTGGGTGGAATGGCCCCCCTGCCCCCAATTTTAATGTAATTGACAGTGGTTCCTTATCACAATTGTTTCATCTCTGCACTGGTTTGCAAGCATGGAATAACTCGGAAGACTTGAAACATCTCTGCTTTTACAGTCGGAATGCAATAGTCCCTACAGATCTCCCTTAGTTCATTTTGCAGCAGCCGCAGGCAGCAGGCACATCCCATCTACCTCTCAGTGCAAGCGTTTACAAAGAGCATCTGTGATCCCTCAAGCATAAAAACACCAAATGATGATAATCTATTAATAAGCCCTGGGCAGGTTCCAACTCTGATGTCAATGAACTTTAGCACTAGGTTACCAAAAGATGTCCTGTCAGTTTCTTACTAACAGCCTCCATATGTTTGATATCCATGTACTTATACATAAATACATGGATATAAGAGTATATCATCATTCAGATTCCTTAGCACATCTATGACTGAGATTAATAACTCTATGAATCTGCGAAGTGTCCATTAGGTTTCTTTGCCACAGTATTTATTTGGCAAAAAGGGTAAAAAGAAAAAAAAATAGCACAAACGAACACACGTTTTAGTCTGTTGGGCAGGTTATTTCACTTAAAAAAAAATAGTTTTATTGACATATCTCATGAAATAATCACGTTCTTCCGAAATTGTCATAGGAAAGATAATACAGTGGAAAAAGTAGTCCGGTTGTCGATCATCACTTAAGTTACATGGATCATAAATCAAAAGTCTTTGGCTGGCATAGAATATGTAAATTGAGCAATTGAGGCAATGAAATTAGAGTCCACTCCCTCCTCATTATTCTTACTTCCATACGTGAGTCCTTCATTAATTACATGAGTCGATAGATAACTGTGCCTTCTTGGTACGTAACATATGTTACAGAGTCATTGATGCATATATATTAAGAAGAGGATAGTCCATGCAAGAAGCACTTTACTGACTCGTGTCTAAACTGGTCAGAGTGGTAATTGAGAAAAAAAGTTTTTGTTCATGACTGCCGTCGGATTTACTATATCTCATAGGGATTTTTAATACCAAATAAATGGACTTCAACATATTAGAGTTACTTGGTTGTATATAAAGTCGGCAGGGGCCAGGAAGAGGTCCACACAATGGTAATAACAAGACTAGTAATGATAAGGATGACAATAGGGGTAAAGAGACAGCAGTTTTCAGCTTTCAGTTGCAGTGACTCCGGTGGGTCAACACTGTCCAGTTTCATAGGATATTACTTCGGTCCGAAGGCCTTTTTCTTAAGGTATGGATGTCGTCTGACTTCTGGACTGACTCGTCTAGTTCATTCCATTCCAGCATCCCACGATACAATGGGCTGGTGCGGTTTTTCTCCCGACGCGGGCGCTCTACACATAGTTTCACCTTGCTGAAGGTCAGGCTGCATTTCAATTGGCTTATGCCCTCGTGAAATACGGCCCGACCTTCAACTCTTGATAATATTATAACCAACCTAACAGACTAAAACTTATGAACATTTGTCTATTTTTTTTGAGGAACACTTTATGAATGTATCATCCATGAATAAACTTTCAACTTTGCAGAATATTTCTGAAAATAAATAATAATGATGTCAGGTTAGTATTAACCATAATTGGATTCTCCTGCCCTGACAGCATAAGAGCGGGATCCACAGTGCATTGTTTTATGTGAACATTGTAACCCAACCCTCATCGGCGGCTGGTAAAACTCCAATCTCTCACTACAGCGGGGTCCACAAAGTGTTAGAAATGAAGAGTTTGGTTCCGAAACGCAATAAGCGCCAAAATACAAAATCGGGAAAAAACAGGTCATGGGTATTGTTTAGGGTAAATTAAAAAAAAATTGTGAAAAAAAAAGTGAAAAAATGTATTCGTTCAGTTGATAGGGCCTTTCGAAAATTTAGATTTTTTTGCAAAACGCAATAAATTCACCTTACCAAAGATTGTTTTTGTATGTATGACTGTTTATTCTTTTATGTGTACGGTCTTAATAAGGCTTTATTAAATACAATTTTGGTCTATGTTGTTAATAGCATAATTTGAAAATAAAAAAGAACTTTACTTAGAAGACATTTGAAATATGGGCATAAAAACCATGTTTCATGATTCTTGTGGATTTATTGCATTTTGCAAAAAACTGCTTGGGATTTATTGCGTTTTGCTAAAAAAACGAAATTGAGCAAATCAAATCCTTTTTCTAAATCAAAGAAAGATGATGCAAGGATTTTTAAACGCTACTTGTTGGTGTTTCATCTATGTCCTACTATACCAAGAAAATGAAATATAGAAATAAAAATGGCTATTACTGATTTTATGGATATATGCAGAAAAACAGATTTTGGATTTATTGCGGTTGGCAAAAAAACTGAAAATGAAATTAAATCATCCTTTTGCTCCTTGAATAAAATTCAAGGATTTCATAAAATCTATTTCTAGGTATTTTATTTATGACACATTAAATCATATAGTTATTAAAGACAAATGCTTTCTATTCACCAATTCCTTAAAATAAAAAAATACACTATTATCTCAAAAATCATGAAATGGATTTGTTGCGTTTTGCAACGAAACTCTTCAAATACTGCATTTTATCACCCAACTTACGTTCTTATTTCAATGCCTGGCATTGGAAAACATGTGGTCTCTCTCAGTTTCAGCGATAAAACTCGCCAGTATTACCAATTCTACCGATCAGCAATGAAGAAAGAGTGATCTCATGAGTTACAAAGCCGTGTGGACCTCGGCCTATACTCACCATTTACCTGGAACTTGAGTATTACTAAAGAGTATTGAAACTCATTTGGAAAGTATCTACAGACTTGACAACAACATATTTTAATCCCCCTGAAATCAGTAAGATATATGCTTCCATAAACAAGTTTTTAGGCATATATGTTCCTCGAGTGAAAGATAGTAGCATACATATACATGTACTATTTCATGATAATCTATGACCAGGACACTATGTAGTGCAGCCTCTCTTATCGCTGCAATCCGCCTAGTGCTCTTTATTGAGTTTCATGAATACGTTGATATAATCAGTTCTCCTTTTATGCTAACGGGAAAATAGCTTCAGGTTCTTTTGTCTTATTTCATGTTTTTAAACCATTCAGCAGATTTGATATTTGAGATCACTTAGAACTTTTCTTTAAAGGGTCGGTGTGTGCTGGTCATACGATCTGATCATTTGATCATCCCCTAGTTATCTAGATGAAGCCCTTTCAGTCATTGAGTAGGGGAGTAGGGCAGTCGGACCTTAGGGAAATGGGGAGTGAGGGAGAGCAGGCGATCATGGGTATAAGGTGATGGGAGATAATGGAGTAGGAGATTTATTTTCTAAGTGTTTTACAGATCCAAATAAAATAGATTGAGCAATATCAATGTATAATTAACGGTTCATGTGGAGACTGGATCTATGGCACTTCCTGACCACCTTCTAGGTGATCTTAATCATGAAAACTTGTTTATCAGTAACCTTGATACCCCTATTGGAGCCATGCAAACTTAAATTAAAATGTCATCGTCTGTGAATGAAACTTAATCTTAAAGATCCTGACACAAAATCAATCCCCTCCTCAAATACCCCCTTTTACCTGGCTACATACATGATCATCAACTTGCATTTATAGTGCTGCTATATTGACCTCAGAAATGCTGGTAAGTACTTCTCATTAACTGGATCGTTATTTGACCATAAAGTTGATTCCCTCCAAATAGGTTTCATTGTGTTCTTTTTGCCAAGCATTGTCCTATAAACCATGGCAAAATGGCCAAATCACATCGTCCTAACAACTCACCTCACCACTCCACAGTACTGTTATGGACAGCTTCTGTATAGAGAGCAGCTCCTCGCACCACACAACATACCCTCAATGGCCAACAGTTACTCAGGCATTGTTAAGCATTGACAGAGTGCCTCCAACAACTTCTACACGGCCTGTCAAACAAATAACCTTACCTCTGGTGATGCCAAGTTGTGGAATAGCTCACTTTGGAGGAGCAGCCCCAAGATGTAGGAGACCTTTACTGGTTGCATTGTGGTGGAGACCGAAGCTCAGCAACCAGGAGGGCCTCAAAAGGTCAGGGCTGATATAGAAATCTTTCGGGCATTGATGATAAAGACCCCATTGAGGGGTATAGTGCCCATTTTTATGGTCATAGACCTTAGAATTGGTTAAATTACCAAGGAACATCTTTGGAAAGTCTGACTGTAACAGTTACTAGATCTAGATCTTCATACCTCTTTGAAAGACAGTCTTACAAGTGTCTGATATTCTATTATATCCTCTCCTTATGATAGCACTGTTCCCAAAGTGCTCCTGTATCTTATTTTAATAGCTTCTAAAATTATCAACTAGCCCATTGAGGGCGACCAACAAACCTATACAATTATATGCCATGTATGGGGACAGGAATAGTTTTCAGGAAATTGGGGGCAAAGGTTTGCTGAATCCTAAGTTATGTTGAATATAGTTACCCCCCCCCCTCCTGGTGTAGTAAACGTTGCTGCTCCAAGGTCAGATTCCCGGTCAGATTCCTAAGCAACAGAATTGGGCGGTGTTTGGAGCAAAGTCATTTCCATATTCTAGGGCATTAAAAGAAGCTTTTCTGCTAAAAGCCAACTGATATGCACTTATCTTTCATGTTAAGCCTATAACTCAAACACATATCAGTATCTCCCTAGTGTGTAATATAACGTTGTACCTCAGATAAAAGTTTTTGTAAGGGAATGCTCCCTTTAAAACTACCCAACCTGCCAGACAAAAAGTTGGAGAAGGTCAAGCAGATTGAAAACAACAATAGGTTTTTATCACTAATGTATATGTGCAACTAAAACTCCTGTATCCTAGCTACTGCTTGAAATCAGAAACTATTGGTGAGGAAGACAAACACAAAACACAGTCATAGTGTCCAATCCTTTTTCTTGTTGCTATAGCTCTATACTCCTCTAATATCACCTTTCTGCCCTTGGTATCAGCTGTATATAAATAAAGTAGATTATGAAAGTAATAAGCATAGGATATCAAGTGTTCATCAGCTGTTCATCTAGAATCCAGAGTTACCATTATCAGTGACAATAACGTAAGGATCATTTAGGTCGCCCATCTATGCTAATGTCATTACTTCATGTCTATCACAAAAGGTCAGTGTACTGTCTTGCTGTGTCTTTGCCCATGGATTATATTACTTATTTCAACATAGACTACCGAGAGAAAGTTGCCTTTATAATAATTATATTGGAGAGTGTCAAATAAAGACTGTCATAGGAAAGCAAAGCTACCATCGAAACCACACATAGTATGCAAAGAGAAATATCCTTGCGGTGAGGTGAATAACCATCTTTAACTGTTTAATACGCTATACCCTTTGTCACTATAATGCATGAATACAGCACTGGCGTGTGGCTTATCGGATCACCCTTCATGCTGTACTAGCGCTGTTCCTGGTTTACCTTTCCCTATTCATCAACGACGAGAATACCGCCAAGCACAGAGAATATACCTGATAAGCTTGTAAACTTTATTAGAAATAGTTTGCCTATGGAAGAGTCCCACATTGACAGGAGCCACCTGAGACCCGTGGGTGTATCGGTATAGCAAAGCAGACATCGGAGCTGGAGATGAGACAACAGTAGGGACCCAATAATCCGCTAGGTGAGCCCCTGTGCATAGGGCACACAGCAGGTATTTTGGTGCAGCGGTGGATCCATGAACCTCACAGACTCTGTTATGAAACTTTCCTCTTAGAGAGTGACATTTTAACTATTACTGTTAGGTTATTACCACCCAGTAATACAGTCAAGAGAAAGGCCTATCCAGCCATACCTATCATAAAACTGCAGATAAGAGAAGTTACCAATTTTATTGATAAAATAGATTATATCAAAAACAGGGAAAACCTCATGAAGTTATGAATGCCGTTGGTTGCTCTTAGGTTTGTGATATCATCCAATATGTTGCTATAATTATGATGTTGAGAAATGGAAGAAATCAGAGGATGCTCTCACTTGTTTCTAGACCACAACATCATAATAATCATGATTGGGTTATTAAGGCAATTGGTTTACTCTATACTCACACCCATTGAGGTGATTGTTAAGAGGGTCTGTCAATCATGGCCCAGCCTGGCCAGTACTTCAAACACCCTTCAAAACCCTTACATAACTACCTCCCACATACCTGGTCCTTAAGCTGGCTAACCCAGTACCTCCACCACTCCATCACTTTCTCCACAGGACTCCAAATCTAGATACCAATTATTATAAAGGAAATGTACTAGGAGAACTTGCTGGATCTTATTGACACCTATTTGATGATTATCTAGGTTCTATGATAGATAGAAAGAAAATTCAAAGGATTCAAATTATGTTTCTCGCATTTTACACCATAGGAGAAAAGAATTGATCATTTGATAATTCTAATTTTTTCTGAAGTCCCTAACAACAGGACATAACCTGATCACTCGGATGTAACCACTGATATACTACATATTGCAGAACCTCAGGCACCCGAGAGGGCAGTCTATATCATAAATATTGCAGGCCCATAATTGGGAACGTTGGATATGTTTGGTTGTCTTCATATGCTGTTGTCTCCAGAGTATTCACTCCTTATAATGCAATAGCTACATGTTGAGAGCATACACTTTTATTTTTAAAAATAATGAATTCACTGCCTTTCTAGGGAGGTGTTTTTCTGTGCTATCATGGCTGATTCAAGTATAATAAAATTGTGCATACATGATTTTTTCTTTTAAGATAATTCTAGCCATATCTCTAGAGACATATGAGTAGTTGCGTTGTGATATTTCATCTCGAGTGGAATCTTGTGGAATGTATCATTCATCGTCATGATAAGGCTACAAAATCTATCTATAGCCACCTTATGGTTAGGAGATCCATTCAAATATCTCCCTCTCTCACCAGTTGTTCGTGGGCATCTGATTTTCATTTTATTCATTTTCATGTAAATTTTCCAGTGATTCATTACTTATAGTCGACTATTTGGATCTGTCGATGCATAACTTTTGCAATCTCCAGACCAAATATTATTTCGATATACACTGCTCTATCTAAATCCCACATTTTAATGTGCCATCTGAACATTATGCCTATGATAATAATGTTTATCAATGTTCACATCGAGGGAATCTTTGTACTGGTACCCCTGCCAAATTAAAGGAAAAATAACAATGCAGATGATTTGAAGGAGGGAAAACTGACAACTGAGCATGCTTTGATCGGATTATCAATGTCTATCTCATCAAAGCATGAGAACTATTCTTGCTGTAAATGTCAATGACAGCGTTTAATCCAATCTTGAAGTTAATTGGAAATGTTGTTTTCCATGTTTACCATTTGGGACCTTTCATAACGATGCAACAAGTAAGCCATACATTTTTGTTCTTTCTCGAGGAGCGCCATCAGGTGACAAATACCACTTGTTAAAATCATAAGTGGTCTCCATTTCACAAGAGCCATAGTTAATTGGCCTGGTAATTCGGCACACTTTGGTGAGGGGGGGGGGAGACAAAATGATAACACCCCATCTACATTGGAGATTGTTGTTATTGAATGTTTTATTTGTCAGAAAAACCTTTACACTAAGTGCTGGACATTTTTTCATCAAAATGATAAAGTTACCATCTCGACGAAAACGATTGGATGTTCTGAAGGGAGCTTAAGAATGTTTTATGGTATCTGTTTATGTTGTATTTATGGCCGCAGCAGGTTCAAGTGAACCATCCCTTTGCTTGGGAACATTTGTTGTATACAACCTTCTTGCTTCACATTTATTTGAGCTGTATCTTGGCATTACAATAACGGGTCCCCGAAAGCAGCATCACATTATCGTCACTCTTGGAGGTCTTATGCATATACATAGTTATCATGATTGTACATTTACATTGTGGAATATGCCAAAGAGATAGAGAGAAAAATACATTTGAGAATGGTACCAGCAGAATGTTAGCTAATTCAGACTTGTTTATACTACCACCTACTTTCCAGGAAGATATGCAATCTTCTGACCGGTCAATGTAGCATATAGCTGGAACTTGACTACTCGATGTTCAGTGACAGGGACACTCTGGGTGCACCTTCAAAGAGGGTGACTGATATTGCCTACTTCCCATGGCTCAACCATGGTCCGTCCACAGAGCGAACCTTGCCCTTCCATTCCGCACTCAAGGTTGAACTGGTGTCCACTGCATGCCTGACCAGAGGATGTTCTATGGAATGATTACAGAGGCCTCCCTCCCCCGTAGGACTCCCACTAGAACATGAACATAGGATATAAATTATCCTTATATCATGTAAATTGACCCTATTCTCCTCCATTACCCCACGTGCAGTGTAAGATGTGGACCAGCGGTGGGACCGTTCGGTTAAGTTGTGGTCCCTAGTTGATACACATGACACATGCTATAGGTAAGTGAGCTGACCAGTGACATCCGGCTATCAAGCTCTGGCTACATCCAGAAAAATACAGCAGTGTCTAAATTATCACAAGTGTGAATTTTAGCAACGCAGCACACACACAGAAAAGTGAGAGTCATTGTCGCTAAAACTACCCTCACCTGAGGGTTAGGCACTGCCTGACTCTCAGGTGAGGGTAGTTTTAGCGACAATGACTCTCACTTTTCTGAGGGTGCAGTGGGTCCCTTACAGCCTGTGGTATGTTGGGTAAGGGATCCTGATATCCCAGTAAACAACATACCCTCTGCAGCGTTCTGGGATTTGGTCTTATGCAAGAAATGCAACACTTTCTATGCTTAATTGGGTCTTCCGTGTAACCCACAACACGAGCCCATATCAAAACTGATTAGTGAGAGCTAACAATCGGCTAATAATTGCTTTTGTGTCTGTCCTAGTTTTCACCAATAGTCCACTATTGGGCCAGATAAAGAAATTAAGTAGCCAGTAGGATTTGGCCTTATGCATAGTAAATGCAACACTCTCTATGCGTTATTGGGTCCTCGATGTCACCTACAAGACACACCCATATCAAAACTAATTAGTGAGAACTAACAAAGGGCTAATATTTGCTTTTGTGTCTGTCCTAGTTCGTGTTGATGGAGATTTTTTGTTGTTGTAATATTCATTGCATAATATACAACAAAAGCCTAAGGAACAGGACTAGCACAAATATCCATGTTGCCATATGAGTATACTCAGTGGCCTATACCGGTCTGCTAGTACTATTCTCAGCTGGCATTAGGGGAATAAGGGACGGTAGGTGGTGGGATACTGTCAAATGAGAGCTGTTGGTAAGGCAGCAAGACGGGGTCTGTGTTAGAAGTGGGATCTGATAGCAATATCAACCATATCCTGTATGATGCAGCTGGCCAAATAGAGAGCACACCCATACCAAGAACCATCTAGGGACAGTCTAGGGCCCTCTGAAGTTGTAAAACCAACCTAATATTAGACTTTCTTTATGTTTCTTTTTTTAAATTATTAAATAGACTTTGAGATGGCAAATGGATGTCACCACTTTACAGTTGTCAGGGCCTAATAGCAGTAACTATGATCCCTTGATTATGACAACGTGGAAATGGCTTTTGTGCCAGAACCAGCTAGCTTAATGCTAACACCCTTTAATTGTCATGAAATAAGAATTGTACTGCTCTGGGACATCTTTCCTTTGGTCTGACCAAAAACAATATGAGTCTAGACTATAGCAGGGGTGGAGAATAATATACCGCAGAAGAGTGCACGCAGGGCTTAAAGCCCCACATGTTGGTGCTCAAACGGTAACAACTTTATTCAGTGTGGATTTAAATTTGAAGCTTTAAGAATAGAATATACTTTAGCTGAAGTTGCTTAATTAGTTATTCCGAGGAATCAAGAATCTAAATTATGGTTAGGATATTTCTTAAGGAGTAGGCTATTTTATAGTCCACTCTCTGATCTGGCCAATGTTTTCATCTTTGAGCGGATGCCATCTTTGACCAGGTGCCATCGTTGACCGGGTGCCGTCTTTGACTGGCTTGATAGAAAATGCTTTATTTAGGGCAGATGAAGATAATAAATGAGCTGAAAAGTTAATGGACGTTATAACATTTTAAATTAGTAATTTTATCCGACCTACAAAATCTATCTGCCCTAAATAAATCGTTTTCTATCAAGCCGATCTAAGATGGCACCCGGTCAAAGACGGCACCCAGTCAAAGATGGCATCCAGTCAAAAATGGCATCCAGTCAAAGATTATATTGTCAGTTTGATGATAATTTACCAGCACCTTTCTGAATTTCACAGAAAACCAGCTACATGAACACTTGATTTTTTAGGAACCGTCTGGTATAGATGTACCAACACTGAGAAAAGAAATAGTCAAAAGGGAGTTATGGCTGTCTTCAGAATGACTCCCCTTTCTGAGTCTCCTATAGGAATTGTGTTACTCCCTAAGATGAGCCAGAAAAAGAAGTCATTCTGGAGGTAGCCAAGACTCACTTTTTATTGTGTTTCTTCTGTGAACCAGTATGATAGGGTGAGATGGACTCTGTACCAGAATCGGCCTAATGCCAATACACTCTGCCAACTGCCACGACTGAAAGGTGTAGGTTTGTTCCTTCACTAGTTGATGCCAGTACACTGGCACACAGGGTATATCATAAAACAGGGGGCATCTCATACTGGCATGTTCAAGACCTTTGATGTATAAGCCAGGATTTATTTTTCTTTGTTGTTCATTCACTAAGCTAGTCCCTTGTGGTTTCACCAAAAACTCTTTGAGTAGAGGCCAGTCAAGGGCTGACCAAATCCAGCAGAAGACAGCAAAGCTTAATATGGGTGAACTGCTTGCATGGGTGTTTGGGAAACTGTAGCGATATGTACTGCATATTCTTTCCACTTTCCACTCTCCTTATTTAAAGCAAAAGCATTGAGCAAGGCTTCTGGTTAAACAGCACTGAAGTACTCTTTACACTGGCTCTCACATGTTGGTTGGATTCACAGAATGAGGGTTATTTATGATACTCAAAGTATTGTGGTTTATAATTCATTTAAGTTCAATCCAACATTGGCAAAGGGAGGCAGTTCCAACACAGAAAATCAGGTTGTTCCGGTAGAAGTATTTTCTTAGAATAAATCTTTTTAGTATTACTGGAAATAGCCATCTTTTAATATTACTGGAAATAGGAGCCTGCATGATGTCAATTTATATGTAAAACACCATTTTCTCTACCCCAAGGTCTGGCCTATTACCAGGCCATCAGTTAAACTGTATTTGGGATCTAATTATACAAAGTGCTGTAAGTAGCTGCGAAGTATCAAGATCGAGCAGTGTTCAGTAGCAGGCCTTTATTGGGTGATATTGACAGGTGGGTGTCTGAACTGAGGTGATATGACACGTAACATGACAAGGGGACATTAGCTGCACTGCTGAAAGGCTTACTTAATACTACAATACCCCTGTGGGTATTATTACGATGTAAGTCCACCAAAGGTACTGCATGCAGGTTAGCATCCTTACCGACCAAATAGACAAAGTTTGTCATATAGGGTCATAAAGAAATGAATTAATGAGCTTTTCAGAAAAACAGTAGACGTGATTGTTTCACAAAGATATTGTACATAAAACACAACATACATGTTCAGAATGTGACACTACATAGAAGAAGCATTAAGGGGTGATAGACATGGTGCCTATTCCATGATGTTTGCAGCTGATGGCAGTATACATCACCCAGGGCGGCTTGAGCGAGACCTGCCAGTGTGCATAAGTTATGAGGGACTGGAAGCACTGGAGGCACTGGAGGCAGGAGGAGAAAGTTAAGAAGATGAAACTACATTTTTCTCCTACTCCTTTACTGACATCTTGCAGCTGTTATTTACGGACATTCATACTACAGTACACACAGAGTGCTCATGTGAACTACACAATTTGACTTTTTAAACCTGCCTGCTTGCATTATTTCCATTATTATAATTAAAAACATCATAACAAGTTGCGTTATGACCATGTGCAGAAAAATAAGGCCGCCCTTGCTGGACCTTCTCCAAGATGCTGCTCATTATCACCCATTACAGCAGCCAAGGGCAGTAATGCTTGTTTATGCCTGATCCCTAGTGGGTAGACACTAGGTTTTGCACTATAACTTTTACCGTCAAAATGTACTCGTGTGATTTACACAGTTATGATAGCTTGTTTTTGTAGGATGAATGTAGCTTGCCTCATTTGTTCCAGTTGAAAGATGAGGAGTAACACAAGGCAATGTGTGATAGCTATTTTACAAAGGTACACATTGCAAACATTTATGCGAACATCTCTATGGCCAATATAGCGAATATATAGATATCTAGATGTACAGAAATTACTTCTTTGGTGTTATCTAAAACTATATTATTGGCACATACCAAAATAGAAGGTTGGTCACCCCCTGTTCTGCTCTCCCGCTGTGTTTAATGAGACTTACAATCATACAGGCCTGTTTTGTACTGGAAGTTTGTTTACTGGCAGTCACATAGCACCCACATTTTTGCAGGCTATACTCTGATTCCGAGTGCCATTGACGTTCAACGAGACATTAGCAGATGCCAATACCTTTCCAACAAGCTGGCCGACTTGGCAATACTTTGAGATGGTGTGGGACAAATACAGAGCGCTACTTGTAGCACTTTGGTGACTGGTCCCTAAGTGAGAGCACAAGACTGGAATGAACGTCTGATGGCTTTGTACTGTCAATTTTAACTTTACATGCAGAACACTGCAGTTTTTCAGTCGTTAGTTGTTGATTTACTGGCAGGGGAGAAAGATGTGGGGTTCCTACAAGGGTTCTTGAAGGTTTCTTACAGTACACAATGCCCCTAATGCATCACTGTCTGCTTGTGTATGTTTACACTATGGTAAAAAAGAGGATCAATCTCCACTGCAACCCGCTTTGAGGCAGCTAAATGACTTAGCCTTAGCTTGAATCTTTCCTTTGTCTTTATAATATGGAAGCCTAGAATCCAACAAGGTAGTTTAAAGAGTTTATTTTCTACATCAAAAAAGAGATTCTATTAATTAAAATGAGGCCATGTGGTCCTCTACTATCAACAGTGAGGATGAACAAATGTCTAAATTAGGACGGTTTGAAATGTAATATTTTGAAATGTAATGTATTCCACTATCGCCAACTTGAACTGTCAACAGCGTGCTTACAGTTGACAGGTTCAGGCTACTTATGATAGGAATATAAATGCAAATATACTGCAGTTAAGCGGTAAGTTAGCATTTTAATTAACTTTAAACATGAGTGTTTACCATGTGAATATCCATAGAGACCCATAAGAAGTTACTGTCTAGTAGCATTGCTAATCTTGGTCATAAATCACTGCAGCAAGGAATGGTTCATTTTCTCATAGATATCTTTTCCAAGTAGAATCACAGTGGATATCCAAATGGGAGTAAGGACTCGATCACTGAGGTAGCTCTTCCCACAACTCTAAAGTGACTCTCAATCATCAGAGAGTCTAAGTGAATACTCCCTTTGTGTAGAGGATCAAACGGTCCTGACTCTATTCAGAGGGGAGTCAGCAGGATTTAACTCTCTAAATGAACAACGTCAAACTGGGATGACTCCATAAAACAGTCAAATCCAATTGACTTTATTATTAGTCCAGTAACCAGCTTGAAAACCTTGCAGAAAACCCCGCCGAAGAGGTTTTGACTGATTTGGGTACAGGAAGTCATATACTTTCAAAAAAAACAATTTAGAGGTATTACACATGCAAATCACATAAGAATTGACTGATTTATGACTTTAAACATTTTTGTCAGCCATCTTGGACACCATCTTGAATTTCGGAAAACGCTCAACGATGCCAGCTGGGCATCGTCAAGATTCTGAAAGTATATGACTTCCTGTACCCAAATCAGTGATTACCTCTTCGGGGGGTTTTATTGCAAGGTTGCAAGGATTATAAGTCCCCCATGGCAACTGGACTAATTTACAGGGAGTCAAAATTAGTTGAATCCCCATGCAATAGTCTCAGCATTTCCTCTCATCTCAGCTTCATCATTGATATCAATTGTAAGATGCTCAGATCAACCATCTTTATCTACTTGATCTCTGTCATCAAAGATATAATCCATGCATAGAAGAAACAGTGGTAATGCTGTACCTTCTTTTGGTCTTTTTGATTCAATATAACAGACAATTCTTCAGTTCAATAATTGTAGCTATCAAACTTTGCTACTATTAGTATAGGTACTATGCAGTTCAGACTTGAACAGATTAATAGGGATATTTTAAGGCCATTTTGAAAGGCATTAAACTCTACAAATTAAATCATGAGGCCCTCTGATGGAAGAGCTAAGAACTAGTGTTACATAGAGAATACAAGTTTATGAGTCAGGAGTTTGACTCCGCAGTGGGAGTCAAGAAGGCTGTGACTTATCCTATGAGATTCAATCTCTACTGACTCCATGACTCTTAAATTATCAGAAAAGGAAAGGGAGTCAATCAGCCTATATATACTCCCATACAATGAGACTCTTCATAAAGTCCAGCTCCACTGACTCTTGTCTTGACTCTATTTCCATTGGTTTGATTCCATTTCTTTTCTTTGTGTTCTTGACTTATTGCATTATTTCCATTATTATAATTAAAAACAACATCTTAACATGTTGCGTGATACCATGTGCAGAAAAATTAGGCCGCATTTGCTGGACCTTCTCCAAGAGTGAGAATGGAGTGAGAACCTTTACTCAATCAGTTTATACCCACAGCGCGGCTTTAAATAAGGCAGCAAGATCTAACTGGAACATTAACCAGAGACGTGCCTCTCGATGCTGCTTATTATTGCCCAATACAGCAGACATTTAAGGGCAGTAATGGTTGTTTAAACCTGATCCCTAGTGGGTAGACACTAGGTTTTTTACCGTCAAAATGTATTCTCCAGTCAGCATAAATTGCTTAATAGGTCATATTCTGGAGTCTCATTTGATCTCCAGTAAGGCTTTCTGATAAAACAACATATTAGGAGGACAGGACATGCAAAGTTTATAAAACATTAACGAGCCGTATGGACATAAAAGAATACATCATCACACCTGAATCCCATTCAACTTAAATTGTTGGCAAGGCTTTATGTTATATGTGTACATTACAGAATGTGTTAGCCAACGTCTGGTGAGAGAGAATATTTTAACGCTGACAGCATGACTACAGAAGCCTGTCCCTTCTCATAGCTCCCACTCGTACCTCCACACAAGAGGTCATTATATCATGCAAATTGATTTATACTGTCCCATAATACCTTCCTTGGAGCTTATGTGGACCGGCAGTGGGATCTTTCATTTAAATTGTGGTCCCCAGTTGGTACGCATGACATCAGTGCTATGATGATCACGTGAGCTGACCAGTGCCATTGGTTTATCAGGTTCTGGCTTCATCCAGAAAAAATACCATAGTGTCCAAATTATCACAAGTGTGAATTTTAGCAACACAGGAGTGGGGCTCTTATCTTAGTAGATAATTTTGCTGTCCTGTCATACGTTTGTGGATTTGGCCTTGAGCAGGAAATGTAACACTCTCTATCAGTCTCTGTTTTTATTATCAATCTCCCATGTCAGCTGACACAAGAGTCCATATCAAAACTAATCAGTGCCAACCAACAAGGGGTTGATATTTGCTTTCGTATCTATATCCTAGTTTTCACCTCTCAAATCAACATTGGGACATTCTGAGAAACTAAGCAGCCAGTAGGAGGTATGCTTAATAACTAATAGCCCCCATCCTAAGCTTGAGTCATATCTAGGTTGAGGATGAATATTTGAACAATTGATAAAGCTTTCTACAGCAATCCCCAGTGTTGATGGACGTGTGTCTTGTTTTTTTGTAATATTCATTTGCATGATGTAGAACAAAGGACTCAGGAACAGTACTATTACATGTAGAAGTTTTTGTGTTTTCAGCTAGCACTATGGTCAGCTGGCACTACAGGTGTAAGGGATAGTGCGACACTGTCAAATGAGAGATGTTGCGGAGGCAGGAAGACAGGGTCTTTGTTTGAAGGTGGATCTGATAGTAACATCAACCATATTCTGTATGAAGCAACTGGTAAAATAGGGAGGGGGACAGCATACTCTAACCAAGAACCATCTCATGACGGGGCGGTCAGAAATTGAAAACTGACCTTTTGTAATAGTATCTATGAATTACAGCTTGGGCTAATCATGGCCATTATTGGTGAGTCTCTTAACGTGCATCTGGCCTGATTGGTGCGTCATCAAGTAAACTAAGACTGTCAAGTTTTGACGGCCCTGTAATGGTCCCTCGTTGCAGCCAGAGGCTTGGTGGACATCTAGATGGTCTAATACTTTGAGCTCCTTAACTAGAGGATTCTTTTTTTTGGGTAGGTATGTGGCATGGTCAAATGACGGCCACCTCCTAACACTTGACCATACTCACTCACAACCAATACCCTGATGAGCAGGTCCACTATAGAGACATACCAGCAGCTCTCACCACAGACCCTCATATTACTCATGCCTGTTTTTGTTAGACTCTGACAGAGTGTCCTAACACAGCACCCTATGCCCTGTCAAACGAACAGCCATATGTTACCCTGAGAAGAGGAACTCAGGAAGAAGGTGGTCATGGGGAGACATGCACAGAGCGCTACTTCCGGTGACATCAAGTGGTTGAGAAGTTCACTGTAGAGGAGCAGCTCAAGATATAGGAGACCTTCACTGATGGTATCATAGTGAAGACTGAAGCTTAGCGCCTGGAGGATTTGTCTATCCTGCTATAGAGCAGACAGATCTTGGTAGGTGGGAGCATTAGATCATGGTATTTCGTATGTCTGTGTTATTGACTGGGACTGACAGTAACAGAGAGAGATTTTAATGCCTGAGGGTGTCCTGGGCTGAAAATCCTGTACTATAAGAGTGATGATTATATGAGGATCATTTGATTATTTGTCTGCTCTCTTCACTAGTCGCTTGAGTAAATAGCCTGAACTTGTATGTATATTCTCAGTATATATATGGTGATCTGTGAATATATAGTATTCCAAACAGTTGTGTAAGAATACATTGAAGTCAATTTCAAGTGCCTGTGTGTTTAGTATGAGCCACAGGTTGACTGCCTTCGGTTTCTGATTGTATTTCACTCTGACTTGATTTGATCTAAAATGTGCGGAATTGCTCATACCGTCAACACTTTTGAGAAACTGTATAGCTATATTTAAATTGCTACATCGATTAAGTGTAGACCTAATCTTATATTTGAATCCTGGTGTGTTTAGTCTGAGCCACCAGTTGATTGATTATTGGATTAATTGTCTGCTACTTTCAACAGTTGCTTGTGTAAATAGCCTGAACTTGTATGTATATTCTCAGTATACATATGGTAGCCTGTGAATATAGAGTATGCTATAAAGATGTGTAAGAATACATTGAAGTCAATTTCAAGTCCCTGTGTGTTTAGTATGAGCCGCAGGTAGACTGCCTTTGTTTCTGATTGTATTTCACTCAGATCTGATTTGACCGAAAATACACGGAACTGCTGATACCGTTGTCACTTGTGAGAAACTTTATAGTCATATCTGAATTGCACTATTGAGTGAATGCAAACCTCATCTGACACCTGAATCCTGGTGTGTTTAGTATGAGCCATCAGTTGATTGATTATTCAACTATTTATTTATTTGATTGCTTGTCTGCCTGTCCCTGTGTGTTTAGTATGAGCCACAGGTAGACCGCCTTTGGTTTCATTATGATTTGATTTGACCTATAATGCACGGAATTGTTGATACCGTCGTCATATAAAATGCTATATAATTTAATATCTATGGTGTTTTATGTTTATCTATTCCGATCATAATATAACAATTACATAGTCGAACTGAAGTTCTATGCATAATACATGCTTGATTACTCGCTTGTATATATTTAATTTTACTATTTTTTTTTCTCAATTTACTCCCTAACTAGAATGACATTTGTTTATGATAAATCATTGGGTCGCCTTTTCTTTCTACTTTCTTTTTCTTTTTCTGAATCTGAATCTTTCTTGTTGAACTAAATAATCCAGTGTTGAAGAATTAACTGCGTCTAGAGCTTCAGTATTTATAGAAAAATAACATTCGCACCCATATCCCTGGGACTACAAATAATTTGATTAAGAAGCACACACCAAATCTATGAGGGGGGGTTCTAGGGCATGCTATTTAGCTTATGCCAAGCTAAGGCGTGTCCTTGTCTGTACACTACAATGCTCACTTGTGGTGTATATTATAGTATTAAGAGGTACCGGGACACGTTCCACAATTGTATATAGAACTGCACTTCTTCTGTCCATAGTTTTTTCTCATCTTTGTGTAAATACCCAAAGCTACCAGATAGGGTTAAGACAGCCCTTTGATGGCTCTTAGCCTCAAAGATTTTAGGGACCAGAAAGGACTGGTATTATCTGCAATGAATTGTAGGAGCTTTGAGGGTAAAAAAGAGCAAATATATAAATTGCTAGGTAGAAGTAACATTATGTGTCTCAATGAGACCTGGTTGAAATCTTCTATGAACACAGGCATGTTGAACATACCTGGTCGTGTACTATATCGCCATGACAGATTACATAATAAGGCAGGGGGTGTTGCAATAAGTGTCACCTCAAATATGGCTAAATATTGTAGTGTAGTTCATGAATTTACCACCGTTACTGAAGACTACGAAGCTTTGGCCCTCCTGTTATCACTGCCTGGTGAGAAACAGATGCTCATAGTGAGTGTGTACAGAATACCAAAAAGGAACATTCCTACCTATAACAGGTTCATAGACTTCCTTAAGAGGATATCTAAATATGAAAATGCTGTCAGCAAGGGTCGTCATGAAACTTGGATTATGGGGGACATTAACCTGAACATGAATGATGATGAATGCCCAGGTAGTGAAAAGTTTCGAGACTTGTGTAAAGACAAGGAAGATACTTATCACAGCTACCACAAGGCCCTTTAGTGGAACGTGTATAGATAACATTATCACTAACAGCATTAGGGTCACTAAGAGTGGTATATTGCACGCCCTATTATCTGATCATATTCCTGTGTTTGCTAGGCGTGGAGATGAAGATTTTGTATCCGAGAGTGCATTATATAAAGGACGTGATTACAGGGGGTTCAGTGAAACTAAATTTATTGAATATCTCAAAACGCAGAATTGGGATGATTATTACGACATAATAGATGATCCTAATTTATTATGGGATAAATTTTTACAACCTATCGAGTGTTATTTAGACAAGAACTGTCCGTATATTGAAAGAGTAGTCAAAGACAGACATAAATGCTGGATGAATGATGAAATTATGGATGTTGTTTTTGAACGTGAAACTTGGCTAAGTCTGTATAAGGTTGACCGGCTGCCTGAACAGAAAGCTGCAATTATAGCCTGTCGTAGAAAGATAGACAGGATGTCCAAAGCTGCTAAACTGGGAGGCATCACTGATGAGTTGAATGCCAGCTATGCAAATCCAAGAAAATTCTGGAAAAATATTAACCAGCTATTTGATTGTGGTGGAACAGTAATCTATCCAGACCTGGTTGACCCAGAACATGGTAAGGCAATTCCCACAGATGGTGCAGCCTCTTACATCAATAATTATTTCACTGATATAGGTGAAAAATTGCATACTGACATGGTTGGTGTAGACCAGGCTAAGCTAGATAACGTACCACATGTCACTGAGAATAATTATGTCAGCAAAGATATTTCACGTATAAGGCTAGACAAGCTTAATCTCAAATATATTATAAAAGACCTGGATAAACATAAATCATCTGGTATTGAGGGAGTGCGTTGTGATATAATGATTGCAGCATTACTATGCCTACTAGAAGAATTCACTTATTTGTGTCAGGTCAGCTTGGACTATGGTATTTTCCCGAGTAAGTGCGGAGATGCATTAGTTAAGCCTATTCCAAAGGATGGTGACTTAGGAAATGTCAAGAATTGGAGGCCTATTTCATTATTGCCTGTGACTTCTAAAGTACTAGAAAAGGTTATTTATAACTTCCTGAGTGAACAAATGACTCAAAGTGGCAATTTTAGTGAAAATCAATATGGTTATAAGAGAGGCTCAGGAACGGGTGATGCTACTTTTGATCTTGTTAATGATCTATATAGTTTCAGGAATGATGATCAAATTGGTGGAGCCCTATTCGTAGACTTCACCAAAGCCTTTGATAGTGTAATCCATGCCAAATTGTTGACAAAAATAGCTGATCTCGGTCTTGATTATCATAACTATAAATGGTTTGAAAGCTATCTGCATAACCGGAGTCAACGCACGACTTTTGCATGGAACATCTCTGAGTCTAGAAAGGTCAAATACGGGGTACCGCAAGGCTCTGTCCTCGGGCCACTATTGTTTGTATTGTACATTGATGATGTAACTAAAATGATGAAAAAGGCCAAAATCAAATTGTATGCGGATGATATAATACTTTATTACAATCACAAAGATGCGCACGTGGTCAAACAGGTTCTAGAAGCAGAAGCATCTGTCTTTGCTGGTTGGGTACACGAAAATCGCCTCACTGTTAATGCAAAAAAAACTGAATGTATGTGGTTCGCAAGTAAGCATAAATTGAAGAATTGTCCAGATCTAAACATTGTGTTTAATAATCAAAAGGTTAAATCTGTGGACCATTTTCCATATCTAGGTATCACAATAGATAGTTCATTATCATTTGACAAGCAAGTTAAACTCTTGAAGAGAAACATATGTAATAAGTTATTCAGGTTTGCCAAGTTGCGCAAATGGTTAACACAAGAATACAGCATTCTGGTTTACAAATGTACTATCCGACCCATTTTGGAATATTGTAGCTTTATAACCACTAGCTGTAATGAAGATGGCCTTGCGCAGTTGCAAAGATTACAAAACAGGGCTCTGAGGACCTGTCTAAAATGTAATATCAGAAAATATCATGTATCAGAATTGCATAAGATATGTAAAATTGAGATGGTCCAACGACGAATGGACAAACTTCTATTAAGCCTGATGTACACTAGGTCGCTAACTATGCAACATGATGAAACTCTGCATCATAATGACCATGTAGCCACAAGAGGCAGTGTCAAGGTAGTCTTTGAACTGCCTAGAACAGTCAGTCATTTCTACAAAAGATCACCATACTACCGTGGTGTTGTTCTGTGGAATACTCTCCCGGAAGGGATACAGAGAGCCACAAGTAAAGTAAAGTTCAAGTGTGAGATAGATAAAATTGTAAATTTGAGAGCAAAGCTCAAGAAGGGTTATAATTAACATGAAATTGGTTCAGCAGTCAGGGTTTAGTGTGAGCCCTGATAGCTTAATGTAAATTCTTCCTTAGCAAGATGTTTATCTACTTGGATGTATGATATAATAACAATGCATAATTTGTGGGACATACCCATCCATTTACCTCAATGATTTTACAAATACTATATATATTGTTTATTTTTGTATGTGCTCTCAGTTATTATCAAACTTTCTCCAATATGTGCATGAAAACTGCCAGTCCTTAATAATTATTTTTGTCACCAAATGCCAAATCAGTGTCATCGAAAAGAGCGTTTGTGTAAATATTCTGTGTAAATTACTCATCTCATACATTTGTACTCATCTACTATTAAGTATTGAAAAATTTTCTGTTGCTACATTTATAGCATATACCACAAAAAACGGTTTTGTTTGTAAGCATTATGTAAACCCTCGTCAAGATGGATTAATGCAAATAAACACGTCCAAAAAAAAAAAAAAAAAAATGTTGTCCCTATCTGGTCACAACAACCATAGGTCACTGACCCTAGTTGTAAATCTATGGGTCTGCAGAGAAAATCGGGTACAATCATAGCCAATAAAATGATGCTCATGGGAACGCAACCATGTCATTTGGCCCACTTCATAAACTTGTGAAAGTAATTATATATCAGCTTTTGGCACACATAACAATTCACACTCCTGTCAAGTCTATCAGCTAATGATGTACTCAAATCTAACAAGGCATGATGGTCCATGATGCGGATATTGACAACCAGAGTTTTGCATTAATTAAAATATCACATACCCATATATGTATATGTAACAGGCAGCGGAAAACGTGACAGCCCCACGGGGATCCAACCCCGGCCCCTCCGCTCCGGAGTTCAGAATGCTACCGCTACACCACAGGGCTAGCTGCTTCCTCACTGCTCTGCTACGGTACTTGAGCTACCACAAGTAGGCAATGTGCTCTCCACGCACGCTCGGGCTGCCCCAAGCGATACGTGCCTGCTACACTACTCCCCTTCAGACTTCTGCTAGGTGAGTGATGAGGTCACTCGGACCTCCCTAGCAGACGCTGAACACGCTCAAGCACCACAAATCAGGTTGGTCAATCCTGGTTACCGGCAACAGTGTAACAGGCAGCGGAAAACGTGACAGCCCCACGGGGGATCGAACCCCGGCCCCTCCGCTCCGGAGTTGAGAATGCTACCGCTACACCACAGGGCTAGCTGCTTCTCCACTGCTCTGCTACGGTACTTGAGCTACCACAGGCGGGCAATGCGCTCTCCACGCACGCTCGGGCTGCCCCGAGCGATACGTGCCCGCTACATATATATGGGGTTGCTCAAGCAGGCTATACAGTCATGTTCATCCAGGTATTAAACAATCACAGTTTATTTTTATCTTTTATCCCTAGCTACTTGCTCTCCTTAGATATAATTTAAAAAAGGCCAGATGAAGAAGACAATCCCAGGTTCCCTATTGTCATGTTCATACCAGTTGACTGCCAATAGCGGACTCCCTTGGAGATTTATACCAAAGTGGCCTCTGTTACAGCACCAATCCACGTCTGATTCTATTTCCCTATGGTAAAACAAAACAAAGCTGAAAGATATATATTTCGAGATGCTTCCAGTTTTTGTAATCAGGGATTGAGCAATGTGACAACATTTCCAAAAACTGTAGGAAACATTAAGATTCAAATCAATGAGTTGCGTTGTCATTTTACCATCGTGCTTGGACTTTTGTGAAAGAAGTACATTGGATTAAAATGTTCCTGAGTTCGGTATTATCACTATCGAGGTTTATTTTAAGAGCAGTAAAATAATGTAAATTTTGAAATTAACCGGTGGAATAGTAACGTCTGCATAGTTTGCTGTCAGAATCGCCGATAGTTTGGCGTAGGAATCACCCAAAATTTTGTGTCGGAATGGCCCATAGTTCTCCGTCAGAAGTACCCACAGTTTTCTGTTAGAATTACTTACAGTTTTCCGTCAGAATTAACCACTTTTTCCAGTCAGAATCACCTATAATCGCCCACACCTTTTCGTCAGAAGTAGCCACACATTACCGTCAGAATCGCCTAGACTATAATAATCCTATAGTAGGAGACGAAGATCTATATTAAGGTGGGTCAATATGATGCCATTTCCGTTCACTGCACATTTTACTGCGCAGGTACATTCTCTGGTTTGACCACAGATCACCAGGGGACCTTTGTGCCATATTGCAACAAGTTATATCAAATTGTCCTAAACTGGACAAAGGTGTTGCCTGACCGGGGCGAGAACCATTAACCTTTGGATATGAAGGCATGCATTCTGCCACTGTGCTATGGAGTCTGTGGTGGTGGCTATCATTCAGAAGTCATATATAACCAGCCCTTAGTATATTTCTATTTCCTTTCAACTTTTTTTTTCAATGGACAACAACTGTAGAAATATGCCCGGGACCATATGTTCAAACGGGATTCTCTAGAGAACATCAAAACCTATATCCTGAGAGAGTTATATAGACATTTAGCTACTTTTAAATACTATTTCATGTCGATATGTGGCAAAACACTGTATAATCCATCACATGAGACATTAACTGAAGGCTTAAATATCTCAGAAAATAGCCCGGGACCCCCCTATTTTCTCAATGTCTTTGGAAAGTGTATGCTATTATGGTCTTATGGTGAAAACCTGACAGAAATCTAGCTACTTTTACATCAAGGGATTGACCCACCTTAAACAGTATATATCAGGGGCTCACCTTTTTCCAGGATCATTTCCAATTTTATCCTATCTATATACATCATTTCTTGCACGTTTACATCTTTGAACATGGCATAATATATTTCATAGAGGCTGCTTAGTTTAGTATGTATCAGAGCTAGTCTATAGAATTGAAACGTGAGGAACAACATAGGGCAATGCGTGATAGCTACTTTACAATTGCACACATTGCAAATATTAATTTTGTATGGACATCTCTTTGACTATCAATATAACCCCCCTGGTAGACACACATGTGCCTCTCCATTCTTGGCGAGTCTCTGTGGTGATTATGGATGTGTCTCATGAGATCGATACAATTGGATAGTCTTTGACCGGGTGATGTCTTTGACCAGGTGACATCTTTGACCAGGTGACGTCTTTGACCATCAACCTTTCTAATCACTGATGGGGCCTATATAGAATGAAATGGGTGGAAAATGTTAAAGTATATTATAACACTATATATTTCAAACAGAAGGTTGATCAACCCCTGTTCTGCTCTCCTACTGTGTTTAATAAAAGTTACAATCATAAAGGCCTATGACAGGAGTTTGTTTGCTGCAGTCACATAACATCCAGATTTTTGCAGGCCATACTAAAAAGTCTTATTGACAATCTAGGAGATATTAGTAGATGACGATACCTTTCAAACAATCCAGCACACTTTGCAATGCTTTGGAATAGCGTCAGTCAAATACAGAGTGCTGTTTGGAGTGGCACTGTGGTGACTGGTCCCTAAGTGAGAGTGCCAAGATTGGAATGAATCTCGGATGGCTTTGTCCTGTCAATTTGAATATTGCATGCAGAATACTGCAGGCTTTCAGTCGTTAGTCGTTGATTTACTGGCAGAGGAGAAAGAGGTGGGGTTCCTACAAGGGTTCTTGAAGGTTTCTTACAGTATGCAATGCCTCTAATGCATCACTGTCTCCTTGTGTATGTAAAAAGAGGATCACTCTCTACTGCAACCCTCATAGAGGCAGCTAATGGACCTATTTGGTTTTACTCATGCATGTCTCTTTGGCACCAAGGACACACATTTAAAGCATACAATTTGTAGTTACATTCAGAATATAAAACTTAGCACACCACAAGTTTATAATCTATATCATAAAAGAAGTTCTATAAATCGAAATTTAGCCATGTGTTGCTTCACTATGGGCAGTGAGGGTGCAGGTCTGCCGAAATTAGGATGTTCCACTATTGACAATTAGATATGTAATGTATTCCACCTTTGCCATTTTAAACTCTCAACAGGAACAGCATAATAAGAAGCTTCTTACAGTTCACAGGCTCAGACTACCAATAACAGGAATACAAGTGTTACTTGGCAGGCCGATTTAGACCTAAACCCCTGTATAAAACCTATTTTATAAGAGGTTGCTGTCTAGGAGCTGTTTTTTTTCTAAATCACTGCTGCAAGAAATGGTTCATTTTCTCAGAAATATCTGAAAAGCTTCTTTTCCTAATTTGTCAAATATAGTATCTAAATCACGTGACATCACATTCTTTCAAATAAATTTAACAAGTTTACATTCCAAACTGTGTTGCATTATGCCATGTGCAGAAAAATAAGGCTTCTCTTGCTGGATCTCTCTCAAGAGCCGGAATGGAGCCTGTCCTACATCATTTTATACTCATAGCACTTCTGTAAGATCAACAGAACTTGAACATTGGCCAATACTCTCCGGTTATCATGAATTGCTTAATGGATGCCATTTTGGAGTCTCATTTGAGCTCCAGGTAGGCTGCCTGATAGGCAGCAGCATAATTCTCTCCTGTGCTGCCAATGGGGTAAACCAATATTCTGAAAGTAGGATAAGGACAGGTCTGAGGAAAACAGTCCACAATAATAATTCATGAGTACCGTTACATTTCTACTTTTGTTAATGGCCACCAGAAGGAAAAATAAAGCATGAATATCCCCTGTCTGTTTTTACAGGTTCATTTTCTAATGCTTTGACTATACCATTTTATAGTCCACTGTCTCAGGATATGGGCTGGGACGAGGGACCATTTCCGACCGGTTTAATCATGGCCATCATTGGTGTGCCATAAAATGTATGTACAATATGGAGGTAGAAATTTCCATTTCATAATTATGGACACACTCGTACCCAAAGACATCAGCGAAGCCGACAGGCTGAGTGTCTTTGGGACAGGTGGATTAACATAATTTGCTGGTGCCCGACCTCTGAGTGCCTACAGGAAGGACCAGCATGCAAACGACCATGACCTTGGCCGCGCACATGGCAATTCAAACTTTTACTGAAATAAAATTCATCATGCGATGTCATGTGATTAATTGATCAGGGATGAATGTAAATATAGTAGGATGACCATCCCCACTAGTTTCTACTATCGCAACAGGCTTTTATATAAGCTAAATATGACTGAAAAGGAGGCATGCAGATTGGTGCCATGTTGATAAACAACCAAAGTGTGGCTTTGTATTAACACGACCAGGAAAGAGTCCCAAAGTAATCCAGCTCCCCTTTTCCTAATGGGCTCCGGAGGCACATGGCCTAAATTTCCCTACAATCAACAGACTTTCTCAGATATATCAAACCCATATTTGACCAGTTTTATTAAATAAAATGGCGTAGAATACAGTGGTGATTCTGATGTGAAATGTGGCATGTCCCAGTGTCACTCGCCCTGACGGGCTCGGTGAGTGATGCTGGGCTCGAGTTTGAATTATGGAGACATGTCTGAAAGACCTTATAATCATAATTATTCGCCATAGCTCTTTCACATGTTATGTCCATATATGGCTATATTTCGAGCTATGAGCTGAACTTCCTTTCAAAAGTCCAACACAATGCTGCATGAACTCTCTTTCAAGAGTATTGCTATAATGGATTTTAGAGTGTGTTTGATGAAAACAAGAGTAGGTAAGGTGACATTGACGAACTCCCTCATTGTACTGACAGTGCTATATATAATTATGTATATATGCATGTTTTAGAGACAAAGGGTCATAAGAAACAGTCACATTATCTAACGGGCCCCATAGCTAAGCTACCTTGCTGAATAACATATTGAGAGTGGCCCATAATAAACTCACACAGCTATATTCTACCATGAGTAGACCAGAACATGGGGTGGGGAGTTTTCATGCTCAGCATGCCAACAATGATAATAAACTACTGTCTACACTTGAAATTTCCAATAAATTGAAACCAATCCTTATGAAAGACTCACTACTATATTTCTACCTCTTTAATTATATTCGGTTTCAGCTTCAGGAAATTGACGCTCTCTTTAAGATGGAAGGGCCATATTCATACCAGCATTTGGGAATACCAGAATCTCTTTGAACTGCACTGCTATATGAACCCTTGTTTATTTAGGAAATAACTGGTATAGGTGAACCTACCATTATGATGCAATGAGATGGCCTCTGTACTAGAATCAGATTAACCCTTTAAGGGCCGCTGCTGCCTCTGGGCAGCATCTAAAATACCCTTGAAAAACCGCTGCTGCCCTAGGGCAGCAAAATATGCTACCCAAGGGCAGCAATACTACTAAATTACAGCTCCTGCTATGAAACAAAGAATAAGAATTTTTGAATCAATCCAAAAATATTTAACATGAATACTACTGTAGGGGCACGAATAATACGTGTACATATAAGGTCCGTGGAGTCAGAGCGGCAAGTGCCTCCAACGGACACTAGGTGGCAACACCTAAGCCATGTCCTTTCGGTTATCCGGTAGCGGAGCCAAGCAGGGCACTCCAGACGGCGCTACGGAGGAGTGCCACGTCGACACTGCTTGGTCCGCGCTCAGGGTATATAAGAGGCCGAGGTTGGCTACCTCAGGGAGTTCGTCCCAGGACGAGCTCTGACCCACACCTTTCGTACCTTCGCTTTGACAGGGGCACCTACACCCCTCCCACATTATGGCTCCTGCACCAGCCATGCTGGCACAGGGCTTGACTGTCCGGTATTGCTAATGCTTCGAACTATCGATAGAATCCTGTGTGTCTTCGAATGGTTGAAAGACCAAGTGAACCGAGTATAAACCTTCGTGTACTTTTGAGGCTGTGATCGAATAAAAACCTGTTGCATTCAAACCGAATTTGGAACCTGTGTTCGAGTTATACGCATCTGAAACCCCTACATTGGTGCCGTGACCAGTTCGGGTGAAACACAGAATAGCACAGTCGGTTAGGGTGAACATGGCTGAACAGGCAAAGGGTGGAGCATCCCTTCATCCTATTTCGAGTCCGGATCCGGAGGTGGTGGCAGCCCTTGAGAAACACTATGGGCCAAACCGTTCGAGTTCTACACCAGAACCAAGGAGAGGCAATCCTGATACTATTCGAAAAGATCTAGGGTCAAACCTAGATGATTCTTTGTTTGAGACTGGCGGTTCGAAGAGGCACATTGCTCCTATGCCAACACAGGGCATGAGCATGCTGCATGCTGAACGACACCAGCGACAGGAGGTGACACGTCGTCATTTCGAAGAAGAGAAGAATCGATTCGAAGGAGCAAGAATTGCAGAGATGGACAGGATGAATGAAGAGTTTGAAGCTTTGAGTCATCGGTTGGTACAGCTCCGAAACAGGAATGAAGATTTAGACGGGGAAACAAGAGAGAAGCAGAATCGCTTGGACACAGCGAAAGCAGAACTGGAACATATGGAAGACCAGTTCTCTAACCAGCAGAATGTCTTGCGGCGACGTACTGAAGCTCTTGAACAACGTCAAGATAAGACCATACATGATTCGGACAAGCTCCATGATACGATCCGAGAAGCAACCAAGGCGATGATGGAAGAGAAGGATCGTCTGATTCGGGAAGTGGAAGATTTACAGAAGAGACGAGATGAGGAGTCAGCTCGAAGTAGCTATTCGGGGTTTGGTCATGTCAGTGGTGGCATATACAACTCATCATCTGGTGGGGGTGGTGCCTCTGCCTCAACCGGAGGAAGACCAAAACGGGTGACCATTGATACAGGTGATTCGGATGGAAGATCTCCACGTCGTGACCAACGCCCATCGTCGTATGATGACGACTATTTGAACCCTCCCAGCCGTTCTAGCTCTCGAGAGAGACCAAGCCGTCCGGGTTCGAATGATAGATCTTCGAGATCTGATCCGAACGAGCGTTCGAGTGGGCCCTCAAGGAGGTCAGGAAGATCTCCTACAAATGCAGGTAGACGAGTATCTCGCCGCGAGTCAATGTCCCCTGGGATGAAAATGATTTATGATACGAACCCCTGCATTGCTGAAATGGGAGTGGACTGTGTTAGCAGACAAGCTGATAATGCTGATATCGTTGACTGGAGCATCGAACAATCTTTTCTGTTGCACAGAGACAACCACAACGCTGCTAGACGCACTGCAAGCACTCCGACTCCGTTCACAGGCAGACAGCCATGGCAGGACTGGTTCGCAGACTTCATGGACGATATGAGGTATAATCGGTGGTCAGAGGAGGAGTCGTTGGACGAGCTTTTACGGGCATTGAGAAATGGCCCCGGCAAGCTAGCTGTTTCGAGATGGAGAACTATGCATGGTGCCGGATCGTTTACCCAATTGGTGGAATGCGCCAGTTATCTGATAGGTAATGTGGGTAATGAGGATCCGCTTCGATTGTTTCGCAAACGGACTCAAAAACCAAACGAGTCGCACCGTGTGTTCGGTCTAGAATTGCAATCTCTCTTGCAAAGGGCTAGACCAAGATGGCAGTTAGATGACCCACAGTTCCTAGATGATTTGTTCTCGCAATTCATTGAGGGATTAAGGGATTCGGATGAACGGACCGCAGCATGTGATAGTTGGAAGGCTGGAACTTCTCTCACTGATTTGTTCATGGCCATAGAAGACTATGACAGGAAACGGCATCTGCTATCTTCGAGAGTACTTTCGAGAACTTCCAGTATGGTACAAGACCCACCAGCCTCTGATACAGAGGAAGGTGATTCTGGAAGGGAGGAGGAGATTGGCGCGGTTGCTCAAAAGAACAGCGGCAAATCTTATTCCAATTCGAATTCGAAGCGCTATCAGAAGGCTGACAGGAAAACACCACCTGTGACCCCAGGAACTACAAGCGCACCTTCGACTACATCCTCAACTCCCAGTTCGATGGAAGAACTTCTGTTAAGGTTGACTGACTTGATGTCTGGAAACCAGCAACCAACAGGGAGGAATTCGAAGCCGAGAGTGGACAAGACCACTAGGAAGTGTTACAGGTGTCAGGCCCTGGGACACTTTGCTGCAGAATGCCCAGCTGAGAAGCCGGTACCAAAGCCTGAGGAGAAGAAAACGGAAAACTAGAGGGGGTTGCTCGGGATGGCAAAGTAGTGACCCCTAAGGTGAAGGAAAGCCAGCTTATCGCCAGCGGTGCAAGCGAGGAAGTCCGAGGTGCAGTAGAGATTGGAAGCTTAGAGGAGGGGCCTGATCAGTCCCTTCTAAGTATGTCCAATGAACCCAGAAACGTAGACGTCCGAGGAGGAAGTACTGGGGAAGCGACGAATTGGATACAGGAGCTGGAAGTAGTCAGCAGTGCCCGATTGTCCCCGGATCATCCCTGTCTGAAGCACTTGAAACGACGGGGAGTAGATCTTGGTGTCACTAAGGATTTCGAACGGTTCACCGTTAACCCATCACCACTGGATGGGAAGAGGTGGTATTTGACTGTAGCAGTGAAGGGAAGGACTGCGGAATTTCTGGTGGATACTGGAGCTAGTCCCTCCATGATCTCCAAGAGATTCCATGACCTTGTAGCCGATGAGCCAGATAACTTCACAACGAGGGTAAAAGCTCATTCGGCCGACGGTAGCTGCATGCAGACGTTTGGTAAAGCATTTTTCGAAATCAATATAGGTGGACATGATTATCTCCTGTCCCCTACTATTGCTGATCTGAGTGATGATGGCATCATCGGATTAGATTTCGCTGCGTTGTACGGGGCAATGTTGGAACCTTGTAGGGGGATGTTAAAGATAGAACATCCGTACAAGGTGGCCGTGCAATGCGTTTTGAGAAAGGTATCTTCTGTAGCCTCGGTGGTACAGACGGTTAAGATACCCCCAGGACAGACATGTGATGTGCTGTTTTCGAGTGACAGTATCTTCCGAGACCAGATGGCGGTGGTTGAACCCGATGTGGTGAGACTTGCATCAATTGGACTCGAGAGTGCAGATACTTTCGTAGGCAGTGGCAGTACACTGCATGAGTCATCGAGTTTCTAGTCCTTTACATCTTGCTTTTTGTTGCAGGAAAGGTGCTTAAAGTAGAACCCGCACCTTGCCTGCAGCTCCCAGCAGCTTTCTCCTACTTTAAGCACCTCCCTACTTTCCTGCAACTTTAAGCTTCACCTAAAATCGATGAAACCTTGCTTAAACTTTCCTGCAAAATTAAGCAACTTGTACTACACCATAACTTGTATCATGCGGAGGGAGGGGGAGGTGCATGGGGCAGGAAGGGGGAGGGGCATGAGGCCGGGAGGGGGAGGGGCATGAGGCCGGGAGGGGGAGGGGCATGAGGCCGGGAGGGGGAGGGGCATGAGGCCGGGAGGGGGAGGGGCAAGTAGCTGGGGGAGAGGTTTGGCGGTCTGTGTGACAGTATAGAGCCGCCAGGAGGTAGCATATGACACCTTGTACGCGCCCTGGAGGTGCAGCTACCTGAGGGAGAGGTTTGGCGGTCTGTGTGGCAGTATAGAGCCGCCAGGAGGTAGCATATAACACCTTGTACGCGCCCTGGAGGTGCAGCTAGCTGGGGGAGACGTTTGGCGGTCTGTGTGGCAGTATAGAGCCGCCAGGAGGTAGCATATAACACCTTGTACGCGCCCTGGAGGTGCAGCTAGCTGGGGGAGAGGTTTGGCGGTCTGTGTGGCAGTATAGAGCCGCCAGGAGGTAGCATATAACACCTTGTACGCGCCCTGGAGGTGCAGCTAGCTGGGGGAGAGGTTTGGCGGTCTGTGTGGCAGTATAGAGCCGCCAGGAGGTAGCATATAACACCTTGTACGCGCCCTGGAGGTGCAAGTAGCTGGGGAGTGGTTTGGCAGTCTGTGTGGTAGTATAGAGCCACCGGGAGGTAGCATATAACCCATTGTACGCGCCCTGGATGTGCAGCTAGCTGGGGGAGAGGTGTGGCGGTGTTTGTGGCACCATAGAGCCCCACTACCATCTTCACCCAATGACAGCCAATGCAACACTGATCCGCTTCAGTGCACATTAGAGGTCATGTGACCTCCTTAGCCAATCAGAGGAAGGTCTCGCGGTGGTCACGTGACTGTGACTACACCCCCCATATAATGGGGGTGCTGCTGGGGGTGCTCCTCACTTCACTCCTGCCTGGGCTACTGGACACACCTCCTGCTGCTACAACCTACCTGCTGCCTGCTGAACCCCTGCCCGACTGACTGCCCAGCTGCCCACCTGACTGCCCACCTAACAGGACCTGGCCCCAGCACCTGGCCTTAGCCTCCAGAACCCGGCCTTAGCCCCCCCCCCCCCCTTCCTCCCAGAAATATCCACAAAAAGATGACCCCCCTCCCCCCTTGAATAAAATACCAAGACCCCTCTCCATATTTCACCAAATGAAAGTAGATTTAAATAAACCATCAGGCAATATTTTTATAATATCTAAAGCAGCTTTAAGTAAACCTCCAATAAGGGTTAATCCAATTTCTGCAACTTTAAGCAAACTTCCATGTTAGGGTTATCAATTTTCTGCAACTTTAAGCAAACCCAAAGTCAGGGTTTAATCAAATTTCTGCAACTTTAAGCAAACCTTCAAGTCATGGTTTAATCAAATTTCTGCAACTTTGAGCAAACCATAAAGTCAGGATTAAATCAAATCTCTGTAACTTTAAGCAAAACTCCAAGTCCAAGTTTAACCAACTTTAAGCAACTTTCGTTACGGCCATTCAGCGCGCCCAAAGCTGCTTAAAGTTGCAGGAAACCCCGGGTTCTTCCTACTTTAATCTTTGCTGACAAGTTCGCTTAAAGTTGCTAAAAGTTGTTTTAAGTTGCCTAATGTCAGACATTAAGCAAAATTAAGCAGAGTGTAAAGCTGTCAAAATAAGAAGACTTATGCAGTGGTAGGAATTTAATTCCTATTTCGAATCCTGGTGGTGAAGTCCGTTATCTGATGAAAGGTACTCCCGTGGGGCAGGTGATCGTTGCACAGGCAAGCACCAGTATACTCTCAGAAGATACCAAACCGAACCTTGAAGGGATGTTCGATTTGCGTCCGGAACTTCAGAAGTTGGTGGACGATTCGAGCTTGGTGACGGGGGACCAGAAAGATCAGTTGAGACAGGTATTGGTGAAATATGACGCAGCCTTCGGGGAGCCCACTGGTTTGGGGCGAACTGATAAGGTGCTACATTCCATCACTACAGAGGACGCTGTACCTTTCAAAATCCCTTATAGACGCCTACCTTTGAAGAAGAAGTTGATGGCCGAGAAGGAAATCGCTGATCAGCTGAGATTAGGGGTGATTGTTCCCAGCACTAGCCCCTGGTCCAGTCCTGTTCAGATGGTGACTAAGAAAGACGGCACAATTCGCTTCTGCATCGATTATCGAAAATTAAATGGTTGTACTAAGAAAAACTCCTATCCTCTTCCCCGTATAGACGAGACTATTGATTCCCTGGGTGGAAACCAATGGTTCTGTACGCTGGATTTGCAATCCGGATACTGGCAAGTTGGAATGAAGGAAGAGGATCAGGAGAAGACAGCTTTTTCGAGCCATGTCGGTCTTTTCCAGTACAATGTGATGCCATTCGGATTGTGTAACGCCCCTGCAACATTCGAAGCCATGATGGAATCTCTGTTGAGTGATCTGTTGTGGAAGGAGTGTTTGGTGTACCTGGACGACGTAATTGTCTTTGGGAAGACCTTCGAATTGTGTCTGGCTACGCTAGTCAAAATTTTCGAGAGATTGATAACCCATGGTTTGAAATTGAAACCAAAAAAGTGTCACCTGTTTCGAACTTCCATTAACTATCTCGGTCGGATAATATCCACTGAGGGAGTTAAAGCGGATCCTGAGAAACTAGATGTTGTGTCGGAATGGGAAAAGCCAGAGGGACCTAAAGACATACGGTCCTTTCTGGGCTTCTGTAGTTACTACAGGGACTTCCTACCGGGGTATGCCAGAATAGCTCAGCCTATGCAGGCTCTAGCTCACTGGACTCCGGGTAGAAGGAAGGAGCCTTTCCCATGGGGTCCGGAACAGGATCTAGCATTCGAAGCCGTGAAGAACCTATTTCGAACCACGCCAGTTTTGAAGTATCCAACAGCTGATGGACATTTCATACTGGACACAGACGCCAGTAACGACAGCATAGGTGCTGCTCTGTCCCAGATGCAAGAGGGGATGGAAGTGCCACTGGCTTTCGCTAGTAATACCCTCAATAAGGCTCAGAGGAATTACTGTACCACTAAGCGCGAATTGTTGGCGGTAGTGGTGTATACGAAGAAGTTCAAGCACTTCCTTTGGGGAGGTGACTTTACTTTACGGACAGATCACTCCTCCTTAAGGTGGCTGTTGAACTTTAAGGAAGCAGAAGGGATGATCGGTCGATGGCTGACCCATCTGTCCGAGTTCGGGTTGGAAAATAGCCAAATCCAACATAGAGCAGGGAACAAGCATATCAATGCTGACGCCCTTTCGAGAAGACCCATACGGAAATTTCTAGAATGGATTGTGATGATTGTGGAGCCCATAACGCTGTAATAGCTGGAGTTCGAATGCCGTATGATGTAGGACATTCTAAAGCAATGGAATGGTCCACCGAAACCATCAGGCAATTCCAGAAGGGTGATGCTATCATATCAAGACTAATAGAACAGGTCTCCAGTGGTGCCCAACCACAAAGACCAGCCATTTCGATTGAGAACCGGGAAATGAGACAACTACTTGCTCAATGGTCTGAGCTAACTGTTGTTGACGGTATCTTATGTAGGTGGAAGATAACACCGTACAAGACCAAAATTTGGCAAATCGTGATACCCACAGCTATGCGAAGGGATATCATGTATTTCGTACATGGACACCAGACCAGTGGGCATTTTGGAAAGAAGCGCTCCCTTGCGCGACTCTCCAGAAGGTATTACTGGCCTGGGATGAGTAAAGACCTGCTTAGGTGGATCTCTACTTGTCCAGATTGTTGTCTGAGCAAACCAGGTGAAGGCCTGGGTAAGTTGCCACTAACTCAAGAGCTTTGGGGAGTTAGATTTGCACGCATAGCGGTTGATATCATTAGTGGCCTAAAAACCACTCCTGATGGAAACACGTGCATGATGGTGATCTCCGACTACTATTCGAAGTACACTAGAGTGTTTCCTCTGAAAGATCATAAGGCTCATACATGTGCTCGTGCATTTGTAAAGGGTTGGGTGCTTCATCTAGGTGTACCCTTGATGTTGCATAGTGATCAAGGCAGAGAATTCGAATCCGAGTTATGGGCAGCGATGTGCCATAACCTTGCTATATGCAAAACCAGAACGAATCTGTACAGGCCTCAGTCTGATGGTCAAGTAGAAAGGTTTAACAGAACCTTGATACAAGTCCTGAAGCCTCTGGTCAACAGTCAGATGGATGATTGGGACGAACAATGCGAGTTTGTGGTACATGCTTATAATAGTACGGTGCATGCTTCCACCGGTTGTTCCCCCAATCTGTTAGTATTCGGAGAGGACTTGATTATGCCTGCTGACTTGGTGTTTGGCGTAGCTGGGATAAACGCTGAAACACCCTGTCAGGTGATGTTCGTGGAGGCATTGAGGGATCAATTCAAGTCCGCATACGAGATGGTTCGATGTGAGCTAAGCAAATCTGCTTCATGGCAAAAAGTGGGCTATGACGTAGGTTTGAAACTTAGGTCCTTTCGAGTAGGGGACGAGGTAGTTAGGCTACACGACCCCCTGCAGCAGTTGAAGTTGTCACCCAACTGGGACGGTCCATTTACTGTGGTTCGGATTGTTTCAGAATCCACAGTGGTGATCAAATCCTTGTTGGGACGCTTGTATAAATCCAATGTAGCTCGCCTACGTCGGTGGCAGGGTGACGCTTCAGCGCATTCGAAGTCAGGAGAGCATTCGAAGTCAGATAACACTGAGCGGAGAGCGACCACCCCGGAACGACGTGGTCCTGGTAGACCTAGGAAACTAGTGATACCCTCAGATGAGAAGAAACCGATGCCTCCTGGTATTGGTAAATTAAAGCGGGGCCGGGGTAGGCCTAAAAAAAAATTACCAATTCGAGCTTCTAGCAAGAAGGATAAAAAGTGCGTAAAAAAAGTCTCGGCAAATGAAGGTCTGAAGGGGAGGAGGGCTGTCCAATTGACTACTGGACATCCTGTCGAATCTTCCCGGACGACCAGGTCTAAAGAACCCAAGGTCGGGTTAAGGCGCAGTCCACGGCATAACCGGGGGACTGCTGTGACCTAATTTGTATACACAACAAGAAGTTTCGATTCCATGATGGTAGTACAGACCTAATTGCTGTCGAGCGAGCGGAACTAGGGCGGGTGTTGATCATGAACGTCCCCGAGGGTGGCAGACGGATTTATCCGGCGGGTATTCTTATGTTACCCGTAATGACATTTGCCTACACTCCTGAAGAATTCATGATTAGCGGTACCCCTGGTTCTGTGGAACTGACTCAATAAGGATTACACTCCGGTGAGCTACCCGTTCGATTAGTGGCGGGAAACGCGAGCGTCTCCCGCCGTGTTATCCGTCAGAAAAGGGCTATCCGGTGAAGCGTGAACGCTGATTGGTTGACCTTTGCTCCCGCGGCGGGCGTGGCATCGCGAGACAAGAAGGGCGGTCGCCATATTGGATCAGTGCCAAGAAGACGCGCGGACGCTGCAGGGCAAAGGAGGAGAAAGAAGGGTCTTGTTATCGGCCAAAAGTCTTCAAAACCACATCATAATACGCGCCAACCTGGTTAGTTCCCGCTCATAGTGTCATTAGGACACGCGGAGCTTCGTACTCCGCAAATCTTCGATTTTTAAACTTCGTTCGGTGAGAACATTCGACTTCGATGGAGGAGCAGTACACCCCCGGTGAGGGCCTCCAGTCCGACGAGTTAGATCTGTTCGGAATGGACGATGGCCAATTCGACAACGTTCAGGAATCGGATTATGAATCCGCCTCTGAAACCACCGGGAGTACAGTCACCGTCCGTGTGGCGGGGATTGGCTCCTATTCGACGGCTGAACGGGACCTCATGGCCATGCCACCCCCGGCTACAGTCAACCTGGGGCCGTTGCCGTGGCGCAATGTCCCAAAACGAGTTGCTTCGAAAGATATAGACAATTCGACGCCAACCCGGCTCAACGCAGCCGGTGATGAGGAGGAAGACGAGATGCCAGGGTTGGAGGAGGTAAGTCAGAAATTGCCTATCCACGCAGTGTCTGACGAAGAGATGGAAGACGTTGTGCGAACATCGCTGGCCCAGCAACAACTAATGGAAGTGCTGTCGTGCGATTCGCCATTCGATTCCTCGCTGAAACTACATCCCACACTAATGTCGATGATGTTGGACAGGCTGGGAGAGGAGGGCTTCTATCGTTACGATCCCACCTGGTTAGACAGTTACGGAGGGGCGATTCGAGGAGCTTTTAAGAACGGAGTCTTCAGTGACATTCTGTTAGAGTGTGGTACGAACTTTCGGAATCTCCAACAAGCTAAATCAATGGAGGAATCAGTGCCCTCAAGTGATGGGAGCACGACCAGTACGAAGGGGAAGAAAAAGAAACTCACCAAAACCAGAGGTAGTCGTAAAACTTCCAAAACTAGTACTCCTCCAGCTGCTCCAGCTATGTCCGAAGTATCCGAACCTGCCTCAGCTCAGTCCGAGTGCTCTTCGAGTACTTCCCATTCGGCTTCAACGTCATTCGAAGAACCAACCACTACCACCGGGATTACTGAGTCTCAATCCGAATCTCTTCCGAAAGCCCCGGGACCTTCACCAGTCGCATTCAAAAAAGAACCAGCTATCCTGGAGATGACTCCGATGGAGATCCATTCGGATACCTCAGGATCAGTTGAGCAGGAAGCTCGTTATGCTCAGGTGGTCAGAGAATCCGATGAACTCAGGGCAGCCAATGAACAGTTACGGATAACTCTGGAAGCTACCCCCAGAACTCCAATGACTCGAGCCCAGTCCCGTAAGAACCCCAATCCACAGCAAAAGGGACGGTCCTTGTCCGACGCTTCGGATGTGGAGGAGGTTCCATTCGAACTGACTAAAAGCCAGAAACGGAAGGCAAAGAAGAGTGAGGCACGACAGCCCTGTCTCCCTCACCCTTCACCTCCCCAAACTACTGCGATTAATATGTCCCCAACTGTAAGGTTGGTGGACGTAGTATCCGGTACTGCCTCTACTCCTTCTACGCCTCCTCGGGCACCCCCCAGGACGCCTTCGACCCCTCCAGCAACTCCGACCAAGACTCCAGTGCAGGTTGCCATGCCTGTATCTCCGTCTACGTCTACGTCCTCCGAGTCGGGACATTCGAACACACCACCTGTGGTTTCGTAGCCCCCTCCAGCTACAGGGGCAAACGCCTCCGCAGATGTTCCGAGTTCTCGAGTGGAAGAGATGATCTGGCGCAATGCCAGCGGGGGCTTCAAGAAATTTAGGCCCGAGTGCATGGAACACTGCAAACGTTCGAGGGAGATGTATTCGTGTCCCAAAGAAACGGACTATGAAGGGTTGTCGGATGACGAAGAATGGATGAGGTCCAATATGACTTCACCCAGTTCCTGGACATGGACGGAAAACTGGTTCAATCGGCTGCTGGACCGAAAACAGTTCCCCGAAACCTACTACAACCATGAGGGACGCCCCAAAATTAGATGGGCGATGGCCCGGTACAAGAAAGGGGTAAGGGAGGAGTGTCCATTCGATTCCTGTCGCAGCTACCCCAAACCCGGGGAGGTCCGCCCCATGCCTACTCGTCTTCGATTTATGCGGCATTTGGTTGAATGCCACATGCACCACCGTGCGATGTACGTCTGCGCTGATACTTCCACTGGTGTCTCTGTAGGGGATGCCCTTCGCCAACCGGACTCCCGGAACGTGGAGATGGGGGATTCGGATCACTTTGTGCTGCCTGGGAAGAAGGACTTGGTGGTGACGACCACCATCCTCACTCCTCGGGCAGTAGATGAGGTGAAACCAAAGGCTGACAGTTCTACAAAGTCGGTGGGGCATAAAACCCCTGCCACTAGTGCGAATTCATCATCCGTGAAGACTGAGCCTGTGGTGGACCCGGTTCCAGTGACCACTTCGAACCCAGTTACCACCACACCAACGACAACCACTGGAGGAGGGAAAGCAGCAACTGTTGCTGCCACCCTGTTCACCACCACTACCACCGCAGCCACCGTGCCCTATAAGCCGAACGTTCGTGAGGAATCGGCAGTTGATCCTGACAGGTGGTATGACTTGATGATAAGCGGTGAGAACATTCGGCCGAGGGTACAGTTCCCAAAAGACTACTTCGAGCCTGTGAAGGCTCCGGATGCGGTGTTGCATAAGGAGCTATACGAACGATGGTTGCAGGAGCACTTAGCTGGCATGCAGCAATATGCCGCCGGTGTGGCAAGGGCATCAGCCGACTACGCCATCACCATGCAGGGCAAGGAGGTCAAGAGGCTGAGGAATATCTTCGAACGACAACGGATTGACGAACAATCAGAGCCAGATAAGGTGACCGAACTCACCAAGCAGCTGGCACAATCGAAGAAGGAACTCTCAACAGCTCGTGCCTTCCAAAAAGCTGCGGAAGACACTTTGAACGATCAGGCCAACACTATGAAGGCGCTGAACGTTAAGTTCATTCGAGTATTCGGGATAGGACTCACCCAATGGAGTGGGTCCCTCGAAGAGCTCTTGAGCTTGGTGAAGGACTCTTAGATAACTTGTGTGTTCGACTGTTCAGTTGTGTGTTTGATGACTTGTGCATATGATGTTTCGATGAGATTGTAATAATTGTGTTGTTATTATAAAAAAAAAAAAAAACGTCCATGATTAAGGTCATGATTCGAAGAAGAACCATAAGCCAGGTGTAAAATGCATAATTGTCAAGAAATGTCTTCGTTGTTCATACTTTAAGGAGTATCACTTATGCTATATACTATGATTAGAACCAAAACTGTACATAATGTTCGATAACTACCTTTATCTCCAAAAATTTTCTTTTTGGACATAACAACTGGTATTCGGATTTCGAGAGTATATCTATAAAGCCATATATCGGTTGCCTCAGGTAGAGGCCAATATTACTACATTCCTTGATTATAAGAGTTAATGTCACATCTATGTTCGTTCCAAGTATTTCATAATTCTAATAGTTCACGTAATTACCTCTCCAGGGACGGTTCGCCCACTTAAATATTTTCGAGCCATTACTTCTGTGTCATTCCGTCCTAGAAAGTCACATATTGTGCACTCTTAACCTACCTTAATATGATTAATGTAGTAATCAATATTGTATCTCAACAAAAACCATACAGATCTGTGATCACTGTAGTTAGAAATAGTATAGAACATATATATTCGTATATATTCATATCTTTATTAGAGATGGATACTTACGTATCTATCTTGTCGTTATAGTGTTGGATCTGTAAGATCCCTGTTATGTACATAGAAATGTAAGTGTTGTTTGGTGTAACAGGTCAGTCTAAATCTAAAATTGTACTTTCTACATGTATGTAGAAAACGTATTTCGTACCTTTAAATGTACCCCGGTATTGTCATCATGTACACTGATATTATTCTCCTATATTCGAGTATATTATATTATATCAGATGTATTTCGACCCTTGTTATAATCTGGTGGGGGTGATGTAGGGGCACGAATAATACGTGTACATATAAGGTCCGTGGAGTCAGAGCGGCAAGTGCCTCCAACGGACACTAGGTGGCAACACCTAAGCCATGTCCTTTCGGTTATCCGGTAGCGGAGCCAAGCAGGGCACTCCAGACGGCGCTACGGAGGAGTGCCACGTCGACACTGCTTGGTCCGCGCTCAGGGTATATAAGAGGCCGAGGTTGGCTACCTCAGGGAGTTCGTCCCAGGACGAGCTCTGACCCACACCTTTCGTACCTTCGCTTTGACAGGGGCACCTACACCCCTCCCACATTATGGCTCCTGCACCAGCCATGCTGGCACAGGGCTTGACTGTCCGGTATTGCTAATGCTTCGAACTATCGATAGAATCCTGTGTGTCTTCGAATGGTTGAAAGACCAAGTGAACCGAGTATAAACCTTCGTGTACTTTTGAGGCTGTGATCGAATAAAAACCTGTTGCATTCAAACCGAATTTGGAACCTGTGTTCGAGTTATACGCATCTGAAACCCCTACACTACGTCCCCTTGTCAGAAAGGTGTAAAGTATGTCTCCAATACAACTTATATCACTCCTTAACCACTGTCCCAGGGAGCACATACTTGTAAAGTTGCATATCCCCATGGCATAGGGCCGGTGGTTAAGTTCCAAATGACATTTTTCAAGGCCAGCAGGGAAAGGGTTAATGCCAATGCAATCTACCAGATGACACAACTAAAAGATGTAGGTTTGTTTTTGCACTAGTTTATAAATGCCAGTGTACTGGCACAACGGATGTATCATAAAACACAAATGGGTTGTAACAGGCTGCAACTACAGTAGGCATCTCATACTAAGAGACTACAACCTTGGATGTAAACTCCAGGATATTTTTCTCTTTGTTGTCCGTTCACTAAGCTAGTCCCTCCTAGGGTCACCAGCAACCCTTTGAGTAGATGCCAGTGAAGGGCTGATCAAATCCAAAGGAGGACAGCAAGGCTTAATTGGGGTGAACTGCTGGCATGAGCGTTTAGGAAAAGAAATAACAGGCTACATAAACAAACTGTAGTGGTCTGTTTTGTAAGGTATGTCAACTTTCCTTCAAGCAGAAGCTCCCTCGGGGATTATGCAAGGCAGCTGGGTAAACGGCACCGTAGTACTGCTTACAATTACATTGGTTATCCCATGTTGGTTGGCTTTACAAAATGACGAATATTTGAAATACTCAAAGTATTGTGGTCTATCATTCATTCAGGTTCAAGCCAATGGCAAATGGAATTAGTTTCACAGAAAGTCTAGCTCAGATGGGGTTACTAAAAAAGATTGTACTGTATATATCTTTCAGCCCTGGCTACCTGGTGGTAATATAGTTCCAAACATGCCTGGATGCAATTGGGGTGTTTATGGGCTATGTCTCTGTAGTAGAGCTTTTTTGGGAACCAGGACACTTTTACTTTATATCAAAATGTATGCATGTCCTCAAGTGGCATATACATATTATAGCTGTGGATTGTATTCTGCATCTATGTTATTTGTGCATCTGTTTGCCAGTATAAAAACACTTGGAGTGGAGTGATATGTTTGGAGTTGTAACCATGATATAAATATGTTGTTAACATTCCAAAAGAAATGATCTGAGTCTAGAGGATCGAGATTGTTGTTATATTATGCTTAATTGGAATCTCCCCTATTTGGAGCAAATTTAAGCCATCAGTAAAAGAAGGATGACCTGAGATGAACCAAGTCTCAGCTCATGGTGCCTGTACATACTGCTAGTTTCTATGTAAAAATACTCACATCCACCGGAGTCCCCAACATTTTGTCCTCGTACCAGGTCATCAGTTAAACACTATTTGGAATCTAATGATACAAAGTGCTGTATGTAGCTGGGAAGTAACGAATGCAATATTCAGGAACAGGCCTTGATTGGGCCATTTTTGCGGGGGGGGGGGGGTGTGAACTAGGATAATATGACATGTAATGTGAAAGTGGAACATAAAATTTGCACTGCTTAAAGGCTCACCCAATCACGACAATACCCCTGTGGCAATATTCATGATTTAAGTATGCAATTTGTATCACATGTAGATTAGAAGTGGCATTTTTACCCACCGAAAGCATGTCATATTTATAAAAATGGATGTGAAGGAGTAATAATTCAATAATTTTCATTCCATTCATAGGGTCATAAAGAATTAAATTACTGAGCTTTCAAGAACCACAAATTTAGATACAACATTATCCTATTCTGAACACACAATGTCATGTTCAGAATATGTCATTACCTAGAAAAGGTGGTGAGGGATAATAGACATGGTGCCAATTCCCTGATGTTTGCTGCTGGTGGCAGTATACATCACCCAGGGGGCTGGAGTGATACCCACCAGTATGCATAAGTTATGAGGCACTGGAGGCAGGAGGAGAAAGTAAAGAAGATGAGACAACTCTTGTAGGAGTACTTGTATACAGTTGAGGCTATTCCTTTACTGACATCTTGTAGCCACAATGATGTATGCACACATTCTGTCAAGATATTCACGGATATTAAAACTAAGTACACACAGAACGTTCATGTGAAATGCACATTTGCGTAAGATTGGTTTTTAACTTCCAAATTATGTAGGATGATTAAGCTTGCCTCACTTGTTCCAATCAAAACATGAGGAATAACATAAGAACTGATAAGGGAATGCATGACAGCTACTTTACAATTGTGTACATTGCAGATATTTGTACGGATCGACATCTCTCTGGTTAATATGGTCACTGAGATATGTGTATGGGAAACCAATCCATGCATAGGCTAATTGGGAAGATTATTAATTTTTTGTATGCAAATGGATAAATCTAAAGATATTGAACGATTTGGATTTAAAAAAATTTAATTCATTCACATAAGTACATTTGGACTGAAAGCATACACTCTGGTGTAGTTGCAGCCCTTGAAGTGCAATATGCAATACCGGGCATAGCGCATTTTATGGGGCTGGACTTTCTCAGCCCTCCTGCACCGCAGTTAGCAGTATAAGTAGCAATTTCCTTTCAAATGAAGACTCATAATATTATCTCCCGCCCCTATGGACCCCAATGATGGGCATACATACTAGTCCATGAGTCCGTGAAACTTTCAGCACCATGTTGGAAACTCAACCAGTTAGACACATTTTGCATTGGAACTCCAATAACTATTCTGGACATATGGATGGCAAAGCATAGTTTCGGAATCTTCAAGGTCCTGAGATTCTTTTTTAATAAATCGTAATCCAGGTTGCAAATATCATCATTCCATTTCCCACACTCTTGATATTACTCCTGGACGGGTTATAACCATATCCCCACCCCCTATATCTGACCCCATATTTGATATGATCCAAAGAATCCAAAGGCACGATGATTGCATATTATTATTCATTCTTATTGCTCATTTGCCTGTTAGCACGTTTATAAATAGTGTCCATACACATGTTTATATTGTCCATGTGCAATATAACCCCCCTGGTAGACACACATGTGCCTCTCCATTCTTTGCGAGTCTCTGTGGTGATTATGGATGTGGGCTCAGACTCACGACTTTGCAACAATTAAAGTGAAAAATATGTCAATTAAAAATCTTTTCATTCACATTATTTCTCAATTGCAATGGAAAATATAGGTCTTTGGGGACATGCACATAAAATTTGTGATATAGCTATGATTATTTCTCACTGTATCTTGACCATGAAAATACCATGTAAAATCATGATTTTTCAAGGCTTCCACAAAATCGGACTTTTTTCATATAAAAGGGCTGGTTGCTAAGCAACCATTCAAAATAGAGAAAAATGGATAGCCTCATTGGATTCCCTGACATCGATTTAGGGGGGGTAGGTACTCTTAGAATTATTATAAGACAAATATTAACGACATTATGAGCTGCCATATGTTAATATCTTCTGTAGTCAATATGGCTCCATATGGCGCCATATGGCGTAACGGACGCGTAACGGACGCGTAACGGACACCTTAACATGGTTGTTTTGTGACATTGACTTTAAAATATTGAAAAAAGGCGAAAGAATGTGAATATCTGCATGCAAATGGTGTCTATTAATATCAGAAAAAAAATTCCAATCGGTCTGGAACATTTTCAATTATGCATTATTATACTCTATATTTTTAAATATTTATATAAGAAATAAAATAAGAGCATTTTAATTGCTATAAATTATAATGGATTTTTTCTAAAAAACGTGGAAAAGCTAAAAAATACCACAAAACTTCTAAAATTACATCCCAGAAAAGGGTAGAGCATAAAGTTTGTTGCAAGAAATTAATAGGTATGCTAACTTAATTACTTCTTATAAAATCTCGGGGGTGAAAAAAAATATTCACTTTGTGACATATGGGTATAGCTATTCTGTGGCATTCCCATGAGCCTGAGCCTGTGTCTCATGAGATCGATACAATGGGATAGTCTTTGACCGGGTGATGTCTTTGACCAGGTGACATCTTTGACCAGGTGACGTCTTTGACCATCAACCTTTCTAATCACTGATGGGGCCTATATAGAATGAAATGGGTGGAAAATGTTAAAGTATATTATAACACTATATATTTCAAACAGAAGGTTGATCAACCCCTGTTCTGCTCTCCTACTGTGTTTAATAAAAGTTACAATCATAAAGGCCTATGACAGGAGTTTGTTTGCTGCAGTCACATAACATCCAGATTTTTGCAGGCCATACTAAAAAGTCTTATTGACGATCTAGGAGATATTAGTAGATGACGATACCTTTCAAACAATCCAGCACACTTTGCAATGCTTTGGAATAGCGTCAGTCAAATACAGAGTGCTGTTTGGAGTGGCACTGTGGTGACTGGTCCCTAAGTGAGAGTGCCAAGATTGGAATGAATCTCGGATGGCTTTGTCCTGTCAATTTGAATATTGCATGCAGAATACTGCAGGCTTTCAGTCGTTAGTCGTTGATTTACTGGCAGAGGAGAAAGAGGTGGGGTTCCTACAAGGGTTCTTGAAGGTTTCTTACAGTATGCAATGCCTCTAATGCATCACTGTCTCCTTGTGTATGTAAAAAGAGGATCACTCTCTACTGCAACCCTCATAGAGGCAGCTAATGGACCTATTTGGTTTTACTCATGCATGTCTCTTTGGCACCAAGGACACACATTTAAAGCATACAATTTGTAGTTACATTCAGAATATAAAACTTAGCACACCACAAGTTTATAATCTATATCATAAAAGAAGTTCTATAAATCGAAATTTAGCCATGTGTTGCTTCACTATGGGCAGTGAGGGTGCAGGTCTGCCGAAATTAGGATGTTCCACTATTGACAATTAGATATGTAATGTATTCCACCTTTGCCATTTTAAACTCTCAACAGGAACAGCATAATAAGAAGCTTCTTACAGTTCACAGGCTCAGACTACCAATAACAGGAATACAAGTGTTACTTGGCAGGCTGATTTAGACCTAAACCCCTGTATAAAACCTATTTTATAAGAGGTTGCTGTCTAGGAGCTGTTTTTTTTCTAAATCACTGCTGCAAGAAATGGTTCATTTTCTCAGAAATATCTGAAAAGCTTCTTTTCCTAATTTGTCAAATATAGTATCTAAATCACGTGACATCACATTCTTTCAAATAAATTTAACAAGTTTACATTCCAAACTGTGTTGCATTATGCCATGTGCAGAAAAATAAGGCTTCTCTTGCTGGATCTCTCTCAAGAGCCGGAATGGAGCCTGTCCTACATCATTTTATACTCATAGCACTTCTGTAAGATCAACAGAACTTGAACATTGGCCAATACTCTCCGGTTATCATGAATTGCTTAATGGATGCCATTTTGGAGTCTCATTTGAGCTCCAGGTAGGCTGCCTGATAGGCAGCAGCATAATTCTCTCCTGTGCTGCCAAGGGGGTAAACCAATATTCTGAAAGTAGGATAAGGACAGGTCTGAGGAAAACAGTCCACAATAATAATTCATGAGTACCGTTACATTTCTACTTTTGTTAATGGCCACCAGAAGGAAAAATAAAGCATGAATATCCCCTGTCTGTTTTTACATGTTCATTTTCTAATGCTTTGACTATACCATTTTATAGTCCACTGTCTCAGGATGTGGGCTGGGACGAGGGACCATTTCAGACGGGTTTAATCATGGCCATCATTGGTGTGCCATAAAATGTATGTAAAATATGGAGGTAGAAATTTCCATTTCATAATTATGGAGACATGTCTGAAAGACCTTATAATCATAATTATTCGCCATAGCTCTTTCATATTTTATGTCCATATATGGCTATATTTCCCTTTCAAAAGTCCAACACAATGCTGCATGAACTCTCTTTCTAGTATTGCTATAATGGATTTTAGAGTGTGTTTGATGAAAACAAGAGTAGGTAAGGTGACATTGACGAACTCCCTCATTGTACTGACAGTGCTATATATAATTATGTATATATGCATGTTTGAGAGACAAAGGGTCATAAGAAACAGCACATTGTCATTGCTAACGGGCCCCATAGCTAAGCTACCTTGCTGAATAACATCTTGAGAGTGGCCCATAATAAACTCATACAGCTATAGTCTGTTGGTACCATGAGTAGACCAGAACATGGGGTGGGGAGCATGCCAACAATGAGAATAAACTCCTGTCTACACTTGATATTTCCAATTAATTGAAACCAATCCTTATGAAAGACTCACTACTATATTTCTACCTCTTTACTTATTTTCAGTTTCAGTTTCAGGAAATTAACGCTTTCTTTATGATGGAAGGGCCATATTCATACCAGCATTTGGGAATACCAGAATCTCTTTGAACTGCACTGCTATATAAACCGTTGTTCATTTAGGAAGTAGCCGGTATAGGTGAACCTACCATTATGATGTAATGAGTTGGCCTCTGTACTAGAATCAGATTAATGCAATCTACCAGATGACACAACTAAAAGATGTAGGTTTGTTTTTACACTAGTTTATGCCAGTGTACTGGCACAAGGGATGTATCATAAAACACAAATGGGTTATAACAGGCTGCAACTACAGTAGGCATCTCATACTGAGAGACTACAACCTTGTATGTGAACTCCAGGATATTTTTCTCTTTGTGGTCCATTCACTAAGCTAGTCCCTCCTAGGGTCACCAGCAACCCTTTGAGTAGATTCCAGTGAAGGGCTGATCAAATCCAACGGAGGACAGCAAGGCTTGATTGGGGTGAACTGCTGACATGAGTGTTTAGGAAACTAAATAACAGGCTACACAAACAAACTGTAGTGGTCTCTTTGTAGGGTATGTCCACTTTCCTTCAAGCAGAAGCTCCCTCGGGGATTATGCAAGGCAGCTGGGTAAACGGCACCGTAGTACTGCTTACAATTACATTGGTTATCCCATGTTGGTTGGCTTTACAAAATGACGAATATTTGAAATACTCAAAGTATTGTGGTCTATCATTCATTCAGGTTCAAGCCAATGGCAAATGGAATTAGTTCCACAGAGAGTCTAGCTCAGATGGGGTTACTAAAAAAGATTGTACTGTATATCTTTCAGCCCTGCCTACCTGGTGGTAATTATAGTTCCAAACGTGCCTGGATGCAATTGGGGTGTTCATGGGCTATGTCTATGTAGTAGAGCTTTTTTTGTCTGAGACGGGAACCAGGACAGTTTTACTTTATATTAAAATTACAATTTATTGTATGCATGTCCTCAAGTGCCATATACATATTCTGCATCTATGTTATTTGTGCATCTGTTTGCCAGTATAAAAAAAAACTTGGAGTGAAGTAATAATTATGTCTGGAGTTGTAACCATGATATAAATATGAAATTGTTGTTAGCATTCCAAAGGAAATGATCTGAATCTAGAAGAGGAGATTGTTGTTACATTATGCTTAATTGGAATCTCCCCTATTTGGAGCAAATTTAAGCCATCAGTTAAAGAAGGATGACCTGAGATGAACCAAGTGTCAGCTCATGGTGCCTGTACATACTGTTAGTTTCTATGTAAAATACTCACATCCACCGAAGTCCCCAACATTTTGTCCTCATACCAGGTCATCAGTTAAACACTATTTGGAATCTAATGATACAAAGTGCTGTATGTAGCTGGGAAGTAACGAATGCAATATTCAGGAGCAGGCCTTGATTGGGTCATTTTTGCGGGGGTGTGTGTGAACTAGGATAATATGACATGTAATGTGACAGTGGAACATAAAATTTGCACTGCTTAAAGGCTCACCCAATCACGACAATACCCCTGTGGCAATATTTATGATTTAAGTATGCAATTTGTATCACATGTAGATTAGAAGTGGCATTTTTACCCACCGAAAGCATGTCATATTTATAAAAAAAAGGATGTAAAGGAGTAATAATTCAATAAATCTCATTCCACTCATAGGGTCATAAAGAATTAAATTACTGAGCTTTCAAGAACCACAAATTTAGTTACAACATTATCCTATTCTGAACACACAATGTCATGTTCAGAATTTGTCATTACCTAGAAAAGGTGGTGAGGGATAATAGACATGGTGCCAATTCCCTGATGTTTGCTGCTGATGGCAGTATACATCACCCAGGGGGCTGGAGTGATACCCACCAGTATGCATAAGTTATGAGGCACTGGAGGCAGGAGGAGAAAGTAAAGAAGATGAGACAACTCTTGTAGGAGTACTTGTATACAGTTGAGGTTATTCCTTTACTGACATCTTGTAGCCAGAATGATGTATGCACACATTCTGTCAAGATATTCACGGATATTAAAACTAAGTACACACAGAACGTTCATGTGAAATGCACGGTTGCATAAGATTGGTTTTTAACTTCCAAATTCTGTAGGATGATTAAGCTTGCCTCACTTGTTCCAATTAATTTAAAACATGAGAAATAACATAAGAACTGATAAGGGAATGCATGACAGCTACTTTACAATTGTGTACATTGCAGATAGTTGTACGGACATCTCTCTGGTTGATATAGTCACTGAGATATGTGTATGGGGAACCAATCCATGCATAGGCTAATTGGGAAGATTATTACTTTTTTGTATGCAAATGGATAAATCTAAAGATATTGAACGATTTGGATTTTTTTTAAATCGAATTCATTCACATAAGTACATTTGGACTGAAAGCATACGCTCTGGCGTAGTTGCAGCCCTTGAAGTGCAATATGCAATACCGGGCATAGAGCATTTTATGGGGATGGACTTTCTCAGCCCTCCTGCACCGCAGTTAGCAGTATAAGTAGCAATTTCCCTTCAAATGAAGACTCATAATATTATCTCCCGCCCCTATGGACCCCAATGATGGGCACACATGCTAGTCCATGAGTCTGTGAAACTTTCAGCACCATGTTGGAAACTCAACCAGTTAGACAAATTTTGGATTGGAACTCCAATAACTATTCTGGACATATGGATGGCAAAGCATAGTTTCGGAATCTTCAAGGTCCTGAGATTCTTTTTTAATAAAGCATAATCCAAGTTGCAAATAATTATCATCATTCCATTTCCCACACTCGTGATATTACTCCTGGACGGGTTATAACCATATCCCCACCCCCTATATCTGACCCCATATTTGATATGATCCAAAGGATCCAAAGGCACGATGATTGCATAGTATTATTCATTATTATTGCTCATTTGCCTGTTAGCACGTTTATAAATATTGTCCATACGCATGTTTATATTGTCCATGTGCAACACAAATTTAAGGATGATGACCCCCCCCCCCCCCCGTCCTCCTAGTATGTTGGTTGGAGCTTATAATCATCACAGCATCCAGATCCCCGTTGGCTGCCCTCAGGTCCCGAGTCTCCCTGATAGTCATGGGGACTCTGGTGACAAATTAAACAACTGTTAAAAAAAATTGTAACCGTTTGCATGGATGTGTGTTGTTACCTTGCCAACAAGCTTGCCTCACCTCGCAGATTAGAGTGGCTGTGTGGAGTTGTTTAGAGTGAGTTGAAGGTGCAAGCCCCTGCATGGTCTTCCCATGTTTTCAGGGTGATTCTGCGCATTACCCTAGTGGAGGTAACCACCAATATGCACATTATTCTAAATGAGGTAGAACATCAAGTAAATACTGTGAACACAAATGGCCTGGGATGTCTACTGATGAGCCTTTGTTCCACTTGGTGTCATCAACCATGCCTACCTATATTTGGTGAACCCTCCCAATGCATAACGCTGAATCAATCTCGGAGGAAAATGTCTTTATAATTACATTATCATTTTACTCCATTAACTGGTCTGCAAAATTTCACATTATTCATCATATCAACCGATATTATCTCTGAACTATATGTAACATACCCCTTGTCCCTAAGTGAGAGCTCTGGGACTGGAAGGAATCTCTGATGGCTTTTGTCCTGCCAATTTGAACATTGCATGCGAACACTGCAGTTTCTCAGTCGTTAGTTGTTGATTTACTGGCAGAGGAGAAAGACGTGGGGTTCCTACAAGGGTTCTTGAAGGTTTCTTACAGTACACAATGCAGCTAATGCATCACTGTCTGCTTGTGTACGTCTACACTGCTGTAAAAAGAGGATCACTCTCCACTGCAACCCTCTTTGGGGCAGCTAATGGACTTAGCTGGTCATACTTGTGTTTCTATGGTAACAAGGACACGCATATAGAGCATATATATATACTGTCTTTACATTCAGAACATGGGAATTTAGTACCCAACAAGGTTGTTTAAAGAGATGACATCCTAGATTTTCTTTCAATAATATAAATGAAAATGTGGCCATGTGGTGCTCCACCATCACCAGTAAGGGTAAGGACCTGTCAAAATCAGGATATTTCACAACTGATTTTGAAATGTAATGTATTCCGCTATTGCTGATTTGAACTCTCAACAGCAATACCATAGTTACTAAGTGATCTGCTTACCTGCTACAGGTTCAGACTATCAATAACAGAAATACAATTGTAACTAGGCAGGCAGAGATATAACATCCCGCACACACAAATTAATGATTCTAAACAACAACAAAAGATATCCTGACCAAAGATGAACATGGAAGGAACTTCATGATACTAAGCGGAAGTAACTTAAGGAAGACAGATTTAGCATTTCAATTAACCTTAAACATGAGCGTTTCCCATGCGCAGAAACCCAGAAAAAATTGCACCATCCACTATACCCACCACACAGCTTTAAATTAGGCTGCATGATTTAGCAGGGACATTGGCCAGAGACGTGCTTCTTAATGCTACGTATTATCGTCCAATAGAGTAGACATTTACGGACAGTAATGCTTGTTTACAACTGATCCCTGATGGGTAGACACTATGTTTTGTGCCATAACTTTTACCGTTAAATGTCCTCTACAGTGAACATAAATTACTTGATGGGTGTCATTTGAGCCCCAGGAAGGCTACCTGATTGTTGATGGACATAAAGAGGGACAATAAAGCATTCCCATTTAACAAAAAAAATCGTTTTCCAAATGTTTGCAAACGTTTTGGAGGAAAACCTTTTTGGACCTCAAAGTTGGCTTAAGAAACGTGCAATTGTTAGTAAGGGTATAACTTTCCTGTTATTGGCATCGACTTGACTATAAGTAGCGACACACAACATTAGGGAGTGGTCATTTTTTAACAACAGGGGGGGAGGGGTTGGTGGATTTGGGGGGGGGGGGGGGAACAAAAAAAGTTGGACCCCTTGAAGGGGGGGGACTAAAAAAAGTTGGACCCCTATTGATGGGGGGACCAAAACAATTGCACCCCTTTTTAGCAAAAAAGCCAGCGCGCTACTATGGCTCAAAGGGGTCGGCCGCGCTCAATTTCAACTTGCCTGAGGGGGGAGATCAAAAAGATTTCGACCTCTCCCGTGGGGGGGACCGAAAAAATTTCGACCCGCTCGCGCGAAAATCCACCTACCCCCCCCCTGTTGTTAAAAAATGACCACTCCCTTAAATCAAATCATACTTTGGGTGATACAGATACCAGGCTTATGGCTGTAAGCTTCAGGATACTACTAAGGTGGACAATTGATGGACTATAGGTTATAAGCAGTATACGTCTTCAGTGTTTTCCAGCTCCATAGAGTCAGATTTATTGAAGGGATGTGTACCAGCTAGAGCTCTCTAGTGGCCCAGGCTAGAATGCCCCTGTGTACCATAAAACTAATAAAGGAGCATATGGGGGCAGACACAGAGGAGAGCCAGAGCATGCAGAGCTAGTAGGAGCATATTACCGAAATCCATATACATGACAGATTACATCATTTCACTTGTTTCTCATTGCACTTGATACATTGCAATGGCGTTCTCTTGTATGTAAGGGATATATTAGCCCCCTGTAAGTGCTATACATGTGGCTTATATTTGAATGAAGTGTATTAGGACATAAAAGAGAATTACAACAGCTTCCTCCAGACATCTACTGATGCTGGTAATATTTTGTTTTGTCACGCCAAACATGATACAGAATAACACAGTGTTTACGTTAGGTCTCCCTCGCCATTCCTCACGTAATCACACAGTGCAACGTGACTTATAGCTTGATGAGTTTCCATGTTTTTTCGGTTACACTTCCTCAATGATATGCTATTGTTTCCCATATCTGTCTCTGTCTATTTGAGTACTAGCAAGGATGAATGCTCTGGCGTCTCCCATGTTACTTGGTCAACTTTGGTCATGTCAATAATTATGATATAATTCTAATTATCAGATTCTTTGTTGCTTACCCTGATAACTTGACAACCTGCCCATTGATTATCTCAGAGATTCAGTCCCGCATATCACTGTTATTTCTGAGTGTTAAAACATTGTGATGGGTTTCTATGAAACTATATATGAACATTTTCACTTGCCTCTTGGTTGAGTCTGATGTCTGCCTCAAGAAGTGCCGCTCCACTTGTACTGGGACTTTTGTCGTATCTCCTTGTCACCAGGGAAATCTTTGTGCTCCTGTGAGACAATAAAAACATGCAGAACATTAGGTTTGATGAAAGGTAACAAAATTAATAGACACTGGTGAGATCAGATAACAAAGTGAATATAATGAGTATTTTGTAGTTGGATTTAAGGATATAATCCCATTGAATAATATATTATTGGTTTGATTTGTTTAATGCAATCAATTAAAAAGAAACGAAAAGTAGGGGAAGACAGGGGTAAATGCGTATCATAACATTCATTTTTAGGAACCGCATGGTAAGCCATATTCACAACTACGTTAAGTATATGTAACTGCCGATAAACCAACGCCAACGATTTGTGGTTCTGGGGGTAGATGTGTTGACATTGCATGCTTGGATTATTTGGATGACCTCCAAATCGATTATGGCAGTCAGCTTTTACCATAAGCGAGTCACAAAGTGTAGTTGTATAAGTTCATTCTTTAAAGCCACTGGGTTCTACTTTTCTTTCGAAAACTTGAGTGTTATGGCAGTTCCATGTGTTGTCCATCTTTGGTTTTGAAATCAAATGTATTCAGTGCACATCGATCAAAAAGGGATACACAGCTTGTGTACCCCTCGGGTAACTAATCATTTGGATTGCATGAGAGCAGCTTAGTGGCTCGCTTGATGGTAGACAGAAGAATGCACAGATTTCCTCCTAATGGCCTGCATTACATTACCCTCATAAAATTAATATCCCTCGGCTCATTCTACCTGTCTACTGCTGAGTCCACCCACACAGTTACAGCACTAGCAATAAGGGTTTAGCATCGTTGACACAGTAGACAGGGACCTGTTAGCAGGCTCGTTAGGAAGCAGTCAGTCAAGATTGTTGGATGTTCATATTGTTACATGTTACAATGTTCTGCCTGTGTATGTTGCATCAACTGGGGGCTGTGTACAGCAAAATAGCGATAGTTTAACAGTGTCAAGAGGGTGTTACAGGAAAAAGAATTCGTTATATTTATGCTGTTTTCTGTAATAACCATCCTAGTATGATTTTATTTACTGAGCAGTAACTGGTTTGATACGTTAAGCGTGCGTTGCTTGATAATACGCTATGTAAAAACATTAAGGCTGGGTAGAAAGCAAGACACTTCTAAGGAGGTACTTTATCTGCGGAAAAATAAAAAAATGAAAAATGAAAAAGACACATAAAAAAACACCACAAAAACACTTGGGTAAATCTGCTTCCCCTGGGAGCTGTGGATGTTGCCACCCACAAGGTCAGCTGACCCCTTCTCCCCTTTAAAAGGGGAGGTTTGGGACTTCCAAGGAGAGTGTACGGGGGATCTGTGAAGGTCACAAACCTCTAAATCTGGACTGGTTGGTGCTATGATGTATTGCATCCTTTAGCTGCAACGTTATCTTATCGCTATCTTCGCATAATTCTAGGCTGTCATTGTGCATGACCGCGCTACACCATCGTCTGTGATCCACAACTATAAAACCTTACTGTTTAGTACGGGCATCACAGCTCATTAATAATCAGAATGTCAAACTAATTGCAACATAAAATCCTACACCACAATGCATTTCTTTGAAGAATGATGTACTAAAAGTTCTCATCTTTCCAAAGGGGGAGGGACATGTCACTCAGACAGTCCATACATATGGAGCCTGTGATAACTTTAGTTTGATTAAATATTCTTGACCCATTCTAAAGCTAACATAATCTTCTATATTTGAGTAATACTATTGCCTTGGAATATTATGGATTCTATAATTTTACTAATTTGTGACCTAACCTGGGAAATGGTAACATTAGGGGGAATAGCCATAAATGCTCTGAAAATGATATTTCAGGAGATATGGCTAAAAATGTGAATACTTACGAGAAAATGACCTTAGACTAACTTTTTCCAATGAATCTTTTGAAGCGATTATCAAAATTCTATTTTCATTCTAAATTGGTCTTATTTGGAATGTAAAAAGAACCATTTTAGCCATTTCTAGCCCATTTGTTGACATTTGGTTGCCATGGCAACCATCACCTCCTTCTTTTGGAATAAAAATCATCCTATCCAATTGCCCCATACATGAGGATTTCAGAACTGAAAACAGAATGCCAATATTCCTACCAGATCCAAAGCTATGTACAATAATATGTATTTATTGGTTTATTTTCTAATAATTATGATTTGTATGGATTATTTGAAAATAGATTGATATGCGATCACATTGCAATCTATTCTGAATTCCTACATGTCCCTACCATCCCATGTTTGAGATGTCATATCTTAGCAACTATTTCAAATATTTTGATGCTTGAAGTATCTAATTGTAGATGAAGACATGAACATAAATAGAGGTGTTTTCCCCTAATGTTACGTTTTCCCATGTTTTGTCACATTTGCATAATTGCAATAAAAGTTGAAAATTTGGCACTTTCTTTAGTAAATTCAATGACCACTCACGTATATTCCCTTTGACACATACATAAATATCTGCCGTCCATCGAATACCATTTAGGAAATCCCTATTGTAATTTATCAATCGTAATTGATGATGTCAGAGGTCAAATGATTAGAATGACCTTCTTAGTATGGTATATGGACATCTGTATACATGTGACAGGCAGATTCTCCCAATAACTTTGGTAAAAATTGACATGTCTTATTGGTTTTAAAGGATAGACTATGTTTAGGTTGTTTTTGCCCTGTTCAACCCTATGGTGTGCAATGAACCATGACAGAGTTGCACTGGTAAGAGGGATGTATAAGTAGCCTATTCATAGGAAGAGTGGGCTTCCTTTAAAGTTCTTGCTGATCCAATGTGGAAAGTCACAACTCAAGGAGCTGCATACCACCAAAAGATAAACACTTTGTTCTGGATGGTGGCGCACTGCTGCATCGAGCCTTTAACCAATGATTTTACACACCTCTGGTGGATGTGAGTACATAAAGGTCTGCTGCATGTCAGCGTATGTTAACGACATCCAAGACTTAGGAGGAGTTTTTGGCCAACAAGTCCAACAAGCCAAAATTCATTAGCCTTTTCAGCCACACACAGGAAAACTCTGGCTGTGCCATCCTCCATACAAAACAAGATACAGAGACAATAGTCATAAAAACAAAGGTTGCATCTGCAAAAGAGAAGGAAACACTCCTTGTTGGAGATGACACTGATTTTCTGACATTGCTAATCTTTCATGTTGACATTGATGCACACAAGGTGTTCTTTGGACATGAAGTCATGTTCAAGTAACCATCAGATATGGGACATGAAAAAGTGAAATTTCACCTCGGACAAAATCTATGCCAGAATATCCTATTCATTTACAGCAAAATCGGCTGTGACACCATATCCAGGCTATTTGGCCTTGGGAAAGGACTGGCCCTAAAAAAATCGATGAAAGACAACCACTTCTAGCAGCAAGCCCAGCCCTTCAATGACTCAACTTTCTCAAAGGAGGCATATAGCAGGAGAGAAAGCACTGGTATGCTTATACAAAGGAAAACCGAAATAGGATCTCAACTCCTTGAGACATTTATGTGGTTTTGTGAGAGAGTTGTAGGCAGTCAGGTATTCGCTGAGCCTCAAAAGTTGCCCCCAACATCAGCTGCTGCAAAGTTTCACAGCCTCGGGGTTGTTTCACCAGTTCAAGTTTGGAAAGGGCTAAAAGACATCATGATTTCAACTGATTTGGGGTGGCAGGTTGTTGACGGAATGTGCTTGCCCATACAGAGAGACATTCCTCTAGCCCCAAAAACTCTTCTTGTGTCATCTGATATGCTTGCAAAGAATACTGCATTATCAAATGATACTCATATGGTGCACCAATACCAGTGAATACCTAAAAGCCAAACCTGGATCTTGAGGGTGAAAATGATAACTAAGGGAACCAAAACTGTTACTGAATTATTACATAATTTTATTGTAAGACTATCAACATGAATTAAGTTTTCTACTAGTTTTTAACCCAGTAGAACCTATCAATTCAAACCAAAGTTATAGGCAGACACTATAATTGTCACTTGAACATATTCAGATCTGCACATACTAACAAAGTCATTAAAATTATATATAATATTCCATGATTAAGAATCATTCACACATTATGTTAGGGACTTGATAATGACATTTAATGAATAATTACATTTTAAACAGAGCCCATTGGAATGGTCATTCCATCTTTTCAAGAAAGTTTCTGTTTTCTGACTTTAATTGCTATTATGCTAATTAAAAATTATTGAATTCACTAATTCTCAGGACAAGGTTATAACTTATAAATTGAAGAGTATGTTGGTCTTTGAAATTGGCCAAAAATATTCAACTAAACTAAGGTTATGACACACTCCATATAACATAGACTGTCTGAATTGGGCGCTAACAAAGTTGTGCTAAATAAGCATAATATTATTTCCCCTCCTCGATAAGATAATAACTTTAAGTATGTCATTGTAGGAACTTCAACTGTTCAAAGAAATGCCTTGTGGTATAAAGATGTATGTTGCAATTAGTTTGAGGTTAAACTGTATATTGCCTGTACTAGTTCCCTTTGTCTCCTAGATACCAATCAATAACCTGATGGCAGTTACAACACATGCACAGGTGCGTGGCGGGGAGTGGTGAGTGAGTGGTGAGCAGTCATGTTCTAACAAGACCTCAGCTTAGTGAGTGAGTGGGCTATACCATGAGAAGGTGTGCAACTAAATGTCTACAGTCATCTCAGTGACCTACCAATAAACTCTGCAAATCAGCAGTGTCCACAACGTGCACCAGGATATGAATTAGCACCATCTAGAGGTGGGGGAGGGGCATACAGAAGAGGAGGGTGCACCCGAGGGAAAAGCCAATCAGAATGCTTCTTGGTGCCAAGCTGATGATAACCATTCGGCCAAATATCAATAATGTAAAGTCTAGGCCTATTTTTCAACCAGTTGCTATTTTCCTGTAAACAGAAAAAAATGATAATGGGCATATGGCTCCTGAATACGCCACTAATTTTAGTGTTTTAAAAAGAATTACATCCACAAAATTCAAGCAAAAAAGGAATCTTGATGTGTCAGCGATCCATTTTGAAAATACCCAGTGGCACATCTGGGAGTGTGTGGTTGTGGGCAGTTGAGAAGGGTAGGGCTATAGGGTAGGTTGTTTAGATATAGAATGCTATAAATACATGAGAAATTCTATCGCTGGTGGTATGGGAATGGTACGTCTGCTGAATAATGAAATGAATATCAAGCCAGTGTGTGCACATGTTTGTTCACATTTGATTTGTTACGGTGGGATGCTGCTAAGTAGGGTAGTGATAAGTGTGCTCCTCATACATACAATGATTCTGATGAGTTGCTCGGCTGTGCTCACTGAGCCTTTAACAGTATGCTCAGTGAGAAAAAAACGTTATACAACGTTAATTATAACGTTTCCCTCTCTATGGCTCCTTACCATGGCAACACGTCACGTTATATAACGTTAAAATCGTTATTGTGACGTAAGATAACGTTGTCTTGTTAGCTCGGTGGCTTCCTACCATATACTGGACTTGCTGAAGATATGCGACCAGAACATTGTGTAGGCCTATACATCAGTTGTACATCATCTAACTAGGGCATGGGTTTTGTGGTCGCGTCACATTGCGCAAGATCATTTTCCATTTATTATACTTTATCGTTGTATCTAATAATACTATGTGAGATGCAATAAAACAATTCTTTTGAACAACTCTCATCCCTTTCAAGTTTAGACAATGGTCAATATAGCGTAGGGAATAGAGATAAAATTACATGATGAATCATCTGCAATTATAAACTTCGAATTAAGTTCCAGACTTAAGATGAAACCATAATATTATAAGCATAATCAATTAGAGAGTATGCCAAGCAAGCCCCATGACATATCTGACTATCCGTGTCAAAATGATCCTCTACATTTTCCATTAATATGATATGAAGCAGGCAGCTTCTGCTGATGTGATATGTTAATACATCCCTGATGGCAACAGCTCAGTCCATCCTCAGACGTCACTCCATCCATGGGGCGTCTACTCAAGTATGGCTTTCAGATAAACGCCCCCTTTTCCCTTAGGAGGGCGTATATAGATAGGGGTATAAGAAGGTGATTTCATAGCAAAGATGTTAGTGCCTACATCAAATAAGATACCTCAAGTGTGACACAGATTTAATTCACCGAGCCCATACTTTCAACCAGTATCATTAACTGAATAATTGCCATGGATGCCGAGTTAGTCAGAGTAAAGTGATTACTATATTGGTGGATAATGGATGTACCTCACACATGGTTATTCTTACTAAAGGTCGACATTCACCTTTTTTTCCTGTACAGCTCTAATGAGTAGCAAATTAGTGGTGAGGCCACCATGCCAGCCTCTCCTATATCCTCGACCTCCTTAACCCAGGCTTGCACCATTTCTACCTCTACAACCTTAGCATCATCACATAGACTGCCGGAGTAAAGTATGGAATGCTGGTTGCTGGAATGTCAGGAATGTAGGCAGGTAGTGAAGTATGAATATCTCCCTGCATGTGAAGTGGTTATGGCACTATGCGGCAATGATGCTTGGGTTGCCTGAGTTTAAGGTGGCATATGCGCTTGCTCCTCATTCCTCCATACATTACAGTTGATTCCAGTATAGAGCAATCACTTGGCAGGCACAACGCCCAGGTTTGAGTCCTGGTCTCATAATTTTCAGAGAAACCAAGCAACAATTGTTTCAGATTCTATGTGCAATATCTGTTCCACCAGCTCCAGTATAACTGAGGGAAACTGAATAATTATGCTGTGAATCATTTGGGTCATTTCTCTGACCCTACATGGAGAGTGTTTCCACGGCAAGCAGACTGTAATATGCAAGGTAAAATTTTAATGTTTGATAATGATGAACCATCTGCAATTATAAACTTCTAATTAAGTTCCAGACTTCAGATGAAACCATAATATCATAAGCATAATCAATTAAAGAGTATGCCAAGTAAGCCCCATGACATATCTGACTATCCGTGTCCGTGATCCTCTACAGTTTCCATTAATATGATATGAGGCAGGCAGCTTCTGCTGATGTGATATGTTAATACATCCCTGATGGCAACAGCTCAGTCCATCCTCAGACGTCACTCCATCTATGGATCGTCTACTCAAGTATGGCTTTCAGATAAACGGGGACACCAGGACTCTAGCCAGGGGCCTTTCACATCACATCCTGGAAACCAATATAATTATGATAGTGTTTCACAAAACAATGCAATAAGAATGGCTAAATACTTGGTTTTAAATATGTTTGTTAGGTGTGCTGGGGGCTATTGGAACTATCTTATTGATAGATGTTGCTGAAATCTTTTATCCCTTGCCATCTCGGCAACGCTACCCTGCGTGTGCTTAGTGTCTCCACCAGTGTGAGAGACACAGTTTCTCTGAAAAGGATGTTTTTGGAAACACCCGGACTCAAATCTGATATTTACCTAATTATTTTTTGAACCTCTTATTCAGTTTCCCATCCTCTAAAACCTAAAACTGATGTATCACACTTGGAAATCCAATAAGAAGTGTCTAACTATCCTTTCCCATGTACTTTATGTTCGGATGGTGGCCATCTTGGTTTCAAAAGGAGCTCAAGGTGCTTCTATCTCTTTAAATGCCGCTTGGGATATAAATGTAGATTCAGCTGTAGCAATCCCATGATTTTATCACAAAATGAACAATCTCTCAGCTTATCTGCAACACTAACAGGTACCTTACACCACCAAGCTTAGCAGGCTTCACAAATGTGGTCTTCCCTGACAATATACATCCCCAACTCATAGTGGACTCTAAGAGACAAAGGAGTCACTCTTTGCCTCCGTAACTCGCCAGTTGTGGCTGAAAGAAGCCTCTTTTATTACTCATCCAAGGCCAGTGAAGACTATCAACTTGGCAGTCAACTCATGGTACTAAACCAGGGGTGCTTTCTATATAAAGCTATAGCTTCCATACCAGGTTCAACTGTATGATTTACTGCTGAGTGGATGTGTGGATCAAATGAGCTGCACTTAAACCAGGCAACCTTAGGTTACCAGCTTTCTGCAATGCCAACTGACACCCAGTAACTTTATCTCAACTCACCAAAATAGTAAAGCAGTCCCTGTTGTACCTGGCTTGCTCTTACTCCCATATTTGCAGAGGTCATTCATTGCATCCCAAGATGGGAATCTGCTGGTTGCTATAACCAGGATGTAACCAAATATGGTATTCCACTGGGTACAAAATTCAGTTCAATCAAAATTGAATCAACCTTGAATCACCCGTGACAGCCAGTTGTCAATGTTGATCCAATGGTCTGTGACCACTGGAACCTGGTACATGCGCTCAAGCCTGGGAACATGATATTATTTTGCGATCCCAACATCTCAATGTGTAGAGAACGCCATGGATAGCTGCAGCATTAGACTATGGCCATAATGGACTCTCAGATAAACTTCACTTGTGTGTTCAATGTAAATCTTTGCCCTGTTCAAATACATGTATAACTCACCGAATTAGGTTTTATCGTTGTTCATGTTTTGAACATGCATATTAAATATCCACAGTCAACAATGCTGTGATGTATTTGTAAACTTATAGATCCGTTACTGTATAACACTCACAGGATGTCCTGTACATTGTATCCCTTTGTGCTACCATTATTGACTACCTTGGACAAAGACAAAGCTCAACTTGTTCATTATTCATCATGAAACCCAGAGAATACAATACATGACACTGTTGCACAGAACCTACCAATGTGTGCATTTCCCTTAATCCTCTGTTTTAGATTGCAACAAATAAAAATAGATTACGATCTGCTAATGATGTCTCAATTAAAGGAAACGTAGCGCTATCATCTGCCTTTGCCTCACACCTCCCCCCACCCAACAAAGAAGAAGAAAATGAAGAATATAGAGAAAATCAAGAAGAAAAAGTTGTAATGCTTCAGACTGCCATTGATCACAGACCAAAGAGTGTGCACTGAGTGATATAAGCCAATATAAGAAATACAAAACCTGTAAATTTACGTAGTTTACACAGCAAATAGATATAGATTTACTTTAAGGACGGCATAATACATTAATACATCATGCCCTTGGTCTTCATGATGCACGAATGCAGCTCTGGTGAGTAACTCACCAGGGCTGCATTCATGCATCATACCGACCCTACTTGCTGGGGCTGCATTTGTGCATCATGACGACAAATGTCATCTTTTAGCGACAGCCATCCTTATATGGTCCCAGGTGGTAATAGTGATGTTGGTGTCATATCCTGCCAGTGGGCTCATGGGGAGGTGCTTCCCCTCATGTCTCATCAAGAAGCATGCAGAGAAGCTAATCTCTTTATAATAGTCAAGATTATGTGTATGCTATATCTGGTTACAACCCCTATGGTGACTGGACCAGATAGTAAACCCAGGTCTATTATCTAAGTTAGACCACCTGTGTACATAAGGTCTTATATGATTCTAAACGTTCTGTGTTTGGTGCACAGGCCTGTAAACACATGTATGTAGCACAGACGTAAATCTATATCTATTTGGTGTGTAAACTACGTAAATTTACAGGTTTTGTATTTCTTATATTACCACAAATGTGGTGTCCAACCAATAATTAATGTATACTAAATGCAGATGTCATGCAAAATTCTTAAACCTTCTATCCTTTTTATATTATAATTATCTTATTATATGCAGCTGATTTGCTATATATTAAATAATAGATAAATCACAAGAATTAACGGTAGATTTACTAAAGAGTTTCTCTTCATACTTGATAGTGCTACCATCTAGTGCAACATTTGGGAAATATACAGGGACTTTATATAAATGAACAAGAACCATTTATACCTGAAAGAGGTAAAGAAACACGTAATTCAAACGTAAACGTTTGTATAAGGTAACAAAGCATTCATGTTTCAACGTACATAAACTTTGCAAAAGAAAACGTAGTTCAGACCTTTAGTTGTAAAATAACCTGCATAAACCTTTCAGATACGCAGGTACTGCTTTGGTCTTGAGCTTTGGTAAAAGATGTATGTATGTACACACCAGGTAACATAAGTACATTGGGCCATGATTGGCCCAATATACCACTAAAGAAATGGGCCAATATTGGCATTTTGATATTGGCCGCTGGTTTGACCGCTGGCCCAGTAATGGCCCATGCTTGCAGAAAGTGATATTGATTTCATGTTGGCCCAATGGTGGGCCAACATTTCAATGTTTTAACATTATTCCAAGGTTAGAATTAAACATCGGGGCAACCTTGTAATACATATGCTGCCCCAACATATAATTTTCAATGTAGGACCACTGTAACAATCACTATTTTGATATAAATATATATATATAATTGAACATGAAAGCATACTGAAGACATGACTATCAATTATCATCAGTTTAGAAAAAGCCATTTCTGTCTTTTCAATCCATCTTAATCTCAATCTCAAAATGGTTAGACATCATACAAACTGTGTTACAAATCATTTAGGACTTATCTAACTTCCTTACCCACACATGAGGTGTCTTCAAGTTACTTTGGACAAATTCTCAGTGGTGTCATGCAGTAAATTGCACTTTTAGGCATTAGATTTCATCCATGAACTTCCTCTGACCTTTAAACACATAGAGCACACTGGGGATCACATTTATAACCCAATATGATGGCAAAGTAGGAGCCAACCTGTCATAAACTCTTCACGCAATTCCCCTATTAGCCCATATTGGACCAATATAGTTAGAATTGATGTTGGTCCAACATCACAAATAATATGATAGCCCGGAAATGTTCCAGCCCCGGGCCAACACTGGGTCAATATCAGCAATTTCAAGCATGGAACAGCTCTGGGCCAGTGGTTAACCCAGCAATGGACCATTATCAGAATTCCAATGTTGGTCCAACATTACATTTCAAGTGAGTACTTGACGGGCCATCATTGTAATTTGTATGTTGAATCAATGCATGCATTACCCACAATGGGCCATGGTTGGTATAATGATTGCGATGGAGATGATCATTGCCGACATGGGCACAATACACCCTTGCTAACTGGGATATATAGTTCAGTAGCAGTGAAAGCTGTGTTAATCTAGATCTAATATGCCTATGGCTATCTGTAACCAGTACCTGCCGGAAATTGCAAGATGTCCGCGGGAGTCATCAGTGAAAGGTCAAGGTAGATGAACATGGGGGCTGAGCTTCTGACTGTATTGTGTATAAAGGATTGAAGCGAATGCGGCATACCTGGGGGTGCTAACAAAATTAGAGTGAGCATTAAGGCACACAGCTGTTGCCTACATTTCAGAACTTGCATTGTGGAAAACAATATTTCTCCACATCAATAGAATTCCGAGAACAGCACTCTTGTTGTCAACACAAAGAAGGGAAACAAAAGTCAAAAGAGAGTCATGTGTTATGTTACTCCGTTAGGGGAGCCAGGTGAAGTGGTGAGGGGGGCCAAGGCTGAAGGCAGGCAGGACTCCCTTTCTTTTCTCTGTTAATATTTCTAAAAACTGGGTGTGATATTGGTTTTATTCTATGGCAGGTCACATTTGAAGAGTTCACCTTTTTAGTACAGTGAAGTAGAGGAACTGACCTTTAGGAAAAAGGGTAGCTGTAAGGGGATATTGATTATTATGATGAAAAACAGCAATATTGATAGCTAAGTCATATATCCTGTATTTCAGTCGATTGTCATGTAAATATCCACTGTTAAATATTAAGCTGATCTGAGAGAGCTGAATTATTTATTCCAAGTGCTATACAGCCAGTCAACACAAGCAGTTGTGAAGCTAATGATATACCATGCAGAATAAACTCGTTAAATATGCAAGGGCGTTTTGCTTCCCCATACCAGCTAGTTGGCTATCTTGTTTTGAGTCAGAGCACACTTCCTGAGTAAAAGAGAAAAAAAATTCAATCAGTGGTCAGCCCAGTACTGATTTCCGACATCCGATAAGCTAAAAGGTGTTCACATTTTAGAAGTAAAGTATGTACTAGGAAAAATCTTGAGAAACAAAGGCTGCTAGTGACTAAATATACAATTTCCAGTATACATTTATTTGATTACCTGTTCCATTTCAATTTCTATTAGGTTTTCTGTTTGTCACAAAAAAAGACAACTCACAGTATGTGAGATCTACATCCACTAATTCTTCTGACATTTTTGGTATGAATCCTACCTAATTCTTAAATCAAAGAGACAACGAGAAAGGTTAGCTCTAAAATGTCACTTTTATATAATATTATGTCTTGTTGTGAGGTAAATAAAGCCAAATCAGACAAACGTAATGATGACTGTCAGGATATATTAGGTACTATGCTGACACATCACAGTATACATATCCTTCCATCAGCGAATTATAGACATTGGATTTTAGCCATTCACGAATATTGCCACTTTGGGAGAATGCAGACCCAAAGTACTGTTCTCAATCTATATTTCTCAACAACATATCTATAATAACGGGATTTAGTTGCTGTATCCATCCTATGCTATGTATCATAGTGAATCACTATAGTTGAAGTAAGATATCATTACCAAAGTGGCAATCTCACCAAGGGTATGTATACATGTAGTCTTTCAAGTTCTACTTCTGGTCAAATAAGGAGTGGCATGCCAGCAGAGAGATTGAAGCTTTAATGCACGTAGCTCCAGTGGGAGGTTGACTAGTAGCAGGGGTCCATTAGGGTGAAAGTGCCTCTTGACAGTAGGGTGGAGGCAAGGAGGGTGCCCAGAACCTGTTTAGGTACAGGACATGGGTTCCTTTAGGGTATGGTGCTGACACTACTATAATAGGGGCATGCCTAAAAGGTGTGAGAAAGGTCACTGGCTACAGGGATCAGTGACATGGGTACTCAGTTACACAGTGGTATATGTAGCAAGCCCACACAATACCAATTCAGTTTTTGCTTGGGCAGAATTCAGTGCCTGAATTTTAAGTTTGACAGATCGCTGGATTCCAAAGGATGTCCCAGCTTGTTTGCTTTATTTTGATTGAGCAAACCAACAAGCACCTATCTTGAGCCTGTCAGATTTGGTCATTCTGCTCTGGACTGGGCCCATGTGGATGTAGGGCATTTTATGTGGAGAAACAAAGCTACAATGCCAAATTACTGGGAACAAATAGACGTTCTCCACACCCCTATGGAGAAACTAATGCTCATTCTCCCTTGGGCATTTCTCTATGATGACGTCATTCAAATAGTTATGAAACCAATATCTAAAAGTTGTTTTTTAATATAGTTAGTTAATAACCCCATGAAATGAATACCGAGGTCGACTCAAATCAGTCTGAACTCCTGGTTTCACCACTTGTGGGACCTCAATTGGGTCACATCACAATCGGCTACGGCTTTTGTTACAAGACACAAAGTCCCATTTGTGGAGAAATCTGTCCTGTAGACATATCATCATGGACCTCTGTCTATGTCATCCAGGTATGTCAAGCATCATGACTCACGTCAGTAGGCTATGATTGGCTGATAGGCCCCATACTACCCGTCAGGTAAAGTAACTTGAGCTGGTGTATACCTCACCAGTATTGAACAGTGCTGTGCATGGAGCCATTATTCTGGTATAATTATGTTTATTGGTTGAGCTATAACAAAATTATATGGACAATATCACTGTATAAATTGCGAGACCACCAAATTAAATGGCCTACTGTATCTAATACCCATAAAGTATGGAATCGGTCCAAAATTTGACAAAAAAGGCAGTCTAGATTTTATGTAAATTGCTATGGTAACCAAAATGCTGATGCTACACAGTGAAACCTAACTCGTGTATTCTACCAGTTATACCCACTTTTATAGCTTGCTGAGACTGGAGATTGTCATTATGGTATCCAGATAAGGCCATAGTAGGTTATAAATCGATTAGGGCCTATAGATATGCGTGACTAGTCTATGACCTTACAGCTGGTGCTATATTCCTGGTATGCTCTTCTCCGGCTCCACTTGGTTGTGCCCACATCCCTTTGAAAGAGTACAGCTCAGTGAGAATCTATCCAAATCAGGCAATATGGAGCAGGACTTAATGGATGTGGAGTGCCTATGCTGAGCTAATGGAAGCCCCTGTTGGCTGCATTTTATGTGAGACCACACTTTATGGTTGCACATCACCCCCAATAACAATGTGTTGGAATGGCATCACCTATAAGTGCATCAAGCAGGGAACGAGTACAGCTCAAACTGCTAAGTTGTCAAAGTTGAAGCTGTTAGAGATTTTTGTAAAAGACCCCTTGTGTCAAATATAATTAGACGAAACACCATTGTTATGAATGAGGCCATGAGGACAGTCTTTTTTTTTTGCTATTTCACATGGACAGGTAGTCGTGGAAGTCCTTGTAACATGCACCTTTATTAGCCCATGTATGTAAGTAATACCGACCAAACCAATTTCTTGGCAGCAAGGCAGGCAGCTATTTATCATAAATCAAAGTGATATCTTGGATATAACAGATTAGGTAGCAACCTTACTCCTACACATGATGGTGTCCTGCACAGAGTGACATTACCTCTTATGTAGTTTTGTGTAAGTTGATAGGTAATTGGTATGTCAAAAACAGCTTTGTGGTGATGGTTTCAGCTTACAGAGGTAGAAAGCGATTATGTTATGACATTTCTAATTGGCATACATTCCAGGTGTGCTAGTCATTTAGGATGATGTATGAGGCATCTTGATGATGGTCTATATATCCACACCAATCATTGATCATAGTGCACTGAGCACCACCCATTTACACAGGGTAATGATAGGTTGGGATGCATGGAATAAAAATGTCAGATAGCAACAATGCACACCTGGTAATATTCTGCTAGAAAATGGGAACTGCTGCAGCCCACACCAGTGTTCAAAGCTGCAGTAGGTCTGGGACTAAAGCTCAGGTTGGGTTACTGTACATTTCTGCTGTCATCCCCTATTGCTCTCTTCCTCCTGTTCATTACATGGTAGATCCCAGGGGACTGCAGAATGCACCACACCATTGGGTCCACCCCTAACCTGCCAACATCAATACTTCACCCTGCACAAGCAGAAAGATGATCTCAGCACCTGAGTCTCCTGATAGTCACTATTTGGACAAATTCCCTGGGACAAAAGTATGGCCCGGGTCACATTTTGTTACCAAACCAAAGATCATGCACATACCTCGCAGATGATGACATTTGAGAACGTTCCCTAAGGGTGAGTCAGGCTGACAATTTTCATTGTCATATTAAGCAAGTTCCTTCCAGAGTCAGCCTGAGACATGTTTCTCCAAAAACAGTTAGCTAAGACTTTAAACTTGGTGTAGATTTAAAGCAGTTGAATGTGTGAAAGAATAACCACATTTGTACCTGGTGTTCTGTAATATATAAATACTAATGTGGATCAACAATGTAAAATGCACCTTCTCGGGGATTTTTGATACCAACTTTGGCCACTAGGGACTTCATATAACCAACCAGGTTCAAAATATAACCAAAATATAACTCAAATAATGTAATTATACTCATTGGGATCTAGACAGGCATATAGTTAACAAATGTTCTTGAATTAGTTGTCAAAGTGAATGGTTATTATATTTGCTCTGTTGTTGTTTGGCCGGCGGCCTGGGATCTATTAATCCCTGAGCCCGGGCCTGATAAAATATTGTCAAACCTAGGTCAAAGCTCTCGACCTAGGTCATATGTAACATTTATATATTGATTATATTGCACCTCTTCACCTACACAATTGCTATATTGGTGGATAATGGATGTACCTCACACATGCTTATTCTTATTAAAGGTCAACATTCACCTTTTTTTCCTGTACAGGTCTAATGAGTAGCAAGTTAGTGGTGAGGCCACCATGCCAGCCTCTCCTATAGCCTCGACCTCCTTAATCCAGGCTCGCACCATTTCTACCTCTGCAACCTTAGTATCATCACATAGACTACCGCGGTAAAGTGTCTATAGGATGCTGGTTGCTGGAATATCAGGAGTGTAGGCAGGTGAAACACTTATAGCACTATGCAGCAATGGCACTCGGGTTGCCTGAGTTCAAGGTGGTATGTGCGCTTGCTCCTCATTCCCCCATGCATTACAGTTGATTTGAGCATTGAGTGCTGCCCCTCACTCACTGCGAGAGGGCTAGAACCCCATTCAAAGGTTAGAGGCTGTAAAACTCCTGACAGCCTACCATACAGCACCGAGCTCAGCAGGCTTCACAAATCTGGTCTACCCTGACAGTCAAGATCCCAAACTCATAGTGGACTCTGAGAAAGCAAAGGAGTCACTCCTTGCCTCCCTAACACACCAGTTGTGGCTGAAAGCATGCAGCTTTATCATGCATCCAAGGCCAGTAAAGACTATCAACTTTTTCTTAATGTCATAATTTTTTACGGCAGCCATTTTGGAAAAATGTCTTTTACGGAATTTCCCCGGTGGTGCCCGCTTGGGACTATGTGGGAATTTGTTCAGTGGGGTCTCACGAGCTAGAATCATCAAAAACCCACCATACATCGTTCGCTGTGAGGTCCTAACTCACAGCCTCCAGACTATTTACAGTTGTGTGGATGAAAATTAATGAGCTGCACTTATACCAGGCAACCTCATGTTACCACCTTCCTGCAACTCTCACTTCCCTTTAACCGTTTAACTCACCAAGATAGTAAAGCAGTCCCTGTTGTACCTAGCCCTTACTCTCTGATGGGCAGAGGTCATTTATTGCATCTCACTGGTTGCTATAACCAAGATATAGCCAAAGAGGGCACCCAAGTGGGCATACACTTCAGTTCAATATGGAATTTACGTTAACTCAATATTTACAATCAGTTGTAAATGTTGGTTCAATGTTACGTGCCCACTGGAACCTGGTGCACACCCTCAAACATAGGACTGTATTATTTGGCGACCTCAACATCTCAATGTGTACCGAACGCCATGGATAAACTATAGCTGCAGCATATACACTATGGGTTCTCAGATAATCTTCACTTATGTGTTCAAATACATAGATTTCGCGTACATATAACTCACCGAATCACGTTTTAATCATTGTTCATGTTTTAAACATGCATATTCACAGTCACCAATGCTATGATGTATTTGTAAACGTATACATTTTGTTGCTGTAATAATCACAGGATGTCCTGGTCAGTGTATCCCTTTGTCCTTCCATTATTGACTATCTTGGACAAAAACAAAGCTCAAATTGTTCATTATTCATCATGGAATCCAGAGAGATAGTGCCTTATACAGTTGAACATGATCTACCAACTAGATCAAAGATGGACCTTTAAAGAAAACTTCTAAACTTACAGACTACCATTAGACCATAGAGTTCCATATACCCTGTCTGTGTGCACTGAGTGCCCTGATATCACCCCCTGATGTAAGTAATTTAAGGAGACCCAGGTGGTAATACTGATGGTGGTGTCATATCCTGCCAGGGGGCTCATGGGGAGGTGCCTCTCATCATCTCTCATCAAGGAGCATGCAGAGAAGCTAATCTCTATAATAGTCATGATTATTGTGTACAATATATGATATATCTGGTTACAACCCTATCATGACTGGACCAGACAGTGAAACCGGGTCTATTATCTAAGTAAGACCACCTGTATACATAATGCTATCAAGCAACAAGGTGTATAGATAATAAGTACTTTAAGTATGTCAGTCACCTGACAACAATTCGCAGTTTCATAAATTGTGAAGTTTTAATCATGTGACCTTTATAGCTGTAGTAACATACATGCTTGAAGTAGTTTGACATGTAAACAGTTTAGTAGGTTATAGACGTTTTAAACAAAGCTGTACACTCTAAGAACAGTGTGTTGTGGGAACATGCTTAAAGAGTAACACACACAAATTTGCAACACACTTTGAGATTTTACACACTTATGAATTGTAACACACTTTTTGTCAACTCACTTACCTGGTTACACACTTGTGGTCAGAGAGGTGTGTATCATATACAAAAGGGGGCAGCAGCAGTAAAGGTCTATCATGCACCTATGCTACATTCTTACAGCCATATAGTAGCTGTCGGAGTGGCTCAGTGGGCAAGTCTTTGGACTGAGAACTTAAAAATCCCCGGCTCGATTCCCAATGGGGCTGACTGTCAAATGATAATGTCTATTTTCTAAGAAGGACCATAATATTTTAGCCCCCCCCCCTCCCTCAAGAAGGGTCAAATTGCTTTTCCCCCTCAGGAGGGGTTGAACTGTTTTACAACCCCCTCCCCAACCAATCCCCTCTACTACAATGAAAGATATAACACCTATTTAATAGGGGTTAATTTGCATGAGATACATATAAAAACTATAATATTTGAATCTCATTGAATGAGCAAACTCACTCAATCCATGTTGGAAATAGATGGGAAGTTTTTTCTCTTCAACTATACACACATGTTCTTTGCATAAACTAAACAACCATCCCATGTAAGACCTTATTAGAGGATTTGCAAGGCTGTAAAGGCAGGGCGTATTAATAGCTGATTAACTATAGATATCAAGCCCTGCAAATTATATTATTATTAGTCAGTGCATTGGCATCCCTCAATAAGGGCTGTCTTTGTATTGTCTAAGAACCACTTCATGTCATAACATATTGATACCCAAGGGTAAGTTATATAGCTTACTGGTAATTGGTAAGAAGTTGTGTGATCTTTGAGAATACTTTGTGTCTCCTCACTGTTGTGTGTTCTGTGGCCTATTTCAGGGGGGAATACACCATGATTGTACAAGGAGATTTGGTGGCCTAGTGAGCAAGTTGCTGGACAAGTGTGTGAGAGGTCCTGGGTTCGATCCCCAGAGAAGACCTGGCACCAAATCTTCCCAAGTGAAACAAGTTGTCCTGACAGGAGTCGCGTCTGTAAGTGTCTGTAGACAGACTGCAATGAACCTTCAGTGTCCTGGTCTCCCATGAGACTTGCACCGATCCGCTTCAACCCGTAGAAGCATAAGCCCTGACAAGAAATCGGTTAAATCTTTACTAATTTAACTCTTAACTCATATAGAAAGTAATCATACTAAATATTGAAAAAACAATAATTGTCAAGGGATTCGAACCTGCATGGATAGGACTCATGTGCCAGCACCTAAACCACTCAGCCACGGCACCTACACATACTCTGTGAGGTGTAGAACAGCTATTTTAACTCCCACCTACTCAATACCATGGCTTTGTACACCAACACACTTTTTAGATTCAACACACTTTTGCCAAAAGTGTGTAGTGTGTTACCCAAAAAAAGTGTGTTAAAAGTGGCTTCAGAAAAGTGTGTTGAAAAGTGTGTAAACGTAACACACTATTTTTAGAGTGTACATGTCATTGCTTGGAATAAAGATTTACATGAGTGTCTGGAAGTCATTAGGTCAGCTACTGTAACTGCTGACCCTTGCTGTAGGTGGCACTGCAGTTCAGTTCTCACCGTGTGAGTCCTCATTAATTGCAATTCAGTAATTACTCCTAAAGTATTAGGCGAACATATGTTACGGCTGTGTTAGATGCCTACTATTCTTATCTGGGTTGATGAAATAAATCTAAAGTAGCGTCCAAGGAGATGAGTTTGGTAATTATGATGCTAACCATTTTCCTTTTTTTTGTGATGCTGGTGCTGTGATGTGATTGCAAAGGAGAGGGTAAAATTATTCTAATTCTTGAACTGAATCTTTAAAATAATTATGTGTACTACTACTAGTACTAATACTATACATAATATCTAAAATATAGGCTCAATAGACACCTATACTAATCCAATGTAAAAAACAGAATGATAAAACATATAAAAGTAAATGCTTGGGAGCCATTGGAAGATCACAAAGTCCCTAATCCTTTACCCCACCCACTGCCTACTGTAGCTACCAGGCCCGTGGCACCTGTACCAGTGTACTGAGTGTATACTGGGGCATGTAGCACACTGAGTAATCACCCTGCTTGCAGCCTTGGGGCCTGGTGAGGCAAATACATGAAGTTCACATGTCAATAGATTCACAGCTGTATGTGATACATACCTCTTTTTTTTTAGCATTATAGAATATAATTCAAGATCTTTCAGAGGCTATATCTTTTATTATTGTCATGTAGGGCATCGGTTACTTTATTGTGACCCTCATTAGGCTTGAATTCCCGGAGAATAGCAAACGACAACGGCCTTTCTCAAGGCCACATCAACACCAACGGCCTTTGTCAAGGCCATCTCCTGTGCTATACATGGCTGTGCCCAACCTGGGCCTGAGCCCGTTGCACCAATGTAAGGTCTTTCCACACGCAGCCTACATGCTGCCGACACTTACACATGTCAATACCCTGGCCCCCCTCCTCCCCCTCCGCCCCCCCCCTTGCTACTCCACCGACTCCGGATGGCAGTCACTTAAGGACAAACCCCCCTTAAAATGACCACCACCTATGAGGACTTTGTCCTCCTAAAGGGCCTAAAAATAGGCCACTATAATATACGTAGCCAAAACCTGAAATTTGGTGAGTTGACTATATTGGTAAAATTATTTGATATTGTCGCCATCAGTGAGAGCTGGCTAATGGATGGCTTCCCAGATAATAAACTACACATAGCTGGCTATCAATTCTTCCGCTATGATAGGGTAGTTGACAAGACTGGTGGAGGCCTCTTAGTTTATATATGTAACAGAATGGCGCCTTATTGTAGTCTGTTGACCCCGCTAAAGAGGTCAGACGCAGACATAGAAACTCTTGTGGTTAATTTCACTCAGGACAAACACCGTCTCACAACCTTCATACATGCCTACCGGCCGCCCAATGGGAGCTATGTCAACTGCTTAAAGGCCATTAAGGACATATGTGAAAATCCCATACTGGAAGGACGTGAGAGGTGGTTAATAGGTGACATAAATATTGACCTTTTTCAGCCTCAAGATGCCAAAACCAAAGCGTATAGCAAAGCCATGAGTGACTTGAATTTGCATGACCAAATTCACTATGTAACCCGCCCCCACCCTAATGCTACTGGAGGCACCTGTATAGACCTGATCGCCACGGATTGTGATACAGTCATGCACCATGGCACCCTCCCACTTTTTGTCAGCGACCATGTACCCACATATGCTGTCAAGAAGAAACCAAAAGAAACCTACACCATTGTAAGAATGAAAGGCCGCTCCTACCGGAACTATAGTCAAGCAGATCTCATGGATCACTTGCTATACGTAGACTGGACTTCCTTTAATACATGCAACAATGTGGATGAAAAATGGTCCATACTACTCTCCCATATTATTTCCTACCTAGACGAACACTGTCCCATACGGGACATGACCTTTAAAGACCGAAACAAACCGTGGCTGACCCGTGATATTTTTGAGTTGATTCACGAGAGAAACCAATATATTCTTGAATATTACAAGGGTGGGGAATTCAATCCAGACCTTCTAGAATGCGCAAAGCAAATCCGCAGGGATATCAATATTAGAACTAAAGTCTCTGAAGAAAATTATTTCAATCAAAAGTTACATGACCTGGCAGCTCACCCAACAAAGTTCTGGCGTGAACTAAATTTATTACTTGGCAAAACTGGCTATAATAAGCCAGATATAATCTTGAATCACCATGAGTCTGGTAATGAAATTAAGGGTGGAGATGTGCCAAATTACATAAATAGCTTTTTCACGGGGATAGGAGAAAAACTCTTTAAGTCCCTGGGAGACACGCCCAATGTGCCCAACCAGAGTGTCCCAACAAGGTGCCATTATGATGCTAGTGAGGCTAATACTGTCACCTACGAGAAGGTCCTAAAACTGGTAAAGTCAATTGAGGTACACAAATCGAGTGGCATTGACGATATACAAACCTCTGTCATGAAGGACGCCCTGCTAGTGCTAGCCCCTCAGTTATTATCCATAATAAATTTGAGCCTCCAAACTGTCTCCTTTCCTAGGGACTGGGCATCAGCGAAGGTGGTCCCACTACCGAAGAATGGAGATCTCCGTTGTATAGGAAACTGGCGCCCCATCTCGCTGCTGCCGGTCCCTAGCAAAATTATGGAGCGCATAGTGTATGAAAAAATCTATAATAATTTGGAATCTGGAAATAAATTGGATAAGTCCCAGTACGGTTTCCGCAGTGCCCGAGGGACGAATGACGCTGTATTTAAATTTGTAAATAAGGTTTACCAAGCAAAGGATAGAGGTGAAACATTAATGGCCTGTTTTGTGGACGTGAAAAAGGCGTTCGATAGTATCCACCATTTTGAATTAATTAAGCGTATGAGAGACCTAAATTTGCCCACATTATACACTGATTGGCTGCATGCATATTTAGGCAATAGATCTCAGCGAGTTATCTGTAATAGCACGACCTCACCCTTATTACCTATTATGTTTGGAGTCCCCCAGGGATCCATACTGGGTCCTCTACTGTTTATATGCTTTGTTAATAACCTACCTTCTGTTTTGGAATATTGTGAAATTATTATGTATGCTGACGACGTTGTTTTCTATATAGCTTCCTCTAACGTCAAAGATGCCGAGCGAAAATTACAAATTGATGCCAATAATGTGTTTAGATGGTTTAGTAAAAGTGGACTATGCATAAACACTGAAAAAACTAAGGTTGAGGTGTTTAACTGCAACAGTGAAATTGGCCGCCCCCCTGTCATCAAAATGGGTACAACAACACTCGCTGTATGTAACAAATATGAGTACCTGGGTATTATCCTAGATAGTAACCTTTCAATGGAGTACAGTATTAGTAAAAACATCAGCTCCGCCTCTAATCGCTGTAAAATGCTTGGTCAAATGAGACGTAGAATGTCTACCCCCACAGCAATACTTGTTTACAAACAAACAATTATGCCAGTACTGGAATATTGTGGTTATTTGTATAATGGGGTGACACAGGCCCAACACAGGCGCCTGCAACTAATGCAAAACCGATGCCTCCGCGTCAGCCTGCGCCTACAAATGAGATATCCTGTGTCACAATTGCATATTGACACCTCTATTGACTACCTGTCTGTGCGTTTTGATCTACAACTAGTTCTCCTACTGTATAAATACCTGCATGATGGCAATCACTGGCCTGACGAACTGGGCCTTACACTTGCAAGGACAGCTGTTGGCGGAAGAATCACCAGATCCGCAAACACTGGCCTACTAGAATACCCTCCCAGTAATACTATTGCCTACAGAAAAAGCCCCCTATACAGAGGCATTGACCTCTGGAATAACCTTAATGTCTCCTGTAGACAAGCCCCCGATAAGCCCCTTTTTAGGACCAAAGCCCTTATTCACATTAGAGCCCTACACCAAGCCAAATTGCGGCTCTTACATCAGTGATGCCGCCTCCTCAGGCATGAATGTGACAAGTCATAAACCATGAATGTAATTGACAGCATGGCTAATGTCACTGCTCTCTATTATATCCTTTATTCTGACACCCATTATATATGGTAATACATCTCAGAAACACTGACCTCTGATAATATATGTTATGTGTAACTTACAACATTTGTTAATAATATAATATGGTAACCTCAATTGTATAGTCCGTTGGAAGCTCCTAATTACCCGCGACACTGCCCTTCTATATATATAGAAAGTAGATTGTGTGACAAGGATATTTTGGATTGTTACGATAAACTTATACATGCAATGATTAAATGAGAGGTATTCATACCTCATTTGAATGTATCGTATTTTGTAAAATCACCAAGTGAATAAATACGTTATAAACTCAAAAAAATGGTAATAATTAGGTCAGTTTTTATTTGTGCACTCAATTTCCATATATCTACTGTATAAGTGGACCATACCCCTTTTTCATTTTATCATTTTGTCTCCATTTCCATTATACAGCAATATTTAATTCTGTTTTAACCACAATTTATTAACCAAACATGATACAAATAGAGGGGTGGGTTAGGGATGTGTCCCTGAATGTGTAGAATAATTCCATGGCTTTTGATTTAATGAGATATGGCTAGATTACCCCGGATTTTACATTTACTGAGAGGTGCCTTTATGCATGCTGATACAAGGGGACGTGCCACAGCCACCCTGTACTCACAGTGGGACCAGTGGGGACACACTCTGCTGACTGCATGGAACCCCCTAGTACAACATAATGTCTCGTGTTTATAAACAATAATATTGTATACATGAGCAATACTCAACAGTGGAATATCAAAAAGGTATTTGGATAATTATCATAATATTAATTTAATCACTATTATACCTCCACTGATTCAAGTAGTTCTGTGTTTGGTGCACAGCCCTGGGAACACAGATATGTACTAGAATAGTGGGTACATCCTCAACCTGTTTATTTATAGTGTAAACTACGTAATTTATATGTACATTTATTTAATAGATTTGTACCTGAGGTAGAAACACATATTAAATACAAACACAAATGTTTGTATTATATAACTAAACCTTCCCATTTTGATGATCATAAACCTTGCAAAGACACATAGTTTAGACCTGAAAATAACCTGTATTCACATCTCGGCTATGTTGGAATGAGGTAGTGCGGGAGGTAACCTCACTTGTTCCAACTCAGTTGGTCAGCTATCACCGCATGGGTGTTGAGCATCTGTATAAGATGCATGTAGTGAAAGCTGTGCTGATATAGATCTAATATGCCTATGGCTATCTGTAAATCTGTAACCGGCACCGGATATTGCCAGATGTCCGTGGGAATCATCACTCAAAGGTCAGAGGAGATGAACACGGGGGCTGAGCTTCTGACATTATGCATAAAGGCTTGAGGTTACTATGGTAAACCTGGGGGTGCTAACAAAATTAGAGTGAGCATTTAGGTCCACAGCTATTGCCGACATTGCAGAACTTGTATTGTACAAAACAATATTTCTCCACCTCAATAAAATACGGAGAACAGCACTGTAGTTGTCAGCACAAAGAAAGGGAAACAAAAGTCAAAAGGGAGTCCTGGCTGCCTCTAGAATGAATTACTTCTTTGACTCTAAAGATTGGAGTTATGTGGCTCCCTTAGTTGAGCCAGGTGACGCCCTGAGGTGGGCCAAAGATGGAACTGAATTTTAAGAAGTAGGTTTGTTGTGAGGGGACAGTGATTAAGCAGATTAATGACAATGATTTAAAAGCAGATTGAAAGAAATTAATATTGATAACTAAATGATATATCCTGTACTTCAGCCGATTGTCATGTAAATATCCAATATTTAAAAGGATTTTGTGGCAAGAAATATTAAGCTGATCTGAGAGTGCTGAATTCTTTATTTCAACTATACATCCAGTTAACACAAGAAGTTGTCAAGCTGATGATATACCATCCAGAATAACCTCGTTTACTATGTGTTTTGCTTTCCAATACCAGCTAGTTAGCTATTTTGTCTTAAGTCAGAGCACACCTCCTGAGTAAAAGAGAAAAAAGATTCAATCAGTGGTCAGCCCAGTACTGACTTCCGACATCCGACAAGCTAAAAGTTGTTCGCGTGTTTTCATTTAAGAAAGTAAAGTATGTACTAAGAAAAATCTAGAGAAACGAAGGCTACTATTCGGTTTTCTGTCTATCACAAAAAAAAGACTCCATCTATTCTGTCTTAACCTCGAAAACATATCTAATAATCAATCCTATGCTATGTATCATAGTGAGTCACTATAGTTGAGGAAAGATGTCACTTTTAAAGTGGCAATCTCACCAAGGGTATACATGTAGTCTTTCAAGTGCTACTTCTGGTCAAATAAAGAGTGGCATGCCAGTAGAGAGACTGAAGCTTTAATGCATGTAGCTCCAGTGGGAGGTTGACTAGTGGCAGGGGTCCATTAGTGTGGAAGTGCCTCTTGACAGCAGGGTGGAGGCAGGAAGGATGCCGAGAACTGGTTTAGCTACAGGACATGGGTTCTTTTAGGGTATGGTGCTGACACTACTATAATAGGGACATGCCTAAAAGGTGAGAGAAAGGTCACTGGCTACATGGATCAGTTGCACTAACATGGGTACTCAGTAGCAAAGTGGTATACATGTAACAAGCTCACACAATACCATTTCAGTTTTTGCGCGGGCAGAATTCTTCAGTGCCTGGATTTTAGGTTTGACAGATGGCTGGGTTCCGTGGATGTCCCAGCTTCTTTGCTTTATTTGATTGAGCAAAACAACAAGAACCTATCTTTAGCCTGTCAGAGTTGATCATTCTGCTCTGGACTGGGCCCATGTGGTTGTAGGGCATTTATGTGGAGAAACAAAGTTACCATGCTAAAGTGCTGCAAACAGTCATAATAGCCGTTCTCCACACCCCTATGTAGAAACTAATGCTCATACTCCCTGGGGTGTTCCTCTATGATGACATCATTCAAATAGTTATGAAACCAATATCTAAAAGTTGTTTTAGATATAATTTGTTAATAACCCAATGAAATAAATACCGAGATCCACTCAAATCAGTGTGAACTCCTGGTTTCTCCACTTGTGGGACCTTGGGTCACATCACACTTGGCTATGCCTTTTGTGATAAGACGCAAGGTCCCACTTGTCGAGAAACCTGTCCTGCAGAGGGATCATCATGGACCTCTGCCTATGTCATCCAGGTATGACGGTCATGACCAAGGCTATGATTGGCTGATAGGCCCCATACTATCCGTGAGGTAAGGTAGTTGACCTTGTGCTGGTGTATACCCTGCCAGTTTTCACCAGTACTGTGCATGGAGCCATTATTCTGGTACATATATATTGGTTGAGCTATAACAAAATATATGTATGGACAATATCCTTGTATAAAATGCCAAACCACAACATTAAATTGCCTACTGTATCTAGTACTACCCTTAAATTATATAATCGAAGAAGGGCATTCTAGATTTTATGTAAATTGCCATGGTAACCAAAATGCTGATGCTACACAGTGAAACCTAACTGGTGTATTTTACCCGTTGTACCCACTTTTATAGCTTGCTGAGACTGGAGATTGTCATTATGGTAACCAGATAAAGCCATAGTAGGTTATAAATCGATTACGACCTATATGAGTGACTAGTCTATGACCTTACAGCTGGTGCTATATTCCTGGTATGGTCTTCTCTGGCTCCATTTGGTTGTGCGCATGCCCACATCCCTTTGAAAGAGTACAGCCCAGTGAGAACCTATCCAAATCAGGCAATATGCGTTAGGATTTAATGGATGTGGAGTGCCTATGCTGAGCTAATGGAAGCCCCTGTTGGCTGCATTTTATGTGAGGCTACACTTTACGGTTGCACATTACCCCAACTTACAATGTGTTGGAATGGCATAATCCACAAGTGCATCGAGCAGGGAACAAGTATGGCTTAAACTGCCAAATTGTCAAAGCCATTTTGTAAAGACCCTTGTGTCAAATATAATTAGACGAAACACCATTGTTATGAATGAGGCCATTAGGACAATTCTTTTTTGTTCAGGACATTTTGGATACCAAATCACCATTTGTAACAAGTAATTAACCCTTTCAACAAAAAAGTTATCATTCTAATGATTTTCTATAGTCTTTCTTTTGGTATTTCACATGGACTGGTAGTCATGGAAGTCCTTGTAACATGCACCTTAATAAGCCTATGTATGTAAGTAATACCAGCCAAACCAATTACTTATAAAAGAAAATGGCAGCAAGGCAGGCAGCTATTTATCATGAATCATAGTGATATCTTGGATATAACATGGCATTGACTATAGTCGATGCTCGGCCAGCCATGGCATCGACTATAGTCCATGTTCGGCCCTAAAGGGTCAATCAAGAAAAACATTTAGAATAATTTTAGAATGTCTGTTACCCATTTAGGCGTACATACAGAAAAACAGCTTTTGGATTTATGTCGTTTTGCAAAAAAAAAAAAAAATCACATTAAATCATCTATTTTCTCTTTCAATAATAATCAAGGATTTCAAAAACCGGTTTTTAGGTGTTTTATTTATTACCCATTATTCATTGATAATTGGAAAAAAATGAATATCTATTCACCAGTCTCAAAACTCACAAAATGGATTTATGTCGTTTTGGATCCAAACTCTTCAGATGTACACTGCATTAGGTGGCAACCTTACTCCTACACATGATAGTGTCCTGCACAGAGAGCAACTCAGAGTGACTTCTGATATCTTATGTAGTTTTGTGTAAGTTGGTAGGTAAAATATTTTGGTATGTCAAAAACAGCTCACTGGTGATGGTTTCAGCTTACAGAGGTATAAAAACCACTTATGTTATGACATTTCTAATTTGCATACATTCCAAGTGTTCTAGTCTACAGCGTTTAGGATGATGTATGAGGCATCTAGATAGTGGTCCATATATCCACACCAATCACTGATCATAGTGCACTGACCACCCATTTACACAGGGTAATATGTTGGGATGCATGGAATAAAAATGTCAGATGGCAACGATGCACTTCTGGTGATATTCTGCTAGGAAATGGGAACTGCTGCAGCCCACACCAGTGTTCAAAGCTGCAGCAGGTCTGGCACTAAAGCTCAGGTTGGGTTACTGTACATCTCTGCTGTCATCCCCTATTGCTCTCTTCCTCCTGTTCATTACACGGTAGATGCCAGGGGACTGCAGAATGCACCACATCACTGGGCCTACCCCTAACCTGCTAACATCAATACTTCACCCTGCACAAGCAGAAAGTTGATATCAGCACCTGAGTCTCTTGATGCTCACTATTTGGACAAATTACCCGGGACGAATGTATGGCTCGGGTCACATTTTTTTACCAAACCAAAGATCAAGCACATCCCTCGCAGATGATGACATTTGAGAACGTTCCCTAAGGGTGAGTCAGGCTGACTATTTTGATCGTCATATTAAGCAAGTTCCTTCCAGAGTCAGCCTGAGACAAGTTTCTCCATAAAGAGCTAGCTTAGACTTTAAACTTGGTGTAGATTTAAAGCAGTTGAATGTGTGAAAGAATAACCACATTTTTTACCTGGTGTTCTGTAATATATAAATACTAATGTGGATCAACAATGGAAAATGCACCTTCTCGAGAATTTTTAATACCAACTTTGGCCAATAGGGGACTTCATATAGCCAAGCAGGTTCAAAATGTAACTCAAATAATATAATTATACTCATTGGGATCCAGACAGGCATATAGTTGACAAAATGTTCTTGAATTAGTTGTCAAAGTGAACGGTTATTATTTTTGCTCTGTTCTGGTTTGGTGGACGACCTGGGTTCTATTAATCCCTGAGCCCGGGCCCAATAAAATATTGTCAAACCTAGGTCAGAGCTCTCGACCTAGGTCATACGTAACATTTATATACTGATTATATTCCACCATATAGTAGGGGATATCTCTGAAATGAAGAAAGATAGAGATTATTGGCCTTTGAGTTTTGCCAGTGCCCACACATTTTCAAGGAGTTGGTTCATAAGGGATATCTACTAATTAAATTTATTACACGACCTAACTACGTGTGGCACGCTTTTTGGGGCTCTAGACCAACCAGAATGGTGGCCATGTGATCATAGAGCAATGGTGGCAATGTTAACAAACCTCTCTCCGATCTAACATGAAGATTTCAGTGATATAACATCAAAATCCAGTGATATAACATCAATGAACATCTTATGAAGCCAGACGCCCCTCAGTTTGGTATGGGGCGTACGGGAACCCATCATACAATACTGGCTATATATCACTGGAAAGCTCATGATCTCAATTCTATTCATTCTTGATTTTACTTTGGGGGACCCGTTTTCCTTGGCTGGTACTGGTTGCTTGTCCTGAACCTAGGCAATGATGCTCAATGAAAGCGAATTGTTCACTCACTACCCAATATAGTTAGGATGCCATCTTGGAAAATATTGAATTATCTATTGCATCTGGTACTACCCTTTAATTACGTAATATTTTTAGTGCTGGTACTTGTAGAATACGGTCTTCCAGGCCAACATGTTGCCAGGGTAAATAAATGAAATACAAACAAACAACCATAATTGGTCCATGGGTGTATATAATTCCACATAGATAGTCCTAGGTAGACAAAGTCCTGAGCAACTCAGAGGATATCTAATCTAGATATTAGAGCATTTTGCATAATTTAATATATAGTATGGTATGTCAAAAACAGCTCTGTGTTGACAGTTTCAGCTTAGAGAGGCAGAAAGCAATTACATTATGATATCTATAATAATTATTGGCATACATTTCAGGTGTGCTAGTGTAGAGTATCTAGGATGATGTATGATATGTCTTGATAGTGATCTATATTTTCAATCCAAACACTGAGCACCGTCCATTTACGTAGGGGAATGATTGCTGGGATGTGTGATATAAAAATGTCAGACGGCAATAATGCACTTCCAGTGATATTCCGCTAGGAAATGGAAAATGCTGCAGCCGACATCAACGTTCAAAAGCCCGGGTTGGGTTACTGTACATCTCTGCTGTCACCACCTATTCCTCTCTTCCTCCTGTCCATTACATGCTAGATGTCAGGGGACTGCAGACTACACCAGACCACTGGGATCACCCCTAACGTCAATTCTTAACCTTGCACACACAGAAATAAGATATCAGTGCCTGACTCTACTGAAATACTCAATCTGGGAACTGCTGGCAAGCCACCCAACTGTGAGGTCACCATGGTCCACATTGATAATAGCATCTTCCTGGTTACCACATTTAAGACAACACACACAGAAAAGTGAGAGTCATTGTCGCTTAAACTACCCTCAGGCACTGCCTGACTCTCAGGTGAGGGTAGTTTTAGCGACAATGACTCTCACTTTTCTAGATAACACCAGTCCCACCCCACATTGTACTGCCCTGGTAATTTACCAAAGACATGGGCTTTTCCGGAAGTTCCTCAATAGTCGTCCTCACCAGCAGGTCCCAGATTCAGTATAGTCACAATTTTGGGCAAAAATGTTTTGATGGCAATGTGAATTATGATGTTTAAACCTATGTACAAGGGCAATGTCATAGAATAGAGCATGGATTAGAATACAATATTCAGTATTCCTCATTAGCCAGGCATGAATATATAACTCTTCATCATGTCCAGGTCCCCTGCAGGTAGTTCTTTAGCAGTCTGTGTGGAATTCAACAGTAGTTACGTCAACACCATCAATATGATTGAACAATGACTGAATCTACTCGATTAGGGATTTTAGAGAAATAATCAGGGAGATATCGATAGAGAGGATATTCGAGCAGGGTACAACTAGCAGAGTCATGGATTAATGAATTAGCAAGGAAACAATAAATGGGATCTTTGTTCTGCTTGATTAGAATAATTTTTAATGGATTTGGCTTTAGACAGCTCCGCTCACATTTCCATTCTGGTAGAACAATTTATCGATTTTATCAGACCTTGATAAATATAACTAGAGTTACAGGCATTAATCACTTTTTGTTTTGTAATTGCTTTCAAGTCCTCTAAATGTTCCCAGGTGCTGTTCTGGCACCTGGTTTCAGACATCTGAACTTGCTGTTTCACCAGAGGTGATATTGGCATCAAATGAGATTGCACATCAAATCTAACAAATGCTTGAATCATGCACTTATAACAGGACGATGCCATGGCTGGAATCATCCCCAGTGATTTCGACAACTTGATTTTGAATGAATTCCAAATATATTTAGAATTGGTTTCCTCGTGACATTATAGATTCAAGGGTACTGAAATCTAGATTTTCCCGTGTTAGCAATTTGTTTGCCAATACTGCAAGACAGTGCACAGTTCTCAGACTGAGAGGTATGAACAGAAGACAGCTGTCCTGACATCTTATATCTGGGGTGTAAGGAAAACGTTGATGTGACTAATGTTTGTTATAGCAAAACGGTTGCCTATAGCAATATGCATATTAAATATTTTGGCTATAGTACTATAATCGAACATTGAGGCACGAGACCTGTATGAACGCTGGAATTAATTGGGCTAATACTAACTTTGGGATATTGTCCCTGTAAATATTGATAGGAACACACTTAGCTGACAGTTTTCGATTCTGTTTGTCCTGGCCTTGATGAGGATAGCTTGGAATAGATCTCAAAATAGAACGACTGTGTTTGTGGGATGCAGCGGGTAAATCACAGACGGGAATAGGAAATGGCGAGCTGCAACAATAGTATTATGGGGATCGTTGCTATGTGTATCATTAAACTGGCTTCACAATTTGCCCCGACTGGGTGGGTTGAAATAACACATTGTCCAAAGGCTTAGGATAACATTAGAGAAGGTACCGCGTGAACATCCTCTATTATGTATAGTGATAACTTTGTAAATCTGTAGCGTAAATGTATTAATGCAGAACAGGTATTAGAAAACTGTCAGGAGCCCCAGACCTCGAGTTAGAGGATACAATGAAGTACCCATCATGGGCCATGTGATGGTGTTATTCAGAGTGAGGTATACATTATAAATGAACCACTACTAAGCCTGTCAAACCACCCCACCCATATTGTACTCTAAGTAGGGGAACAACGGAAAGAGGAGTCGTATAGGAAGACATGCATATGATGCTACTTCCTGTGATGTCAAGTGTAGGAGGGGCTCACCGCATGTGGGAGAGCAGCTCAAGATGTATCAACCCTTCATTTACGGCACCATGGTGTAGACCAGCGCCTGGGGGGCATTTATTCTACTGTACTGTGAGCAGATCGATCTTGGTGGGTTGGGTCAGTGCTCGTGTGCCTATGCGACAGGCAGGGATGACATAGAGATCTATCAAGGGTGAGAGCCCCATTAAGTAGCAAGGTATTGCCCGAGGCATGTGTGAAACTAGACACTGCTTGATGAGAGCAACACTGGGGTGGGAACTATAGACGGTCTATTCCTGCTTCACACAAAATGAGGCGTATCTATGTTCACTCACTTTGCTTTCTATTTTCCTATCTTGGGAAATAAATCAAATATTTTGACAACTATAGATTTCTCCCCACTGAAACGTGTAAATGTCAAAGATCGTGCACAGGGAAGAAGAGATCGTTGCCGTGACAGAATTACATGACATGCACCAAAAAGAACTATGGCGGCGCCCCCATTGTCTAAAGGGAGTGAATTGATAGCAAAGAGTTCGTGTGTTTAATAATTAAACACTCACAAATCCTCCTTCTAATTAGAGCACTGTGGCCTGGGGCCGTTGACTGGAAGAAGCAAGTAATTAAATGTAATATCATTAATCAACTAGTACTGCGTCCATATTGTCTCTGGGAAACAGAGGCAACCGTTCCCCATGCGCCATCACCTCTTGTAGAGTAGTATTTCTGCTTCGAATGAGAGGGAGGGTGTAGTTTCCTTCTTCTTTAGAGAAGCCATGTGATCAACAACGGTACTTTTCCACATATCCAGTACTAAGAATAATATTGTATTGAGACAATGTAAGTAATACGTGAGACTATACAAAATATTTGATTAAAAACAAAGGGAAAAGTTATTGTACGTCAGAATAACGTTTTTATGAATCATAAAATTTTATCATGATAAGGAGCTATAGGGAAACGTTATATATAATGTGTATAACGTGTTCAGAGGATGTTATGATGACAGCCTCTATATCCAACTGTTCATAGCCCAAATGGTGTGTCTGACATCGTAAGATGGACTCTGGAATGTCAATAATATATAATGGGACTCGTGTGCATCTACATTGGCAGTCTTTGCGAAAACTTTTTCATTCCACAGGACATTCGGTCCTGCAAATCGTCAATGTTGAAGGACCGGCTACATTTTTGTAGGACTGCTGTTCTGGCACCTGGTTTCAGACATCGGAACTTGCTGTTTCACCAGAGGTGATATTGGCATCAAATGAAATTGCACATCAAATCTAACAAATGCTTGAATCATACACTCATAACAGGACGATGCCATGGCTGGATTCATCCCCAGTGATTTCGACAACTTGATTTTGAATGAATTCCAAATATATTTAGAATTGGTTTCCTCGTTACATTATAGATTCAAGGGTACTGAAATGTAGATTTTCCCGTGTTAGCAATTTGTTTGCCAATACTGCAAGACAGTGCACAGTTCTCAGAATTAGAGGTATGAACAGAAAACAGTCTTGAGATCTTATATCTGGGGTGTAAGGAAAACGTTGATGTCACTAATGTTTGTTATAGCAAAACGGTTGCCTATAGCAATATGCATATTAGATATTTTGGCTATAGTACTATAACCAAACATTGAGGCACGAGACCTGTATGAACGCTGGAATTAATTGGGCTAATACTGACTTTGGGATATTGTCCCTGTCAATATTGATAGGAACACACATAGTTGACAGTTTTCTATTCTGTTTGTCCTGGCCTTGAGGATAGCTTGGATTAGATCTCAAAATAGAACGACTGATTTCATAGAAGACTGTGTTTGTGGGATGCAGCGGGTAAATCACAGACGGGAATATGGAATGGCGAGCTGCAACAATGACATTATGGGGATCGTTGCTATGTGTATCATTAAACTGGCTTCACAATTTGCCCCGACTGGGTGGGTTGAAATAACACATTGTCCAAAGGCTTAGGATAACATTAGAGAAGGTACCGCGTGAACATCCTATATCATGTATAGTGATAACTTTGTAAATCTGTAGCGTAAATGTATTAATGCAGAACAGGTATTAGAAAACTGTCAGGAGCCCCAGACCTCGAGTTAGAGGATACAATGAAGTACCCATCATGGGCCATGTGATGGTGTTATTCAGAGTGAGGTATACATTATATATGAACCACTACTAAGCCTGTCAAACCACCCCACTCATTTTGTACTCTAAGTAGGGGAACAGCGGAAGGAGGTGTCGTATAGGAAGACATGCATATGATGCTACTTCCTGTGATGTCAAGTGTAGGAGGGGCTCACTGCGTGTGGGAGAGCAGCTCAAGATGTATCAACCCTTCATTTACGGCACCATGGTGTAGACCAGCGCCTTGGGGGATTCATTCCACAGTACTGTGAGCAGATCGATCTTGGTGGGTTGGGTCAGTGCTCGTGTGCCTATGCGACTGGCAGGGATGACATAGAGATCTATCAAGGGTGAGAGCCCCATTTAGAAGCAAGGTATTGCCCGAGGCATGTGTGAAACTAGACACTGCTTGATGAGAGCAACACTGGGGTGGGAATTATAGACGGTCTATTCCTGCTTCACACAAAATGAGGTGTATCTATGTTCACTCACTTTGCTTTCTATTTTCCTATCTTTGGAAATAGATCAAATATTTTGACAACTACAAATTTCTCCCCACTGAAACGTGTAAATGTCAAAGATCGTGCACAGGGAAGAAGAGATCGTTGCCGTGACAGAATTACATGACATGCACTAAAAAGAACTATGGCAACGCCCCCATTGTGTAAAGGGAGTGAATTGATACCAAAGAGTTCGTGTGTTTAATAATTAAACACTCACAAATCCTCCTTCTAATTAGAACACTGTGGCCTGGGGCCGTTGACTGGAAGAAGCAAGTAATTGAATGTAATATCATTAATCAACTAGTACTGCGTCCATATTGTCTCTAGGAAACAGAGGCAACCGTTCCCCATTCACCATCACCTCTCGTGGAGCAGTATTTCTGCTTCGAATGGGAGGGAGGGTGTAGTTTCCTTCTTCTTTAGAGAAGCCATGTGATCTATAACAGTACAGTTCCACATATCCAGTACTAAGAATAATATTGTATTGAGACAATGTAAGTAATACGTGAGACTATACAAAATATTTGATTAAAAACAAAGGGAAACGTTATCTTACGTCAGAATAACGTTTTTATGAATCATAAAATTTTGTCATGATAAAGAGCTATAGGGGAATGTTATATAATGTGTATAACGTGTTCAGAGGATGTTATGATGACAGCCTCTATATCCAACTGTTCATAGCCCAAATGGTGTGTCTGACATCGTAAGATGCACTCTGGAATGTCAATGATATATAAAGGGACTCGTGTGCACCTTCATTGGCAGTCTTTGCGAAAACTTTTTCATCCCACAGGACATTCGGTCCAGCAAATCGTCAATGTTGAAGGACCGGCTACATTTTTGGAGGACTGGATAGCCACATATCTGATGATATCTCCATTTTTAGTATAGATGAGTTTTTTTTCCATTAGAAATACATGTTATTTGGATTCATTTGTGTCAAAATCAGGATAGATATATAGTTTTAAAAAGTATATCGACAAACACGTTTCAGCTTTAGAAGGCCAAATGAATTCTTCTAGATCAGAAAAGCCCAACACATGACTGGACATTTGGTCCTGCTACACTTGTGAATGTGCTGGACCGGTGGCATTTTAGAAGGACATTGCCACTGTCCTGCATGTTTTCGCAAAGACTGCATTGGTAAACATCAACACGGCCACACGGGGGTTTTAGATAGAGAGTTTAGGTAGCCTCCCTTCCTCAAACCCCTACTCCGCTCTCCGCATACGTTTTTTTGTTTTTTTTACCTCAATAGGGATTAAGAAGTGAAAAGATGCATAGTTGACAGAGTTAGAGTTCCATACTAATAATTATAATTATATCCTCATCAATACTTGTGTAAATATTCAGTCACATTCCACTATCAAAATCCTGGTAGAGTAACATTTTCATATTGGGTAGACCCTGCAGAACTATCGGGCATCCTTGGTAAAAAGCTGAATCTTTTCAGCAACCTTTCAAGATAGCAATTGCATCGTTCTAACGGCTGGATTTGAGAGATACCCACTGATGAATCTAAAAGCAGGACTGTGATCTAAATTGAATCTGGATCAAGTGTGGCTGTTCAATTACAGGTGATGACAGTCTGGCTTTTCTAGATGGAATCTGTCATCTGACCTGATAATGTATTTCTGGCTCAGATAATTGACATGAAAACTCAATTAGATAATGGAAGACTCCCCTTATCTACCAAGAAAGACCAGATAAAAGAAAAGTATGCCTACACAGAAGCAATATTGTTTTTGACAAGATTAATATTCTCAGCAAGGGTAATATGGCATCAATTCAGTTCTGCTGTTGCAATTTTCTAGGCAAGCAAAATCATGGTCAGCTCTTTGAGTCAACTATACACTCATCAACATAATATGATGAGAGTACATGCTTTAGTTTGTACAATTGGGGTGAGGGTGTGATGAGGGTATACCGTCAGCCTGATATGGTTTCCTGATAAACAAACTCAATTCCCTAATGCAACATGACATGCCATACATTGAGTAGTGCCAAATTGGCTAGAGGACGTTGACAGGTGAGAAAAACTGATGTAATGGTATGATAACCCGGCGGATGCAGAATGTTGAACAAGTCTGACTCATCTCCACTTTGGTTGCTAGGGATGACTTCCCAGGGAAATGACTGCCCCTAGGGGAGATCCTCTTGACATGGATGATATGGTCATGTGCTATTCATGGGCTGACCAGTGGCAAGGATGGTGATGGAAACCTGTTTAGCTAGTGGGCACCATTTCCTGCGGGGGATGGTGCTGACAGTACTATTTATAGAGGACATGCTAAAAAGGTGTGGTAAAGGTCTGATGCCTATCACAGGAGTCAGTCACACTTACATGGATAGTAATCAGCCTAGTGGTCTACCCTTTGCGCCATCTGATACTTTCTATCTTTTATGCTACATTTAGGTATATATAACGTGATAACAATATAACGTGATATTAATGGGGTAGAAGCAGTATTAATGCAAAGAGAGATACATAGGAAAGTGTTGTGTCAGGTGGTCCAACTTTATGTTAGGTGCTGGATATCCTGGCCACAAGTTTTTGCGGTAGAAACATACAGAAAGTTGCGAAGTGAATACAATTAGTATATTAAGTGTATGGTGTATGGTATAAATGAGCAACTCCCTTTGCCTGTCAAAAGGCCTGGCAACATTTTTCTCTGAGTAGCTCAACACAGGAAGTAGGCATCAGGGGGAGAAATACAACTTCCTGGGTGATGTCAAGTGTAGGACTAGCTGACTGTAGAGAAGGAGCACAAGATGTAGGAGACATGTATGGGGGAGGGGCATCTTGGTGTAGACAAAAGGCCCACGCGTAGGTGGGCTCATTATACACTGCTGTGAGCAGATCAATCTTGGTCAGTGTGTACAGCAACTCTTATGTGCCTATGTGGGTGTCAGGGAGGCCATAGAGAGCTATCATGGTTGGGTTAATTCTGGGTCATCTCAGCAAGTCAATGGCCCGCGGCTAAAGTATGATTACAAGGTCAGAATCATCAGCCTATTGACTGAGGAAAAGGATGTCAACCTTGTAAAGCTGTAATTCTTTGACGGAAACAACCAACTTATTTTGCAAAATTGTAACAGCAAGGTCCTCGAGATTAAAACCCTGATCTACATATATGATGGGCTGTGTACCTGTTGTGCCTTCACTCCAGCGCATGTTTATACCCTAATAGAATAAATTACTTAGCACATATTTAAACACGACAATAAGTCTCCTCTGCATGTAAAGTTAATGCGACATAAGACTACACAAACAAATGACAACAAGAACTGAGATGTTGTATAGATCATCTCGTTAATGTTTAGCATTGTTGGTTAATCATTGTTGGTTAATCAAGGGAAGGATTGATTTAAAAGGAGAATCTCACTTTGATATCATAACGATTGGGAGTCCTTCTGTATGTCTTCTGATATTCAAATATCAATAGTCCCTTCTGGTATCCGACCCTTCGATACTCCTGGTATCAGTGCCTTCCACAGCCCTGCTTGACATAAGGGAGTATTCCACTGACGGAATTGGCTGTGATTCAGTCTGTTGGACAAGATTCGTCCATAAGTTTAACATTATACACTTTTATCGGATGGCGAAATGTCGGCCCACCAGCGTTGGTGGAATAAACTCTGGAGGAATGTGAAGAGAGTTCATAATGTAGTGTGTAAAATTTGGGTGAAACAATGACTATACCTTAAACCTGGTATCAAAGTTGGTGAGAAAAACTTATGTAAGAGTATGATGACCTGGTGGGCATAAAAGTCTGAATTAGATCCATTTTGGTGGCTAGGGAAATGACCACCCCAAGGGGAAGTCCTCTAGACATCAATAATATGGTCATGTGCTATTCATGGGCTGACCAGTAGCAAGGATGGTGATGGCAACCTGTTTAGCTAGTGGGATTTCCTGTGGGGAAAGGTGCTGAAAGTACTATTTATAGAGGACATGCTTAAAAGGTGTGACAAAGGTCTGATGCTTGTCACAGGAGTCAGTCATACTGATGGGCACACATTCTCTGGTACACCATACATATAATAGGTATCATTATCTCTTGCTGGAATGCATTTTTTAATATAAACAATAATACATACCTATATTACCCTGAAGCCCCTATCTTGTCAGCATCGTTATAGCATACACTGTGCATTGCTCATCAACTAAGGATTAGTCCTAGGTGAGGGCTAAGGAACTGACAGCTAGGTGCACAGAGAGAATGCCATGGCAGTAGTGTAAGGTGGTGGTAAACTGTGAACTGAGAGCATTCAGGGAGGCTTCATGGGGAGAGTCTGTCACTGGAAGGGGGATCTAATGAAGGTACTAGCCATCTTTATGTATGACAAATATATATTAAAAGGATAGACTTGTCTTTTTTATCAATGCATTTTCCATACCCAGTTTCTTTCTGATTTTGCCCTGATGTCGCCCAACCAATATTATGGAGTGGGCATTTATTTACAACTGCATGTGAAATTGTTGCCCCTTACATTTTGCAACAAAAACAATGCATTCTAGTTGGTTGCAGGAGGGACTTTGGGATATATTCTGCAAGGGGAGGTACTAAAGGTTAGGGCCACAAAAATCCCCTAATATCCTTTTTTGATAATGACCACTCCCTTAGTTAGGATAAGCTGCATGGGTATGTCCCCATATTGAAAGGAGGTTATGTTGATATTGCCCATTAGGTGTAACAAAATAGTAGCATTCAGCCTTGACAGAAGCAAATTTAATTCATCCAACCCTGTATCTTACAGGGTATAGCTCAGTCAGGGGATGTCCAAATCTTGCTGGAATTAATGGCTGTGGTCTAGCTGTGCTAATTTCATGGAAGCTCCCCGCTAAGCCCCTGTAAGGGCTGAGGCGTGACACATGCACTTCACAATTTGGGTTGTACTTGGTCCCCACAAAATGTCCACCCAGTAGAAAAGTGACCATTAGCAACCCGAACCTAGCTCTCAGACTTGTTCTTTTCCTGAGGTCAGCACTAATTGTAAGAAATTGCCGTAATCACGCAGGACACATTGACAGGTGGACATGCAATCACCCCTGACATGTGGTCCAAATGAAATGCTTACCCAATACAAAATACATTATGAGACAAGAGTGTCTTATCTAGACAATAATATAGCCAACATAATGTCCCTAAAGAAAAGTTTCGTGACAATGTTCTAAATTCCAGGATTCATGGCATCCAAGTTATGTGGAAAGCGAAAGAGTGTGTTTCACATTATTTCATTGTGTAACTTCCTCCCATGTCAATGCTTTGTCTACGGCTGAGCTGTGTCATCCTGGAAATGAAATGGGCACCTACTCTAAATGATTGTATCTTGAACTAGACTCTTGACCTTTCTGCTCCTACTTATACAATACCTGTGTTAAAGTACAAAGTACCGTAAAACCCCGGCTATAAGCCTACTTTTATTTGTTATTTCATTTTCATATAAGCCAAATTCTCCCCCTCAAACTCATGTTCGGCTTATATTCGGGGTTTTGACTAAATACATATTGAAAACCGAGCTGGAAAATAGGAAGCATTGATCATACAAAATACACATTAATGAACCTTTAACCCTTAGGGGCCCAGTGGCGTAAAATGGCGTGAAATGGCATATTTTGCACATATCTAAAGTCCTACATGGTTCTATCATATAAATTTTGAGTGTGTACCATTGTAAGACATACCAATGTCTCCGGGTCGACCTCAGCATTTCATGCATGAGCTTGTATTTGTTATTCGATAGATATTTAACATTTTACAGCAAATAAAGTAGGAAAATGATGATAAATATCTGCAATTTAAGGTTTGGCCACTGGCTGAGCCTGAGTATTCTCCTCTATGATGATATTATTATTTCTCATCTTATTTCTCATCATACATTTCTTAATGCAATATAGGAAATGTAAATCAGACTATGTAACTGAGCTCAATAACTTGTATGTCATTCCCATGTTGGAGATGTGATACAAGAATTTCATTGTTGCCATGGCAACAGAATAGATTGTTTTGCCATGGCTCCAACTACAACCAATTTTAGTATAAAGTTTCAAAAATTAATAGAGTCGGGTCCCCTGACCTATGCTGACCATAATTTGCCCAAATTGTTATGGATTATATGTATCAGAATGATTTAAAAAGCTACACACATATTTATATGGACGAGAACATTCCCCCAACCTTTATAACTTGATTAAAATATACAGTGTACATGTTTAGTCACTACAGCCACAAAATAAATAAGATAATCTGACAGAGCCAGACTACCCTACATCCCTCATTATGGATCAGTCCATATAGCTATGACCTCACAGGGTCATTGAGCAATGAGGGATCAATATCAGAGGAAGTGGCCATTTTATTTAGTGCATGCTGGACATAAACATTTTTATGCAAATCCAGTGGGGTACCAAAGGGACAGCACAGGGCACCATACGGCCTCTTGGATAACATTGGTAGTGAAGTGAGTACTGCAATGTCAAACCACATATTCTGACGTCATCAACATGTTTTTGAGAAAACACTCACCAAAACAATAATGATGAGAGTTCATACTGTAGTGTGTAGAAGTAGGGTGAGGGTGTGATGAGGGTATGATAAAATGGTACGATCACTATACCTATAGCCTTGTATCAAAATTGATGAGAAAAGCTTATGGAAGAGTATGATGACCTGGTGCTGCCCTGAGGGGAAATCTTCTTGACATCGATGATATATATGGTCATGCACTTTACATGGGCTGACCAGTAGCAAGGATGGTGATGGCAACCTGTTTAGCTAGTGGTCACCACTTCCTGCGGGGATGGTGCTGACAGTACTATTTATAGAGGACATGCTAAAAAGGTGTGATAAAGGTCTGATGCTTGTCACAGGAGTCAGTCACACTTACATGGATAGTAATCAGCCTAGTGGTCTACCCTTTGGACAATCTGATACTTGCTATCTTTTATACTGATGGGCACACTTTCATTATCAAAGAATAGATTTGCTTAAGGACTGCTCTACTGTGTGGGGTCAATGACATACTTGCCACTTGCACGACACAACCCCACGGATCAGCAGTCCATGAATAATTATCATGAAAAGGAAAGAAGGGAAGAAAGGAAACATTGGCTTAAAAGGTGTGGTAAAGGTCTGCTGCTTGTCACAGGAGTCAGTCACACTTACATGGATAGTAATAAGCCTAGTGGTCTCCTCCTTTGTTCTATCTGATGTGATCAGCATACTATCTTTCATACTGATGGGCACACTTTCATTATCAAGGTATAGATTTGCTTGAGGACCGAACCACCAATCTACTGTGTGAGGTGAATGGCTTGCCACTAAACAACCACAAGGATCAGCAGTCCATGAATAATTATCATGAAAACAAAAGAAGCGAATAAAAAAACATGGGCTATAACAAGGGCCCTATAAGTAAATCTTGGTATGCTACATTTAGGTCTCATATATATATAAGCCCCTAACTTGTCAGTATTGTTATGACATACACCCACCATCACTTATCAACTAAGGATTAGTCCTAGGTGAGGGCTAATGAGCTGACAGCTAGGTGCACAGAGAGAAAGCCATGGCAGTAGTGTTAGGTGGTGGTAAACTGTGAACCGAGAGATCGGGAGGTATGTCGCTGAAAAGGGATATGATGAAGGTTCTAGACATACATACATTATGCATGATGTATATATTAATTAAAGGGATACACCTGTCTTTTTTATCAATTTTCCATATCCAGTTTCTTCCTGTTTTTTCCTGATGTCACCCAACCAATGATTATGGAGTGGAAATTGTTGCCCCTTATATTTTGCAACAAAAACAATGCATTCTAGTTGGTTGTGGGATGGATTCTTGCATTTATTCTGCAGGGAGGTACTAAAGGTTAGAGCCACAAAAAAACACTAATCACCTTTTAAAAAAAGAAAAATAATGACCACTACCTTAGTTAGAATAAGATCCATGGGCTGTGTCCCCACATTAAAAGGGGGTTATGCTGGTATTGCCTAACAGGTGTACCACAATAGTAGCATTCTGCTTTGACTGAAGCAAATTTAATTCATCCAACCCTGGCTCTATCTTACTATATCTACTACTTATATAACTAAAAGGGCTTTGACCTTTTGTTTAGTACCGGTATATCTTTCTGCCTGCTTTCTACTTAACTCCTTAAGGGTTGCTCTTCTGCTGAAATAACCTCTCCAACAACCGGGGCATTGCAGATGAATAATATTTATGTTCTACTAAAACCTGCAGTACATCACTGATAGCGCCCTGATTGCATAATTATATAACATTGTATTATACAGTATCGGCTTTTTGGGCTTTTACAGTGATACTGCATATATACAGGAGTGGCAGGGAAAGGGCTAACAGACTTGTCAGTCTTCATCCAACTCCATCTGAAAGGGTATGGCCTAGTCAGAGGATGTCCAAATAGTGCTGGGATGAACGGCTGTGGTCTAGCTGTGCTGATTTCATGGAAGCTCCCCGCTAAGCCCCTGTAAGGACTGAGGCATGACACATGCACTTCACAATTTGGGTTGTACTTGGTCCCCACAGAATGTCCACCCGGTAGAAAAGTGACCATTAGCAACCCGAACCTAGCTCTGACTTGTTTTTTCCTGAGGTCAGCAGTAATTGCCTTAATCACGCAGGACGCATTGACAGGTGGACATGCGATCACCCCTCACATAATTTATGGTCCAAATAAAATGCTTATACAATACAAAATACATTATGAGACAAAAATGTCCTAGCTAGACAATAATATAGCCAACATAACGTCCCTATAGAAATGTTTTGTGACAACGTTCTAATTTCCAGGATTCATGGCATTCATGTTATGTGGAAAGGGAAAGAGTGTGTTTCACATTATTTCATTGTGTAACTTCGTCCCGAGGCAATGCTTTGTCTCCAGGCTTAGCTGCCAAAGTTCCTAATGTGTCATGTTGGAAATTAAATGGGCACCTGCTCTAGATGATTGTATTTTGTACCAGACTGTTGACCTTTCTGCTCCTTCTTATACAGAACCTACATTATATACATAAAACCTGTTCATTTGTGAAAGAATTGACGGTTGACCCTTGGCTATGTTTTAACTTGGAAAATTATATTACATTGGTAGAATAGTTAAACAACAATGTTACTCCCACCATATTACACCTTCTTGATCTGAGGATATGCAGATACTTAGACCAGTTGTCTCCACCATTATAGACAATAGCTAGTAGTGAAATTATACATTCCAAAAATTGGGTTGGACCTGTGAGATAACAATCCAACTTGTATCTGAACCTTCAAATGGCGGCTATAGGGTCTTTAGTTAAAATTGATAGTTCTCAGTTGCTTTGCTCTGCTTTCCTTCTTATACCGATAGGGGGAATAAAAGGAACATTGTCAGCCAGAATTAGATAGACCATGTATACACGTAACATTACACACACTGTTGAATCTGTCCCTATACTAACATCATTATGTTTAAACTTCCTCCTCACTGTGTCTTTTATTACCTTCTCTTTGGGCACATTTAATAAACTCTTGAGGCACATACTGTCCTGTACCAGTCACCGAAACAAGATATGACTTTTACACCCAATATAACAGTATGGCTACTTTGCCCTAAAGGAATCCTGACGGAAATTATGATTATATATATATATAGCTCCTCTTAAAATGGTATTCATCTGTGGCTGGAAGCATCCACATAAATTTGGCATTAATCTAATCCTGGGCGGTAAAGCTAATAGAATATGAGGATGAGCCAACATGAGGCAAGTGTCAACCCAGGCTGCCTGTAAAGATGGCTTTTGGGTACCATTAGCTTTCTACTCTCTCCCCCCCCCCTCTTGTGCAACACTGCTGGAAGCCCTTTAGATACCTTGTCATAGGGTTATACTACTTTAGAATGAAAGCGGATCTCAACTTTGTGGGTAGTCTTAAGTTAACTCCCTGCGGTGTCAGACTCTGTCATTCATACCATTTAATTACTTCTTCCATATTCCATACCACAAAGAATCCGTTGCCAGTTTGGAGTATGCCCCTTGATTTATGGTGTCTCATCTAGGGTAGCCCCTCGAATTAGGGCTCTCAGATTGCTCATAAATTCTGTCTGAAACGACAAAGTAATATCAAATTTACATTGGCTGTCACACAGCTCACACAAACACATCATTAACTTAATAGGCCTGGCAGGTAAAATGCTAAAAAAGAATTTGCCATAAAACGATGACTAGGATATTGCATGCAACAATATCAGGCGATTAAATTTCTCAAAAGCTTTCGACCACCATTTAGAGTATATGAACTTCGCTATTTATCACTTGGACTAAAGTAGGCCCTGAGGAACCTTCTTCAGCTACTTAAGAGCTATGTGGAGCAGCTGACTAAAATTGATAATCCCATTACCTCCCAGAAAGCATTTGGTTTCCTTCTAAAGCAAAGATGAACAGTAAAGTTAACCCAACATTGGGTAGAGAAGGGAACACTAATGCCCAGGAGTATACACATTGCGCTTCAACAACATTTATCCTCACATGAGCCATGCATTTTCCTGTGATGAATTACTGTTTATTTACTCACTAAAAGCCTTGGCCATTTCTATTTCTTCATACTTCTGTATAATTTTTCTTGAAGTGTTTATTGCAGCCAAGTCTTTAACAGGTGCTGGCAACTCCTAAAAATGACTATGCCAGCGAATTTTGAACCTGTGGTCATTTTTCACCCTGGCTTATGAAGCCATTGTGGAAAATGACCCCGCTCTTAAATCATAGTAAGTGCCTTTTTGTAATGGATTTTCCAGATATTTGCCTTCACTTTCTAATTGTGAAATCATCATAAATGGAAGGAGAACTATACATATTAGCAATCTAGTATTTCAAAATATCTCCCAATAATTTTTCCAAGTAGTATACTAAATACTTGCACCAGACATGGGAGAGAGTAGCTCTCTATTCTCAGAAGAATGCAAATGTGACTGATGTGCCAAATTTGTGACAGAAAAAAAGCACCCCATCGGTAAAACCACAATACAATCTAGTAAAATCTGGGAGAAGTTTGGTACCAGAAGTATAGCAGCTGAGAAAACTGACTTTTAAATTATATTTGTATGTGTATTCTTTATGAACACACCAGAAAGGCTAGAGGGAGGTGTATTCAATGGGGTAACATAACAAGCAGAGGGGTAAGGCAGCCCCAGAAATGAACCTGCCTTGAGCATTCACACCTTTGGAGGTGGGAGAGGTGGGGGTTAATGTGGAGAGAGGCATGGAGAGAAATGGCCCCTGCTATAAGTCTTTGCAGGGTCATTTCCTGGTCATTGCTTAGACCTGTTTAAGAGCACTTTACTATTCATATATAAAACTGCACATCAGCTGTACATGACATTTTGTAATGCTTAAAAGTACAAACTCTCATTATGAGTGTCAGAGAGGTCAGTCACTATGCAGTACTTCTGATATTTGATTTACTTGACATATTATGGATTGAAATTGGATATGAAGGGATAAATGTTTTGCACTAATAAAATGTGCTTGGCTGACGGAAATTGACAATTTAATTTATATCATGTTCAAAAAGCACATGGAGGAATACACATTTTCTAAATTGTTCTAGTCTCATTATTCGAAATGATTTGCAAAGCTCAAAAATTGATATCAGGAATATATTTTTCATTACATAATGGTTGAAAATTTGAGCACAAAAAAAGTATGATCTAAAATATGTATGCCTATTTATGATAACAACGACCGCAGTCAGGACCCGGTCAATGATGTTGTAGAAGTTGTATCAATGTTAAGAGAGAAAGTGTTGTGTAAGGTGGCCCAACTCAATGTTATGTCATTGATATCCAGGCCACACACTTTCTTGGGAGAGCTGGTAGAAACACACAGCAAGTGGTGAAGTGAATACATTAGTATTCAGTGTATGGTGTATGGTATAAATGAGCCACTCCCTTGGCCTGTCAAAAAGCCTGGCAACATTTTGCCCTGAGTGTCCCAACAAAGGAAGGATGCATCAGGGGGAGAAATACTACTTCCCATGCATAGGAGGGATCATTATACACTGCTGTGAGCAGATCAATCTTGGACAGTGTATACATACAGCTACTCAAATGTGTCTATGTGAGTGGCAGGGAGGCCATAGAGAGCTATCATGGCTCGGTTAATTCTGGGTCATCTCAGCAAGTCAATGACCCCCGGCTGGAGGAAAGAGTAATGTACAAGATCAGAATGATCAGGCTAATAACTGAGGGAGAGGCTGTATTAAACCTTGTTTTTTTTTACAGAAGCAAACCATATATCCCAAAATGGCAACAAAAAAGTCCTGGATCGTTTAGCATTCCTCGATGTTGGTCAATCAAGGGAAAGATTGATAAAAGAAACAATGCCACTTTGAAATTATAGCGATTGTGAGCCCTTCTGTATGTCTTCTGATAACCTGATATAAATAGTCCTTTATGGTGTCCACTCCAACCCTTTGAACAAGACATTTCTTCACTCCTGGTATCAGTGCCTACCACCGCCCTGCTTGACATAGCTGCACGCCCTTATCCTCATAGTGTGTTGGCCATGGATAAGGGTAGGAATTATACCATGACCCTAGTTATATGTTTATGTGATAGCCCCATAAGCTGACCAATTTATGGCTGCCCAGGGCCTATTACTGAGTATTACCATTAGTGCAGGCGAATCTTGATGGTTGAGAGGATGCTGCTGTACCGAGTTGATTCTGTTTACCTTCAGGAGAAAAGAAGTTAAACTTTTACGTATACCTCTGCCAAGAACCCCTCCTCCTCTTTCTTGTACTTCTATAATGTCCCACTCAGATGCCATGTACAATGCGGGAGGGGGGATGCAGTGCTCACAGCGCCGCCCTATACAGCTACGTTATATGTGGAGAGTGTCCATTCTAATTTAGCCATTGACTATTACCTGTGTAGGAAGACTTCTCCAAAACAATGCATAGTATTTTTTTTGGAGAAATTCTATTTTTTTTCCCTCTAAAAAAGTGTCCAAAGTTTGTAGTGAAATTGTGGGGGCCCCTTCACGAGTTACATCTCACACCGCTTCTCATCTCTTCTAACATCTCTTACCTACCAGGATTTCATATTCTTAGATACTGTTTCGGTTCTAAGACACACGCTCACGTGGTGCATGATACTAATAAAGGCAACAGGAAGGTCACAGGGGCCAAGTGCACTCACAGGGTACCAAGGTACATGTAGTTAAACCCTGTGGTATGTAATTTCATCACACAATGATTGGATGCTAACTAGTGAATGCAATATCCAATATAGCTGTGGTCCATATTGAGTCGCTCGTTACCTTGGTCCCCTCATTGCCGCAGAAAATATCCCTTCCAACAACCCTATATCATATATCATAATATTAGTGAAATGATTGCTATGGTAGAATTTGGTGTCCTTAGCCTATAACAGGCTTTTGATTTTATGTTTGAACATTTCTTTAAATAATGGTTATAATAGCTTACTATTGTTGATAAGGTCTAATTAGTGAGCAGAGGATTCTGTTGCGAGGTAAATACAATTAGTCTTAGAATTATCTAACCTTCTGGTCGTTTTCTAAGTAATGTGCCTTGTTGAATATCCCTAATGCATGTGTGTTTGTGCTTTAGATCATGCCATTGCTATTCTAGTTATTCCAGTAAAACACCAAAGTAATAGGGTAGATTCACCACTATCAACCGGTCTGATCCATGTTTTTGTATGAGATACATTTAAGGTCTGATTTCTCCTAGAGGATTTTGTCTATAGCCTTCAGAAATGTACCAAGCTCTAGGCATTCATCACATCTCAAGAATAACACTCATGTATTACAAGGCCATGTATTAGTTTATAGTATTTAATTCCATGATTTATCAGAGCATTCAGAATAGGCCCTTCTCACCCTAAGTTAGCCAAAATGTACCTTGAGTCAGCCACCTTATAACCACCAGAAATATATGGAATAAACCAGTTGTTTGGGTACTAGTCATTAATGGCTTGACTGGCATGATTGCATGCATCATATATGAATATGTTACAACAAACAGTACAGAGGAAAACAATTTATTAGATGTGGAATAATCAGACCAGACTGAATAAGACAGAATTAGTACTGTATCGAAGGAGAATACAACTGCATCATGAACTATCAATACAAGTATTTTATTACTTGTATGAGCAATGAGGACTTAATATGATATTATAGACATGTAGTATGGTGGATCAGTAGAAAGCTCTATCAAATGTATGTGGGGCTTTGCCCCCACACCCCCTCCCCCCCCCCCTCGTTTTTTCTTTTCACCCTTGCCCTCTGAGCACTACACATTTAAGTGAAGCAGTAGGTGGGGATTCAATGGGAGGGGGATTCACAAGGGTAGGCGGAGAATTCTAAGGCAAGAATTGTGGGTGAGAGAATTCTAGGGGGGATTGCCATGCTGAATTAAGGTATGAGGTGGCTGACTTCAGGTGAAATGGGTACCCCTTATGAAATCAGTCCTAAAGGTAATTCAGGATATTTCCCAAGTAAGTCATGATTTATGTAATTAAGACATAGATCTAGATCAAACAGTAATTAAAACTGTGGACAAATAGTTTAAATCAACTACATAAGATTATGAATGACAGGTCAAAGAGGGGTACTTCTGACTGATTTTACAATATGAAAAAGAAGGATAATATGAATGCAAAGTGTATACTTCTAAAACAATTAAATTTTCCATTTAGTGTGAGTTTATTGTTACCAGATTCATAGTAAACCTTTAACTTTTGTCAAAAATGGTTGACTCAAGGTATGAGTTTGAAGTTATTTTTGCATTTGGTCAGTTGACATATTACCAAGACCACAAACTGATTGCAATACCCCGGAAATGTCCATGGGATGCTTAATGGTTACTCTGATTTTCTGATATAGAGACTAGTCCATGGTATGTTAGTTGTTAAATTCAGACCCATGTTCTATTATATTACTGTTTTCTACACTGGTTTGCAAGTAGAAGCGAATTTGTCAGATCACTACTGATGCCATTTATACACACCCTCTTAGAATTTGATTTGTCTGGCGTCGGATCCATCTAAATCTACTGCTAATCTTGTCCAGGAAATGAGGACGGTCCGGAGGATGAGAACTAATCGTATAGCTGTGATCACTTTCCTTGCTGGGTGGCAAAGCAAAGCCTACGAGAATCAGCTAAAAGTAAAAGGCTGAGATGAGATGGCCGTCTGTTCCAGCTGCCTCTAACAACAGTGACAATTAAAAGTTCAAAAGTAAACATTGTGACAATACACTCACAAGTATAAAGCATGATAGTTAAATGACCTTTGTAAAACAATGGTATGTTTTTAAATTCTCTCAACTCCCTTTAAGCCTCCTTCACCCACTATCGTTTAAGAGTGTAGGGAAACACTACTTTTATAAACTGTGGCTGGTAAGTCCCTGCAGAACCTCCCTAAACCACATTGGAGCTGCTCAGCGCAGTAGCAGAATCCTATCTACCTCCCAGTAGCAGGCTTTACAAAGAGCATCTGAATACTCTCCTGGACACATACAAAATAACCCAATATTGAGTACCAAGAACGTTCGAAGCCTAATGGCAACGTTCAAAGACTATATCCAGACGTAATACCCTTTTAACAGCGTGTAAACCATAACAAATTGTTCTTACTTCTCACAAAAGGCCATTGCCAGTTTTTGTATTCGTACTGATAGAGACAGAGAGAAGTATTATGTCCACAATGAATTATATAGGCATTTTTAGGGAAAAAATTACTCTTTTTTAAGTTCTTTCAATACCCCACGCAAGAATTCATTACAGAACAAACTAAACTAATTTTATACATTGAGAGAGCCTTAGATTTCAGGAATGATGTTGGACACATCACCGGCTCCGTTTGAATAAGGTCTGGCATAATCTTATTAGAAATGTGTAAAACATTCTGGAGATAAGTGCTAAAGGTCGGTTGTCACATAGTTCTTGTGAGATTTTATTCACTTGATCAATAATGGGTAGGGAAATTGTATATAGACGAGTGAAGGTATGGTGATATTGAAATATGACTGGCTGACTGAAATGATTTTGATTTTAACATCCTTCTTTATATATCTTTCCAAAACTACCCTGCTGACTACACATTACTTATAGTGTCATACTCTTTAAGTTATGGGGGAGCCACGCGCATACTGGCACTCCCAGTGGAGTAAGTTGGTGGGGGAGCTTACGGTGGAGCAGCTCAAGATGTAGAAGAGCAAATGTCATAGATCGTCTGGATTTTAACCTTTTTTCTTCTGCACTGAATAATTCGTTCAAGATATCATATATAATCATTTCTTTGGTCTAGTATAATCAGGCTTGGTTAGAGCTATGAAGAGAAAGTGTTTTACCATTGTCAGACCATATAAGGCAACCAAAACCACCCAACAACTAAAATAAATATTCATTCAGCTTCATGCACCGCTGTAAAAAGAAAAGCACGGGTACTTTTTCTTTGTAGCAGGTCCCCTAAATGGCAGGAAGAACTTTAGAACTCATTGGCGGATCCAGGGGGGGGGGGGGGCAACGAGCCTTGCAACGAGCCTTGCCCCGCCCCCCCCCCCCCCCCACCAAAAAAAGAGGAGAAGAAGAGAGGAGAAAAGTGGGGGGAAAGAGATAAGGGGACAATATCAATATCATATAGACACAGACCTGAGTCTTCAAATATTGTGTCCCAAAATCTGTAAGAAGGCACCATTTGAACTCTAGACCATCAGTATTTTCTTGGGGGGGGGGGGCACGCCCCCAAGCCCCCCTAGTATGGTGCCACGCTTTGCTGGCGCTTTGCTTTGCTTGCGCTGTGAACAGGAACAGACAGTCACTCCATGGTTGGCCAGGTTTGGCCCCCCCCCCCTCTGGGAAATCCTGGATCCGTCACTGGAACTAGTTCGGCATAATATTATGTGCTGGACACATAACTATACCTTGATATCAAAGGATCTTTGCCTGTTTCCTGACTGGCCTCCTGGCTAAAAAGGTACTAAGGGGAGACATAATGTACATATATCCTTAAAGTTATTTTCATTATAGTTTGGATTAAATATTACAGGGCATCATGATAGTACTGATAAGATGAGAGAGATATTCCTCCCTTACACTCGCTTGAGAGGCCCATAAGTTTAATGATGCTGTTAAGCAACTGTAAATGCCTCTGTGTTATGTAGTGAAGAATTAAAATAGCATTCAATTATTTAAAAGCAGATTACCATGAAGACTGCTATATAGCAGACTACGTTGTGATCATAATGCGATCCAGATTTGATAGAACATCTTATCAGTGTAGTGTAGAAATCAAGTTATCTGGTGTGTTTTTGTGCTCTGCAGCAGGTGGCTCGATGTATCTACATTAAAGGCGCACTGAACCCACGACGTCATTTGCGTGCAAAACTCGGCAGGGCTAGGTCACTGACTCAGTGCGCCTTTAATGCCATTTGAAAGTCAAGTATCAAGCGTTTTCTCTTTCATCAGACTTCTAGAATTGAATTCAGTTTACCACCATCCCCCAGAGCCAACAAGAATATAAACCAATAACTAAGTGTAGCAAGGTCACCTCTGCCGATTAGATTGTCGTCTACATTGTCTCCAACCCCCCCCCCCCCCCCCCCAACCACCACCACCACGCATAGGGGGTTGACTGAGCTTTTCCTTCTTCAGGAGGGAAGTCTTTAATATGAGATAAATATACATCACAGTGTCTATACTATTTGCGATTGGCTACAACATTTCTGTGCTAATAGCATGTGGTTGATCTGCAATCCATGTAGCATTAGCTTTAGAGTGAAAACGATAGTCTAATGGTAGCTTGTGCTACCTACATGTTTCAACCTTTATCATGTCCAGCTGCCCATTGTTATTATTAAACATAATTATTAGGGCTGCAGGTAAATGATGGAGTATTGCCTGTTACGTATTGAATAAAATGATCTTACTCTTAATTAAAAGGAAACAAAAGAAGTATCTTATACAGCACAGCCTATCGATGTCCCATTCTGATTATGACTTAGTAAAAAATCAGTTGGTCATGGTGAGTCCTTATGATTAGCACTTGCCATCACATAACATGTTATGACCAGCACATTACGATCCGGCTGTTATGAACGGGAGCTGTGACACATGTCTTATTGAGAGGCTCTTTAGTTTGTTGTGTATAGAAAGTCAATCATAGCTAATGGGACTCCAGATATGAATCCCAGGTAGCACTCCTTCCTGAGTACCCAACCTCCTTCGCCACCTGACTTTCCCTGATTATCTTATATGACAGGGGTATGGTAAGCTGACTGTAGCACAACTGTGACAGTACGGATTCTGAGAATGTCAACCCAGTAGATATGTTACTGTAGGGAAAATTGGGACAGAGTGTAGTGGTTTGTGTTTTGTAGCAGCCCACTGATCTTTCCAATCCTATGTCCTTTAGTGTTTATTAGGACAAGCTCTCTTCGCTATTCTGCTAATGCAATACGCTACCCCTTTTTAACCATCCATAGACACTTTTATTACGGATAAGGTTCTGTCACATTAAGGCTTGATTGAGCCATGTGCGGGTACATATACCTGTGTCTGTACATGTTTTGAATACACTTGTGTTTGTACATGTTTTGAATACATCATTCAAGCGTTATACTTTAAAACATGTTTAAAGTTAGGAAATCGTCCTATGTTGGTATAAATAAGATTTGTCTTGAAGTCAATGATGTATTAATGCCAAAGGCAATCTAAGAGCGATTGCATTTCTTGCGTGAGAGGGCTCAAATTGACCAAAAATGGTCGATTCCTTCAGAAGCCCACTTTAAAGTCACCGCAGTTCTACAGGAGCCATAAATAATGTATTAAATGTCATGTCAAATTACTCCCAATCCTTAAGAACAGACATAATGCCAATATCACTGTACCAGCCTCACTTTGAAATGGCACGCCTTAATTATCTTGTTCCTATCTGTCACTCTTTGACACGTTTTTCTGAACCGGCTTTATCCAGTTAACATCCGGCGGTTAGCCAAGATGGCTGCTTTCTGAAGGAGGAAAATGCCCTAGTTTATTTATAGTCGCCGAATTTTAAACTATGGTGAGTTGACAATCTCAAACACTCTAAAATATAATTTTTGCCAAGGTTGACCTATGGACATTTCTCTTCGTTTTTATAAAAGGTCAACATGATATTATTCCAGAGAGAACAAGGGCAAGATTCCAATATGAAGAGAAACCACACTGTTTCAAAACCAAAATGATGCAAAAGTGTCAGGTTAGGCTATACCAGGTTATGTCTTGGTTCAGCAGGTCGCATCAAGTATTAGTATTATATAAATGGTCCACCCCTAATCTTGTCAAACTGCACAGTCAAATTCTGGCTTGAGTAGAGACACACAGGGTAGAGATGTTACTTCCTGTGACGCCAAGTATTGGAGCAGCTCCCTCTGGTGATCAGCAGAAGATGTAGGAGACCATCAGTGTGGGCATGGTGGTTTAGACCAGTGCCTGGGGGGGACTCATTATACACTGCTGTGAGCAGATCAATCCTCGTAGGTGGGGTGAGTATGTCTGAGCTACTCTTGTTTGCCTATGCTATTGGGGGAGGGGGTGACATGGAGAGTTATCACAGCTGGGGTTGTGTGGGGTCAGAAGGACTAATACAGAGCGGAGGCAAGTAAACCAAAATGGTCAGTTTTTTGTTGTTGAGAGAACTGCAAATTAATGTAGTATTATTGCTACTTCACACACATGAGGCAATATGTTTTATGCTTATTTTGCTTTCATTTCATATTCTGGGAGATGAATATAACCATTTTTATCAACTTGAATTATGTCCTGTCATTTCATCTAGTTCATTTGCATTTACTTTTATGAAGGTATAATGCCATAGTTTTCAAATGGAAATGCCTCCCTTTACCGTCCTAGTACAAGTACTAGCAGGCAACAAGATTCTAGGGACACAGTGAGCTTATCCATGGAATAGATTCTATTTTATGTATGCTGAGCTGTCTTTGTGGTGACTCACATATCTAAGTATGACGCTATAAAACTGTGATAGACCCTTCTACAGGATAGACCTGACCTGCACAGTCTGCAAAAAGGGCCTTAAAAGCAGGGTGCAGCAAGGTCCCTTTTTCCTAGATCATGTCACACATGTCACCTCATGAGGCCCCTGGGGTGAGTCTGTGTAGAAAACCCAACAAGAAATATGTACATACAAATGCAGTACACAGCCTTATCACTTGGTTGTCACCAAGACTGGTGATATACCTTGACCCATAAGGGGGCAGGACCTGAGGCACCCAGGATGGCAGTCTGGACTATAATCATGCATGTCAAGGGTAGGGAAAGTAGGTATTGCATACACACAATAAAAGTGAGGAATTTCTAAATAACATCCTACACGACAACTCATATTTTAAATTAACTTGGGCAGTTTAGACAAGTAAATTGCCCGTATTAATCAGCCACATTTCCTCTGACTGTTAGTGTAATGAGAAATGGCACCTGTATTTTGATGTTGTTATCTTTTTGGCTGTAGTGGAAAGTGCTCCTCGCTATGTGATATCATGGTCAAATAAGTATATTACACTACTCTGTTAGACACACACGTGGGAGGGCCCTTTTATTATTGCTTAATATCGTACTGCCAGATGAGTGAGATAGCCGTACAGTGTGATGTATGCACGTTTTTATAATGTTAATGTTATGTTTCCATAGATTCATTACATTTCTCCAACATTTAACTGTCAGACAGTGGGAGCTACCCTTATCCGAGCTGCCATGAGCTGCAGTTGACTCACTGTATCCCCTTAGGAATTCTAGTTATTAAGAACTCTCCTTCCCACCCTCATCTTGAATACACCTTGATTTATTCAGGAGTAGCATGCCAACAATAAACAAGGGCTTCTTGAGTAACACCAACTCCACGCACATTTTGTCATCAGCAGCTTCCAATTGTGTGTCTCTATGAAAATGGCATGGTCCATATTAAAATGATAGTTTTGCTCTGGTGTTAATTCTAGGTATAATTATAATTGTAGGTTACTCAGTCCTTAGGCTACAGACAAGTACTACTAAGTGAATTCCTGCAAGTACACATCTCTGAAAACCATTATAACTATCAACATTTTGTTGAGTGGTGGAAAATGTGTTCCGGCACATATGCTTCTATACTATAGACAATCGTTTCTGAATATTTTTGAATAGCTTCCTTTGATTTAATGAAAAAACTAACAATATAAATGCATACCTTTGGTCAGGAGTGCTATCTGCTTCTTTCAAGGGTGTCCCTATGTCATATGGACATTTCTGTTTTCTCACTCGAAACCTCTGTAATCCTGTGGAAATAGAAAAAAAATTGATCCGATTAGAAGGAACGAAAGGTGCAAAGCACACGTGTTTAATAGATATCGAGGGATGAGATTAGTCCATGGTTATATTTAGGATATTAGTGTAAAACATTGGAAGTCATTTAATCAGGAAACAAAAACAAAATGTATTTGGCTTCCTCCATACATAGCAATGGATTATATTAAGACAATAGTAATCAGAATATTCAGCAGAGATGAAGTTAGGCAGTACACCGAGAAAAGAAGTAGAATCACGGTGACTCTCAAATAGGATTTGATCACTAAGGTAACTCTCTCCAGGACTCTCAAGTCCTGTCAATCATTAGGGAGTATTAGAATAGGAGTCATTATCGAGTTATTATAGAGTCTTGCTAATGTTAGAGTCATTTTAGAGCACCATACAATATAAAGTTGACTACCTGTCATGGCTCTACTCAGACCATTGCTGTACAGATACCAACTTGTTGGCCTTTTATAGCATTACATTTATTTGATTCCAAGTGATGTTTGTCCGTCATTCACTGTGATAGATGTTGTCTTGCACATTATTAATAAAGCCGACTGTCATTTTCCTCTATATTCTATAAGTTCAGAAAGGTCAGTCCTTTGACTGAGTGAACAGTCAGTCGTACATTTATGTTTAGTAGAAGTCACCCATATGCCCTCAAGCGGCAATAACAATGTTCTGGAGATTAAGCATCAACAGTATCCATTTCAGCTTTGACATTATCTATTGACAATTACACGCAGAGCAAACCAGGCTTCATATGTTAAACACAAGTTGCCAGAGCAAGCAACTTGCAATTCAATCATAGAAACATCACATGATAGCAAATAGACATAGGCCTTTCATACCTACTTCTATCAGCATTATTTCTGTTTGATCTTCTCATGATCAACCAGCATGATTTATTTGGAAACAAACATCTCCTGAGATTTCGTTGGGTGTGCTGACAACTAAATAGAGAAAGGTTCTATCATGGTCCGCTGTGCATTTCTGATTGGAAACAGTGGACAAACATTCATGATGTTAGTCAGAGGACCAACACCATGCTCTGATGTCATCAGGCCAAGTTGTCGTCCTAACAATGTTACATAAGTGACGTCACAAAACAAAATGGGGCACATCAAAAGTAACAAATTTAAAGTTAAAATGGTCGTCGCGTATTTAGCGTTTGGGAGCGTTGATTTGCAGACATAAGCCCTCATGTAAGGACCCAGTGCATACCCAAAATTAGCTCGACTGGCGTATTAAGGCTCGGACGTTTCTTTGAAGAATGAGTGCAGTGAACATAGAGTCGGATGTCAGTTTAATTGAACTATAGGCCTAAATTTGATTTTGATGAAAATCCCATAATAGAACCAGTCCATTATATCAAGGGTTTGACGTATTAAACGATCACCCGTATTAAACTGAGTAGAGTGCAGGCTGACGTCCGATGAGTAAAATGAGTAAACAGACCTGAACAAGTAGCCCTTTGGCATATTACATTTTTAACACTATAAAGAGTATAACCCCCCCCCCCCCTCCATTGAATGCACTTTATATGAGCGTGGATTATTCAATGGGGCAGCGTAATACTACTCCCCTTCCTATAACCAATGGCACTGTCATATTTAATCGTATATATAAGGCATCAAAAACAGCAGTTAAAAAGACAATCAGATGATATATATCTAATTAGTCGCACATGGTCATCAGGTTCCTGCTAAGGAGGTGGGATGTACACAAGGGACGTGTGGGGCTGAGCATTTGTGGACAGTCAAGGGAAAAGGGTCCTCCAAGGTAAAAACTCAATAATAAAATTGATGTCATCAGCTATCCAGGGATATCTATTATAAGCAGGTACCACTTCTAGTTTTTGAGAACTGACTCTCTGAATATGGGTGGTCACTGTCCAATCTTAAATGCCAATAAGCTCTATCTTCCTTTGTTTTAGAGATATTCCTATCTAATTAGCATAATTATGCTAATTAACAAATATCCAAACTTTTTCAAAGAATTGGTCACAGCTTTTGATCTAAAAATGGTATTTACATTCTGTTTTCAGCATAGAAATTGTTTTGGGGCCTTCTCTCATTCATCTTTTTAAAATTTTCGATTTAGAATGAAAATCATGTTTCTGTGGCAACCAATGTGTGCAAAAACACCAATTTAGGCCCAAAAATGTTCTTTTCCATTCCAAATATGTCCAGAATGTTTTCACCAAAAATGGAATCTGCTAACGTGGCCTATCATATTCTACATAAAAAAGTAGTATAGACAGGTTTTTGCTATATCTTGGTCCTTTTTGGCTAAATGGAGCCCCCTGGTGGCCAAAGTTGGTACTAAAAATCCCCCGCGGTGGTCCCTTTTCCCTTGTTGATCCACATTTGTTTGACCTCAGGATTCTGCAGGGTGAGTAATAAGCTACTGTGGTGAAGCATCAACCCCATATCCAGTACTGCATATTTCTAATGAACATGGGCTTATGTTTTGCCCAAAATACACGGCAATGACTTGAACATATCTAACTTTGTTACAATATGTCACAACCCGTGTCTTGCTACAATGGTTGGAATCAGCTGCATGTTGCAGCAAATCACCAAATCTTTTGTAGCCATTTTGATTAGTACTTATCGATCAAAATAATTTGCCTATGGATTTTTGCCCCTGTTAGTCAGCTCACGAATCCTTTTATTGTCAAGTATATATTATGGGGCGCTGCAAATGCATGCTGTGTAGATGGGTTTAATTTCATTACTTTTTAAAGTAGTTTACACTATTCAAAAACTTGGCATGAATTCCATCCTAAACCAAGAGGTCCAGTACTGAGCTGTTTCATAATGCATCATCTGAACTGTTTTGCATCCTCTGGGAATTTGATGGAAATCGAACATGGGAATGCTAGCAGTGATACATTTTACTCAGAGGTCCCTATGACATTACAGGAATCAATATGGCCAGCATTAGTGAAGAACTTTTTCTGTTCCCCTACAGCCTTGTAGAACTAATGCAACATCCAACATGAGGACACATAGGAATGAGAGCAGTGATATATTTTACTCCAAGGTCACTTTGGATTTTATGATGAGTTATGGGTGATGGCACACTTTGTCAGGAATCAATATATCTGCCCAGCACTTCTGACGACCGTCTAAGTCCTTTCTGTTTCTCAGCCTTGTAGAACTGGTGTCCACCCTTATTTGATCCCAGTGTCTACTACAGACTTGACCACTGTATAGTATTTATATCTGACAGGTCTTACTTTTCAGTAAATGGCTGCCCCCACAAGAAAGGTAAACCATGGCACAAGTGATGTGGTCAGGTGCAGCTACAAGTCAAGAGCTGACCAGTGTCCAATAGCCATTAAGGGGTGGCTCTTGATGGTGGGGAGGAAGTGAACAGAATCTGTTTAGCTTTCAGACACTGGTTCCTGTGGTGCATGGTGGTGATAGCACTGTCTGGGGGATGTCCCAAGAGGGTACGCGGAAAAGGTCACAGGGATCAATTGCGTTTGGGTTTGGGGATGGATCGGAATTGAGGGATACCCTTCACACTATCTAGTATAGCCAAATGATATGCACTTGTTGATTTTACCATTTACAGTAATATTCACTCCTCTGAAACTATGGAGAATGTGGGTTCGTTATGCTATGGATCATACTACAGATAACTACTTATTAGTAGAATAGTGACATACCACAGTTATCTTCCAGAGGTAAAGGTGATAACCACATGTAATCATTATTGCCAAGGTATAATGAATTGTACTACCTGACAGGAAATGTGACAGGATCTGGCCCAAGCTAAAGTCCGTTTCCATTACTTTATTGCAATTATGATCAGGTAAATAGAAAACACCTCCAGAGGGAAAGGTGATAAACACATGTAATCATTATTGGCAAGGTCTTATGAATTGTACTACCTGACAGGAAATGTGACAGGATCTGGCCCAAGCTAAAATCCATTTCCATTACTTTATTGCAATTATGGTCAGGTAATTGAATTTGATTTGGTCTCAAATGAGGGATAGAGAAACCCCCCCCCCCTCCACTATCCATGGACACACATAGACGTATTCATCTCCGTGCTCTAGTCTATTACTGTTTTCTACACTGGTTGCAAATAAAAGAAAATAAGTCAGATTCCTACTGGTGCCATTTATACAAACCATATTAGAATTTGATTTGTCTGGTGTTGGATCCATCAAAACCTGCTGTTAACCCTGCTCAGGAAGTGAGGAGTGTCCAGAAAAGGACAATAATCCTATTGCTGTGATTAATTGGAATAATTTTCCCTTGCTGTGGGATGCAGTGAGGCCTTCTTGGATAGGAAGTTGCGCTGAGATGAGCTGAAGTGAGGCACCATGAGTGTCAGCTTACATTTAACTACAGGGTACATTTAACTACAGTACCAGTTAAGTGCAAAGATAGACTTGTTACAATGCACTGACCAGTATAAAGCACAACACCGATAACCTGAAAACATCCCCTGCTGTTTTGACCATTTAAGGGCAGCAGTGTGCTGTAATGCATCATATTATAATTTTCATGATGCATACATGGAGTCCCGGCTAGTAACTCGCAATGGCATAATTCATAAGAGTGATATGTACCCCTTTAAGGGTTGACACTGTGAAGCAAAACTAAGTGTATACTCTGGCTATTACATCCCTTGGAGAGCCTCCCTATAGCAAGTTGCTGCTCTTCAGAGTAGTGGTTTTCCCAAAACACACCTGAATACCCTCCAGAATGAAGAATGAAGAATGAAGACCCCCTTTCCCCTCCCCCTCTCCTTACCCTTGCCCCTCTATACACTGCACAGTGAAGCTTGTTATTCTTAACACCGGAGTAGATGGGGGGGGCAGGGATTTGTAAGGGTGGGCAGAGAGTTCTAAGGTAAGAATTCTGGGTGAGAGAATTCCGGGGGGATTCCAGAGGGGAGAATGCCATGGCGGACTTAAGGTATGAGGTGGCTGACTTTGACGTGTGAGTTTGACTTAGGGTGAACCTACCCTATAGAGGGGTGTATTTATGCTTCACACTGATATGATGCAGTTATATACATCCATATGCTAGTTGCCTGCCTAGCATTCCCTATTCAGACAACTTAAAAGAATCACTGAGATACAAAGGTATCTGTAGGTATACAGACACAGACACTTTTATATGCCTGTAATTCTTGTATGCAACTACAAATGAAACTGTTGATTTCAAGTATTACCTTTTGTATTTAATATAATTATTTTGTGAACCCCTCCTCCTCTCTATTTTCCTGCCATTCTTTGTCTTGTTTTGTGTCTGGTTCAGCCTGAAAGGTCCATAACCAAACTCTAAATGGAACGGGAAATACATGATTGAAGATTTTTTATCCACTAGACTGACTAGTGAAAATGAAAATTCTAAATTCTTAATCTGACCTGTGTTTATGACACAGCCAGTTGAGTGTCCATTTAGAAGATGGCTTAAAGCCATGGCTTAATGTAATGTACAGCTTGTTACCGTAATTGCATATTTTTTGTAGGAAAAATATTTTTATCTTAGGCTGATGGAAATGCATTTGGAAGATGATGGTAAACTCATCTGTTTCATTATGTAAAACATCAAATAAAGTAATGATATGTCCAATAACTGATTGGCTGATGAAAATGCCATTAGGACTGATGTTGTGTGCTATAAAGAAGAAGCTAATGCCTTTTTATTAATCACACTTTTGATAATTAATTGGAATGACTTTACCTGAGCCAAATACCTGAGCGCAAAACCAGGATACTATTCCACTTCCCAATCATCACAGCTGATGTTCTATGAGAAAATTAAAAGCAATATTGTCCCTTCCCGTGCTGTAGTCTCCATGTTGTAAGTTTTAATCCACTGCAGTACGATGGGAGCCAAAGGTCGATCACATTTCAGTTGCATTGCTCACATATGTAATGTATATAGGAAACTTGAGTATATTTCATCATGGTGCCCACAATGCATGACACAACATTTTCAGGGCTGCTTGCTCCACGACATGGCATGGCAGATATATCATGTGCCTCATATTGCATTATATGGGAATAACTGTTGATAGGATCATCGAAAGAAATGAGTTAGGATGCAAAACAACATCACCAGATCATGTTTATGTAAAGATATCCTGGGGTCAATCAGAGTATTTTGGTAATGATGGGCCTTGATGATAAATGATAAATGAAATGCTAAATCATGGGGAAATAGTTTGAGGTTTACCAGTGTTTACATCTAACCATCCCTAACCTATATTTTCTCATTTTTTTATTTCTTTTCGAAAATTGTGGTTGTGTTGTTTTGTATTCACACTTTTATACTTATTAAAGGGAAACACCCTTATGTTAAAAAGCAGACATAAAGCATGCCATTCTTTATTGTAACACCAACTCTTTGCTATTGATGATATCCGATTTAAAAGAGTAATACATAATTGGTGCCAGAACCTTGCCTATCTATCATGCATTTTTTGCGTATCAGTTTACAATTATGACTCTCCCACACGCAGCTGTTCATTTATGACAATATATAATAGAGTAGAGGATTGATTGTAAACGGGCATACACATCAGAGGGGATATCCCTTACCTTGAAGCAAATGCTTATCTATACTGCACAATTCAGAAATGGATGATTGTCTGTATGACCTCTAGATATCAAATGATACTCGCAATTAATAAGTGTTAACTATTGGACATAGCCCTATGGATTAATAACTATTTTGTGGTTCTCTGATATTAGTCTAATACAGACGGGGTAGAGAGGGAGGGGTTAAGGGGGGAAACCTTGGTTATGTTTTGTCATTTAAATCATTATATCTCACAAAATACGAGACAACTCTACAAGCCCACCAATATTTCTATTTTCTGCAGGAAAACGTTCAGGTTAGGCCAGACTGGCGTGGGGGTGACTGCAAACCTTTATCTATTAAAGGGGTTTATCACACATTATAGACATGTCACCCGTATTCTATGCAGGGAAGTGAGGCAGGACGCACACTGAGGACATACACCTGCGTGCAGTGTAGAGTATGTTTTATCATACTATATGACGACTTTTTTTTATACCAATCTGCTGTGCTGTAAAGGTGTGGGCAGTGGGAAGATCTGTCCATACATAACAGTTAACCTGTGGCTAACGTGGCTAACCTGTCCATCACACCTATCAGGTGTGCCGGTAATAAACATGTAATAGCTACCCACCATAAGCAGTAGTAGGCACTGAACTCTACTCTACTCTTTATCCAGGTGTGTCATTTATTACTACCTGCTGCCACATCCTTCTCTATTATAGTCTACTTAACCCCCATCTCCTCTATGATGATACAAAGTGCCAGTCCTTACTCAGCTCCAACTGGTATTGGAGGGGTGGCAAGCATCTTGTGTTTAATGGCGCAAGTCTTAGATATATCTTAAAACGAAAGTCTTATGATGCTGCTCGCCCATATTCGAGAAGCCACTTTGCAAAATACAAAGGGACGTGGTACATATCAATAGAAAGTGTGTGAACTCAATTTTGGATTCGCCTTTCTGTGGAGGATTAGCTTCATACATATAGATACAAAAGAACCCTCAGGACATAGATTGATTCCCTTACATTCTACCATATACAACTGACTGATGGTATAATAATGGCATAATCAATATTAACATAAAGTCCATGGCCCGCTAGCAGATGGTAAATTGCCCAAATATCTGTTGTGGCTCAGAGTTTATGGGTATTCTTCAATATGGGTGTTCTTCACTTCTTGTCAAACATAGGGAGGGGATCAAATAGGTAAAAAATAGCACAAATTTTGGAGTGTTCCCCCTATCTATCACTACAAACCGAGCTCATATATTATACAAGTCCTGATGATGTCAAAGACCAAGGAGGATAAGCGTATAGCGTAAGATGGGGCTCTGCGCGCCTCTCCCATTGACGTAACACTGTGACAGGGTTTTTGGCGCTACTTTTAGAGCCCAGAGCGCCAGTGTGCCGCGAGGGTGTAGCAGCGAGGGCCGCACATAGCCCGCAGTGCTGAAACAACCCAAGTTCAGGGGCTATTTAAAATTAGTAATACTTCGAATGAAATATAAATTGACCCTGTATGTAGATAATGACCCGAAATGTCTTATTCTTGAGATTTTTTTAGGTGTGTGTGGATTTTGTAGTCTGAGATTCCTCTAATGAGGAAGCCGATTTTGAAATGAAATTCTTAAACATTTAATCTTGATAATTTTAAGCTTTGAATCGAGTTAGCTGGGACTTTCCTAGCTGTTTCATACACTGGACTATTTTGCTTCATCTGGTACCCCAGGGATACTCTAGGCTGAAACAGTTGAGAATTTCTAACCCATTTTATATATAGGCTAAGCTAATGACTCTTATCTGATATTCTGATTGAAGGGAAGTACATGTAGGCTTAGACCTATATAAGTATGAGGGCAACAATGTGCAACTGAACGGATAATGACTAAGTACCAAACATGAACCGTTTGTACATAATATTGTTATCTCTTTTCACAACATAAATGACAATTTCGGAAGAACATGTTTGTATTACATGAGATATGGCAATAAATCTATTTTTTTTTAAACATTTAAAAAAAGAAATTCTAATTCATTTCATGACTTTCTACTTCTAGATTAGGTTAATGAAAGTACATGAACTGACTATTCCATTTGGTGAAGCGGAATGTGTAGAATATTATCTATTTCCTTTTACTAAGTGGGGCATGTGCATTTACACAAAATACTCTATTAAATCGATTACCGTTTCTTCTGGGTCATTACCCCCCCCCCCCGAGCTGTACAACTTAATTTCCGAAATCCCTTGACGTTGAGAGGCAGGATATCCTCATTACTACAGTCATTCAAGATACGCCAACCTGTGACTTGTGAATAAACAGGTAGGAGGACGGAATTAAGCACTAGCGAGATATTGGTGCTGCCACCAGGTGTTGCTCTGGTACCAATTGTACCCCCCTTGTCACTAGCAACCAGCTCAGCCAAATCGCAGGTCTGAGATTAGGGTACAAACAGGGTGTGAGTATTGTTGGTGGGTTGTACCTGGGTATTCCTTATGTCAGCTGTCCCTCATAGAGTAATGGTTAGCATGGTGGATTCATGATGCAGAGTATCTAAGTTCAAATCCCTCTCAAGTCATATCTTGGTGACCATACTATGAATTTACATTCTTATAATATTATATCAAATAATATATTTTGCTTTAATAGGTAGAGGTGAGTAGCAACCTTGAAATGATATCAAAGAAATATCAGTAGTCTTTGAACAAATTTTTTATTCATATTTCTTCAAAGGAACTATATGTATATAAATACGAAAAGGTATTGGTTGTTAATGGTATGGTGACAAGATGTGGCCTGGGAGGGATTTGAGCTTAGGCCCTCTACATCATGAATTCACCATGCTAACCACTACTTTATGAGAGACAGGTGACATAGGTAATGCCCAGATACAACCCACTCACAATACTCACACCCTGTTTGTACCCTAATTTCGGACCTGATATTTGGCTGAGCTGGTTGCTGGAGGTTAGACTGGTTATACTGGTACTAATCAACATGGCGCTTAAGAATTCACACAGACATCTTGCTAATGCGGAATAGGTTGCTGCAACGTACTGCTACCTTGGCACAGTCCATTCAATCAGAATGTACCAATAAATCAGCACTGTGCATGGGTCTTGGGAGTACCATTTATTTGGTACACCATGACCAGCTTGCTGTGCCCCCATGGAGGGGTCTGCAGTACTACTTTATCTGTAATCATAGAGAAATGGGTCGTATCTATACCAAAACTAGGGGAGGGGCATAATATAAGTTAGGAACCCCCAGTTTTCTCATGATTTTACCTATTTATAACCTTACCATTCCATTAGGAGATAAAACCAAAACGTAAAGTAATAGGTCAGTATCTGTGCTACTATCCTGTATGAATATCTTTATCACCAAATATAACAGAAAGCTTAGAAATGAATATTACTGGGGCTATATAATATATTTTAGGAATGTACATGTGTCATGTTCAATATCTGAATTTATATTAAAAAAAAGTGTAGTTTGTAAACCAGCTGATTCTTTTCAATGCTCATGCGTCCTTATTAAACAACTGTGCCTAAAAGCATATATTATGTGGCCTTAAGATTACAAGCGTCTACATTGTAAAATAAACAGCAATTTCTAATCGAGAAGCCCTCCTATTGCAATCGACAATGACCTGTCTTTCATCACGTACAGCCTGCTTGTATTTGGTTGCTATCTCTTCTTGAGACAATAAAGCACAAAACTTGCAGCCTTTCACTTCAGTTAAATTAGAGGCTCAGGCCCTTTGCCACAGCTATTTGTGGGATAAAGTGCTTCCCACTGACCTTCATCAATGCTTTATGTGCCGTGAGGTGGTACTACTACCGCTACCCACATACTATCTGGGGGAATGTGTTTGCCTGAGACACTCATCCAGTCCTCTGCAGCCAGAGATGAAATGACCTGATTTAATATAAGAAAGTGTAATAACCAAGAAAGTTGCAGTGTTCCCATAGTAAGCCCTCATGCAGTGAGTAGCACGTACAACCTACTCGTGATTGTTTGCTCATCATGCCTTGCTCTCTTCCTTAACGCCTCTACCCCCTGTTATCTTACACAGTGTTAGCAATTCTTTTATTTTCCCCCAATTTTCCCCTGAGCCCCATTCATCCCAGATTTTGGAAAGTCCCAAAGGGCATTTGTTCATGGAGTATAAGGTTTCTTGTGAAGAAAAAGTAGCTGGTGGTGTGGTCCTCAAACAGAATATAAATCTCCTGACAACAATAAACTTGTTTATGCAAATACATCTTAGACATAGTTATATATATATTTCACAGATTCACACTTATTTTACAAGGCTGCAACACATTCTATCTGAACGGAATTTAAAGCATGCATTGAGCCTCTCATTATATTATATAGCTTTAATGAATGATTGATGTATCAGTCTACAGACAAATAATATCTTATCTCAGAATAGATGCAGGGAATCTGCAGTAGCCCATTAGTGAGCTTCTCAACAGCACGTACACTTTGCTCATGTTTGGTCACTGTCTGCTCTCCTCCTCCACCTGTCACCCTCACCTCCACATCCACCCTCCTCCTTATTCAGCCCCATACCTGGCCCTGGCTTTAACCATGGCAGATATTTTGGCCAGTACTTTAATATGCACTAAATTAGGTATACTAACACCCTAAACCTATATCTCATGGGTAATTATAGTGATGAAGCGGTTATTACCAAGGTCTGTCAATTCACTCATTTTGGATATTTGGATTATTTTGCCCATGCTCCATATTGCTAGAAGGATTCCTTTGTTAATTGAGCTGTCACATATCAATTTGATGTACGGGGCAATAAGCAGTTCTTGAGGTGGGTCTTTGGGGGCTTAGTCACACTAAATGTATTTGAAAATAATGGTCCGCTTTAGAACCAGGCACTGTATTGGAATTCTGTTCCTTTCCAATTGAGAGGATTGTACCACAGTAATAGTTTGCACCAACAGTGTATCCAGATCCACTACTAAAAGTCCCAGGGCAGGTGTTAATCTGGTTTTGAAACTGTGGACATTTTAATCTGTTAATGGACCTATGTCAAATGTGCCCTTACTCTCTGCTGGAAATATTGGAGAACAGATGTGTTTAGGGATTTTCGGTCATATATGGTGCCTGATCCCTGACACCTATACTCATGTACAAAACAGTTTTAACTCTACTCAGAAATAAATTTGGAACCACCCCTACAGACAACAAATGGCATCTGGTCAAATCCGACCTTCAGAGCGAGTAATAATGATCTCGGCCAACGCCTTGTGTCTTGATTTAATGTTGCAGGACCGACTATATGTTTGGAGGACCGGATAGCTATATTTCTGACGGCTAATGCATTTTAAGTATATAGACAATGCCCATTGAGTGGGGGCTGGGGCCTACGGCTTCGTGGGATATGGCCCCAGCACCCACTTGTGAAATACAGCAGAGAGGTATCAATGTAGTTAGCATTTGCATTTATTTTTTGGTTTGAAGCCATTTAATGAAGAAATCCAGCTTTTTCTGGCCAAATTAGGATAGATATATAGGTTTACACAGAATATTGACACACAAATTTCAGCTTTAGAAGACCCATTGGATTTTTCTTGTTCAGAAAAGCCCAACATGCGACTGGACATTCGGTCCTGCTACACTTGTGAATCTGCTGGATCGGTGGCATATTAGGAGGACATTGCCACTGACCTGAATGTTTTCACAAAGACTGCTCCTATATGTATATGCTACTACATAGATATATCTGTGGGTGACGCAAAGAGCTGACAATACAGGCTCCGTTTTGTCGAGAGTACTGCAGGGGTTAAATATGATATATCATGGAGATGAGAAGGTATATTTCTGCTTCACACTACTACGTGTTTTTGTCAGAAGACAAATAATAGGGTTTTTAATGTGTGTTTTTTTTTGGCTCTGCAGGTAGTGGATCACTGTATCCACTGTAATGCCATTTCGGAGTCAAGCATTTTCTCTTTCATCACCCAACAGGAATAAACTGATAAAAACGTAGTGTAGCAAGGTCACCATAACCTTTTTTGATTGTAGCCTACAGTCTCTTCTGTTGGTGACCACCCCTACCCTCCACCCCACAACCCAACAAGGGTTTATTGAGAGACACTACTCCTTGTGCTTAACTACCCTTGCTGAGAATGAGATGACTGAGTTTTTCCCTACTAAACAGTTATAGACTTCACGATGAATCAGCTCGAAAATAAACATAAATTGTATGCTTCCTATGTCGATTAAATGTCCAAAGATGAGTTGCTCGGGACTAATATTTGATATGAATCAAAGAATATTGTATTTCACAGTGCTCATATAATTTTTCCCTGACTACAGCATCACAGTGCTGGGTGGCGATTCATAAGTTTCTACGACACAGAGGGCCATTTTACTGCTACGACCATTGCTAATTGTCCAGGGGTAGTTTAATGCTACAGCTACGACACCTGTTGAACAGTTGTAAGGGTGGAGAAAAATAACCACACTTACAACTAACTTATCTCATTCGACCAGCTTATCTCAAGAAAATCGTAGAATGCTGTCCTACAAAAAAATGGTTGCATTTCAAAAGAAAATTGTATCAAATTTCCCATCTGCCCAATTGTACAGAATACCTGTATAAGGTGGTTGTAATAGGAAAATGCTCATTGCACAACAGACGGCTGAGACAGCCTCTAAAGTCATCTCAGCCATCCAAAATATCTAATATAATGGATTGCTTTGTACCAAACCAAGATGTAATGACTGATATTGCCATGTAGATTACCTTGTAAGAATGAGTGCCTCATACATTTACAATATCACCCATTTCTTGAAAATCATTATCTAACAATTTACCGCTAAATCGTAGTGTGTGTTATATTCTCATGTCCTTCTACAATACAGTGATTTATTTTTAGATTACTTATTGTTACAACTACCTTTTACTGGGTAGTGGTGTGATTATGTAATGGACCCGTGTTCTAGGATATCATTTTGAAATGATATCAAATTATTTGTACTACAGCCTTGGACAATTCCTTAACTACTACCATCTGAAAATTACGATTTGCTGTCTCTTCCCTACAAACATGTTTTTTGGTGGCCGTAGCCTTACTGAGCTGTCGTACATTGTTATTAACGACCCCCTGGTCTAAAGTGATTGGTACTTGTAGCATTAGCATTGCAGTCAATGTAATAGTCGAATGATACTTTTACTACACCCATTTTGTAAAAACTTGAGAAAGTTAAATCCACGGCAATCCAGACGTTCCCTCATATATTTACTAATGTGCACTAAGGAATCTTGAATATTGCTCTTAGGCCTTGCACTAACATAATGTAGAAAGACGAGCTAGGGAAGCTAAATCCCTATTACAAATTAAAGGAGCCGACGCTCTCTACAATGGGAGGTCTAGCTCAATTTCTCCCTTCACATTTGGAGTGTTGACTCTATTTCTGAAGGGACTCTGTTTGTGATGCGACTCATAATAAGGATTCATTTTGGAGGCAAGGCCAGGGAGCACACGTGTAAGAGAGTCAAGTAATCTCTTTTAAGGGAGTCAAGTACTGGCCTGGACTCCATTTTGGCTCAGTTTCTATTATAACCAGAAAATTCCGATCATGATGTCATGAACCGGTGCTGTGACAAGTCCATTAGCACATGCTTCAGTGAGAGGCTCTCTATCCTCTTGTGTATAGTCCAAATGGTGTATTCCGACATCCTAACATGGCCCCGTTTGCTGGTCCCGCAACCAGCCCCACATCCTAACATGGGCTCAATCATAGCTAATGGAACTCCAGGTATGAGTCTCAGGTTTCATCCCATTCTGAGAACCCTAATCTCCTCTCCACCTGCTTTCCCCTGACAACCTTGTAGGCTCACATTTATTTGATTGTAGCACTATGGTACGTAACAGTACCAGGATCAGAAGTATAATGAGTATTCTTGAAATCGCTCATATCAGAATCACACCAAATGAATGCGGTGACAATTGAGGAAATGAGGAGTGAAGGAGCTAGAAAGTCATGACACCAAGCTAGCAGTACCACTAGCACTGAAGAAACAAAGATAAATCATGACTGCTAAATCACTCCGTGCTAAATGCAATAGCCCACCTTGGGAGAGAGCTTTAATTAAGTTACACTAGGGTTGCATGCACACATGAATCTTGTACACAGCTGCAGTATAATTCATGCTAGAATTTACGGTATTTGTAACTTAATTAATCTGTATAAAGTGAACTTTACAAACTCACTTTATACATCTATTTGCGGAGGAGAGTCCTTCTATCAATTGGAATTGTGTTTTCTTCTATTTATTCATGTAGCCATGGCAACACTTTTTAAGAATAGCTCTAAAGTATAGATGCCTAATGAACGTGAGCGCTCAACTATATAGGTAACTTCCTGTAGCCACACAGGATAAACTATAGCTGAATATACCAGTGAAAATAAACCTTGGATTCAGTCTGTGTTCGGTGCTTGACTACCACTAGTTAAAAACTAGTTTCTTCTTGGCTCAACTTATGTATTAAGAGTATAAGCCACAAAACGTAATATCAAACTGCTTTCCGCCCAACACTCCAGATCCATCTGTAGACCCATAGTAAGGTTCTCCTTCACCTCATATTCTGTCACATTATTGTTATAACCTAGTGGAATGAACAGGCCTAGCCTTTGGTAAACCTGTTCTGCACCCATTTAGATTTCCAATATCGCACATTCAAACTGCTGAACTTGACAGTTAAACATTGATGTAAAAGTCTAGAAATAAGACTGCGAGCTTGATTCTATTGAAATCAAGATAGGCTTTTCAGTTACAGATGATGGCAGACTGGCTTGCTCAAGAGGCCGTTATTTAAATATTGAATGGAATCATGCTGTTATGTGAGCTGAGAATTTATTCCTGGCTCAGATAATTTATATGAAATCTGAGGTCCATAATGCATAGATTCCTTGAAATGAGGTCTCAGCTATTGGTAAATGAACATTTAATTGAGTAAATAAAAAGGCATGACTAGACATCTGGGCATTTTTACAATATCAAACAACGATCCTTGATGTTGTCTCTAAAATTAATTATGCAGATTATTTATAGATTATTCTAATTGGATTTTATATGGTGGGAAGAACCCCTCTTGTGAATGACAGAACTATTCCCTATGCAGGTCGAACATCTCTGATCTGAACTATGAAAGCATATTAAACACCCTCCTCCAAACCGCCTTACTAAATTTCTTCATTGCTCCTATAAATGCCTGCGTCAGCAAAATTATGAGCTACACATTGCACCGCTTAACAAATTAATGTTGAGGTGAAGGCTCAGGACCTGATAGCTGGTATAACTGACAGGAGGCCACGCCAGGAGTTTACTGTGGCTGTAAATTGAGAGCTTTAAGGGAAGACGGATGAGGAGAGAGAGTTCTGTCACTGAAGGAGGGTCTGATTCAAGTATAGCACCCATGTCTTCAAGATGCAGCTGACCAAATAGGAAAAGGGGCAGCATACTGACATGCATTAATTTCCTCTCTGGCTGAGAATCGATCTGTCTTATACTATGGACATAATAGTCTCTCAGTTCTATCGATGTGTTTCCCTTATCCAGTTTCCTCCTGAGGTCTCACGACTAGTATTATTTAACATGAATTGCATTAGTTTGGGTCATGCATTTGCAATCGATCTTCTTGATGTAGGGATGAGATAGGATATAGTATGGCACTTCCACAGACCTGTATGGATTGTTTGATACATGCTCAGCCTTGACTGATGGAATCTATGCATACAGGAGGCATTAACTAACTATTGTATTTATGACCTAGCTGAGGGGCTATGATGTAGCATCTGTCTGTTTTCCTATTTAGCTTCCCCTTGCTCACCGGGCTGGTCATTTTTAGTTCAACTCCCTCTACAGAATATAGCCCAGTCAGGGACAAACACATCTAGGTAGGAATATTGACTGTGGTCTTTGCATGTTGAAGTAATGGAAGCCCCAGAGGAAACCCCTGGGTTGGGTGAGTCACGACACATGTGTTTACTACACTATTTCGGTTTCTGCGAGTCCCCAGAGAATGCCAACCCAGAAAATGTGTCACTATGGAAGCGAAATTGCCTGATTTAATGACTAGATATAGTAGGAAAGACAAAACTTCCCCAATGGTTTTTTTTGGCTCTCACGACCTGAGAAATGGACCTAGTTACATGATTATGGTCTCAAACTAAGCGTGGGACAATTAGTCAATAGGAAAAAAATCTAAAAAGAACTATAGCCACCTTGACCAGATACCCAAAATTTAACAGGGAAATGTTGCAATGTATTGATTAGTAGCTACAGTTATTCACACTGCGTCATTTTGGTAAACTCAAAATGCTGACCAGTTAGATATGACATGATTGTATTCATAAATTAAAAGGTATGGTCTACAGGAATAGTATCTTTTTGTTTCATCAAATTCATGTGTTTACATTTGTTGAAAGTATATGTTTTTTGTATGTCACGGACATAATGAGCTTATCTAGGCCTACTCTTGGTCGTGACCCACTTATCTGAGTATGACACTATGAGGTCAATAGAGCCGTCCACACAACATACCTTACTCAGACAATCTGCAAAAAGAGTCTTTAATGCAGAGTGCATCAAGGTCCCTTTCCCTTAGGCCAAAAAAAAAAAAGGTGTGTTTCAGGCCACTCGACCCTAGTTTCAAAAAAGGGCCGACCCTAGCATATTATTCCGATTTTGGAGAATTTTTTTTTTTTTGGCAAAATATTTATATTTTTTCGGAAATTTTATCAATTTTTTGGTCAGGAAGCCTAATTAACTGTCCAGCCTCAGGAAATTGCTTATTAACAAGAATGTCCAATAATTTCATTATATTCCTAGTTATAGTAAGAATTGGCGAGTCGTCTTGATGACCCGCGAGTCAATATGGCAGTCCGCGACTTATTCAAGGTACCTCCAACATTCAAAAAAAAATAAAAATAAAAATAAAAAATCCGACCTACCTACCCTAAATTTTTGGACCATGTTGCCTGAAACACACCTTTTTTTTTTTGGCCTTAGGTAAGTCTGTATAGAATGACAAACAATAAATATGTACATATGAATGCCGGGCACAGTTGTGTCTCTCAGATGTACCGGTAACAAGAACTGATGACACACCTTGACCTTTAAGGAGCAAGACCATGAGGGCAACCAGGAAGGAAGTCTGGACTATAAACATGAATTCCCAGGGTAGGGGAAGGAGGCATTGAATAGACATTGAGAAATGAGGACTTCAAACCTGCCCTAGGTCTTATGACTGCATTGGACAATCCCAACATCCTGTTCCTAGAGCTGGGTCAGTGCTGTTCTCTTGTAAATCAACTACATTTCTCTAACGTGCAGCTGTTAGACTGTAGTAACTACCTTAACTCTGGTGATTACCCAGTGGGCACAGGACATTGAATCAACATTGTTAAATGGTTGTCAATGTTGATTCAATGTTGATGCAATAATGATTCAACGTTGGACGGAATTTTGTGCCCACTGGGTAGGAGCTCTCTGTCCCATCCTTGGGAAATTTTGTAAAACATTGGAAGGAATTTCATCAGGAAATATCAACAAAATACAAAATACATTTGGGTACAATCATAAATAGCAATGGATTATAATATATTATATTGAAGTGTAATAACCATCAGTAAATAAGGCAGCAGCGAAGATTGGCAGTAACTAAAACAACACTCGAACCCCCACCCACCCTACATAAAGAGTTGAGTAACCGTCCTAGCACTGCTCACACTGTTGCTGTAGAGCTACCAACATGTTGGCCTTAAATATAGCATTATATCAACCTGATTCCAAGTTATGTATTTCTATCATTAACTGTAATTGATGTTGTCTTGCTCATTACAAAGAAAGCTCACAGGTTTGGAGATGTACCATACTGCCCAGTTGTTATTCTTCTCTATATTCTATAAGTTGAGAAAGGTCAGTCCTTTGATTGATCATAAGTAAACAGTCATTTGTAAATTTATGCTTGATTGAAGTCACCGATATGCCCTCAAGCGGCAATAGCAAAGTCCTGGAGATGAAGTATCAACAGTGTCCATTCTCTCTTTTCACTAAATAACTGAAGTATCCACTTCAGCCTCATTTATTCATTGACGAGCACAGACAGTTTATGAGCAATAAGGCTTTATATGTTAAACAAAGGTTCCAGAGAAAGCAACTTATAATATAATCATAGACACATCAGATACAGTAAATGAACAAGTATAAGCCTTTTTATGCCTACTTCTATCAGCATTACTGTACTATTCAATAATGATAAAAAGTCCTCAAAAAGAGTAGTTAAATAAACAGTCAGATAATATTCCATTAGTCTCACATCAGGTTCCTGTTAAGTGGGTGGGATGTACACAAGGGACATGTGGGGCTGAGCATTTGCTTGACCTCCAGATTCTGTAGGGTGACTAATAAGCTACAGTGGTGAGGTATCAACACCAGATCCAGCACTGCTATATTCTGATAACCATATTATTACCTTCTATTTTGCCCAGAAATATGCAGCAATAACTTTACATGTGTATGTCGCAACCCATGCCTTGTTACAATACATTTTGCAGCCAACAACAAAATTTAATGTTCTGCAGTAATTTTGGTACTTATCAAGCATAATAATATCCCCCCCCCCTACCATAGGCAACCTCACTAACTATTTTATCTGTTTAAGTAATACGGTCACCTGCAGCTAAAATTATAAGCTGATCATTGTCTGATGTCCATACGTGGGGGTGGCTCTTGATGGCAGGGAGGAGGAGCTAAGAACCTGTCTATTAGCTTTAGGGCACCGGCTCTTGTGGTGCATATTGCTGATAGTACTATCTAGGGGATGTCCCTCAAGGGTATGTCAAAAAGGTCACAGGGATCAATTGCATTCAGTTTTTGGTATGGAGCAGCAAAGCAATACACTCTTTGTGCTAGCTGGGATAGCCATATCATGTGTACTTGTTAAGTGTGTCTTTTACAGTGACATCAACTTCTCTCAAACTATAATTATAGGCTGTGGGGTCCTTATGCTACAAATCAATCTTTATACCACAGAGATGTAGCATAAAGATACCACAGTTACAAATATCTTTAAGCCACAACAATGGTCTTTAGGCTAGCAGCAGAGGGAATTTATCTAAGTACCAGAGAGACCATATTGGTCTGTCTCCATTCAATTGACACAAATAAAAAGTAGCTAATGGATTCCGTTTCACCAAACTAGGCTTACAATTTAAACTGTTTATAGACAAAGGAACATGTTGGAAATCCTGGAAATGATCCACATATCATGAGTAGCCTCAAAAACAACCCGTTTCTGGATGTTAAAAGCATAGTTTGAAAGAAGATAATTATTTGTCTCTCTGTTTATATACCTACAAAGCAATAAGATGTAGAGCTTATTGGTATTTGGGATTGGCCAGTGCACACCCATATCTGTGAAACCGTTACGCAGACACCATCATAATATTAGTGACGAAAAAAACACGCATTATTGCGAGTTTACGGTACAGGACCGTACACGCATTTATGCGAGTTACTCGCCGAGTTTCGGCCGATTTTGGCCGATTTTTGACTCCCTGTGATTTGCTTAAAAGTTGGTAGAATCCCATGATTTTTTTCTGACAGTGGCCTATGGCATATTGTCTCTACACATCTTTATCTGGTAGTACATACATTCACATTCAGAAATGCTGGGCATCTCAACTTGGATTATATTTAGCTTAATTTCAATATGATATCAGCAATATTTAAAGCAAAAATCATGAAAAATGTCAAACAACATTTTTTGGGGAGTTAAAAATGGTTTTGTTCAATTTTTCATGCTGAAAAAGATGGTACCAAAATTATAAGTCTTTTTTGATGCACTATGGCCTAACTATAGGTTTGCAATGGCAACATATACACTAAAATGAGCTATATTTAATTTTGAATTGGGCTTTATCTCCCTAATCGGAACACATAGGGTGATTTGGGTATCTTACTTTCTGGCTATTCAATATTGTTCATTTTTTCATAGATGTACTCGTAGTTTGAATATTTACAAAATTCTTTCAGTTTCTAAAAGGTTAGGCGTCCCCTAAATCCCAATAACCCATTCGAATTTCATCTGAAAAAAATCTGGTTTTGGGAGGGGTGTCTTTATGTGGAGCGTGGTAAAGGAAGAGCTAAAATTTGATTATGTCAACAGTTAGTGAATGGGATCATGAATACTCTATCAGGCAAAGATACATTTAGGCTAACTACAGAATCAAAGGATGGGGCCCATGGCGACATTCTCTGCTAATGGTAAAGTTTGTTTTAAACCTTTTTTTAAATTTATTTAGCAAGTAACTAATGGAATTTACACGGGCCGTTTTTTAATCACATGCTAAAAAGAAGGGAGACAAAGTAATATACTAGATTATGGTCAGATGAAGCATTACTAGCAGATGGCACCTAGCTCACGGACAAACGTTTACAGCTAGTCTTACAACAATATTACTGAAGTCTTAACGTGTATATGTTATGGGAGGCTCTGCCCCCCAACCCGCATTACCAATAGTCTTAATCCTAGTCTTAAATACTGTTCCTCTGCATATAATTCATTAAGACTATTGGTAACAGTGGGTAATGGGGATAACATATACACGTTAATAAGACTTCAGTAAGACTCGCTGTAAACGTTTGTCTATGCACTCAAGTGAGCTAGGTCGGTCGTGCCTCTCGCTACGTTTGTCAGTATTACTAGAACAGAATGGGTGCTAGTAGGATTCAAGGTCTGCCCATGTAATAGGTAGGTGCCGTACAATGCCACACAATGTAACACAATGCCACATGAAACCACACAGTGCCTGAATCAGCTGTGATGGAATAAAAGCCTTCTGGTATCAAACTTCAGAACAGCTCAATTGTTGACTCCAGAGCAAAAGGTGATGAATGTCTGTAATCACAGCTGCCATTGTCTAATTAATTGTACTACCCGAGAGGCAGTTCCTGTGACAGGATCTGTTTCAAGCCAAATCTATTCATATCACTCTATTTAAGTGGAACAAAAATTCCATTCATCAGGAATGCTGATTATATTATATATATGTATGCAATACTTGAATATCCTCCATCGATTAGCTATTTTGTTTGTATATTTCCTGTTGAATATTGCCATTACGAGCCTGGTTATAAAACTAATATCAGTTAATTTTCTTTCAAATGAGGGACAGGAAGATCCCCCCCCCCCCTCAATATATTGACACACAAATAAAATTGTCGATTGAAACGCCCTATAGTGGTCAATTTTGTAGGGTACGCCATCCAAGTCTTCCTGGTAAAGGGGTAGCACATGGTTAGATGGCATTGTACTCTTCATCATGTTCTATCAAATAACTGTTTTCTACACTGTTTTGCAAGTAAAGGAAAATTAGCCAGATCCCTACTGGTGTCATTTATACAATCCCTCTCAGAATTTGATTTGGTTGGTGTCAGATCCATCTAAATGTGCTGTTAATCTTTCTCAGGAAATGAGGAAGGTCCGGAGAAGGACAAAATAATCATATTGCTGTGATTAACTGGAGTCTTCCCTTGCTGTGTGATGCAGTGAATCTTCCCAAAAAATGGAAGTTGAGCTAAGGTGAGCTCAAGTGAGGCACCCTGAGTTTCCGCTTACGGTGCCTTTAACTACAGTGTCAGTCAAGTGTAAAGATAAGCTTGTTAGAATGCACTGACCAGAGCTATAAAAGAGATCTTCAATGTGGGCATCATAGTGTGGATCACAGCTGCTAGCAAGACCTGCAGTTATGCTTAGAAAGTAAGCACTTTAACAGAATCATGGTTGAGTGTAGGCCAACTGCAAGTGTATCACATCTATTTGTAAGTTGTCTGCCTTAATTAGTAATATCATCATACTAGAAAATGTTATGCAGACACATTTATATCTCGTCAATTTGTGTATGGATATGTGCATACTCATTATAAGCATGCTATAGATCTGCAATATAATATATTGTGTCCCTCTTTTTTACTTCAAATTTCAAAAATGTCTGGTTCAGCCTACGAGGCCTGTAATTGAACTTTGAATAATAGCTGGAAATGCATGAGTGTTTTCTTTTATGAGAATTACAGCAATATTGCTCCTTCCTGTGTTGTAGTCTCTAGATATTTTAATGCAACTATATTTTGATTATATCTAGTGTTGGTTTTATATGGGATACTAACGTTTTTATAAAGCAATTGATAAGGCATACGCAGCAACTGTCTTCAATAGGTTTCAATCGTCCCACTCAAATGTTACCAGGACCATGTAGTGCAATGAAAGTGCAAAATTTGTTGAGGTACACAAAAACTGAGCTTTTTCATGACATTCTACAACTTTTCGTGCCATCTCATGACCTGTCATTGCCATGTCTGAGCACAAAACGTTGTTGCTGCGTGTGAAGAATGATCATCTATGGAAGGAACGCTCAATTATCTACAGCCGTGAACCTAATTCAACTGGGCCCTATAAACGGTGAATTTAATTTCAGAAACTGTTAGGGTAGCTTACTTTTCACTCTATAGTTTAACCACTAGGGTCTACAACTATGAACTTTTATTGTCTTGTTCAGCACCTAAGATAAGGGAGGTGTCTTTACCTAAATTAAGAGACAGTGAGAGTGGCAACCCCCTGATGTTTGCAGTGGTGCTGGTACCTATACCTCAGCCCACTGGGATTTTAGAGTCTGTCGCAGCTTCATACATAGTACATGAGGCCCTAGGAGCAGAAAGAGAACATAAAGAGAGTTGTGAAGGACGTTCGTGTAAGAAGACAGACAAGTTGACGCTACGTTTTCCCATATATAACACATGGTGTGGTTTACATGGCGTCAGGTGGTGGAGTAGCTCACTGCTGGGTGAGCAGCTAAGGATGGAAGAGATCGTCAGTGTGGGCAAAGCTATTCATGGCAGTTGAAAGTAACATTAACGGCACGTGAACGGCACATTAAAGGCACCTGTTAATATATATGATGGGTTCACCCCTCTCACCACTCTTCAAGAAACCCAGCTAACAAAGATAGGTTATTTTACGTCAAAGTAACATTTTACACCGTTTGACCATAATAAGGGGCTATAGAGAAACGTTCTGAAACGTGTTTTTTTTTGTTTACTGGGAGGGATGATTTTCTATGTAGGGAATTTGTTAGACTGTGTGCAGACCACTGTTTTTTTTGTTCGGGTTCATACACTGGTTGTTTAAGGTTATAACCGTACAGATCTTGTAGCAAGCATTTCATTATTAACTATTTGGAAGAGGGTGGGATGATTTTCTAAATAACAGAATGACCGCACCAACTGAGCATTTTCAAAGAAGGAGAGGTCTCAGGAAATAATCTTTTTCAATTTAGTATTCTCCACATGAATTATTTCAATGTAATGAGTAGATGCTAGAACCATAGTGCCATTTGACTCAGTCAGAATAATAATGCTTGCATCATATTTTTGTCACTAAATTGAATAAAGTCAAACCTATAAAGGATCAACGAATCCGTGGAAGGGTGCGGAAGTAGCTCGATACGATTTTGTACTCTTGAATGTATGTTCTGTGTAGGGATGTGATCGATACCCCCTGAATCAACACATCGACAATTCCGGAATTCCGATTATCGTATTGAGAACAGCATTATATCGATACACTTTTTATCTCACAGTTAGCCTCGGAATTGTAGAACTCACCTTTCTAAAACTGAAAGAATTTTGGAAATATTCCAACTAGATCCAGATTTGTGTGTGATCTTCTGAAAACATTGCCTTCAGTAGACTACAATATCAACATTCAGAAAAGATTTTTATCAGTTCTATATCCGCCTATATTTATAATGCAAATCGTTACCAAGTCTTCATCTTTATAAGTTGTATGAACAATAAGATACTCTCTTTTCCCAGCAGATTTTAACTGTTGTCCTGCATCTAAATTAACCGATATAATCGAAATATTCACACCATAATAGTGATAATCGAAATCTAAATACATTGGATATCAATGACATCCCTAGTTCTGTGTGAGGCACACAATGGCAGTAGCATGAAGTAACTGAATATTACATTTGTTGTGCTCACAGCATAATTCCATTCAGGTTCTACAGCCCTGTAGTAATCATCAAGTTGCATGCCTAGTCCAGGGTGCATCCACTGAACCTCACTTGGTTCAGTTGCATTCCCCTACCCTATTGTAACCCTTACAGAACTGGTTGCTACCCGAGTCAAATCAACACAATGGTACATCCCCTCCCACAATAGATATATGAGCAGGCAACCATGTATACTGACATGCAATTTGGCATTCACTGACCGACCCAACATTGGCCTTGGCTCAGCATGCTCAACACACAGAGGCCCATGACACAATGGGAATGCATTGGGTGTGGCAGCTACACAAAACATAATGCGGGTGCAGCAAGGTTATCTAATGCAGTCCGATGGGAGTCAAAAGACACATTTCCTGTTTCAATCACATTGTTCACAGCATTGTGTCTATGGGAAGTCTGGAGATATTTCATGATAGTGTCCCCATTGTCACTAAAAGGCATGACAATATTTAAGGCATGTTTGCAAATACATATGGCAGATATACACTGTATAAACATAGCTGAGTAGAATCCACTGTTGTTTTTTGGGGTTCATTATTTACAGTGAACTCTGTGCCTCCCAATGTGACAGAGATGCAGAACTGTGCTGTTAGGAAGATTAAAATAAATCATGTAGTATTATATCTCATGTATATCAAAGGAAAACACCCTTATGTTCAACAGCAGAAAAAAGCAGGTCATTCTTCATTGTAGCACTACTACTTTTTACTGTCGATGATATCCGTTTTAAAAGAGCTCTACATAATGGGAGGCAGAACCTTGCCTATCTATCATTCATGCTTTTTGCCTGTCGGTTTTTTAATTGTGCTTCTCACACATGCAGCTGTCCATATAGGATACTATAGTGAAGTATCGACTGTAAACAGGCATGCACATCAGAGGGGGAACTCATTTGCCTTGAAGTAAGTGCTCATCAATAATGTACAAAATCTGGAATGGATAATTGTGTATTGACCACTGAATATAAAAAGCAATTCTTAATGGATGTATGTTAAATGTGTCTCTCAATAAAAACATATTCTTCACCAAGTGAAAGCCGTCCAGTCCAGGTCCTGGTGCTGTCCGTTTTGGGTATAAACCCAGGGATTCACATAACCATTTTGTGGTGGATGGCTCTCTGATATTCATCATCAGCTCATTCCTCTTTTCAGTTTCAATGAAAGTGATCCAGAATGATTCCGTCCACCCCATCACTACCATGTATATTTGAGGATGTATTTCCTACTAATCGTCGACTTTAACTTCAGTTGTGGTATATTCTGTAGGGTTGACATTATGTTTCCCAGTTGATCTATATATTTTCCTGATATTTACCTGTTAAGGGCCTACGATACAGCTCCCAGTGGGCACGCCACCACTGATTAGTAGCTGCTCTGGTGGCTAATGACCTTGCAGGGCATATTATCCATTCAGGCAGCACACAATAGTTGGTAACATTTAGCATGGTATTTGTACTCAATAATTAACAGAATATTAAGCTTTCAATAAGTGATGCACATGCAGGGCTACATATGCCTCCCTTATTAGGCGGGGCCATGCAGCTCTGGTTAGCTACAACAGCTGAAGGGCTACAGAAACAGGACTTATCAATGGTGGTTTTCATAATAACTAAAAAGGCCTACATCTTTAGTCCTTATTAAGCAGTGCATCAACATACCCTGATAAAGGCTGCTTTTGCACTGCCTAATAACCATCACATGTAAGACCTTATTTGGGGTTATGCAGGGCTGCAAAAGTAGGGCTTATTCATAGCTGATTAACTAGTGTCTTTGTTATGAATATCAAGCCCTGCAAATTAAGTTCTTATCAGTCAGTGCAAGATAAGTCCTTATTAAGTAGTGAATCGACATGCCCTGATAAGGGCTGCTTTTTCACTGTCTAATAACCATCACATGTAAGACCTTATTAGAGAGGTTCTGCAGGGCTGCAAAAGCAGGGCTTGTTAGTAACTGATTAACCATCTTCTTTATAATAGATATTAAGCCCCGCAAATGAAGTTCTTATTAGTCAGTGCATTGACATCCCTTGATAAGGACTGTATTTGTATTGTCTAAGAACCACTTTATGTCATAACATATTAATACCCAAGGGTAAGTTGTGTGATCTTTGAGAATACTTTGTGTCTCCTTGTTGTCTTCTGTTCTGGTACCTATTTGAGGGGGGAATACACCATGATTCTACTAGGAGATTTGGTGGCCTAATGAGTAAGTCGCTGGACTTGTGTGTGAGAGGTCCTGGGTGCGATCCCAGAAGGAGCCACGGCACCAAATTTTCCCAAGAGTTGTCCTGACAGGAGTCGCGTCTGTAAGTGTCAGTAGACAGACTGCAGTGAACCTTCGGTGTCCTGGTCTCCCATGAGACTTGCACTGATCCGCTTCAGCCCGTAGAAGCATAATACACTTGCGACTGGTAAAAAGATAGCAGATATCAGTGTTGACGAAGGTGGTCCTAGCCGGGAGGGGAAAAGGCTACAATGGACCACTGGAGACTCTGAGAAAAGGTTGTGACAGCAGCCATCCCACGCTATCTGACAGTGAGTACGGTCAAGGCACATTGCACCACAGTCACCAGTTGGTTATCAGGTGTGTCAGGTTTGCCAGGGTCAGGAGCTAGGATGTGTTCACAATGGTTGACTATGACTTGTACACTGTCAATACAAACTCAATTTTGATATAATACTTCTATTCCCACTTTTCTGTATATTGTGAGAGGTTCGATAAAACTGAAAAGAATTGGAGAAAAACTCATCCGGATCTTTTGCTTTTGCTTTACGCAAAGAAAATGGGTGCATAGCTGAAGAAAATAATACTTCCCATCTATTTCCAAAATGAATTGAATGGGTTTTTCATTCAATCAGATTCAAATAAGACAGTTTTTGTTTGTATCTCACTGCAAATAAAGCCCTTTTTAGCCAGTGTGTGAGCATGATATATGAAGGGCTGCTTTTGCAGTGTACCTAGGGTATGCTAGGGGTACAGTAAGGTTTAGGACCACCACTTATCATCAGCCCCACTAGCTCATGCAATAGCACACTGGACTTTACATCTGAAGGTAAGGAGTTCGATTCCCATTGACAACATTAATTTGTACAACAATCATGAATTTCCAATGTATGTATACTGAGCTGCTTATGAATGTTATATGCTTGAATAAACAGCAGAACGTTTCAGTGGAATTCCTTTTTAAATAGTGGCACACTTCAGCTTATTACTAATCACTGCTTTGAAGTGCTTAATAAGAACTGCAGAGCAAGTCACTTATAAGTGCTGCTTTATAGTAGTGCAGTAGTGTCACAATTATAATCTTTGAATAAATTTGACTTTTGTTGCCCTTATTAGCTGAATTATTGAACCTCTTGATAACCACTGCTTTGAAGGGCTTAATAAGTGCTGCAGATTAGCTGACTAATAGTTCTTACATTCTAGCCACAATATAGATGGATAATAAGCACTTCATTGGAGAGCTTATTAGTCACTTATCAAGTGTTGCTGTGCCCACTGGGCTGTAGTTTAACACGCCTGCATGGAATAAGATTGGGGAATCTTTATTTATTCTATTCATTCCATAACCATTTCTTGAAAAGGAAAAGATAACCCAGAAGTTATTGCAGAGTAGGCTATAAGTCCTATGGTTTTAATATATTATCACGGAAATGCTGTCAGGGATGGTTTAGTTCAACATTACCGTAGGGTAAAGAACTCTTCCAATTGCTTTCTGAGTACCACTTGACATTTTGTATTTGGATCTGAGAGACAGAAATCAATCATGTTATGTATTTTAGCGTCGAGTTTTGACGTCAAATTTGGACGTCGACCATTTGCTATCCCCCTTTATAAATTTGACAGTTTTGTTGTCCGCCTGTGCCCATAGGGGCACAAAGCATATATATTCATATCGGAATTGGAACTCACGTTCTGACGGATGACAAATGGCCTAAAAATGCTAGTGCACAAAGGCCTAATGTGAGAATACTCTTTGTGAGAAATGTCAGTGTCTCACACCTCTCTATTGATCAATTTAAATTTCAGCATAGAACAAACAGTGGGTAGTTGCCTACATTGATGGCACCAGGAGGCAAATAGGTTGTCACAGCATGTAATCTAAAGAACTGTGCGTGAGATCAGTGGGCCAGCAGTGAGGGTAAAGCTCAACTGAAAACATTAGTGGGGGATGCCCAAGGGATGCAACACAACAATATAAACAGTCCTGGTTGTACTCCATTTGCCTCTAGATAGAGTAATGTTGTTGGTCCCATATTGCCTGCATTACCATTTGACTCTCGTAGTAGTCAGCCAAAGTGGTGTTTTTAGTAAACTAGCAAAGATTGCACATGATTGTAGAAAAAAACATAAATGGTTGTGGTATACCCAGTGGGCACCATCCCACTTTCTAAACACCTACTAGCCAGTGCTCTGCACCAACTGCACTACTGGTAGCTAGCTAATTATGTGCTAAGTGTTACGCTATGCAGTTCTTATTAAGCAGTTATAAGCGCTTAGTAGTGGCTTATTGTGAAAGAATATTAGCCACTGCAGATAAGCTACTACATGTAATAAGTACTTCAAATGAAGCTTTTTGATAGCTGCCGCTACATGTGCTAAATGTTACACTAGGCAGCATTGCAAAATAAGCACTTATTAGTGGCTGATTGTGAAACACACATTAGCCACTGCAGAAAAGCTTCTAATAAGTGCTTCATATGCAGCTGTTAATAGCTGGTTAATTTTGTGCTAAATGTTATGCTAGGCAGCACTACAAAATAAGCACTTATTGGGGTTATTGGAGGCTAATGTGCAACACTTATTAGTCACTGCTGAAAAGCTACTAATAAGTCCATCACTTAGGCGAGTCGTTGACCACTGTAGGCCTAACATGTACCAGGGTAGTCAACTAGTCCATAGGGAATGATTCAAAATAGTGATCTCCAATCATTAAAGAGTGTTATTATACACAGGAATGGTGTCTATACTGAATCTGGGACCTGCTGGCGAGGCCGACAAAGGGCTTCTCTAATGAGCTCACAGCTGGACTGGATACCCAATGTCTCAGACAAATTAGCAGAGCAATAAAATGTGGGGAGGGGTTGGTGCTATCTTCAAGGATTCCCACTGTGTGTTGTAAAACTAGTGGTAAATGTGGTAACTAGGAGGATGGAAAGTTTACAGATAGTGTCTGTTAATGACACTTAGGGTAGGTGTTGTCTATATTTTAATTGATATTACCAATGTGGCCCATAATGACTGCACAGTTGGGGTCCTCGCCAGCAGGTCCCAGATTCAGTATATACCAAGATTACTTTAATCTATGTGATCAAAAGGAATATTCTTTGAAGTGATCCTAGGCAGAGCCTAGCCTGAAGTCACGCAGTGGCTTCTGGCCAGGCTCTGCCAAGCACTTTATGCAGTGATCGGAATTCATGTGGGATTTGCAGCATTGGTCGAAAAATAAATAGATTCAGGATGTCATCATCATGCAATGACAACAGATGACTACACAATGCTGTAAAAAGGTTTGAGAGGAGACAAAATGGCCGACAGTGTGTATATTTTCACGCTCTCCTAATCACGTTAACATACATCAGGTTGATGTCAATGCAATTCGACTAAACCTCTGGATGGAGAGTGTATAGCCAGTGATGTCACAACACCAATTAAATCACTACGTCACCAAGCAACGTTGCTACATTACCTAGCAACGTTACCACGTCACCTAAATACGGGCAGAGTTAATGTTGTTTTGAATTTGTTTGCCGTGAAAACATTAGCCAGTGCCCACCATCCAAGCTGTAAGCTTGGCTGGTGAGCAAGTATGTATGATTGCTGGTGATGATTTAAAAAAAGGCTTGCACTCCTGAATAAACGTATGTACTCACTATCTGCCTTCATGTGTGTGTGAAATAGGTATTCCTCCTGCTTGGGCTCAAACATTTACATGGTGCCATACTCCCAATAAGGCACAAACAGTATATTTTCCACCTGAATGCAGGCAATACTGGGAGTGTTTACAACATGGCTGAACCACATGGAACTGGAAGTAACCCTGACCCAGTGCATTGTAGGTAATTAGGGTCAAGTGCCCTGAGGGAGCATTGAGTGTTGTGTCCAATCATGCATGACTGGATGTTGTTCTCTGTTAACACACCAGGGTTACCTCAGTCATAGGGCCACTTGTGATATGCCCCCTAGTGTGGGTCAAAGGAACCAGTCAATAGAAATAATGACTGCTCCTCAAATGACCTCAGGAAACCAGCCAAAGGAAGTTGTCATAAAGGTCATAAATCAGCCATGTTTTGACCAAGCAAAATATTTACCACCACCTCAGAAGGGAAATGTCTAATTGTGAAGCAGTGTGGAGGATATGTACATGAAAAATGTATCTGGTATGTAGCACAAAGACTACTACATGTATTATAACCATTTGGGCAAGGTGAGGAATGCAATTATGTATATTGCCAAGATTTTGTAAACTTGTTGTCCAGCCCTGGCTGCGCCAGGGCTGGACTAGTGTGGCTATGAAAACATGGGCCACAGTTTGCCATGATCATGGGCCACAGTTTGCCGTGATCATAGACCATAGTTTGCCGTGATCATGGGCCAATATTTGCCGTAATCATGGGCCACAGCTTGCCGTGATCATGGGCCACAGTTTGGCTAGAACATGGCCCAGAGTTCACCGTGATCATGGGTGAGGTACATGTTAAGATCTTGCACAGCTTCCCAATGATGTAGGCCCACTATATTTTTCTTGAATTTTATATTATGGCGGGGGTAGAGGGCTCACTTTTTTCCAGGGTCACTATCAAGTTTTAAACTTTAGGAATAGCATACTGCTGCCACCTGGTGATAAATGATAAGTGTCCTTGAGCAACAGCTAGTAAGCCCTTAATGTGCACTGGCTAGTAAGCCTTGCATTAGCAAACCATATTAACCAGTGAGTCTACAGCCCTACATTCGAAGCAACTATTCTGTACTTATTAGCAGCTGCTTTTGCAGCATGCATGTGCACTGCATGTGCTTGGTAACTAGTTAACATGTACTGTTGACTTTTCTTCTTCTTTTCTGAGAAGATATTACAAGCCAATAAGGGTGATTAATAACAAATGGAATCAAATGATTTTTAAAAAGAACAATGTTTTGTTAACATAGAATATATCTTACCTCTTAGTAGACTATGCCAAAATCCAGCTAGTAGGCCTTTGATATGCAACAGCTAGTATAAGCCGTCTAATAGCTAGTCAGTGCTTGCATAGCACTGCAGTTATAGTGACTAATAAGTGTTGCTATCCACCTACTACTAGACACTGGAAATACAACGCTTATTAAACTGTGGCAAACAGCGACTAGTAAGCCCTTGAAGGGGCATTCTCACCACTCACACTTAATCACATAGTAGACTAGAACAGTACTAGAATTGTGAGTGGGATACGGCTCAGGCTCATGAGAACACCACAGAATAGCTATACCCAGATGTCACAAAGCGGATAATTTTTTCACCTCAAATATTTTATTAGAATTATTTAAGTTATAATACATATTCATTTCTTGGAACAAAGTTTATAACCTTCCCTTTTCAGGGATGTAAATTTAGAACATTTGTGGTATTTTTTCAGTTTTTCCACGTTTTCCAGAAAAATCCATTATAATTCAAAGAAATAAAAAAGCTGTTATTTTATTTTTTGTATAAACATTTAAAAATATGCAACATAATAATGCATAATTGAAAATGGTCCAGAACGATTGGAATTTTTTTTCTGATATAAATAGACACCATTTGCATGTAAATATTCGAATTTTATCACCTATTTTCAACAGTTTAAGGTCAATGTCACAAAACGACCATGTTAAGGTGTCCGTTACGTGTCCATTACGCGTCCGTTACGCCATATATGGCGCCATATTTAGCTCAGAAGATTTTAAAATATGGCAGCTCATAATGTCGTTAATATTTATCTCATAATAATTCTGAGAGTACTTACCCCCCCTAAATCGATGTCAAGGATTCCAATGAGACTATTCATTTTTCTTTTTGCTTAGCAACCAGCCCTTTTATATGAAAAATGTCCGATTTTGTTGAAGCCATGAAAAATCATGATTTTACATGGTATTTTCATGGCTACGATGCAGTCAAAAATAATCATAGCTATATCACAAAATTTATGTGCATGTTCCCAAAGACCTATATTTTCTAATGCAATTGAGAAAAAATCTGAATAAAAATATTTTTTATTTACATTTTTTTCACTTTTAATTGATGCAAAGTCATGAGTCTGACCCATACGCTTGGTGATTGTGCCACTTTAATATGCACCCAGCTAGTAAGCCTTGAATTTGTTGTGTTTATTCGTCAGTGCTTCTGCAGTACTGTAGTTGCAACTACCAATAAAGGCTACTCTGCTCCAGCTAGTATGAGTTGCATTTGCAGCACTGCACACACACACCACTTAGCAATCACTTAATATCCACTATTTAAAAATGCAGAACTTTGATGAAGGCTGCATGAGTGGTTAGTAAATGTTGAAATGCAACTAGCCACTCAGGCAACTGCTAGTAGCTGGAGCGGATCGGTAGTGTGCGCACTGGGTGTATATACCACAGCCATTGCCATTGTGTACCAATGAAGCAAAATGCTGCACTTTTATGTAGGCAATCCTATACTTTACATTGCATGTGGCTGTGATACCCAACGCCTCACGTGTGTACAGTGTTAGGTTCCACTAACCTCAACCCCAAGCTCTGTTTAATCTCACTATCCTGTCCTAGGTGAATGACAGTTACATTTATCATTTCTCCCCCTTTAGACAGTGTTGGCTATACACTGTACCACTTGTATGCCCTCTGGCACTATCAGGATTGACCCTGATTCACCATGATTGTCAATACCAATAGAAGCACACATGGTTGGTTCTACATTTTGTAAAGTAGCATACACTGTAAAAAATATCCCGTAAAAATTACGGTGAATCACTGGCATCACTGAATGCCGACCATTTCCCGTTTTTTTTACGGTCACCATATTTTGCTTTCCCCCGTAAATTTTACAGGCCTTTCCCGTTGTATTTTTACGGTGATTCATCATTATTATACGATGATTCTCTGCTATTCAATGATGATTATATTAATTGTTTCTGGACACATTGTTGTATATTTCATGATATCATCTTAATTCCAGGCCTGTATACATATATATATATTAGGCCTGAGAAGCATAATTGAATGCCTCATAGCAATATACAATTACAATCCATGAGCAAAAGGTACTCTAGGATTGTTACAAAGAAACTCTGACAACAGTCTCAATATGTATAATTCTAATTACCACAACATGGGTGTTCATACTATTCGTACTAGTGTCCAGGGTCTCAAAAAAGGAAATTATATATTTTTTATCTTTGATATGCAAAAGGCTTCAATTTTGATTGTGTAATTAATGAGATAGTTGGATATCTTTATAAATCTAACACAATTATGTATGTTTTTAGTTGATAGCTTTCACTAAAGTCTCTCTATCAAACCAAGCTGCCACCTGGTGAGCAACCTTTTAACGTGAGATTCACCGTAAATGAAAAAAATATTGTTTCACTGTATAGTTTATGGATGTTCAATGTAAAAGAAATACATTTTACAGTGTCGCACCGTAAATCACAATTACGGTGATACACCGTCCAATTTAGCATTGATTCTCCGTAATTTCAACAGACATTTTTTACAGTGTATGAAATGTGACATTTGGGTATGGACAGTTCTATGAAGCAGGCATGATCCACCATGCCCTCAAACACCTCTCATGACAACAAACTCCCCTCCTCATTATTCCCACTCGGTAAATTGATCATCAAATGGAGGAATCCCATGGCACTGCATAGTGTCCTCCATCTCCACACAACAATGTATAGACAATGGCCATTCATATCAGACCATGAGTGTACTTCCCATACAATCATGATAGATAAATCAATCAATTTCCTCAATCTAGAACAGACATCCTGGGATGAAACACAGGGATGTGATCAGCTTCAGAATAGTTTATGCTTTTGCAGCGGGCATCCTCTAAACATACACTTGCTGAATATGCATAATTATCTCAGTATAAGCGTACAGCCTAGGTAAAAGGGACCTTCAAGGTAAAAAATCACAAACCACAAAATTGAGGTCCAGTCTCAAATGCCAATAAACCTTTTTTCTTTGTTTTAGAGATATATCTATCTATCAGCATAATTATGCTAATTACCAAATATCTGAACCTTTTCAGACATTTGGTCACAGCTTTTGATCCTCCATTGCAATCAATATGTATGAGCAGGCAGGCGAAAACAGCTATCCCAGGGGGAATTGGGAATTAAATCTGGCATCAGGATCTTAAAAATGAGATATCATGACCTAAAATATTTCTGCAAGTTTTGTCAGAATCGCTTCTCAAAGATAAATTGAAACATATAATTGCAAATGGTGAATAAACTCTAAGTGCATTATATCCCATGAAAATGGCAAAGTATGCATACCTCAACAACTGGGAAAAGCTAGCCATTCTTCTTGACATAAGTGAGTGGTCTGGAATTGCCTAACACATCAGAGGTGAGAGATAAATGATCAGCTTTCGAGTGCTTGGAACACCTCCAAGTGAAAAGGTCAGTCAGAGGCATGTAGTATAAATGAGACGCATAGGCATTGATGTCTCTCATCGACTGGCTTGTATTTGTGAAGAGGGTAATGTTCACTCACTGGCCACCAAAAACAAATTAGTTGTCAGGTATCCTCTGTTATTTCAGTACATATTTGTGTAGCCTGACTTAATCAGCATATGGACACAGAAATTCCCCTACAGTAATTCAAGGCTGCAGAACTTCTCAAAGCAATCGCCTTATTTCTGTTTAAATCAACCGGCTACAATTTCTGGTCTCTCGTTCTAGCTAAAATAAGTTATTCGATGGCATCAGAATCAATTACCAAATTGTTTTCTGGACTAACACAAACCAGATAATGTTAGAGCAACAAATCAAACGGCTAAAGAACAGATCCGCCGATCTTGCATCTCTAAAACATGCCGTTGCATTCATCAGCTCCGATGGACACTTCTTTGAATGCCTGGAACAAATTCGTTACTTTGAGTATTGAATAGCGGTTTTCATCAGCTGACAGTTAATATTCATCATTTTCAGCGTTATAAGAAAATGTCTCTTTCATATAAACATCTACGAATGAATGTTACTGACAAGTATTATAGATGAATAGATCATGCGTCAGATTTCTTAAGATTCTAATGCAAACCGGTCCAATTGCAATTGTGTTTTGTTATCATGCCCTTGGGTGAAACTCAAGGACTTTTGTATTTGGATGTGATTTTGGCATAATAGCAGGTGGATAGCATTAAATGTTATCAAAGGGACCTGAAGAAGATCCTATTCTATTTATACTGGGGTTGTAACGTTCGGTCGTATCTGCTTTCCCACTTTTTGCTAATGTTGAGTTATATCTACTCAGTAAAGAGTGTTCGACTATTATCATAGTATATGGCTTGGTTTTATACCAAACCGCTGTGCTGCAAAGGTGTGGCTTGTGACTAGAGTTGCTTTAAGTAGCAGTTAACATATCAGCCACCCCTATACTAACAGGTATGGCTGATCATTACCCAGCAATAGCTACCCACCATAAGTACTAGGAAGCACTCAAACTGTACGGGGTCCATTCATCAGGATGTGGCATTTAATATTACACTTTAAATAGTTAGTGTAGGTACACAGTAGAATGGATTTACTGTAGAATGGATTTACAATAGAACATAATGTAGATGTACAGTAGATTCTATAGTTTACCTACAACAAACTGTACACATACAATAGAAGCTTCAAGCCAGAACGCTTCCCCTACAACCAACCAACTATTAATGCTAGTGCACTATCGCTGCTACGTTGGTAGTGCATTAATGCACTGGCTGCCCTTAACAGGTTAAAGGTGCGATTACTAAAGACGTAAGTATTGCCGCCCCCAGCAAAAGTCAGAGAGGAGCTAAGACCGGTATGCTGTGCCTATTATGGGGTGGGTGTGGATTGAAAGCAAGTGGATATGTATGAGCATGTGGATCATGTGAGTAATGTTGGTATGATGACAATAATTATAATTGATATTCCAAAAGCCAACACTCTCTAAGAGGTGTAGAGTCTGATAGAAATATCTTGACATGTACGACATATTCGAGAAGCCATTTCTCTACAGCTAGACGGGATCAATAAAAAGCATGTGACCTTCATTTTAGAGTCAACTTCTTCCTTGGAGGAGCCTTTCCCCCTAACTGTAAACATAATAGAGTTAAGTTAAGAGATACAACAGGACCTATCAGGACCTAATGGATTGCTTCCCATATTTACCGCCATGTACGACTGACTGAAGGGATAACGATGGCAAAATCAATATAACCATAAAGCCCTTATCCTGCTAGCAGATGGTAAATCATCCAATCATTAGTTGTGGCTCAATGATTATGGGTGTTTCCTCACTGCTCCATCTTTTCAAACATAGGGAGGGGATCAAATGTATACAAATTTGTCGATCTAATACCAGTGCTGATGAAGCAATATGATATAAAGATAATAATTCATGGTTTCCTGGTTTATAAAAGCAGTGCAAATGAAGCAGAATTATGAGTCACATACTCACAGTACTATGTGGCGTGTATATCATACATGCATCAAAGTGACGCTGGTCTTTTTACATATGTAAGCCCAATCACTTTTCTGCTGCATATCTAGCAACCATTTAGCAACCTTGGTTACTTCAAGGTCCCACTGTATGTGATTATACCATAAACGTTGCTGCTCATTAGCCGAATGAGCGTGCTAAATTACTTGATTAGTAGTGTAATAACCCTTATCACACTATAAGTCTGCAATGCCTCCTAAGCAGTGCACTATTTGATATAAATATTCAAATGATTCATATTTGTAAATCTAATTGAACTGAAGCCTCCTAAGCAATTCATACTCTTCAGTATAATCATAGTGCCCCTCATCTGGCATTCTGATCTAAGGGAACTAGGCCTACCTATATAATGTTTGAGGGCCGGTGTATGCATCAGAGCCAATTTTAGAAAACATTGTTGCATACTAGAAAGGTGTTTCTAGAATGGAGGCCTTTGTTATACAGATCGGACTGGAGATAAATGTAATACAATCAAGAATGGTTTTAAGCATGCATTCAATCAGAAGGGTTTCTTGGGCAAGAGTCAAACTAAACAGCAATTTCTTATTATTAGTTTTTCTGTAGTAACAGCGACCCCATTTATAATTATTTTGATACAATAGCCTAAATCTAGACAATACATTTGTAAGCTGGACACTTACGAAAAAGTTATGGATCTTTACTATAATATATAGACAAAGGCCCATGGCCAGAGGATATTTTGGTATCGTTCCCCCCGAGGTGGGGCTGGGGCAGTATCCCACGAAGCCGCAGGCTGAGTGGGATGCGCCCCAGCCCCACCGAGGGGGGAACGATACCAAAAATTCTCTGACCATGGGCCTTTGCTTTTATTTCATGGTTTTTAACCTTAAACATATGTTAAATTGCATATAAATGGCCATAAGAATTTGAACAAATGATGATGTCATAGGCCATGTGATACAGGAACATTGTATCCCATGGGGGGCATGGGATACGGGATTTCTAATACTTAAGCATAGTGATCATTGTATCCGCCATGAAATAAGCTTGAAGGTACATATCCCTAAGCTTGCAAGACTCAAAATACAAAGCAATTCTTTTTATTGAGAACGACACCCAAATTTCCAACACCAGTTATCTCCTTCCGACCCCAGTAGTTTCAGGTTCCTGGTCATATACTGTCAATAAATATCAAAAGCAGTCTGAGGGATAACTGACAGAGCTATCTACCAGTGTGACCATGTTAATTATTATGAATGGAGTACTCCCAAATGTATGGTAAAATAGCACTAGGTCTAGAAATAGGCTTCATTGCAAGAGAAGAATACTACTCTTCTGTTAGGGTAGAATGTTTGTCCTTTCATGGGCACAGAACTTTGCGCATGGAGGAACCTGAAGGTTAAGACTATAAGCTCTCACTTTCACTAAACAAACACCACACTGATGAAAATCGATACAATAATGTAGTAATCTAAACGAAGCCAAAAGTAAATCACCCTAAATCAGCACCATGTCTAGAAATCGATTTCATTGCAAGACAAATATGCACTGCACTTCAATAAGAGTAGAATTCCTCTTGTATCAAGGTTTTGAACTCTGCCTACTGAGGAGCGTGCAGACTGTACAGTTGCTCTTTCACTTAACAAACATCACACATCAAAATGCAATGTAGTAAGGATCTACAGTTTCATGGACCTTCCCATTGTTATCCTACCTTTATTGCTGCAGCGCATTGTATGTGATTATATCACCACTCATATCCTGCATGAGCAGGCTAAATACCCTGATGAAGAGTACAGTAGTCCTAACTATAAGTCTACAATGACTACTGAACAATTTACACTTATTTCAGATGAAACATTAAATGCTTCTTATCTGGTATTCTGTTTGAACAGAAGCCACTTAAGCAGTGCACATTTTTTTTATAAATGCCACTCATCTGTTATTCTGATTGAAGAGAAGTATCTTTGTATAAAATGTGCACCAGAACACATTTCAGAAAACAGTATAATTTGTTTTCCATTCCACCTCTAGGTTAAATAGTGGATGTACGTGAGGTGACCGTCACACTAGTTACTTCGGTGAATCTGATGTGTACAGAATCAACTATTTCAGAATAGCCTGTAGACAGAGGACTGTATTTTATATTTATCAAACGTTCACATAGTTGATTTCTAAAATCGCCTGGAGCTACACAATTCAATTTCTGTGGGTCATTGATATTGATTACTATCACTGAAATGAAGGATATCATTCTAATAATCACCTAAGATCTGCCAATTTGGGACTGCATTTAGGCAGGGATAAACTAGGGAACGAACAGCATACCTTTCCTAAAATAATTCGTTCAACTAACCACCTGCTAATAAGTAGATTGACACCTTGCCCAATGGTCAGTATGCAGCTTAAATTCTCTCAAAAGAGCTACATGCCAGAAATTCATTTTTAATAAGGAGTTAGCTCTTGTTACAGATAAGATTGGATATTCTTGAAATATAATTCAGGAATGTGATGCATATTCTATTTGAAGGATCTCCCATTATTATAATTTATGTTCATTTGATAACAGTGTAGATCTAAACACTTGTAAGTTTGACTCTTTTAAAGAAGTCATGCAATCTTACTATATAATGCGACTAAAGGCGTGTACATTCTCACACTTGCAAGAGTCTACATTGTAAAATAAATAGCAATTTCTTGATAAGGAGTGTTCCTGTAGTATCCCACAATCAGCTGCCATTCAGCACATACAGCCTGTTTGTCTCTGGTCACTCTCGCTGCTTTGGTCAACAAAACACAAAGTGGGCAGCCTTTCATTTCACTTCTGCCCTACCCACACAATATCCGGGGGGCTGGGAGGCATTTTCTTGAGACACTCATCCAGTCCTCCGTAACCTGAGAAGATATGATCTGATCCCATAGTAACCACTCAATGTTATTTGGCAAAATCAGTTAAGCCAAAGAAAAGGGTGTGTTTCAGGTAACCTGACCCTACCTAGCAAAACAGGGCCGAGCATAGAAATCTTTATCCAATTTTGAAAAGGAAATAAAAGATTTTAAAGAATTTTCATTTTTATGATTTTTCTTTTTGTCAACGGATTTTGTAGACGGAAAAGTGGACCGAGTGACAATTTTATTTTTTTACCCCGCCTCTGACCAAATTTTAAGTTCTTAGTGAACCTTTAATAAAAGAATTGATTGGCCAAATATTGAAGACAGATCGAGTAGGTCTGGGCCTCAGAAATTAATGTGATTCTCCGGACAATGAACTGGTTTGTTCAAATACATCATAGGCCTAGACTACTAGATATAGCTATTTGCCAGGGCCGCAACACATTCTATCTGAACGAAATCTATAGAGAGTATGAAAACATGCGTGCAGTCTCTCATTATATATGACTTTAATGAATGATTGATGTACTAGTCTCTAGACAAACAATATTGTATCTCGGAATAGATGTGCACAGTGTCTCAGCAGTAGTCCATTAGTGAGGTTCTCCACAGCATGTACACTTTGCTCATGTTTGGTCACTGTCTGCTCTCCTCCTCCACCTGTCAACCCTGCCTCCACCTTGCCTCCTCCAGGGCCTGGCTTCAAGCATAGCTCTTGAGTAGTCATATATGCTGTATCAATCCAGGGAACATTTGTGATATCATATATAATTTAGAGTCCGCATGCAGCTGCTTGGTGTGTGGCCCTTAAGAGAGATATAATAACAGGCAGGTATTTTTGCCCGCATTCTAGTATGCCCTAAATGAGCTCTACATGTGCTTACCAATTAGGCTATGAATGTACCATGCATCCCACCACCTTGCCTATATTACAAGTAATAGAGTAATGAGGCACCAATTATTACCAAGGTTCGTTGGAGCGGCACTTCTGGTTATTTGGATGAAAGATATATTGCTCGAAAGATAGCTTTGTCAATTGGGTTTTCACACATTAATGTGATGATAATACGAGGATAATAAGCAGTGCTTGTGGTCCTTGAGGGCACTAAATATACTGAAAAAAATCCCTGCTCTTGCACCATGCAGTGTATTGGAATATTACACCCCAATTCAAAAATACCACAGCAGTATTCCGTACCAACAATCTGTCCACATCTACTACAGGACGCAGGAAAGCATTGAACTGGTTTTCATACTACGGACATTTTAATCTATAATGGACCTATGTGCCTTTACCCTCTGTTGGGAATATTGCAGAATAAATTGTTAGGGTTTGGTTAGACCATCAGCCTTTTTCACCAAAGCAACCTGATCATGATCAACTTTAGCTTCTGATTTGGGAACACAATGTTGTACTCTTTCTAGACAAAGTACCATTGTCAGAGTGATAGCTGTATGTGCCTTGGTAAAGAGGATAGACTCTTCACAGGTGAAAATTCTAAATACTGACAATACACTAACACTGTAAGGACAGTGTGTTACGTGTACACACTTATCAACATGCTTTTCTGCAGCCATTTTTACACACATTTTAGTGTAAAACACAACACACTACAGACTCTTCTCCAAAACGGTGTTGATCACAAAAGCTTCTTGCGAACTTCTGTGTGTAACTCCTTATGCATGTTCCCACAACAGACAGTTCTTGGAGTATAGTGTGTCCTGGCTAGTTCTTCACTAATGGCTGAGAGTTTTCACAAATCCTTTGGTCAACCCCCTTAAGTATTCCCCAAATTGCCCGCCAACCTATCTCCAAAAATGGGCACATAATATTTACAGGTTACAAATGACCACTACACTCGATCTCGCCCCTCTTTAGCTGAATATGCCTGGTTTACTGTTTTATTTAGCTTCGATAGGTGAATTGCTTAGTGATCATTTCTGAAATGTTGGTTTGCCCTGTCATTGATATCAAGCTTAATAATTCGTATGTTCACTCTCAATCTAACAGAAGTGGCCTGTTGTATAGGGAAGACCTGCCTTGATTTACAATACAGACTGAACAACCCACCAAGGCTGGTTAGCTTTTATATAATCCTATTTGCAATCTTTATGTGATAATACTATTTGCGAAGTCCCAGCCTGCTATACCAGGCTGATGTGCTGGGAGGGTGTGACATAAGGTGTCACAGTACAAATAGCCGGCAAAATGTCTGGTTCTGGCCCTATTTTTCTCCGTGAGATGCGCAAAAGGTTGAGTTCTTTTGAGTGTGCATGAATGACCCCTTAAATTAAAACTAAACACATATCAGATTTTTTTATTTGCATCCCGCATAAAAATGTGTGTTCCTATTTTCTGCCTCTGGCAACAATTTGGGCCGCAGATTATGATTCTGTGACAAACTTAAGGCCTCCTACCACTGATTATATGCACAGTAGTACCATGTTTCATTGGCACTATATATGAGTACAACATCGTGGGGTCGAATTTGTACTGTGACAACATAACACCCTGCCAGTTAAGACTCCCAGCCTGGACAGCCTGCATTAACAGGCTGCCGTGAAATACGGGCCAGGCTTTATCCCTGCTCCAGTCTTCCACCTGATTACTATGTCAGGCTTCACTGGGACAAGACTCATTTATCATAATGTAACAAGATGGCAAGTCCTTATCCTACCAAGGAAAGAGGCACAGCCTCCCCCTCCCCTCCCCCCACTTCCAGCTCACCCTGGTATGGGACACCAGCTATGATCTGGCAACATCCAACACCAGCAATGCAAAAGAGCCATTTGTTGGCCAATTGACAAGGGACAAGAGACACAGGAACAAGGCCAATTTCTGTGTGACAAAAAAACAACTTACAAATGACAAGAGCCGTAGTCCCTCCACGACTCAGCTGTCACACCCTAACCTCCAATACCAGTTATCTCATTCTGACCCCAATAGTTCCAGAGTCCTGGTCCTCATATACTACCAATAAATATTAAAAGCCGTCTGAGGGATAACTGACAGAGAGCTCTATCTATCGACAGTGTGACCATCTGAATCATCATGAATAGAGTACTCCCAGATGTATGGTGAAAACACTAGGTCTAGATATAAGCTGCATTGTAGGACAAATATTATTATACTGCTTCTATATGTTGTCCTATTATGGAAACAGAACCTTGCCTGTGAAGGATCTTGAAGGTAAAGACTAAAACCTTTCTCTTTCACTAACCAAACACATGCAACACTGATACAAATTGAGACAATAATATATAGTTAAGAAGCCCAAAGTATAGTTCACACCAAATCAAATCAAACAGTGCTGTATGTATTTTTTGGTTCTTCACTCTGTGGTAAACAAAAAGAAAAAATTGAAGAAAAAAACTGCGACAGAGCTTACAGGGCGTAGTATAGTCTTAGAAGAGAAAGGAGTAGGTAGGTGGACCAGAATGTCAGTCGGTTCCCTGCTGGTCAGTGCTTGGGGTGTGTTTATTTACAGAGTAAGTCCCCTCCCTGTGCAGCACCTCATCCCCTTACTGCCCACCTCCCCACTTACCCTCCACACAATGCCCATGGCGATGCCTCCATTACAACAGCCGAACAGAGCCCTAAGCCAATAGTACAGGGCAACTGGACTGGGGAACAGGGATGCCTGCAAGTGCTCTGCCTATAACTCCAATGCTACGATGCAGACTGTGGAAAGTTGTATATTCTACTGGTCTTTTTCCTGGTGGGTCTGTTCAATGTTCAGGAATTTCTGGCTTTAACCCCCACCCGCTCTCTCTCTCTATAGGGCTGGGTTTCTGTCCCGGCTGCATTCCGACTGCTTCTATAGAAGAACCGAGATATGGGCCTTTAAGACACGTACAGCTAATACTGGAATATGCTGCACAGCAGCGGATTCAAAGTAGTGGTGGGCCCATGTAGTAGTTTAGGCCTATATTATAAGTTGGTAATGCAAGATGAACGACCCAGGGTGACAGGCCTGGATGATTGATATCCGACCACTCTAGGGGGAAGGCAGTCATTTTCAGCTATTCTAAGATTGCCCATGCCCTAATCACAGGAAGATGCTATACAACAGACATGTGTCTGATAAGTAGAGCCTTGTAACGTGGTGTGAAAAGAGGAACGTTCCTTTATATAAAGTATACCTGTATGCTATCCTAATCTACAGAATCCAAGCAGAAAACTTTGTCAGATATCTAAGGGACTGCGCAGGCGGGGGATTATTTAAATGTTATATTCTACTATACGTATTGTGCAAAGGGATATGTTTGGTGTATTCAATAGATGCACAGATACCGTGTTAAAAGTACAACAGTGTCGATTGATTGCTCTAGACATGATTATGATTACCCTTGATTGTTCTTTCTAGTAATGTGCAATCCAGCACTTAATAGCCCATTAAATACCAATTATATGGCAATCATGTAACGGTAGACGATAATGGTTCTTTCTATTGTTTCATTCACATTGACTTTGTGAATTGTCACCTAAATTAAAGTCATGAGTTATGGGTAAGCGACATGCATCATCTGCAAACGCTCTATCCCTTCCAGCTGTCAAAAAGAAACATACTTAATTATATCCCCTCCCTCGGCGCTCCCGCCCCTAGATCCCTGGTACATTTCTCTCTTTGGTGATTGTTAGTTTGATCATATTTTAGGAAGGTTACCTTTAGTTTGATCACTTTTTTAGGAAGGTCACTCTTTAGTTTGATCTTTTTTTTTAGGAAAGTCACTCTTACGTTTGATTATTCTTTAGGAAGGTCACTCTCTAGTTTGATCTTTTTTTTTAGAAAGGTCACTCTTTAGTTTGATTATTTTTTAGGAAGGTCACTCTTAGTTTGTCACCATCACCTTCCTGCCAAAAAGGATTTATTGTTGTTCCTTCTGTTCAGCTGACACAGCCCTGTTGTACTCATCCAGTGGTATGAGCTCCAGCCTTCCTCTCATCTGTTATTGCCAGATGCCGTGACTCTCACAACTAGTTCTCATTGAGCATGAGCCTCGGTCATAACCACATCCGAATACTACAATGGTGACCCGCAATACAAAAACCCTCCCTGAGAGAGTGACACTGGCACCCAATGCACTTCTGATGGACCAATTGCTGTGGTATCTGATGTGGTAGCAATGACAGAGGCGACATGACCAAATTGAAGCTGCAGCTATAAAAGTAAGCAAAAATGGGCGGGAGAAATATCCAATACATTGTGGCAGATGGATGCCTTTGCAGGAGTAGGACCATTGTATAGTGGGTAGTTAGAGCCAGGAGTATGTGGCACCATGGATTACAATCAAATGTTTCTAAAATTGCCTTTTTGTAACTTGAAGTATTGGATGCATAGTATTATGCACGTTGACTGGTTATAATCTTCAAACTTACAAAATAACGTTCACCAAGACAAAGAATGGTGTGGTTTTTGTTGCATCGTGAAATATATAACTATTGCAACCAAGGTAGTGCAAAGCTGCCCACAAGGAAATACTGCCGTTGGATCGGAATGTCTTCCAGAGTGACATCCTTAAGGGAACTGGTCAGAAAACCATCAGGATATCAGTAACTAGTTCAGGCCCCATATTGTACCACGCAGAACCAACATCCATCACACAAAGGTAACCATCATCAAAGCATAGCCTAAAACAATGGCACCGACTAATTGAATGATAGCCAGCCAACCGCTTTGTGGCTTCATGCTATTTGCAGGTACGCTAATCATTACCGACCTATCGAGTTGTTAGAGGTTGATTACGATGTCATTTGCTGGCAGTGGCAATGAAGGGAATTTGAGCACAGGCAGACACACTACATGTATGTTTGCATTTGAGCAGATTTTAAGATGGCTTAAATTGGCTTTAAGTTCAGGCTATAGCAGCATCTAAGCGGCTTTAAGTGGCATTTACTAGAGTTCAATATGCTTACAGTGTTAATTATTTTAAGCATAGTTAATTTACTTAAATCCAAACATTGATTCTGTAGCAGCTATGCAGAGAAAGATGATCTATTTGTTTGGGCCAGAGGATGTCTGCCATTAGTATTAGGGGAGTTAAGGCGTCTTATGAAATCAGTTCCACACCCAGGGGCCAAAATGGTTGTCTGTGCATTATGCCACACCCAGGGGCCAAGATGGTTGTCTGTGCATGATGCCACACTCAGGGGACAAGATGGTTGTCTGTGCATTATGCCACACCCAGGGGACAAGATGGTTGTCTGTGCATTATGCCACACCCAGGGGCCAAGATGGTTGTCTGTGCATTATGCCACACCCAGGGGCCAAGATGGTTGCCTGTGCATGATGCCACACTCAGGGGCCAAGATGGTTGTCTGTGCATTATGCCACACTCAGGGGACAAGATGGTTGTCTGTGCATTATGCCACACCCAGGGGCCAAGATGGTTGTCTGTGCATGATGCCACACCCAGGGGCCAAGATGGTTGCCTGTGTATGATAAAAACGGTGGTGGCCTTTTATTTTATGTATGTGATAAGATGGCCCCCTACTGTTCTCTATTAACCCCACTAAAACTTTCAAACTGTGACATTGAGGCTTTAGTAGTAAATTTCACCCAGCCCAAACATAAACTAACCTCATTCATACATGTCTATAGGCCACCCAATGGTAGCTACGTAAAGTGTATAGACTCCATGCTTGAGCTGTGCCAAGACCCTATCCTCTGTGGCAGGGAAAGGTGGTTAATAGGTGACATTAATGTTGACCTATTGCAGCCAGCAGATTGTAAGACGAAGTACTATACTAAAGCAGTTTCTGATGCAAACCTTAGAAACATAATCTATGACATCACTAGACCACATACAAACCAAAGTGGCGGTACCTGTATTGATCTCATTGCCACAGACTGTGACAAGGTGATGCATCATGGGACCCTACCATTTTTGATAAGTGACCACCTCCCCATCTATGCTACAAAGAAGAAGCAAAAAGAATCCTATGTCAATATAGTGGTTAAAGGTAGATCTTATAAAAACTATGATCGCACAGATTTTGTTGACTACCTACTCAACATTGATTGGTCTTCTTTCAATTCTAAAAATGATGTTGATAAAATGTGGGCCATACTCCTGTCTACCATCACTTCTTACTTAGACACTCACTGTCCCATAAAGGAAATGAAGTTTAAGGATAGAAATAAACCCTGGATAACCCGTGACATCCTTGAATCGATTCACGAGAGGAACCAATATATGTTGGAATACTGCCGTGGAAAGAAAGCTAACCCTGATCTGCTTGAGCAAGCAAAACAGGTTAGAAGGGATATCAACCTTAAGACCAGAGTCTCTGAGGAACAGTGTTTTCAAACAAAATTACTCAACCTTTCTGACAATCCTACTAAGTTCTGGCGGGAACTAGCCCTCCTGCTAGGGAAGGCTGGCGCTAACAAGCCAGAGGTAGTCTTGAATCATTTAGATACTGGAGAAGAGCTACGAGGCAGCAAAGTCCCCCCCTATATAAACGAGTTCTTCACCAACATTGGTTCTAAATTATTCAAGTCACTGGGTAATCTCCCGAAAGTCTCTGACACTAAAACCCCTACTAACACTTGCTACCCCATAACTGAAGACACCTCTGTTAGTTATGGCACGGTTCTCAAATTAGTGCGAGCAATCGAAGTCCACAAGTCCAGCGGCATGGATGATATAAGTGCATCAGTGCTTAAAGATGCCCTGCTTATATTAGCACCCCAGTTGACCACTATTATAAACCTTGGTTTGCACACAATTGCATTCCCTAAACAATGGGCCTGTGCAAAAGTAATTCCCCTCCCTAAATCAGGCAATCTAGCTAATATAGGAAATTGGAGGCCTATATCGCTCCTACCGACTCCAAGCAAAATAATGGAGCGCATTATATATGAACGAATTTATAATGATCTAGAGTCTCGTGGTGTACTACATAAATGTCAATATGGCTTTCGGTCCTCACGTGGCACTAACGATGCAGTATTTAGATTCATAAATGATGTATATCTAGCAAGAGAGAAGGGAGAATACCTTTTGGCTTGTTTTTTGGACGTCAAAAAGGCGTTCGATAGTATACACCACTCGGAACTAATCTCTCGAATGCAAGCCCTGGGTCTACCCTCTCTATACACTGACTGGCTCTATGCCTACCTTGGTGATAGAAGCCAACGAGTAACTTGCAATGGCACTACTTCTGATACTCTCCCCATTTCCTTTGGTGTACCCCAAGGGTCTATTTTAGGCCCTCTGTTATTCATCTGCTATGTAAATAACCTACCGGATGTAATAGAAAATTCTAAGATAATAATGTATGCAGATGATGTGGTATTTTACACCTCATCCCGTAATCTACATATTGCTGAGGGTAGACTACAGGCAGATGCCACAAAGGTTTATAACTGGTTCAGCTCTAGTGGTCTATGTATACATACTGGCAAAACCCAGATAGAACTGTTTAACCCCGTGATTTCACAGACACACTCCCCCATCATTAAAATGGGAGGCGTAACACTAAGCACATGTACTAGCTATGAATACCTTGGCATTATATTGGATGATCATATAACCCTAAAGTCTACCATCAGTAAAAATGTTAGTAGTGCATCTAATAGATGCTACATGTTATGCAACATGAGACGCAATATGTCTAGGAATACTGCTACTTTAGTCTACAAACAAACAATTTTGCCTGTACTAGAGTACTGTGGTTACCTATTTAATGGGGTTACTCTTACACAGCATAAGAGACTGCAACAAGTACAGAATCGTTGTCTGCGCGTAAGCCTAAATGTACAAAGACGCTACCACATAGTAGATTTACATAATGATGCTGCAATCGACTATTTAAGTGTACGCTATGATATGCAACTCCTGCTACTAATTCATAAATACATGTATGAAAATGTGCATGATTCGAAAGAACTAGGTCTAAGATTCCAGCAGCCTTACAGCTCTGGGAGAGTGACTAGATCCACCAATACTGGACTCCTAGTCTACCCTCACTCTGCCAGTGCTACTTATAGAAAGAGCCCCCTGTATCGGGGTATTAGTCTATGGAATAATCTGGATGCCTCGTGTCGGTTGCTGCAGGACAAAAACCAGTTTAACCCTTTGGTGCCCAGAACTATTTAATGAATGTTTGTTTTATTCAACGTGATTGTTCTTATGTTTGAAGTCATGTACAACTTCATTTCTTATTCTAAGACAAGGGTCATGATTGTAACATTTGCTGAAAGGTCTTGAAATGGACTTTAACTTAACTATATAAAATCATTTAACTTTGGTTGCCATGGCAACCTGACACATTCTATATGTTTTTTATAAGCAATATACTGCATTTGTAGGGCCAATGTGGTCATCATTTTGCTATAATTATGCTATTCCTAGCCTGGAAAACGTTCCAAATAAGAACCTTCTGAATGGATATTAAATACTATTGACACTATAATCAGCATCTACAGGAAAAATTGATGTAAGATGATTTTATGACAATTTTTCATATTTTTCACATATATTGAAGGGCATATACTAGTGAAAGTTATGCTTTTTAGATGATCTTTGGATAGCCATGATGGATCACATCTCTGAACACCTATTCTTTAGTTGAGTCTCCACTATTGCTCATAATATTCAATTCACAGCAAGATTGATGGTCTCATTGAAATCGTGATGTCCTGGGGCTTCATATGAGGGTAAAACCTTAGGATTCGACCCAGTAGAAGTGTTTTGATGATTTTCTAATTCAATGTAGTTGTTTTTTGGCCTAAAACCGCGCCAATTGGCGCGGTTGGGCACCAAAGGGTTAAAGCTAAAGCAAAGCTTATTGTCCAGCGCCTTTTCTTAGCCAAAATGAATTCCTAGTTCAACCTAATAGGGTGTTCAAGGTATACATGGCCCTGTAAAGCCCTTTCACTGTCATGCTTGCTCGCGTTTGCTTCCCGGTATAATGTGTACCATTTCATTTGCATGTTATGCTATAATTTCCTGTATACGGCTACAGATTTGCATTGTTGGTTATATTTGTGTAACCTAAACCCTTTGAATGTCACGCTGGGATTCTGACTATTGATATTGTATACTACCTTATTATGCACACTGAATGTCTCTTGGTAGCCATAAAACTAAGGAATTTGAGCCATATGCTCTGTTGGTGCAGATAGAAAAGCTGACACACAACAATTATTTAGTAACACTGTATTGTAAGCAGATGTAAAAAAACATGCGTTACAGATCTGTATACTCTGTTGCTCTTCCTAATTCATAAACTGTGTTTTTTTCATAATTCATACAATTATTGTACTCAGGGCTTAAAACTATGCACATATACAAACCAACCAGCTATGTTGGCAGTCAGGTTCTCCATGCTAGACCATTGTACTTGTTATAACTGATGATATGATATATGTTACCATCTTATTATTTAAAAAGAATATGTTGCTTGACTTATATATATGATGTGATATCTCCTGATCACCAGTATGTAACCGGTTGAATGTATACCATATTCATATTATACACTTAAGCATATGTATTAGACATTATGGGTTCACATACCCATTTGATTGTATCGTTTTCTTTAGAATATCACCAAGTGGAAATAAAGAAACGTTATAAACTCAAAAAAATGATGCCACACCCAGGGGCCAAGATGGTTGCCTGTGTATGATGCTACACCCAGGGGCCAAGATGGTTGCCTGTGTATGATGCCACACCCAGGGGCCAAGATGGTTGTCTGTGCATGATGACCAGTCACATCCATCAGTTAGTTCTGCCCACAGTCAGACAATGCAAGGTAGGGGATCAGCCCTGAGCTCTACCAGGGAAATGGGTCTGTGTGGTTTAATTACAACAGTAAGAACTATATCATAGAGACCACAAAGATATCTGTGGCATTATAAAAATAAGTGAACAAGGTGTTAAAAGCCAATTATCTTCATTGCCAGACCTCAACTATGGTTTTGAACTGATGTTCCATGTCATTAGCATTTGACTGAAGCATTGGATTGTGTTTAAAATAACCCACGTTCTCCAATGTCTTTGTTTAATTTTGCAACAAGCAGCTGGTTCAAAGACATTTTGATTCCAAAACCTTGTTTGTTTTATATAGTGTATGTGTGTGTAAAGTTCCCTCAAAATTTCCAATTTTAGAAAAAGCATGTTTATTCAGTTGAGACCACTCTGGACCCTGCATTCTTTGGATTGCAGAAAAGGGGGGAACAATGAAAGTTCTTGGAGGGATGGAGATAGATGATGTGGGATTCATGTAGCTGCTGAAAGAGTAATCAATATGTGCCTATACAATTTTCTGTGGGATGTGAAATTGAGACGTATATTCAATATCACATGTCTTGGGAATCAAACCAAGAATATGATATGACTCCTGGAATATTGGTTTCGTGTGGGAAGAGAAAATATTGCAGTTCTATATCCATCGCCTATTATTTTTTTATCAAAGAATGATTTGCATTATGAGGAACTTTGATGTTAGAAGTATTTGCCATTTCTCTTGACTATTAATGACAAATCGATTATTTGAATTTGAATTATTTGTATTATTATAATCACGTGCACGCTCTTTAACATTATAACCTAGGAAAGTGAAAAAGATCAGGTGCATGGGTTCTATCAGTTTGGTCAATGAGTGGAAAATGTTTAAGTATCTTATAATACTATATATTACAAATTTCCACGCATTTCTTTCTATATAGGCCTCATTTCAGTGATCAAAAAGGTTGCTGGTCAGAGACGTCACCTAGTCAAACACGTCACCTGGTCAGAGACGTCACCCGGTCAAAGACTATCAAATTGGATCGATCTCATGAGACACAGCCCTATCGTTTCAGTAGGCTGCTCCACACGTGAGCTTGTGTGATGAAACCAATTTATGTTGACGTCAGGCCACCTACACACTTTGATAAGAGGAGATACGCCTAGGCGGCCTCAGTATGCCACGTGTACAGTAGGCTACACTAGACCACCCTAAAATAGTATAAACTGGGTTAGTGCTGCTAGTGTGTTTTTTCTGTTAGCCAATTTGATGAATTTTAGTGAATTCTGATTAGCCAGATTCGGTATCAATTAGCCAAAAAAGGTCGATTACCAGAAGTTAACAGTTTAATCACATCTGCTATGCATATTTAATCCAATGATAATTTTCTATGATCCTAGACACAAAATAACTTTACATCTGATTTTTTTTGAATGAGATTGCAAGGCTGATAATTCACCAGATATATTTGGGACGACTATAGTATTAGTAGCCGATCTATCAGCGGTTGGCTGTGATTTTGTCCTTTTTTGGTGGGACAGCGGACAGGGTGAATACCAGGGTAGCTGGAAGCCTTGTGCGGGCGTCCCTTGCTTGATCTGGTATTGGCGAGATTACACTGAGAGCACTGATTACAGTTACCACGATGGGTACCAGTTGTTATATTATACCCCCTAATAAGAAGTCCGCAGTGAAGGCCAGGGGCGGTAAACATTTATTTTATCCCCACAAATGCTGCTTTATCTTTGTCCAATGTATCAAATTTTACCAAGTGATAATAGACCATCATTATGATCTCAGGAGCTACATATCTAATTATAGGTGGATTGTAGTTTTAGAGTATCATTATTAAATCCTTGAAAACCTCAATTCTAAAAGCGTCTACCTTTTTTAAGTTCTGCTCCGGCTTCTAGACCTAATGTGCATAATTAGGTTTGCCACTTGGTTCGTTCCCTATTAGTATTTATTGAGGAAAAGGGGTCCTCTGCATTCCTATTTGATTGACTTTGACCAGCTAAATTAAGCGTATCACAATTAAGATGCTAGGCCGGCAGAACTAATTCCCCAACCAATAAGGGCTGTTGCCACCACTTAACCAACGGGTGATTGAGAAATCCCTAGTGCAAGACAACCCGAGACTACGCAGTTTATGTTAACCCTTTAAGGACGGCATAATGCCTTAATGCATCATACCCTTGGTCGTCATGATGCATGAATGCAGCCATGGCAAGTAACCCGCCAGAGCTGCATTCAAGCATCATGCTGACCCTACGGGGCTCAGGCTCATGAGAATACCACAGAATAGCTATACCCAGATGTCACAAAGTGGATTTTTTTTTAAATCTCAAATATTTTATTAGAATTATTTCAGTTATCATACATAATTATTTCTTAGAACAAAGTTTGTAATCTTCCCTTTTCAGTGATGTGATTTTAGAACTTTTATGGTATTTTTTCAGCTTTTCCACGTTTTACAGAAAAATCCATTATAATTCAAAGGAATTAAAAAAAGCAGTTATTTAATTTTTTGTATAAATATTAAAAAATATACAACATAATTATGCACAATTGGAAATGGTCCAGAACGATTGGAATTTTGTTTCTGATATTAATAGACACCATTTGCATATAGATATTCAAATTCTTTCACCTATTTTCAATAGTTTAAAGTCAATGTCACCAGGTCCGGTAAATGGAGGAAAACCGTCCCCGGAGCCGTTATTTACACCAGTGTTAATTGTCACAACGCAGGTAGGTGTGAGAACACTGCATGGCTAGAATTAGCAACGGTTTTGCTTGTAGCATAAACACTATAGGGCTAAAATTAGCAACGGTTTTCTTATAACCCATTTGCTGAATTTTCTATCAATTTGCTGTTAAATGTATATATCCCATAAGATAGATTAGTGTATGCTCTTGAATCATACATGGGGAATAGTGAATCATACAGGTGATTGCCATGAAATCACATATAAATAAGCTTTTTCTATAGACTTTCCCTCTGTGCTCCTCCACTTCACCCAGTGGGCAGTGAGCCCTGCAGTGTTTTCACACCTACCTGCGTTGTGAAAATTAACACTGGTGTAAATAACAGCTCTGTGGAGGGTTTTCCTCCATTTCCCGGACCTGGTCACAAAAAAAACATGTTAATGTGTCCGTTACGTGTCCGTTACGCGTCCGTTACGCCATATGGCGCCATATTTAGCACAGAAGATTTTAACATCTGACAGCTCATAATGTCGTTGATATTTGTCCTATAATAATTTCAAGAGTACCTACCCCCCCCCCTAAATCGATGTCAAGGATTCCAATGTAGCTATCCATTTTTCTCTATCTCGAATGATTGCTAAGCAACCAGCCCTTTTATATGAAAAATATCCGATTTTGTGGAAGCCATGAAAATTCAGTATTTTACATGGTATTTTCAGTGAGAAATAATCATAGCTATATCACAAAATTTTATGTGCATGTTCCCAAAGACCTATATTTTCTATTGCATTTGAGAAATAATGAGAATAAAAATATTTTTTATTTGCATTTTTTTCACTTTTAATTGTTGCAAAGTCGTGAGTTTGACCCACGGAGACACTCCCGAAGGGTCGGCAGCACCAGCGAGTTATTCACCGGGGCCACATTGGTCGATCATGACGACAAATGTTATCTTTTAGCTACGTAAACAACCCAGAATATTTGATTTTCTGGGAGAGAAATCAAGGCCTCTATATTTTCTGTATACACTCTGATAACGCTGCTTGCAACCATTGAGGAGATACAGGGGATAAAATGAAATTGATTTATAAATGGAAAATTTAATGGACGATGTGTGCCTGGCCACTTTCAAAACACACGAGATAGACTAATGGTTGGTACCCTGGGCTCGGGACCCATGGCATCAGTTTATATAAATGCAGTTCCAGTTCCATAGTGAACAAATCCCAGACGCTTATCAAGATAGAGTAGTGAGGTCATTATTGCCATAATACATTATATATTGCATTTCACTTAAGGCCCAAGTGCTATACGGGTTCATTTCTATCAAAAGTGTAACTTTTAAGTGGTTACGTTAATGTGATCAAAATAACATCAATTTAAATCTAACGTGCAGAGATATGCAATATAGCCCATGCACATGGTCTCTGATGGCTATCAATAACCAGACATCATCCGATACTGCTTCCCATCTATTTGATTCCCATGCACTCATTTAATTTTGTCAGTAGTGTGGGGTTGGAGGATTCGTGTACAGTGTTACACAGAAGTATAACATTTACAAGCTATTTCTAATGGGCATATTTGAAAAGTATGATTTATTGATGGATGGTGATGCGAAAACAACAACCAACTCCTTCAGTGTTTCAAAATAGGAGCAAACTCCCAGCGTCCCAAAACAGGAGCTAATTCCCACGTCTCGAAACAGGAGCTAATTCCCAGCTTCCCAAAACATGAGCTAATTCCCAGCTTCCCAAAACATGACCTAACTTCAAGCGTCCCAAAACAGGAGATAATTCCCAGCATCCCAAAACAGGAGCTAATTCCCAGCGTCCCAAAACAGGAGCTAAGTCCCACAGTCTCCAAACAGCAGCTAAGTCCCAGCGTCTCAGAACAGGAGATAATTCTCAGCGTCTGAAAACAGGAGCTAACTCCTAGCGTCTTGGACTCGAGCTGGGACAAGCTCATCACCTTGTTCACAGTAGGGCTATTTGCTCAGCTGTTTTTGAACCCATCCAAACACAGGGAATGGGTTTCCCAAGTAAACACTGTTAAAAACGGCGTCTGCAAATACCAACAATGATGATGGAATGACTTTAATTTGCAACCTATCAAGAATGTCATATAAATGTTACTGCATATTTTAACACTTTACTCCGGAATTGTTTACTTATATGGAAATGGAACTGTAATAACTGTGTTGCCGATCTCAATCTAAAATACTGTCTAATTGCTGTGCACCGTGTAAAAATGCAGATAGCAAAATATAGATATCTATAATTTATCAGACCTCTTGTTCAGCTAGAAGTAAGACTCCTAGACATTAATGGGTTTAATATGTACTTGCAAAAAAAAGACACATCTAGAATAGGGAATCACAAGAGCACTGCATAAATACAAATAAATAGGATTAACTGAAGAAAATAATCAATTTAGTGTGTTGAGTGCATTAGTGGCGCTGGTACCATCCTAAACTAATTACATCTCATCAGGGTGGTAATCAACGTTGACTAATGTAGATGGTAAAACAAAATCAAAATGTGATATCCAGCGAGGAATAGAGCTGCAACCTTGGTAGGTAACATGAACTGAAGTTAATATATGGAAATTTAATTGTATGGAGGTGCGTGGTACTATCAGGGTTGCCATTTAGCTGGTTTGTTATCTGTCTGTAATCTATTTACCTTGACTGGTGATACCGATATGCCATTTCCTGGCTTCAATGGTTTCCAACACATTACCACGAAACCCTATATAGAATTTATGTTACAGAAGCATCAGCTAAGCATTCTAAGGAGATCTATCGGCGGTCGTATGCCAGAGACCAACAATATGCTAAAGGTCATTAAGCACCTATAATGTTGGTTCCTAAAGTACATGGTTGATGTGTTGGCATTTTCATTTAATAACCCATTGTAAACCAACTAGACTGTCATATAGACACAGAATTACTAATGGAAGTGATATCATTTATAATTGGAAATGGCGGTAATATAAGTATAAAAAGAAAAGAAATGCATCCACAATCTTGACCATGGTAAGAAACCATTATAACATTTTTGGTGCCAAATACTTTCAATTTAGAGTTTGGATGTTCAAGCATACAAAATAGGATATTTACAGCTTTATTCAACTTTAATCCATCAAATCTAGAACCACTATGTTAATTTAGGTAATGAAGTGTGTGCTTTGGAACTCATAAATATTTTGAAAAAAGCAGAGTTGATCTTTCCGACAACCCTTGGCCTTTTTGCTCTGATTCCCTAATGCCGGTATGAAAAACACACAATCAAGAACCGATTCCTTTTGTTGTTTCTGCACTCAAACAAATCGATTCACATCGAATCCTTCTCGATCACTCTGCCTCTGTGAAATGTGGCTCGGATTCTGTAGCTATCCATCATGAGGAAATGAGGGAATGTAGCATGAATGTTCCACAAAAAGATTCAATTACTGCTAGAACATCGACTATTCTCCACATTTCTTAAGCATTTCGTGATAGGTTTCCATTATCATTCTTGTTATCATCATTGTTTATTGGTTCACCACTATCCAAATGCAGAAGTGTAAGAAGATAATATGATTTGGACAACTATAAATACTAGTATGTATTATGTAGAAGCAACCTGAAAGATAAAATAGCGCTGCTATACTTCGGTAAAGATCAGAATACTAGTAGGATTACAGTAATCCTATAGCTACTTCGAATTGCTATCTCGTACTATATCAGCGTTTTCCTACGTATTTCAGACGTAACTGTGTATGTTATAAAATGAGATGTAGCTATTTGATCAACATCAGTTTTATTCATCAATATTGTTTCAATATCAGACTCCATCTACTATCTTGACTTGTCATTTTAATGTAAGGGTCATGTAACAACTTCTGCAAGGTATCGACCAAAATCGTCATAGTATGATAGGACAATGTGCAATTATTACTATCTTTTCAGTTCCCATCAATTTCACCCTAAGAATTGGTGTCTGTATATCAAAAGTATTTTTGGAGGAGACCCCTTCTATGATTACACATTGCTTACCCTCCATTTTCTAGTTTGGGACTCAATATGCTCGGGGGTATACTGACATTGTGGAACCCATGGTCCCAGTGAAATCAGGCGGCCGTGGCCTTTCTATTGCTCCAATGAAATAGTGTGTTAATGATTATCTATACATATAAAGGTGTAATTGGATCCAAAACCGCGTCTAAAAGATCTTAATAAGTATCTGTTCCAGTAACGTAGAAATAATTGTGCTTTCCAATATGTTATGGAACTCTGTAGTACAGTACTACTAGTAGAACTGTAGTACAGATTGCATGATATTGACATCTAGCTCTTGGAGTGTGTGAGTTTGGTCTGAAAGGTGGGGGAGGGGATAATAAGGAATTAATCACTTCTTTCAGAAATCTGTCTTTTATCAAAGGTATTTCTTTTGTAAAGCCCTTTCAATTAACTGGCCACTTGGTCATTTAAGTCACCAGTTCATTTCCCAGGACCGCGGTTCCTGGGTCATATTCCTAATTCGAGTTCTCAGTTGCTGGCAAACACACACAGGTTTCAATCTGTTTTAACGGTCTCTAGGAGACATGCTCCTAATGGCACAATTTCCGGGGTCAATCGTGCAAAAACACCTTCATCGGTTATGATTGAATCTCATCCTCTTAGAGAAGAACAAGGTACTTGAGTTTAGGTCTTACAGAAATAGCTGCAATCAAGCGAAGCAAATATGCTTTGATGTGAGATAGGGAAAGTGGGAATCCCCCCCGAGGACTTATGCTACTTACAGATAACTTTCTCTTATGATCATCTCCAAGAAGTAATATACCCTGGGAGCCATTCTCACCCCCCTCTGTGATAAGCCAAGCAGAGAGGGTCATTAGTGTTGGGAAAGTAAAATTATAAAATACTCTACTGGATGCTACCTTCTAAGGCTATTGTACAGAGATCAGTTACCACGATCAGTGATCACAACTATCATTCAATGTTTCCATATCTAGATTTGTAAGTTTGGTATCCCTTCTTATAATTGATGGAATGTGTTCGTTAACGATACAACAGTTAACCAAGTATAGGCCCTACACTGATAATAATGGACCTTAAAATGTTAGTCACTACGGACTACATTTCTATAGTCACATGAATGTAGCAAAAACGACTACACCAAGTTAGTCACCTATGTCTATAGTAAGTTAGTCATATAGTCAACCTATAGTCAGCCATTAAATCGGCTGATTTGGGCTATATAGTCAAGTGACTATGAATTTAATGGTTTCATGGTCTAAAGTAGTCACTATGGCTAATAGATATAGTCAATCATGAGAAATAAGGGAAACTTAAGTACTGAAGGCAGGTCAAGGTTCAGCAGGGTACACATGGCTAGGATAAAGCAGGGCAGGGGACAGGCTAGGATAAGGCAGGGCAGGGACAGGCTAGGATGAGGCAGGGCAGGGGACAGGCTAGGATAAGGCAGTGCAGGGGACAGGCTAGGAAAAGGCAGGGCAGGGGACAGGCTAGGATAAGGCAGGGCAGGTGACAGGCTAGAATAATGCAGGACAGGGGACAAGCTAGGATAAGGCAAGGCAGGGGACAAGCTAGGATAAGGCAGAGCAGGTGACAGGCTAGGATAAGGCAGAGCAGGTGACAGGCTAGGATGAGGCAGGCCAGGAGACAAGCTAAGGTAAGGCAAGGCAGGGGATAGGCTAGGATAAGGCAGAGCATATGACAGGCCAGGGTAAGGCACGCCAGGGGACAAGCTAGGAAAATGCAGGGCAGGGGACAGGCTAGGATAAAGCAGAGCAGGTGACAGGCTAGGATAAGGCAGGCCAGGGGACAGGCTAGGATAAAGCAGAGCAGGTGACAGGCTAGGATAAGGCAGTGCAGGGGACAGGTTAGGATGAGGCAGGGCAGGGGACAGGCTAGGATAAGGCAGAGCAGGTGACAGGCTAGGATAAGGCAGAGCAGGTGACAGGCTAGGATGAGGCAGGCCAGGAGACAAGCTAAGATAAGGCAAGGCAGGGGATAGGCTAGGATAAGGCAGAGCATATGACAGGCCAGGGTAAGGCAGGCCAGGGGACAAGCTAGGAAAAGGCAGGGCAGGGGACAGGCTAGGATAAAGCAGAGCAGGTGACAGGCTAGGATAAGGCAGGCCAGGGGACAGGCTAGGATGAGGCAGGGCAGGGGACAGGCTAGGATAAAGCAGGGCAGGGGACAGGCTAGGATGAGGCAGGGCAGGGGACAGGCTAGGATGAGGCAGGGCAGTGGACAGGCTAGGATAATGCAGGGCAGGGGACAGGCTAGGGTAAAGCAGGACAGAGACAGGCTAGGATAAGGCAGGGCAGAGACAGGCTAGGATAAGGCAGTGCAGGGGACAGGCTAGGACAAGGAAGGGCAGGGGACAGGCTGGGATAAGGCAGGGCAGGTGACAGGCTAGAGTAATGCAGGACAGGGGACAAGCTAGGATAAGGCAAGGCAGGGGACAAGCTAGGATAAGGCAGAGCAGGTGACAGGCTAGGATAAGGCAGGCCAGGAGACAAGCTAAGATAAGGCAAGCCAGGGGACAGGCTAGGATAAGGCAAGGCAGGGGATAGGCTAGGATAAAGCTGAGCAGGTGATAGGCTAGGATAAGGCAGGCCAGGGGACAGGCTAGGATAAAGAAGGGCAGAGACAGGCTAGGATAAGGCAGTGCAGGGGACAGGCTAGGATAAGGCAGGGCAGGGGACAGGCTAGTAAAAGGCAGGCCAGGAGACAAGCTAGGATAAGGCAAGGCAGGGGACAGGCTAGGATAAGGTAAGGCAGGGGAGGGGACAGGCTAGTAGGATAGGGAAGGGCAGGGCAGGGACAGGCTAGGAGGAGGCAGGGCAGGGGACAGGCTAGGAAAAGGCAAGGCAAGGGATAGGCTAGGATAATGCAGAGCAGGTGACAGGCTAGGATAAGGCAGGCCAGGGGACAAGCTAGGATAAGGCAGGCCAGGGGACATGCTAGGATAGGGCATGGACATGCCAGGATGAGGCAGGGCAGGGGACAGGCTAGGAAAAGGCAGGGCAGGTGACAGGCTAGGAAAAGGCAGGCCAGGGGACAGGCTAGGATAAGGTATAGGAGGTGACAGGCTCCTGTGTAGGCCTATCATGCTCTGTCAGTCTAGACATACACTGTTCATGTATTTCTTTGTTTTCAAAATTGGAACAAATTACCATGATAACTCTATCAAACATGAGAAGTCATGCACCCTATAGCATCTTAAGTTGTCATAGTCAACTGTAACATAACATATAACAAGCAGGGATATCCATAGAACAGTGGTTTAGGAGAGGATGTGCCTACCTGAAGTCCATGGACCATTCAAATTTGAATCCTAACTGTTTCCTGTGCACACATTCCTGTGACATCATCAATTTGTGTGATCCACATATAGTCACTCCTGACTATCTTTATGACTAATATGTGACTAAGTTGTATAGTCCCCTGACTACGGGGGTCAAAATATGATGGTATAGTCAGTACTGACTATAGGTTTTATTATCAGTGTAGGTACTAGGACAGGCAGGCATAGCTGTTGCACACATAAGGACTGGCACAGCTATGATGTGTTCACCACTTGTTTCAGTCGTATATATAATGCTATTAGAAAACTGATATTGTCGCGATTGCTCCTGCTATCCTGGTGTAAATGAGATAGCCATGGGGAAGTTTAGACTAGGGCGTGTGTTACCCCTCAACATGTTGAAATTGATCACTTGACAATTTTGGCACTATCATTACTTATAAACCATGAAATAATTAACGTTACTTACACCACGAAGACAGGACTATTTGATACTTGCAATTGAGAAAATCTATACTTTCCCTAATGCAACTGCCCCACCCAAGCCCTACCTGGAACTTGCCGACCCAACACTCGACACTTGGTAATGGCAGAGGCTGTTTTGCATTTAGAGGACATGGTAAATGAGGTCAGTTCTTTGGGAGCCAAGTTCGGGTACCCTAGCAGTAGGGGTTACAACTATTTGCATTTAATGCGAGATTGTGAGAACCACTTTAGGACTGCTAGTTTTGACCATTCAGTTGAGAACTTGTAATAGCTTCTTGGCCATCTGCCATGAAGTGTACTGTGCTCAATCTGAACTCCCAGTCAGAGTCCCATTCAGAGGGAAGCAGTCACGAAAAAACAAGCTTCCACTCAAAAAAATCAACATTATACAACGTTTATTCATAGTGTCTTATTCTGTGAATGTCATCAAATACGTTGGTTAATCTATTAGGCAGTGTACATGAGACGTATGTAAACCAACACAACCTAGATGTGTCTTTGACTTACTAAGGATCTTCAGTTGAGAAGCGATTTATCTTCCAATAATAGGATGGGATTTGTCAAAACCTCATTTATGCTACATGTCATTCAGAACTTAATTATCATCCATGGTCCACAGAAAATATAAAGATAAAATACCCCCTTGAGCAAGAGAACGTGTGCAGGCTCAGATGCACCTAGTGGTGTATAATGTTTGCACCAAAAGTGATTTCTTCTCAGAAATGACTATTGAAATTGATTGAATTGATTGCTAGTTTGCATAGTAAACTAGTAGACGGCTATCCATCATGCTTAGCAAACACCAAAATCTGTCCAAACTGTCACACAATGGATTTCCCATTTGCTAACCAAATGTATTATGTCATTGTTTTTGTATTCATATTTCCCTTTCTCATAATTATAATAATTATTATTAAAGTGTGCGATGATCGGTCTTGCTGTACAACTATGATGGTATGACTAAATGGATGTCACATTCTTTGACTTTACACAAATGAATGGTATTCGTTCAATTATTTCACCGATTTTGAACTATGTCTCTATTTCAAGAAATGTGACAGGGACAACATGATAATTAATTATGATAATTTTGGTTCAGTAGGCTACACGATATCATCTTTTGGCAAGATAAACCTATATATATACAGAATGTCATTATGTGATTATCATGACCCTCTGAATAGCATGGTAGCCTTCATGAACTCTCTACATGTGTTTCGCTACGTGCATGCTCAGTCACACTACGATGCAGCCTGGATTTAGGACTAACGTTAGACCCTGACTTGAAATTTGTGTCACACAGACAAAATACCGTAAGAAATATAAGACATAAGATAATACAGTCTGCTAGAGCCAGACCCTATATAGATATACCCACAGCACTACTTATGTATAAGTATATGACCCTCCCATCATTTGACTATGTGGATTACATATGGGAACGAGGGAATATAGGGGAAGCTCAGGAGTTACAGTACCTGCAAAATAAGGCTCTCAGGATGGTATATAAGGTTAAACTTGAGGCTAATCCATTGTACAACACAGCCCAATTGCATGAAAAAAGTGAGTGTATGTATCTAAATATAAGACGTGATATTCATTTAATTTTTTATGCTTTTACGTTAAAAAGTCAAGAAAAACTCATTGATGTTAGGGACATACCGACACGTATCCATCAAGGTATCAGGTTGAAGGTACCCCGGTCATTGAAACCTATTGTGTTAAGAAGCTGCTTTTACAGAGCTATAATACGATGGAACCAATTGAAATCCTTTTACACCACTATTGAAAGCCTGGCTGATTTTAAAATTGCAATCAAATCTGACTATCCAGCTTGTTTTATGTAATAAATATTTTATATTTAAGGATGATTCCAACTGTAATTAGCCACTATACCCTCATCTCATCTCATCTCATCGCCATCAGATTGAATAATATGTAAGGTAACAACTAGTCTGTACAACTGTATATTTATTAGCACCTCGTGTACGCCATAACCAATTACTGAATGAAATGATGTTTATCTAGTCAAATGACAGGGGACCTAGCGGAAGAAAGGCAATGCGCCTAAGCTAGGATGATGCATCTACTTTTGTATTTGTTATCTTTTACCCAATAAAACACTTTAAAAAAAAAATGTAGCTAGTGTAACAATTATCTTTAAGGTGTAACGTGGAATACGTTTGTAGAGTAACAATAAAAACATTTAATGTGATGCACGATATGTATGGTAACACAAGAAGCATTGTAACACTATATAGATGCATTCTGGTCACACTACACATGGTATTGTGATAATACAAATGAGTCCCAAGTTACACTACACATACATTTATGTTATCGGTACACTACGTTCAGGCTGTTGCACTTCATACAGGATACATTGCCATCCCAGTTTGCCCACTTATCTGAGATACATTGTGTTCCTCATTTCATCAGTATGCTAACATAAATCCTAATAAAACTATAGGCTACAGGCTGGACATTGCTTTCACATTGTGTATAACACTGACGGCATTAACCCTAAGTGGTGAGGGAATCTCCCTAATTAGATAATGGTATCAGGTATGGCTGATTTCAGTAGGTGCTACAGGAATAGTGAGTACATTTTGATGAAACACCTACATGTAGTATCTCCATGAAAGGGCAAGGGTGATTCATCCTGACCAGAATTATTTTTGTTAATTAATTAATTGTACATTCTAATTAATATTGTTCCCAAGTGTTCAGTGACTACATAATATCCAATGAGCATTTTCTTCTGATGTGTCTCAGCAATTTCAGTTTGTCTGTAGCGCTTTGTCAAAATATCTAGTGATCCAATCGTTTCCATTGCCTTTCATCCCAAAGTGTCCATTAATTCCGTTTTTTCAATTAACTTTTATTCAAAAGTGTCCATCACTTCAAAGTTCACCACACCTCTCACAGAGTTAGTTCAGCATAAAGGGCAAAGTGGGCAAACATATGGAGCTTTTGCTTCAAAAACCTACGCTTGTTAGGGCATTTCGGCCAAAAGGTCCTTGTTTTGAAGAGGAAAAACACAAAATGTACAATGAATGAGTAATTTTTTAGAGAAATGTTACCTGTGTCCTCAAAATTTTGGCGAAAAATGGGCAAAAGTGGGATATTTTGGTGAAAAAGTGACCCTTGCTTGGGCGATTTTGTTGAAACTAGACCCTTGCTAGGGACATTTCTTCCCTACAACAGCACCTTTTCTACGGACATTTTGTTGAAAAAGTACCCTTGCTAGTCGCCACACCATGTAATGTGCTGTCAATCCAAAGACCCAGGGTTCAAACCCTATTAAGGCTACCAGTGCAACAATTATATTTTATTTTTTCCCTGTGCCTATCTAACTTATTTCAAATGTAAATCTACCTATATTTACATAGCTTCATTAGTGTAATTGAGGGTACATTCCAATAGTAATACCTATTGTGCCCAGTGGAGACTTGAACCCACGACCTCCTGTGTGTGGGTTTTACAGTAGGTGAGTGTACCTGAACAGTATGTAATACTGGAAACCAAAATAATACGTTAATTTTTATACTGTAAATCTACGGTATATCTCACTGTGCAGTTACATTTACTTCTGACAGTGTACCATAACATTGGTGCGTGTTGGCGAGTTTCAATATACGTGCACATGTGATGACCATACACGATAGGGTCTTTTGAATGTCACTGGAATTGACAGGCACGGAAATGAGCCACGGACGACCTTCAATCAGAGGGCATTGTGGGCCGTTTCACACCCAATGACAACCTGTGTGAAGTCGGTCCCTTAGCCATAGGGGGGGGGGGGGGTATTGCGTTGATATTTCTTATATAAAATGGGCACAATATTGCTGTTAAATTGCTATATATAATTTCCCCGCTACTAGCATTGAAAATATTCTGTGTTTTCCCCAGGATTTCAGGAATTTAATTAAGATATATAAAAGAGATAAATAGGTTCCACAAAACATCGTACAGCCAAGGGGAATAATCTTATGTAAGCTAGTTCTGACAAAATTGATACGATTCTATGAGATTGTCGTCTACATAATGTAATGGATTCTTGGAATATGAGATGTTCTATAATGCAGGTACAGCCTGTTTGTGTTTGGTCTGAATCTGCCTGACAGAAGTGTCGGACAAGTGTCTGTACTGTCCAATGACAAGCTAGCACCTATATGTACCGGGCCATAGCCAGATGTGCTTTGAACCAATGTTGAGCTTAGTTGGACCTTTTCTACATAAATGAAACAAATGTGTCAAAGGAGCCTATTTTATTGCAAGCATGTTGCGGTTAGCTCCTCGGCATTCATCTGATGGATCTTATATGACACTTACATTTAGATTTAACAGCTCTTTTAAAAGCGGACCATATTTATAGTGGCAGCCATTTATATTTGGTGCGGGCAGTAGCTAAGCTCCTCGTCCTTCATGGGACTAGACCTTTCACCCTGACTTCAGGCCACCCCACACCAACAGTGGGTATAGAAACACTATGCCCCCAGGCTCCAGTTACACGTCCCCTTGACCATACTAGCGCCAGGGCCTTGGGTTGGGTCGATTCATAAGTAATAGTAGCTTTCTGAAATAGAGCTCAAGGATTCTGCTCTTGTTGAAGTAGTTGATGTAGTATTACAAGTAGCTTTTATTTTTTAAATCAGATTGCCTTATGATGTATTCGTAGATGTCTTAAGTAAGTATCACAAATGGAACATTTTCAAACATGTAGACAGAAAGGAGAATAGCTTCGGAACCAGAACACTTCTTCTTATCCCCTTCACGACTGGATTTCTTGTAACTCAATGCAATTTTGTGCAATATAAACTATTGGCAAAGCTTTTACCTTCATTGTAACTATGCATGCGCGGATATGATACAGCAAAATGAAGAACTGTCGAGATGATAACTTGAGAATGAGCTGAAGCAAGACAATACTAATGAAGAGCCATGAACGACAGTGATTTGAGAATTGTATCAAAATAATAAGGTTTATCAACTGTGGTGCCGAAGGCACAGTACAATTCATGAACCAACGCTTTTCTGTCCAAGTAATATAAATGTATATTAGTATGGTAGTTTTCATGGAGAGAAGATGTGAAAGGCTTTCTGGTTATTGCTTGCGGTGTGCTTGCTCACGTAGTGCCATACCACTAGCTACCTGCCTCCCTTACATACCCCGACATTCAAAGCACAACAATCAGCATGGGAAATAAGTTGGTCGTGACACTATAGTGGAGAGGTTTCCTGCATACATCATTATGACAGGCTTATATTTGTGATGCTAGCATGAAGATTAGATCATGTCTAGCTTGCAGCAGTCAGCCTATGTGATCTAATATGTGATCTGGTGGACCATTGACAGAATTGTATTTGTAAAGCAAAGTCTATCTTTGGTTCCTCTGTATTTTATCAACCCGATTAGCCTTACCCATTGGTAGTAATGAGGGTTATGAGTTTGGCCCGACATATACATTTATCCCTCCAGACTCTATCATCATAATCATTACCCCATGTTAACATGACTGAGATGGAGGTACTAACCCCGCCCTCTAAAGTAGCTACCCAGGTAACTTACTGTTAGCAATTGATCACGGAACCAACAAGGATATCTGCAATTGGTTCAGGTCCCATTCTACCCACACAAAAGCTACCTCTGTCTCTCAATGATAGCCACAGAAATGCTGCAGCCTAAAACAATGGGACTGACTAATTGGATGATACCCTTGGGAACCTTCCCTTTATCCAATGCCTGTGTGGGCTATTGCTATTTGTAGGTCTGCTAATTATCAGGGACCTTTAGGGGTGTAACATGTTGATTATGGCACCATGCTGATAGCTACACACTATCTGGCTCGGTATTTTATTCATTACCACCTACTAAACCTTCACTGCCACTAGCAATATAATTGAGAGAAGTCTAGGAGAACCTTGTAACAAACACACAGGGGACAAGATGGCGGTCTGTGCAGGATGACTCAGTACATCTTTGTTCAGACAAGGTAGGGAATCAGCCCTGAACTCTGTCAGTGAAAATGGGGCAGTGCGGTTGTAATTAGACATGTAAAAACTACATCATAGAGACCACAAAGATATCTGTGGCATCATTAGTAACTTAACAAGGTGCCAGAGTATGAGGATAAAGCCAATATCTGCACTCGTGCACACTTCTACTATTGTAAGAAGGGTTTTATCAATTTGATTGTAATGAAATGTATCCGGGGATTTCATTGTTCAATGCATTAGTGAGTTGAACTACTGTAGGGTGGATGATCATTGGTAACAATTCAAAAACTATGTGATTCCTTCCAGTAGACATCAAGGTGTCGTCTATGATGAGGCTTATATGTAGGCTATAGAGAATTATCACATTCATTATGAAGTCTGACCAGTAAGCATATAACTGATAAATTTTGTTCCATCAAGTTAAGTAAACATCAAAATGCATTTTTTTAATATCTCGTCTCGGGTATTTATAATCCTTGTATAATTAGCTCTTCAGGGAAACACAGCTCTTTTCATAAAACAACCATCATGTCATGATTACATCTTGGGTTTTGCATGGCAATAATTAATTACGGGAGAGATCAACGAGGGTTTCCTAGATGGGCTTCAGATAGGTTATTGCAGTTTTTAAGCTAAAGTCTATAGGGGGCCTCACACCTTGACGCTCACAGTGAAATATCCCACTTCGTGGACATCGCTATCCTCACACTACAGTGGCTATATAAGAACAGCAAATTAGATCTTCTCGGAACTGTTCTCTTTCAGCACCCGCCAGACCTGACACTGGACCAAGGCAACTAGCTCCAATGATATATGTGGCTTCAGTGTAAAAAAAAAAGCTATTGTTGTGGTAGTTCGGTGCAGGCCCGGAGGGGGCCCGCCTCATATAAGGCAGTGCACCTGGCAGTGGAACTTGGTGTTCCCCACTCCTCAGTACAGACCAGTTGTGTCCTTAGACAGGATCACTCCTACTAGGTTATCGCTATGACTAGTAAACTTTTATGACTGATATGCTACTTTGGAGCCCATACTAGTATCAGTATACCACTGTATACTAGTATCTTTAGAGTCTTTTTATATGCTAGTATCGCTACACCAGCATGGTTCAAGGAGGCAGTTCTACTTTTAAGTTGTGAGATTATAGTCTGGCATAATCATTAGAGCCTCATGCTGTAATGCCTCAAGCACCTTCTGAATGTATTAACTTATCTTATAACCGCACATAGCCTGTGTTGTCGTCCTTCCTGGTCATTATTATTTATAAGTTCCCCACTCCAACACATAAATAACCTTGTGCACTACGACATGGTAACTATGGTAATACACAGATGCAATGTATATACTTTAGTATATCTATGATATTTTTGTATATGCCCATCGTTCTTCATGCACCGACACAAACGGATTTGTTAACTGTGTTGTCTATTGGTGCTGAATCCATGTGAATGACAAGAAGCAGTAGGTGTAACACATACCTTTTAACGATTCCTCACATCATCGCCTGCATATGAAATAAGTTACTCTCCTAACAGCATCTTAAATGTGTTCAACAGGTGTAGCTAGGCCCAGCTATAGTATATGTATGGTATATCCCAGACAAAATACTAATGCTCTCGTTGTCATAGCCTTCTTGTGGAGGGCTTGGGTAGCCACCAGCAAAAGGGAAATGGAACCGAACCAAGAGGGTAGGGCGGGTAAAATCTTCTGACTAAGCTATGACAGCAAGGATTCTCTTGTCCCACCAGCCATTCTGGCACAGATTGGCAATTGTAAACATGGTTTTGACTTTGAATTTGAATCTTTGCTGGGTTTATACAATCCCTGTGGTTAGCTTTGAACCAGTAGACTGGAATCAAAGTTGGAACCAGAAAGTAGGATTGTAGCACTTCCATCATACATTCTGGCTCCTGCTTGCTGGTTCCAACCTGCCCGTCTACCGGCAGGGGCTGCCAAAACCCAGCAAGATCCAAGTTCAAGGTCATAGCGATTGTTACAAGAGGATCTGGAGACAAGTCTAACAACAGGGATTGCTGAAACCCAGCAAAATTCAATAAGCAAAATAAGGTCACGGTGGTAATTGAAAGTGTCATTCTGGAGAAAGGTGCGTCAGACAAGTGTAGAAGGCCATTAGGCGTGCATGCAGAATAGGTGTGTAGGCGGTTCTCACCGACACGCATGTAGAAAGGCTCAAGTTACCCAAATTCTTGCAAGGCATCAGCAAAATCTGTCTAGATCTTAGCTTGGCATTTTCCCTGCTTTGCTGCCTAATTTTTAGACGTTTAATACTGTTTTCATGCAATATGCAGCAATGTATGTGACTGGCCAGATGTATATTTATTATGCAACTTCATTTTTTCTCGCTTTCAATATTTAGTAAAGTGTACCTGCATTGAGTTAGCCATCAGGGCTCTTATTGCCCTAGATCTGAAAAGCTTACACAAGACGAGGTGGATTCTCCGCTACTACATCCAGAACTGACCAGGTAAGGCGATTTTGGCGCTCCCCAGAACTTGTTGATTGACATGTGACCACATGCTGTGATTCCCATTGGCTGGTACCATCTATCTAGGTCAATATTGGTACATTTGTTTTCCCAAGAAATAGTTCCATATTTCTGTTTACAGCAGATCCCCCAAATATATGATCATTTGGGTATATCTGCATTTAGTATTTAATTTCTGGTTCACAGAAAATAAAATATTTGGGAATTAGAAAAATAGATTTAATGAAAATCATTTTTTCTGGGCCAAGGTCATTCAGCACTGAATATGTGGTTGGTTAAGTTCAGGATGTTTCATCTTATTCAAAGATTCATCAGGTAGACATTCAGGAGTACTAGGGGTCAGTTGTTTAAATTAAAATTAATTAATTTAAGCCTGTTGTGATATTTTCAAGGCCTTAAAAAGACTTGAATGATCACTGATATGACCTAGTTTGGTTGTGACCTAGTTCAGGACTTGAAGTCAGTCAAACAGTTTGGGGTGGCTGCACTGTCTGGGTGCAACCTACCTACAGGTAGGATAATCTATTTACTTGGTCAAAACTATATCTCATAGTTTTAGGTTAGGTGTAAGATCAATCTTTCAATTGATATTTTCCCTTTACTTTTGGTTTTCACACGGAAAATTACTTGGGTGTCATTATTTTTATCATTTTGTAAAAAATAAATAAAAATATTCCCTTTCATTTCACTAAAAGCATGATTTAGCGTTGGGGAAAAAGCTGATAGTTTCAGGATGGATAGTATTACGAAGCTGGGTTATATATAAGCAGATATAGAGGAAAAGCTGCTTCCGTGAATTAGTACTCACATAGTTTGTAGGTTGGCAGGTGCCCTCGCCCCATTTTCTAGATAAATTGCAACTATACCACAGAACAGCTATACTACATTGTCCATACTCATAGATTTGATTCTCCTTATTGGCTAATACTGTGTACCAGGTACCTACTTTACAACAAAGCCATCCACTGCCATACTAATATACTACTGATCCTGACCTTAATCTGCAGTTGTATAAATACAACATCCCCAAACAGCAACTTTTCTTTTTCGGCTTCCACAATCATCAGTTTCTGTTGGATACTGAAAGCCCTGCAGCATTGACAGACATTGGCAACTATAACAAACCCCAAGCTAGCAAAGAAGTATAGCAGCGCGTCACTCGTCCCACCCTCTACACTAGCAACTGACAATGATGTTGGCATAAAAAGAACATTCACAGTGGGATGTCAGACAATACTCGGAATCAGACAGTACTCGGAATCAGCTAAGGTTGTAATAATATAGGATATCGAATAGTAAGGTCATGGCAAATAACTCCATAATTCAGATATGCCTCATAATACCTTTAAAGTATCACTGGCATGGCGTTTGTTTGCCACATGCACAGAACTTTATATCATAGGTGCAATATATCTATAACTTGAATCTCCCCCATTGTGTCAACATCCTTGATAAGATTAGATTGGGCAGTGTGGAGTGTCTTGTTGTCCTTATTAATTTCGGTTGTTTACCCATTGCACATGCATTGCATCCCATCAGACAACCACATTAAAATGCATTTGAATAGACTGTGTCCCATGGGTTTCTTATATCAGCCAAATTAGTCTAATTAAACTTTTCTATCAATAAAGGCATCGTTGATTATTCCGACTTATACACATTAAACCCCCATTCATTATGATGATGGATCAATATGGCCGGGAACTCTAGGGGAATATAATCTATAATGCGTTCTCTGCTCTTGATTCCTGTCTGACCAGAATAGTATCTGCAATATGAAAGCATACTTGATAGCTGAGATGGAGACTCCTGTGCACAATAATTCCTAGTAGACATCTTGCATTAAGATGTCCATTAAGATGTTCATTAAGATGTCCATTTAGAAATCAATTCTTCTAAGTCCACGAGTGGCCATCGGTGTTAGTGCAACAGTCTTGAATACTATTCGTGCATCATGAGAACCTGATTCTAGATAATTCTTATTCCAATAAGATTTTAATGTTGAATTACCGTTATTTAGTTGAAAACGGCATGCAGTCTTAAACATCTGCCAATTACTCGTTGGCCAGAAAACCTACGCTGATTCATACATTTTAAGTAAAGCTTTCACCATGTTCAAGGTAGTTTTATCAAAATTGGAAATACTGTCTGAGAATAAGAATGTTTCTTTCGAGAAATCAGACATCTACTGGAAATAAGACAATGCCGTTTGGGAACAAAGTCTGCATAATTATAAATCTACCTATCAAGCAAAGATTCTAGAACTTCACAGAGTTTTATGAACTTATTAAAATTATTTTACTAGAAAGACACATGATTATATTTCTGACAGCTGTCTTGGGTTGACTAGCACAGTTTTCAATTATTAGAGTGGCCAGATGGTTGCAACAGCCCTTATTGCCTAAGTAGGAGGTCCTCCAAAGAATCGTAATTGTGAACATGATTAGGTTCCCACAGTCTGTTACCCTTAAATACAAATTGCCTTCCAGACCAAGTGACAAACCTAATAACTAAGCACACAGGTTCAGTAAGCAGGTTACCAGTATAAAAGCTCCCACTCCTAGGGTAGCTTGAACTAGAGTCAACCACGTACCTTTAGGTACTGAGATGCCCGCCTTAATTTTGTAGTTATTCATGTATGGTATTTTCTACACTAATTTTGTCCTTTTGCTGGGTAGAGTGACACTTGAAATGTACTGTGATAATTGATATGCAAAAATAGATGGCTTATCATGCATGAATGACTTGAAAATTGCAGCGGACATCTCAACGTATATGGTTGACTCTGGGTCAAGCTACCTTAAATTGCAACGTAGGGATTTACCCCACATTGTCTTGGTGTTTAGATTTCCTGACTGCAATTGGCAACTTGTTACAGTGTAAAGGAGGTGTAAACTAGGGAAATGTTAGTATAATATAATCAAGAATAGAAGAAGGGAACAGGGAGAAGGTGTGTAGTGGTGTGGGTATAACGTAAAAGAGTAGGCTTGCAGGATTACGTGGTGCTAAAGGGACAGATATGTGACTGGGTAAAGGCAGGGATCAACTGAAGGAGGAAATGAAAGAGACTGAGAGCTAGTAGGATTAGAGGCCTGGTCCACCAGACCACTCCTTCTAAGCTATGGGTGTTAACCTACCTCTCCATCAGTCTGCACCTGTATCCCTCACTGGCCAACAGTGAACACAACATAGGTGGGTGACTCATTATGGACAAGGCTCGGGTATATACCAGGCACATAATTTGGGCGCTACAATTGGGGATATCTCAAAATTCCACTGACATTTAACGGCAACCAAGGCCTGAAATCGATGAGAACGTGTGGTCCTTTAGCTGTGGAGTGTGAATAAAGAGAAAACGTTCTTTGATACCATATTCTGCTTAGAACACTGTTGGATTATGGGATGGAAATAGGATAACATAATGTTTCTCAACTTCGCCTATTGCAAAGTGATCCAGGTGTAATTAGCTGAGGGGGCATTTTTTCCTTCTAATATTATTGCAAATATCCAGGGCTACAGAGCCTAGTTGATGGGAAAAAGGTGATTACAGTTTTTACAAAATGGACCTAATTTGAAAGGGGCATTACATACGGTCAGATTGACTAACTTGATTTGTATACTTAAACAGAGCCTTTTCTTCAACTCTTGAATATTATCTTGCTGTTCATTTATGGAAATCCAACTATTATCAAGTAAATCTGGCATAAGGTAATCATAATCGCTATGGTGGAACAGGAATACTATATAATATCAGATATATAATATCATTATAATGATGTGCTTTGTGTATCAGGAGAGGGTTAATTATTGTGTTATTACCTGTTGTAAACTCGGCCTAACTGTAATAAGACTAGATATCAATTTTGTATGACACCTTGAAAACGTGTTTCTGGACCCTCGTGAAAGGAAATGTTAGTAATTTAGTTCGGATTTAAATTTAGAACATGTTGAAAGGGTGAAAGGGTGAGATTTAATGGGAAGGTGATTCCAATTAGTCAGATAACACAGAATATGTATGTATTACAAGAGAGGCTGTCCTGACAGCGTTTATCCTACAAAGCTATACATGTTTGTAAGGTAAGGGCAATTTATAGGATAAAGGCCTTCCAGAGTGTCCATTCCCTTGGGGTCAAAATCTCAGAGAGGTTTCCTTGTCGTCTACTTAAGCAAACCCTGAGTGATGAAATCTATTCACACCTTTCTAATTGGGAGAGCAAGTATCGATACGTTGTAAAGAGACAACCGGGATTAGGGTTGGGTATAGGGAGTAAATCACTTAAGTTCTAAGATCAATAGCTTATGTAATCTACACTGTGATACTCCAAATTGCCTTTTACAAGGTTTGTAAGTGGGGAGTTGCTCTCTACACCTAAGGATATGCACACTAGATTAAAACGGTCCTTAATAGTTTTAAGGAAGCTTTAGGCACACTCTACTGGATTCCACTATCTTTGGGGTTAACCAGGCAAGAATACCTTTGGCAAGTATCCGTAGTTCTCAGGATAAAAAAAGTAATTGGTTCTTGTATTTGGAACTACTATCAAGGAAGGCTTAAAAGTGTTGATGGGACCTGTGACAGATTGGAATACCACTCCAGGGGGACCTAAGCTGCCATGAGCTTCAGATAAATGTCATCTTTTGATGATCGCAAAAAGTAGTAGTCTAGCCCTGAAAACCACTGTCGTCTTCGGCCATTCACCCATCTCTTAGACACAATCTCTTGTGAGTGACGTGTCGGATAAAGCTTAGAACGGTAGTACTCTAGGGGGATATTGTATCTTTTTGATGCTTTTATACAGTCTAATCATGTTCATGATTTTCATCGCCTGTTGACTATAATCCCTAATTTTTTGCACTTTGTCTATTTGACACTGGAGCTACTTCATTGTACTCTGCACTAAAGGGAGAATCAAGCTGTCCTGGGGCCATGGGATGTGACGAGAGTAACTGCGACTCTTCTAACAGATCCGTCATTACTCTATACCACCATGCAGAGTCAACTAGAGTTGACTAGTTGACTGTGGTAGAAGCGTTATGCAGACGACAATTTACTTAATTGTCTCTGTCATATTTCAAGAAGCCTCAAAGCAGTTGTGGAGTGCATGCAGATACTAAAGGTACTTAAAACAACAATGGCCATTCCATATTGTAACCCATTCAAAAATATGCATTTATATACCCCCTTACTGTTGTACATGAAGAAACAGAGAACAGAAATAATACTTCTAATTAAATCCGGTTTCTGTACCCATACATGCATGTTTCAGTTTATAGAGATAATGAAATGTCGACATACTGATATAGCTATATAGACCTATATAATATGTAATATGGTCTATGAAAAAGGACCTTGGTGCACCATGCAATAAGGTCCATTTTCGCAGATCTTGCCACATATATTGAATACAGGCTAATCAATACTTTTACAGCTGCCTAATAGCGTCAGTCATATCCTTTAAGCCGATCCCTAGTTGATGTTCATCTGTAGCTACATGGTGATTAACAGTGACAGCATTAACTCTATAAGTACTGAGAGAATCCTTATGACGAGATAATGGTAGCAGGCATGGCTGATCAGATCAGATGGTGTAGATATGACAGCTGCCTGGCCCTGGTAAGCCCATTCCGATGCTGCACAAGCATGTCTATTGCCACCTGACAATAAGCAGATTAATATAAACTCATAAAAAGAAATGTTGGTGCAAGTTGTCAGCATAGGTTCTCAATCACCCGGATATGAGAACCCGAGGAAACATGTCATAACGGGAATAGGGGAATTGAAAAGATGAAACTGTAATCTTGCCATTTTCACTATAGTTATTACCTTTAATCTCCATGTTCATAGTCAGCATTATGTATTGCTTATGCAGCAGCATTCTAATTTACACCGCCCGTAGGGGCTGGGGCACGAGTGCCAATAATTAGATAACCGCGGTATTCATCACCTCGAACTGTGATACTGAAAACAGGCCTCTTCTGTTGGGCAACCATGCATCATCAATTCACTAGATCATAGTGATTTGCTTGCAATTGCATCCCATCTAAAAGGTAAAAGAATAGCTTATTTTTTATCACCCGATCATCCATTAGTAGATCTTTAATCATAGAGTGATGTCTGACTCCCACCTAAAGGCCACCGCCACGCCTACCCAACTAATCACTGCCGAATTGGTCAGCTCTGGCTTTAATTTCCACTCTAGTATATATCAATCAAATGTCCTCGGCCATCATCCTGGGATCTGTACATCACAGGCATAGATATTGTTGTCTCATAAAGCATGTATTCCACATATAACATGTGGCCCAATTAATGGACAAGCATTTAACAGCTTGGCCAATTCAAGAAAGAACGAACATATTGAAGAATGCTGAGTAATGGAATATTAACAGAAAACCCTTTGATATCCAAACTAAAAAGGGTTTATGAATACTGAGTGTAGCCACCAAACTAGGGCAGTATAAAGGTATCGTTCAGCTAATACATAATACAGGTTCAATCATTTTTAGGTCATTTCGCGATCATTTCGCAAAGACAATATTTTTTTACTAGATACTTCTTGTTGAGAAGTAGTTCTCAAGGTTGAAGGAAAAAGGTCACATGTCACCCAAGCTGGTTTATTACCTCTGGTTGAGGGGTGCATGCGTAAAGGCTACCGCAGACGCACCCGATCTGATCGGGAGGACGTCCCCGCAGACCCACCCAATCTGCCTAGCTACCGATCGAGTCGGGCCCGTCTGCGGTGGCCTTAAGGGGAATAGGAAATAATGGTTTCCATCAAGTAGTCTCCAAAAGTGTAATGCTATAATATCTCAATAGAAATTGGAACGTTAGAACATTTTATGTATAAATGGTGTGTCAAAAATACCAGTATTGCTACTAGTGAAACAGGGAAGTTAGGTAAGCAGATCAAAAAAATCACTTTTCATGGAAAACTGACTTTAGGCTCTACATATCACTTGGCTGGCATCATTGTAGCTCAACGGATGTACCCAGGTTGCCAATGTTGGCAATAATCGACTTCATCGCAATCATTATACCAACCATGACCCATTGTAGGTCCAATATTGGCCGTGCAATCTCCACCAGGGGGATTTAATGTTGCCTGAAGAGTTTCTGACAGGTTCTGACAGGCTCCTACTTTGTCATCATATTAGGTTATAAATGTCATCCCCAGTGTGCTCTACATGTTTTAAGGTCATAGGAAGTTCATGGATGAAATACAATATCTAAAAGTGGCATTTACTTCATGACACCACTGAGAATTTGTCAAATGTAACTTGAAGACATCCACATGTGTGGGTACTGAAGTCCTAAATGATAATAATACAGTTTGTATGATGTCTAACCATTTTGGGATTGAGATTAAGATGGATTGAAAAGACAGAAATGACCAGTGAGGAAACTAGATTCTAGCCACAGTAAGGAATCTAGATTCTAGCCACAGTCAGTTATTACCAACCTTGCCCTACAATGCTCCAATCTAAAATGAGCTACCTCCTCATTGGATAATGGTAGCTAAATCAGTATGTAGGCCACTATAATCGAATATGCCACAGTCACTATGTCCACAATGAATATTGATCCATTAGTGTTAGTGTAATATCAGGGAATGTTCAACACATATTTAGATAAAGACGAAAGCCAACCCATGCCTCCAACTTGTTTGAGGGACATGTCTATGGGACAATCAGGTTACCACAAGAGGTCACTGTTGTCTGCACAGAACCGCCCCAGTGGCTCATAGACATCGGTAGCTGTCCACTTGAGAGTGGACAGAGCCAGGTCATCAAGGGAAGCAAAGGGCCAGCCTGCTTTGTGGCCTAGAATCATTTGTAGCCTAAGGGCATTTTGTAGCATAATTATAGGGTATTTTTGCACCCAAAAAGCCCCTTACTTTACTTTGACGACAAGCCCCTCGTTTACTTTAACCCTTTCCCTACTGGCCTTGAAAAATCTCATTTGGGACTTAACCACCGGCCCTATGCCATGGGAATATGCAACTTTGCAAGTATGTGCTCCCTGGGATAGTGGCTAAGGAGTGAGATAATTTGTGTTAGAGACAGAATTTACATCTTTCTGACAAGGGGACGTAGTATTCATGTTAAATATTTTTGGATTGATTCAAAAATTCTTATTCTTTCTTTCATAGCAGGAGCTGTAATCTAGTGGTATTGCTGCCCTGAGGTAGCAATTTTGCTGCCCTATGGCGGCAGCGGTTTTTAAAGGGTATTTTAGATGCTGCCCAGAGGCAGCAGCGGCCCTTAAAGTGCATAATATTATGTGGCACTAATATTAAGTATGCATGATACGTGTCTCTGTGGGGGCAGATAATTGTTGTCAGTGTGAATTTCAGAAGCAATATTGCGAAAGCATTAGACAAGAAATGTCAATGCAATCTACGTCCCATTGAGTTTGGCTTTTTACAGGTTGTCATATTGTGGGGGGATGTCCACATTGCCATCATTGTACTTTCTTGGCAGCTCGTTTCCCTGCCTGTCATTTTTGTTGACACTTAAAAATATGTTTTGTGTGGTCACCGGCTGCTCCAAACACCCATAGGCACTGTGCCTGGTGTGTGTGTGGTGGAACTCTGTAAAACCTGGGGCATTTTAAAGGAAGCCTTCATCAAATATGCTTTTACTAGATGGAACACATACTATTGGGTGAAGAAACAAGGAATGGGAAAAACGGGCAGAAATTTTAAAAAGACCTCCCTCCAGCGCAACTACCCATTAAGGAATACTGTAGGAAAGAGAGCCTGGTTTTGCAATTCAGATGGAAGAACATTGAAAAACAAACATTACTTTGTCAAATATGCTTTAGAGAGAGTACCTCATAAAAATTAAGCTGGGAAGGAAGCAAAGGGAGCAGGGAGAAACTATGAGAAAGTACCCAGCTAGCAAGAATACGTTGGGCCAAAGTTGGCAATGGTCAGCACCCTTGCTGGCAATATCTCAACGTTGTGCCAACGTTGAACTGCCAACATTGGTACAACGTTGACAAATTTAGGTTGTACTAATGTGGGCAATACTCCCAGTGATCTGCCAATGTTGGTACAACGTCAGATATTTCATGCGGTGCCAACGTTGGCAAATCAATGTTGGCCCAACATTGAAAATACTCCCAGCAATGAGAAGAAAACCAACGTTGGCCAAACGTTGCAGATCCAACGTCCACCAGACGTTTGAAATGTGGCAAACCGCAACAGCGTTCATTTAATGATAACTTTACTGAATGAACACTGTTGCGGATTGCAGATATTATTCTAATGTTAGGTGGGTTTCATATTTAATGCCCATGAGATAACAGTTACAGTTTTATAACTGGGTTGTATAACCTGTGTATTCTCATTATTAACTCATTCTTGACATTGGCAAGGATGTCATCCACCATGAGATATGGCTTCATGTATGTTTAGCAGTTAACATTTAACAGCTCTAAAAGTTGTAGAGACTGTCTAAGTTGGATGATAGTATATGATATTCTGTGGACTCTAATTATCCATATGTATATTGTATAATTTTTACATTGTAATAATGGTAGCTCTTGTAAATACAAAAATCATTATAATATTATGTTTTTTCTGTTGTACTGTGCAGAGCTCATTCAATGGAATGTCATAATGCTTAGTTATTAATTGCCTCTTCACTGTCAGCAATCTTATCATTATTATTGTTTTTTTCAATAAGTTTCAGGTTATCAGCGGCGAGTAGAAACAGGTTTTTCATCTGCCACGACTCAATCAGAAAGTCACTTGAAGTAATGTAGCATTTAGTTGGATAACAATTATTATTGGATGCACTAATCATTAAGGTATAGGCTTAACAGCTAATTGATACAATATTTTCATCTCTAATTTAAGTGGTATATGGATGAGTCTATGACATAAGTGGTTTTCACTGTCAATTTCAGGTTTTATGTGTTCTGTAATTAGAGTTTTACCCTGCCTTTCCTTACATTATGCGAAGGATACCCACATCATGCAGAAGCCATGTCCAATTAAAGATATAGCCTTGACAGGCGGGACCCCATCTTATTAGTTATTTAATTGCAACCGTTGAATGACAAGTGCTTAGACAGGTGATATTGGCGTTCCCTCTTAATTACAATTCATTAGATCACTATCATGGGCCAATCCTTAACGATGATCTCAAAAAGTAATACACTTAGCCGACATGTCACCTTTCTGGGCCGGGTTCCATAACACTCCTACTCCATCTCATATTATAGGCTGGCAGTTAGAAAACATGATAATGACGATTAACTTTTGCATGAACCATATTGGTTGGCGTCCACCGTAAAACCTCGAATTTTCAGAAGACTACTGCATTCTCCATAACAAAAATACCCCAAAGGAAGTTTTAGAAATAACAACACATCAATGGGGTTTTTTCTATCTAGCTTGTCCATTAATCTACCCTGTTGTTCCTTCCCAGTGAACAAAAACCGTTTTTTAACGTTCTGAAACGTTTCAAAGTGTAACGTTATTTTACGTTTTATGCAAAACGTATTTTTACGTTTGTATATGGTTCACCTAAAACGTTTGTATATACAACGTTATTTAACGTTATTTAACGTTTTATAGGGCTATAGTTTATAACCCAATTAACTACCAGGAACCAAAACCATAGCCTACTGAAAAAAAAGGCGGTCTTTTGTTTAAAACAGATGGGGGGGGGGGCACTGATGGCCAACATATCCCTCTCTCCACCCTGGCGGGTTGGAAAATTGTGTGCATTCCCACACTTTAATTACAGATTACATAGTAACACACCAAAAAGTGTATCAGCCCCCCCCCCCCCCCACACACACACACACCCTTGGAAGCTGAGTTCGCTTCCCAGCCAAGCCCCGAGTTTTCTAATGATTTATCTATCTAATGAGAATATTATTGTATTGTAAACCTTCTATACATTTTCTTTTAATAGAAAACTATGGTGCATTCAGTCTGAGACTTGAAATTAAGTAAGTTCACATGCATCAAATAGAATAATAGGGACATTGAGCAACCACACCATAGCTCATAAAATGTAGACAGAACGTAGGTCATATATCATATTACACTTATGCACATGTAGTATGAGGTATTGACATGACATCCTTCCTCTGTAGAGCGATGGCAATGACACTAAATGCTTTATTCCTGCCTGGGTTCGAGTCCCAGTACGAGCAGGCACATATTTGAATCTGTTGGTTGACACATCTGTTGCGTGCAGTGGTAGTATTATGAACTAGTCTTCAATAGGTTGTGGGTTTGACACTGCATATAGATTTATTTTTTTCACCTGAGCGTTATTTTCATAGTGAATTTTTTTTTTCAAAAAATTAATTTGTATTTCTATGGCTACGGACTGTCGCCAAAAGCACTCTCACTTGAAAGTCAGTAGCTAGTTCGAATCCCACACCAATTTTCCTACAATTTAAATCAGGTTATGTTGCCAAAGAATTTACCTTTGCAAAACTAAAAATTCTTTGAAAATTCCAACACACCACCAGAGGGCACCTTTCCAAGACTGTCACATAGTAGTGGGCAAGTTGGCAAAATCTTGAGAGAGGGTCTGACAGAGGCTAGAACTCTCCACCTTAGCGTTGTGAGACAGGCAACAAACCACTGCGCCAATCTGTCTGTGGTAGAAGTTGTGATGGAAAACCTCCGCGGAGGTTTTCTAGCTTATACTCCATCCTTATATAGTCTGTGTCATAACAATAGCAAAAAGATATTATTTTGATAGAAAAAGGGCAAACGAAATTAGTGTGAAACGTAATCACTTCAGGTTGGGATTCAAACCTGAAATTGATAGGTTTTGACCTTGGTTAAAGGGTTTAACACTATAGGTATAAGAGAGGGAATGTATGTGATCCTCTGTGGCGCAGTTGATAGCATAGCAGAGTTAGAACAGTGTATGACAGAGGTTCGAATCCTCTGGGCCTGGTTTTTGATTGGGAGACAAACGTTAATGTATATAGGCCTGGTACACAAGAGACACCTTTAGAATCCCATGATAATGCAATACTATGCCCAATCATTATAATACAAAAGTAAAGTGAGATTAGAATTACCATTAGGGTAGACCGCCCATGAGATGACTAGCTGGTCTAGTGGTACCATGAGTAGACCACAGATGCTACCATTTATTCGTGTGTTATAGGACCTTTACACATTTTCAAGTATACAGATATGTTGTAAGGGGTACTTATACATCAGAACCTGCAGTTACATTTCCAAAAGATTATTTCTACTATCTCATATAATGGATCAAACCTGAGATGTTCTAGGTGTATTTGCTGTTGTTTACAATGTAGATTTATAGAAGACATACCTTTTACAACCTGCAGCTAACATCCTATATTTGACCTAACATTGCAACACAGGTTTTTTTATGACAGGTAGACTCTCCCCCACATGATGTGAATTTCATTGTTTGAAATATCTGACTTTGTAAGGATATTTTACCAATGTATTGTCAACAATAGAGTGGTACCATAAGATAACCATCCACTGGACCATGAGGCAACCAGTGAGACATATGGTTGCAATCACTCTTAGCATGTGGATCTCCATGTTTTTGTAATGCTCAATATGACATACACTCAACCTCCACAGACTAGTAATTTCAAATACTGTTAGAATGGAAAATGAATATTATTTCCCTATTCTCAGTCATATTTGTACTTTATGTATGGTCAAAAATGTGCTACATGGCTTGGCTGGGATTAGAACCAAGGGTCTCCTGAGTGTGAGTCATACGCCCTACCGCTACACCATCAAGGATTTGGTACTGGGACCTGTGAAAGGTTAGTTCTTAAATCAGTCCTTTCAATAGGTCTGTCATATGAGAGTGGTTGGGTCATGGTACAGGGTGGTTAGGTCATGGTACCAAATCCAGCAGAACAGGTCTAATATTTCTAAGAGGATCATTCAATGAATATCTGATCTAATTCAATATCGAAATCTAATTCATCACATTATCAAATGTCTTCTGAATAGAATGAGCCTATCATGGTGGGAAAATACCATTTCTTTCTATAAAAGATACCTTCTCAAACTATAGTTTACAGGGTTCTCTGGCGAATTTGGTCATCTCATGGGCGGTCTACCCTAGTGACAAGATGCTACGAGTTTCGAACCCACAACCTATTGATTGAGAGTTCGGAGCACTACCACTTCACCCAGTAGGGACCTTTAGCAAACCCGACGTAGGTCATTTAACGCAGACGTATCCTATCCTTTCGGCACTGCTACGTCTGCGTTTATTGAGCTTTTACGTGATTGCTAAAGGTCCCTAATTGCTAAAGGTCCCTATTGGTCTGTTGCCAATGGTTAAAATATATATAGTTGTAACACATTTTTATCTGTTGTTCATTTGCATCTTTTAGAATCATTTGATTTCTTTCTAATGAGAAACGGACAAACCTTTTTCTATGTATAACGTATTTCATAGTAACCAGGGTTAGATTAGAGTATGGTATATGATGTGTATTTAATCTAGAGGAGCTAAGACTTGAATATATGTTCTACACCTAACAGACTATGTGCAGTTGCCCTGGCTGAGTGGTCTAGGCGCTGGCACATGAGTCCTATCCAAGCAGGTTCGAATCCCATTATATTCCCTGGTTTTTCAACATTAGTTAGTCCATAAAACCTCCGGACAGCACCCACAAAACCTCCGCACAGCAGTTCCAAAATCTCCGCTCAGGCCAGCAGAAAACGAATATCAAAATAACCTACTGTGACAACAATAGGACGAATCCCTGAGCGGAGTATATGCACTCACAATCTATACAGATAGGTGTCCCAGTTTATTCCATTTCTTTTCAACTTTTATTTTTTCAATAACCCAAAACCTTTAAGATATGCCTGGGACCATATTTCCAAAATGCATTTTCAAGAAAGAACCCATTAAGGCCTAGTGCCCTGGGAATTTGAGTTTTAGATCTTTTCAAACCCCCAAAAAACGTAAAATAACGTTGTCATAACGTTACACACTCAAACGTTTTTGTATAACGTTATTATAACGTTATTTTGAGTCAACGTTTTAACGTCAGATAACGTCATATTTCCGTCATTCTATAACGTTTACCAAACCTTTAGAAAACGTTATTGTAACGTCAGATAACGTTTTTTTGTTAGCTGGGTTACACTGCAAGCATCTGAATGAACTATTGAGACCACGTGTTGAAGTCAGGCCATTCACTCATTATTCCATAAACCATAAGTCTGATAGTATTTTTCCCTTTCTTAGCCTAATATGTTTTGAATATCTAACCCAGTGAACAAAATACGTTTTTTAACGTTCTGAAACGTTTCAAACTACAACGTTATTTTACGTTATATGTAAAATGTTATTTTACATTATTATATAGTTCACAAAATAACGTTATATTTACAACGTTATATAACGTTTCATACAGCTATGGTTTATCACACAAATGTTGGAGATTTGAAAATGATACTGAGGATCTTTTTGCAATTGGCCAATGTCAGAACAATGTGCCATTTAATAAATTAATGGGCCTTTAGAACCTATAACCTATGAATCAAGCACAGCTTTAATCTGACAACACATTTGTATAATACAGTGACTCCAGAGAGTCCTTTCATAAGTTTTGGAGTTTTTACGATATCGATCAAAAATAACGATAGCAGAGTTGAGATATAGTAAAAAGGCAAAAGGGTTAAAGTAACGATAGCAGATGTCATTTTAACGATAGTAGATGTCATTTTAACGATAGCAGATTATGAAACACTCTATATTTTTAGCCAATTCCCTTTCTTAAGGGCACACTGAACCCAGGACCTAACTCTGCTGAGTTTTGTACGCAAATGACGTCGTGGGTTCAGTGCGCCTTTAATTCCACAATATAATTTTAAATTTCTACATGATTAAGGACCATATCAGCCACCACCCAGACCATTCAGCCACGGCGCCTGAACATCTTCTATTGATTATTTTATTATCTCTATCTTTGGATTGATGTTTTTTGAGGGATTCAGTAGCATATATTTTAGAAAATTCTACATTTTGATTAGTGCAATCGGTGTTAACTTTAGCTCGGCCTGAGGAAAGTTCCTGTGAAAAAGGCTCTTTTGAACTTGCAGTTTATCCTTCAGTAAGTGCCATAAGTGCACTTAACTAAGTAAAGACTGCATGGCTGAGTGGCCTAAGCGCTGGTCCATGAGTCCTACACCCACAGGCTCGAATCTCCCAAAGAGGCCAATTTTTCTAACATGAATTAACCCTACTTATAGAAGGGTTTTACGTTACAATTTTATAACGTAAAATAACTTTTTAAAACGTTATTATCAGTCAAAATCCATGATAAAAAAACGTAAAATAACGTTCTAAAAAGGTTACATATTGAAACGTTTTGGCATAACATTGATATACGTTAATTGGAGTCAACGAATTTGCGTTAAATAACGTTGTATTTCCATTTTTTTCAAACGCTTTCCATACCATCAGGAAACGTTATTTTAACGTTATATGACGTGTTCTTGTTCACTGGAAAGTATGTATGGTAAAAAGAAAAAAAGTACACTACCCCCACCCGAGAACAAACTCAGCTCTGATGGCAACCTCCTGCCATATGGTTATTATTCGCACATGCAAAACAATGTAATGACTGGTGAAGGGACTCAGAATAGCGACAGGATAATATCAATACAGGTACTGATATTAGCATGCTTACCAGGACACTGCAGCCCCACCTCCTCTATAGCTACCACTGGCCTCTTGGCAGAGGGTTTTACTCAAGACGTGTCCCTTTGCCAATTTTTCTTCAGGGGATGTAACCATTGATTTGGGAAAATGAGTTATTATGACCAATGAATGATAGTCCTTGATCATGATTGTATACCTCCACCATTAGTCAGAGCTAATAGGGCATCCTGCTGCCTAAATGGGACCCAACGCATAAAAATTGCATCAATACTCCAGTGGCATATCTCAACTGTCCACTAGACATCCTCAACAGCTCCAATATTGTAATTTACTTTGCACTCACATGGTTGTAGCTAAACTGTTCTGATTTACGATCAGACCATGATACCACCCCTGTGCCAAGGGAGAAGACCTGTTCTGCTATTCATGAATAAGGGCACACAATTCGCCATTTGCCATGGAAGGGGTCAGTCTCTGAATGCCCCTTTTCCAGCTACCGGAGATCTTAGTATTGTTCAGATTGCATTGGTGCTGACCTGTCACTGTCGTCCTTCCATACCTTTCCATGGAAATGAGCTGTGTGTATCTCTTCTGCACTAATACATTATTTAAAACATCTGCCTACGACAGAAATGTTTTTTGCCTTTATTAGAGGTGTGGCTTTAATGTTGCTGACCATCCAACATTAACATTAGTATTTCACTTAGGCGGTAAGTAATCTAAACATTCTGCCAGCGATTTTCCTCAATAACAAAGATATTTGTTTTCCAGTCTCTCTGGTTAGAGAATCTAAGGTGCCAAGCTAACAAAAAAACGTTATATTACGTCAAAATAACGTTATAAAATAAATTTCATATAACGTCATACCATGGTAAGAAGCCTTAGAGAAACGTTATTTAACGTTATATAACGTTATAGAATGTTGTATAACGTTTTTTGTTTACTGGGTGGTATCTATCCAATCCCTCTGTGCAGTAAGCAAGATGATGTCCTTTACTTCCTTTAGGATGTATTAGAATTGTCTTGAAATGTCAAAGTTACATACCACAAAATATGGTCAGCCCTACTTAGCTAGGCATGATCATGCTACCTGTTATAATATCTCATGACTCCATACACACAAGGTGAACTAACGCAGAGTTTACAACAAAATGCCATTTTAATGGATCATTCGTTGGCAAGGCAAGATTACTTGTACAATAAGAACCTACATCTTTGAATTGTAAACTTATATTTACTATATCAAATGGTTTTCTAAAATGTCAGTATTCAAGGTACATGATGTAGGGATGTGATACATGTAATCACAAATACAGCACAGCTACCCATTGTGAAACCGAAAAGTTTCCAAAATGTCTGAATGTTATCAATGAGCGGAAACTTATTAATATTGGTCGGTGCTTGAGGAAGAAGTATGCGGTTTCCATGAGGTGTGCAATGTGAAGCACAACCAAATGGATAGCATTACTTTCAGACGTTTAGTAATACTCCTACACTTGTGTTATCAGGCATCCGATACACTGTGGGTTTGGTCGCCCACTTGCCTTTCAGCTTTAGATATAACATCTCATATTCCATCGAGGTTGTGAACAACAAGTCACCATAAAACCCCATGGCAAGGGATATCTTAGCAGGAGAAATGAATAAGTGTAACGGAATCATGTCGACGCATGGATCCAAGAACTGCAGTGAAACTGAATTCAAAGGATTGTGCACAATACTCTTATAGATTTATTTTGTGGGCATCAGTAATTAGAAGATGGGGTTGGCAGTAGGATTGCAGGTAAGAAGGCTTTAGTTTCTCTGAAGGCAGACATTTGCAAAGTCAGCAATTCTTTCGCCTTATATAGAAAAACACCCACATAGAGATAAGAAACAAAGTTTTGATGAAAGTGAGGTGATGATAATGAGTTTGAGTTTGAACTGTTTATATTGCTGAGATCACGCTAGTGGTCTTCCTTTTCAAAACAATGTGGGTGACATTAAATACCATTACAATTGTCAAGGAGTATTAAATGGTACTGACACACACCTAGGTGGCTGTTTGTGAGCTACATCTCCTGTAAAATGTGGCATAATAATCGGAAAGAGTTGGTGTTGCCTGAGAGTGCTTGTAGACTAACGGTGTTTGTAGCCTAAGGGTATTTTTGAGCCTGATTTTGTGGCATAAGATCCTTATGTGTGCTGGTTTGTAAGTGATAAGGCAATTTTGTAAAGTAAGGGTCCCAAAAGCTGCTTAATATTCTACTTTGCTGAAATGTAAGTTTACTTTAAAGTACAAAACGACATACATACATCCATCAGAATTGATGTATAATTGTTGTGTTATTTTGTAGAGGCACCCTGGGGTCAATGATGGTAAATTGGTAATATAGGTCTAATGTATCCCTCACAGGGCCTAATCATGACATGAAAACAATAGATATGTCTTGTCTGAGGATTACATCTGACTATCCCTAACCCAGACTTTTGTCTGTGTTTCAAAACTGGTGTACAATGTTGTCTTGCATCCAAACTCTACTTCAAGTAATCATTATTCATGACAACTACCCTGACATAGGGTAGATTGTAGTCAATGTGAATTACCATAGTAATATTGTTAAAGTATTAGAAATGTCAATGCAATCGACGTCCGACTTTTTACAGGTTGTCATATTGTCGGGGGATGTCCACATTGCCTTCATTGTACTTTCTTGGCAGCTCGTTTCCCTACCTGTCATTTTCGTTGACACATCAAAGAATGTTTTGTGTGGTCACCAGCCAGAACAAACACCCACAGGCACTGTGTCTCATGTGCGCAGTGGAACTTTGTAAAACCAGGGGAATTTAAAAGGAAGCCTTCATCAAATATGCTTTTAGATGGAACACATACTACTGGGTGGAGGCGGGAGGAATGGGGATAAAACAGGCAGAAATTGAAAATACCTCCATCCAGCGCAGCTACCCATTAAGGAATACTCTAGGAAAGAGGGTATGATTTTGAAAGTGAGAAGGGAGACCATAGAAAAACAGGAAAGAATTACAAACACCACCTTGTCAATTAATGCGCTGGAGAGAGCACATCATAATATTCAAGCCCGGAATGAAGGAGGAAATACATGGAAACAGTCCTCTATTTATATATAGCGTTCACAAAACAGGGTCATGTACTTAACTTGGGGACAGAAACTGGTAGAGTCTAGCTCCCGGGCTAGACCCGAATGTCAATAAACAGATTAAGCAAATTAGTAGAAAGTCCCATCCATCAAGTAGACAAGATGATGTTTGACATCGTGAAATACGTAGAGTAGGTAATGCCCATGAGATAGCAGTTACTGTTATGCAACTGTATTAATCATTTCCAGGCCTAATGTCTGACCTTCCCTTTGTGGTACCGGGTACCCGGGAGGCCATGCATCAAGCCCTCACTTATGGAGATGAGTAGTTTTTCCCAAAAGATTATTTTGCGGAAAGCCACTCATTTCCATAAGGGAGGGCTTGATGCATGGCCTCCCCGGTACCCGGTACCATAAGGGGAACGTCACACATTAGGCCTGGGAGAGGGAGACATTTTACCAAAAAAGTGATACCCAGTGTATTGCACTCTGGTGCTACTTGCATGACTGTGACACAGACCAGTAGCCAATATGTTAGTTATTTCAAACATATGACTTTCCACAACTTCATACCCTTCCCTCACTAGGAAGGACAACAAGATGGAGAACACTATAAAATATGTTGGCACAAATCCAATGTAATCAACAGTGTCTTTGCACTGAAGGTGTCTCAATAAGTTCAAACAATAGCAGACTTATGCAAGTCTACAGACTGGATATGTTCTCGGCTGGCCTTGACCTTGCCCCAGTACTAGGACCAATGACAGGCCTAGCTTCTGGACACACCTTAGTAACTGGTAAACACTTATCTGGATACCTTTGTCCTGGTGGTGTCACATGGTACAGAAAATGTTGTGGGGGTGAATCTCACCCTGGTCTGTGTCATATTTTCGGTCTAGCAACAGTGTCGACCACACCTGTCCTCGTCTGCCGGTCTCCCTTGGACGGCTCCCAAATAATCATGTATTAATCATGTCATGTATTTACTCATCAGTAAATAATTGCAGATCAGGAATGACAGGTGCCTTAATCCCTGTCTCACTCATTCTTCACATTACCAGATCACTAACCAGGTGGATACTTTGATTATTGTAATAATGGTAGCTCTCGTAAATCCATTGCCCAGAAAACAATCCCTGGGATAAATTTATGTCAACGCTTATGAGTTATTGCATCTTCACTTCCAGCAATCCTGCAATCATTACCATACAGGAATAACAGATATTTGATACAGTATTGTCAGCTTTAATTGCAGCTAGATGAGCTTACCCAATAATCAGAAAACGTTAATAATGTTTCTCTATGGCTCCTTATTCTGGCAAAAACTTTGTATAACGTAAAAAACATTATTTCGATTTCAAAAACGTATTTTTGTTGGCTGGGTATGACCCAAGTGGTTTTCAATATGCTGTAATGAAAGTTTTACAGGGTTGTCATATGCATGTAAATGGCATTTCTTATGGAACATGAATACAAAGCATACTCACATCATTGTGAAGCCATGCCCCAATTGGTTAGTTAGTTCATGGGAATGTAGTCCCTATCTAATTGTAAGCCTTGAGTGACAAGTGGACATCATGCCGATTCACTCTCAAGGCTGTAGTTCCCATTCAATACATTACTCCCATGGAAAATGAATTCAGCCAACAGTATGTTGTCTGAAAAGAATACCAAACTTTGGAGTCATGTCACCTTTCTCCAACTTGTTTGAGGGACATGCCTATGGGACAATGGGGTAACCACAAGAGGTCACTGTTGTCTGCACAGAACCGCCCCAGTGGCTCATAGACATCGGTAGCTGTCCACTTAAGAGTGGACAGAGCCAGGTCATCAAGGGAAGCTAAGGGCCAGCCTGCTTTGTGGCCTAGAATCATGTGTAGCCTAAGGGCATTTTGTAGCCAAGGGAATATGTAGCATCATGGTGTTTGACATATATATATGTATATGTTTATAGCCAGAGAGCGTTTGTAGCGCACGTTTGTGGAATAAGGTCCTGGTGTGTGCCCGTTAGTAGCATAATTATAGGGTATTTTTTCACCCTGAGGGTCCAACAAGCCCCTTACTTTACTTTGCCGACAAGCCCCTCATTTACTTTAAAGTGCATAATATCATGTGGCACTGATATAAAGTATGCATGACACGTGTCTCTGTGGGGGCAGATAATTGTTGTCAGTGTGAATTTCAGAAGCAATAATGTGAAAGCATTAGACAAGAAATGTCAATGCAATCTACGTCCCATTGAGTTTGGCTTTTTACAGGTTGTCATATTGTGGGGGGATGCCCACATTGCCATCATTGTACTTTCTTGGCAGCTCGTTTCCCTGCCTGTAATTTTTGTTGACACTTAAAAAAATGTTTTGTGTGGTCACCAGCTGCTCCAAACACCCATAGGCACTGTGCCTGGTGTGTGTGGTGGAACTCTGTAAAACCTGGGGCATTTTAAAGGAAGCCTTCATCAAATATGCTTTTACTAGATGGAACACATACTATTGGGTGAAGAAACAAGGAATGGGAAAAACTGTCAGAAACTTTAAAAAACACCTCCCTCCAGCGCAACTACCCATTAAGGAATACTGTAGGAAAGAGAGCCTGGTTTTGCAATTCAGATGGAAGAACACGGAAAAACAGAAAGAAATGACAAACATTACTTTGTCAAATATGCTTTAGAAATTCATGAAAATTAAGCTGGGAAGGAAGCAAGGGAGCAGGGAGAAACTACGAGAAAGTACCAAGCTAGCAAGGATACGTTGGGCCAACGTTGGCAATGGTAGGCACCATCGCTGGCAATATCTCAATGTTGTGCCAACGTTGAACTGCCAACATTGGTACAACGTTGACAAATTTAGGTTGTACTAATGTGGGCAATACTCCCAGTGATCTGCCAATGTTGTGACAACATCAGATATTTCATGTTGTGCCAATGGTGGCAAATCAATGTTGAAAACTAACATTGGCCAAACGTTGCAAATCCAAAATCCACCCGAGGGCATTGATGGTTGTATGGAGAGATTTTGACCAGGCAACCCATTATTTGTCACCATAATTGGGCACAACATCCTGACGTTGGGCCAACATCATTTCTTTGCGACGGCATGTCGATGTTTGGATGGACAGACAAATGAACGTCGGCCCAACGTCAGAATCTGACATCATGCCAACATTGACTACTGTTGGCCCAACGTATCTTTGCTGACTGGGTAGCATTTTTCTACTGAGAGAGAATAACAGAAAACACAGAACCACATACTGGTTTAACCTTGATTCGTATTCACCATGAAATGAATATTATTTGTGCATTATGTTCCAAAAACCTGTTGCCTACTGTTCCACATACCTCATTTAGATACAGAATGGTGCATGCATAGAGAAATAGAAAATAACAAGATAAAGGCTATGCTTCACACTCGCAGAAAAGGCAATCTGCCAGCTGCCCAGGCTAGACCAGTAGATACCTGAATGAGTGAATATGTCTGCAATGGACCTCTCAATACATATTCGTAATTTATGTAACAAAGGACAGTATACCTGAGAGTTGAACAGAGACTTTAACCATAATAATTCATAGGGTAAGCTCACCTATTTCCAACCTACTACCATGTGTCGACCACTTACTGCATCATATTCCCATGCCCCTATGCTATACAGATTATCAATGCTTTGTTGGAAGGGAAATTGAAGTGTTGTTACATTCAATCAAAGCATTATCCTTTACACATTCTCTTATTATCATATATATAATATGCACTGAAGTGAGGCTGTATGACCTGTTTTGAGATAATAGAATTCAGGGATCCTCCATAAATGTTTGATTTTAGTGCTTCTTTGTAGCCATTTCTTTCACCAATTTACTATTTTGTGATGTTAACCGAATGGATGGATATTTAATAAATTCAAATCATAGGTTTTTTCACGAAAATATCTTTATAAATTAATTTTAGAGGTTATTCTTCAAAACCAACAGGTTTCACCATAAAGCGACCATGATTTCACCATGAGACGACCTCTACGTTGAATTAAGACTGGTCGACTCTAGGTCAATTTTGGTCGACATTGAGTTAAAATAGGCCATATGAGATTTTCTAATGTAAGGGCAATAATATACATGTAATATTGCTTATAAAATTGTCAAATACAATTATTTGAGCTCTTTCGACCATTATCTTATGTCTGCTACAGCATGCCTGTTGTCATTACTATATTACATCACATTATTAAGCATCTTCTGATGGTCATGAAAAAGTGTGACCAGAAGGGTCGACCTATGTGAATCTACCCTATGCATGAATGCATTTGCTTCATATGTGGCAGTCAACACAGTACCATACTATATTGTATAGTAACTGGTGAGTCTACACTATACTGTTATCCCATCTCCCATGTATACTATTATCTGATATCTGATACAGCATGCCTGTTGTCATTACTATATTACATAACATTATTAAGCATCTTCTGATGGTTATGAAAAAGTGTGACCAGAAGGGTCGACTTATGGTGAATCTACGTATACCCTATGCATAAATGCATTTGCCGTCAACACAGTACCATACTATATTTAACCAATAATGTATGGATATCAGGGCACAAGGGGTGTGTATCTGTCAATAACACACGAGTCGCGTAGACGAGTGTGTTATTGACGGGGTGGAAATGTGATTTTTTTTGAAGCTGTGTAGGCCTACCCACATCATGTTTTCAATCTCCAACACTGAGTCCAGCCTAACTTATAACCAACGTTTCCCTACCACTGTACCATGGTCGCTGAGGCCTGGCAGCTTGCATGTCGGCCTCGCACACCACAGGTCCCCTGTTCTATCCTGGGCGGGAACGCCCCTTTTGTAAAGTGCATATATATATATGTGGATCAACAAGGGAAAAGGGACCTCCGCGGGGGATTTTTAGTACCAACTCTGGCCACCAGGGGGCTCCATATATCCAAAAAGGACCAAGATATAGCAAAAACTTATCTATACTACTTTTGTATATAGAATATGATAGGCCACGTTAGACGATTCCATTTTTGGTGAAAACATTCCATATTTGGAATGGAAAAGAACATTTTTGGGTCTAAATTGGTGTTTTTGCACATGTTGGTTGCCATGGAAACATGATTTTCATTCTATATTGAGAATTTTCAAAAATTAAATGAAAGAAGGCCCCAAAACGATTTCTATGCTGAAAACAGAATGTAAATACCATTTTTAGATCAAAAGCTGTGGCCAATTGTTTGAAAAAGTTTGGATATTTGGTAATTAGCATAATTATGCTAATTAGATAGAAATATCTCTAAAACAAAGAAAGATAGAGCTTATTGGCATTTAATATTGGACAGTGACCAGACATATTCAGAGAGCCAGTACTCAAAAACTAGAAGTGGTACCTGCTTATAAAAGATATCACTGGAAAGCTGATGACATCAATTTTATTATTAAGTTTTTACCTTGGAGGACCCTTTTCCCTCGACTGTCCACATATATGTAAAAAAAGTATTGACTTTTAAAGAAAGTATAGCAAAAAACGTCTTTTCTTCTCTAACTCGGTGAATAATGGCCCTACGGAGCTGGGACTCTTCCTGTAGACTCCCTGTTTTGTCCCCTGCTATTACCAGCAACTCGACGGCGTAGCACGTAGAGCGTCCGACTTGAACTCTTGGGGTACCATGTTCGAATCCGCATGAAACCTCGGATTTTATGGGTGCGAAATCCACTAAATCGTGCTGATATCCACTAAATACGATTAGTACTAAATCGTGCTGATATCCACTAAATCGTGCTGATATCCATGAATATCAGCATGATTTCCACCTAGGATATGCAGGAATATCAGCACGGGGATATCACCTAAAAAGCACGATCAGAGCCGAAATTGTATAATAATGTATAGTAACTGGGGGGTCTACACTATACTGTTATCCCATCTCCCATGTATACTACGTGTATTATGTATAACACAACTTTATCCATTTTTAGGTTTAGACTATAATTACAGTATACTTACCACCCAGCAGACTCTCAAGGGTCATTAGCACACTCAATCATGCGTTTTGGCCGGGTGATTTTAGCTCATTTTCATTGAGTTAGAGACATTACTTTAAAATGTGGCAAACCACAACGGCGTTCATTTAATGATAATATTACTGAATGAACACTGTTGCGGTTTGCAGATATTGTTCTAATGTTAGGTGGGTTCCTTATTTAATGCCCATGAAGTAACAGTTACAGTTTTACAACTGGGTTGCATAACCCGTGTATTCTCATTATCAACTCATTATTGACATTGACAAGGATGTCATCCGCCATGAGATGTGGCTTCATGTATGTTTAGCAGATCACCTTTAACAGCCCTAAAAGGTGTAGAGGCTGTCTAAGTTGGATAATAGTATATGATATTCTGTGGACTCTAATTATCCATCTGTATATTGTATAATTTTTACATTGTAATAAGGGTAGCTCTTGTAAATACAGAAATCATTATATTATGTTTTTTCTGTTGTACTGTGCAGAGCTCAATCAATGGAATGGCATAGTGTTAATTATTAATTGCCTCCTCACTGTCAGCAATCTTAATATTATCATTGTTTTTTTCAACTAGTTTCAGGTTATCATCAGCGAGTAGAAACAGGTTTTTCATCTTCCACGACTCAATCAGAAAGTCACTTGAAGTAATGTAGCATTTAGTTGAATAACAATTATTATTGGATGCACTAATCAAAAAGGTATAGGCTTAACAGATAAATTGATACAATATTTTCATCTCTAAGTTAAGTAGTACATGGATGAGTCAATGACATTAGTGGTTTTCACTGTCAATTTCAGGTTTTATGTGTTCTGTAATTAGAGTTTTACCCAGCTTTTCCTTACATTATGCGAAGGATACCCACATCATGCAGAAGCCATGTCCAATTAAAGATATAGCCTTGACAGGCAGGACCCCATCTTATTAGCTATGTAATTGCGACCGTTGAATGACAAGTGCTTAGACAGGTGATATTGGCGTTCCCTCTTAATTACAATTCATTAGATCACTATCATGGACCAATCCTTTACGATGATCTCAATAAGTAATACCCTTGACCGACATGTCACCTTTCTGGGCCGGGTTCCATAACACTTCTCCTCCATCTCATATTATAGGCTGGCAGTTAGAAAGCATGATAATGACGATTAACTTTTGCATGAACCATATTGGTTGGTGTCTACCGTAAAACCTCGCATATTAGCCTCGCTCATGTGTTAGCCACAGACCCAACTTTGGCCAATCATTATAAGCCACAGAGGGGCATTGATTTTGGCCACTTTAGTGCTGTAATATACATCTAAAGCTTGTGTATGAGCTGCACCCTACACGAGGAAACTAGTTGCCCCGTCTAATGCAAAAGGTGCAGGTACTATAGTTCCTAGCAACTAGTTGCCTGGGATCCATATCTATGGATTTCGGGGCAACTAGTTGCCTCCTATCTGTTGCTAGCTGGCAACTAGTTGCAAGGAATAAGTTGCTAGCAACTATAGTTGCCTCGTATAACCCGACCTTAGAGCACTGCCAATCTGACTTGCATTCTAGCCATGGCTTATATGCAAGGTTGTATGATATTATGTCTCTGGAAAGATGCAAGAGGGTCTACATTAGCGACTCCATACAGAATATCAGCATAATTAATTGAAGGTAATACATATGGGTACACTTTCTTTCGTTGGTCACATGGCACTCTGTGAGTTGTGGAGGGAAATCCTCCTCTGGTTTTGTGTCATATTCGGTCAAGCAAGGGTTCATCCCGCTCCTTCGTCCACTGGTTCGCCTGAGCCAGTTTAATGAAGGTAACACATATGATACATTTACTCGTACACTGAAAACCCAGAGGCAGGAGCCTAGTCATTATGACGACCTAGGTTTTCATAATGACAGGTGCTCTAGAGAATGGAATATGAATATAGTCTCCAATTAGTTAACCTCTTAATGAGAGGCATCCCTTTTACATATTTGGTGTACTCTTGATTGAACCAAGTAGTATTACTTATTATAGATAAGTTGCCAATGGGTGAGAATGATGGCCACAAAGGTATAGAGACCACTCTGCTCCCTGTCACCAGTTTATGGCTTGGAATGGAAAAGTTATGCAGATATTAACACTAGGTGGCAAGTCTAAGCCATGCATATTTAATGTGGTATACATATTAACTAGCACTGGGTAGTCATTGGAACAACCTAGGACTTGAGAGTTGTCATTACTGGTGACTTTAGGTCTTCAGATCTACAATACCTAAAACAACAACCTTAAGGTAGTCATTCTGACTACCCAATTAATGTGACTACCTAAGGTAGTCATTATGACGACTTTTTCTGAATAGCAGTCTGAATAGTATTCACAATGACGACCTAAGGTCGCAACCTTGACTACCTTAAGTTGTCAATTTTGGTATTGTCAAAATGACCACTCTGAGGTTTTCAGTGTAGTAGGATCTTTGCAGATACAATGATACAAGTATATAGATGGTAGGAGCTATGAGGACTCTATAGACTATGTTTGCATGCTGTTTATGACATGTTCTTATGGCGACTAAAATCCTGCATTGGTTATTTGATCCAATCATTTGTGGCCAGGCACGTAATAAGGAGTAGGCTACTGAGGGGGAAATTAATGATTTTAATTTGAGTCAGACAAGATGTCATAACCTAAGATAGTCGTACTAGTTTTGTAGGAATCATATCTCAAACATGAGTTGTCATTCACTGGGTATCATTTTTTGGTGAGTTGTTATTCATAACTAAAAATGATGAATAAGCCCTAAATGCGCTGTATCCCATAATAAGTACTAAAAATGATGAGAAAATCAGATTTACTATAAAATAATTGAAGTGAGAACATCAATGTAGATTTGGCATTAGTAGGTCTGTTTTCAGTTTTGAATATCCAAGAAACTGTTTCATTTAGAAAGAGTGCAATATTTGCCAATTTCACAATGGAAACGTTCCATTCACATTCCAAATATAGCATATTTGCACCAAAAATCAAATAATTGTCAGAAGACTACTGTATTCTGCATAAAAAATTACCCTAAAGGATATTCGGCCATGTCTTTCACTTTTTTGCCATTCTAATGCCGACCTGGTGGACAAAACCATTACTAAAAATCCCCCGCGAAGGTGTTTCTCACTTGTTCCCAAATTATCTTACCTGCCGTAAAGGTCTTATTGTTGACATGAGAATTACAGGGTTTCTTGTTACATTTTGTAATGTTCATATAATGAAATCAAAAAGACAAATATGTTTTCACTGATAATTAAATACACTGTCTTGCCATTCATTGGAAAGTTGTAGCTATGCTATGGATTTCTGCCAATAAAAAATGTTCAAAAGTCAAAGAGCTAAAGTCATCATTTTGCTTACGTTGTACAGAGTTGCTAACTTGAATTTATAGTATTTTGATGAAAAATGTTATATGAAATTAAACTTTTTTAATTAGTGTAGGAGCTGCCGCATGTATCATTACTTCGGTTTTTGACTCATTAACAGTCAGCTTCTTAACTCCTGACCAGTTTGAGAAAGAACTGCATTAAGGCCCGCTTCCACAACTTTGAAATCCTTACCAGACATAATTATACAGGACCATCAATTTGCAGAAATAAGGCCTTCATAGTATTACAAACATTTAATAAGTCCTCATCCGTGTCATTCAATGAAGTTTCAGAAATAACAACACATCAATGTTTTTTTCCTATCTAGCTCGCCCATTAACCTAGCCTTTTATTCCTTGCATTGCGAGCATCTCCATGAACTTTTTGAGAATCCCATGTTGAAGTCAGGCCATTCACTCATTATTCCATAAACCATGAGTCTGACAGTTTTTTTTCCTTTCTTAGCCTCATATGTTTTGAATATCTAAGTATGTATAGTAAAAGAAAAAAAGTTCACTGGAGAAAGAACTCAGCTCTGATGGCAACTTCCTGCCATATGGTTATTATTCGCACATGCAAAACAATGTAATGACTGGTGAAGGGACTCAGAATAGCGACAGGATAATATGAATACAGGTACTGATATTGGCATGCTTACCACAACACTGCAGCCCCACCTCCTCTATAGCTGCCACTGGCCTCTTGGCAGAGGGTTTCACTCAAGACGTGTCCCTTTGCCAATTAGTCTTCAGGGGATGTGATTTGGGAGAATGAGTAATAATGACCAATGAATGATACTCCCTGATCATGAGAGTATACCTCCACCATTAGTCAGAGCTAAGGGAGTGTTCATTTTTTAACAAAGGGGGTGGTGAGTTTAGGGGGGGGCGTAAAATAACTTGACCCCTTCCGAGGAGGGGCGTAAAATAACTTGACCCTCTTGAGGGGGGGCGTGAAATAACTTAACACCTTTGGAGGGGGCGCGATTTGTCGCGAGGTGACACTGAATACTTTTTCTGCCATAAAATGCAGCAAATTACCTTTAAAATCATAAAATTTTCTTGCAACACTTCGTGTCGCACCCGTTAAATCTGACTATTTTACTTCATGAGTTTTCAAAATTTTCACTTGGGGGGGGGGGGGAGGGGAAAGAGTGTGTGCACTGTAGTCCTGCATTTGCCAGTAATATGGGTATTTTCAATAGGCCAGTCTACCGGTTGAAGGTTTCTGCTGACATAACAGACCAGACTACAAAAAAAGAATAATGTCCGTTGAGTTTGAACCAAAAAGGAACTTGGTTGGGCAGCCCAGGCTGGGCACCAGCCATGTGTGAAAACAGACAGTAGGTTGCACCATTTTCATTCTAGACCTTCAAAATTTCCAAAAAAAAAAATCTGTTCCCTCGAACCCCAGCCCAGTGGCGGCGGAACCGGGAGGGCAAGGGCCCCATGCCCCCCCAACTTTAGAGTTGGGGGGGCGCCAAAACATTATTTCGTCCCCCCTAACCTTTTGGGAAACAAACTCAGAAACCCCTAAAAAACACCGATCTCAGGATAAAATTCCTAAAATGTTCTCAAATGGCAGGCTTAAACTCCATCAGAACACATCGAATTAAGTGTAAATTCTCAAAAATCTCTAAAGTTTATTCAAACCACTCTGAATGCGCCAATTTTAAGGGGAAATTCTTTAATTTTTCGGGAGCCTGCGGCCCCCTCGCCCTATTTGTTACTCCCTCCTACCAACACCCATTAGCTTTTGGGACCTTGCCCCCCCCCAACTTTATCCACCTTCTGTGTCCCTGCAGCCTTGATCCCAGCCCCAAAGATAAAGGCTGATGCAAGTTATTCGGTATTTAAATAGTTTAACATCTGCATAGCAGTCCTAAGCTATCCAGAATTACACAAGGGGCCTTCCATAAAGTATGTACGCACCAAGGGGGTGTGGGGGGTCTATTTTCTGGAAAATTTTGCGTACATAAACCCTTTGTTTTAATGCGTACAAGAACTTTAGGGGGTGGGGGGTCAATTTCTGGAGGAAAATGTGCGTATATACTTTATGGAAGGCCCCCAAGATGAAACTGTTTCCTCACTTGTTGTTCAAATATATAAAATGAGGATGAATCCAAATCTGAGCCTTAATAAATTTTGTGCCAAATAGCACCAGATAGCACAGTTTCTAGTCTGGATGTTCAAAATTGTCCACAAAAGTCTTCACATTCAAAAGGACAGGGGCTGAATACACTGAATCCTAGACCTTCAATACTTACCCCTTGAAAAATATGTCCCAGTGTTATTGACTGAGGAGGAATCCAGATCTGAGCCTTCATACAGTCATGTTTACCAAAATAGGCGTACACTAGATTGCCCTATTTCAAGTCTAGCCCTTCTAAAAAAAAATCTTTTAAAAAATGAATTTCCAGCACCATTAACAGAGGATGAATACTGGTCTGAGCTTTGATATATTGTCAAAATTCATTATTTCAAGTTTAGACCTTTAAAATATTCCAAAGCCTTAGCCAAAGATTTCTGCAGATTGGACTTCCATATTATTTCGATAAAGCACCAGGGTGCTCTTCATTTTGGTGGGCTCATGCTTATACAAAACCCTAGTTTTTACAATTGTCCCAGCCTATAGATGACAATATGGGTCTGGCCCTGCTCTCAGGCTGGGACAATCATGGGTTTCTCAGGTCGCAGTGAGAAACCACAACACTGTGTTATCTCACTGCTAAATTGGAGGGTTATCACACAGCGCAGTGAAATCTCACCCCCCTGTAGGAAACCACACTGATGCTATTTCTAGCATATAAAATTATAGGGAATACAATGTTTTAGCTTGTTTATTAATTATTTCTCATGAAATACACATTTGCTGTACAGGCCCATTCAAATTTACCTAGCTGATAACATAATACATCACTGTAGACATTCATTTTCTGGAGCAAATGATGGTAAGCCTACAGCAAATTGGGTTTTCTCAATACCATTTTATAGGATTGTATGAAAATCGTCATTTTTCATTGTTAATATCCACACAATCAGATAATTGAAGTGAGCAATGAGAAAGTCATTGTGTGCCCATTTATACATAATCTTGATTTTCAGTTGGAATGAGGGAAATCCTTAGAAAATGTGAAAATATATAGTATGGGTGTGGTTTCCAACAGGGGGGTGAGATCTCACAGCGCTGTGTGAAAAACCCCCAATTTAGCAGTGAGATAACACAGTGCTGACGTTTCTCACTGCGACCTGAGAAACCCATGATTTTCCCAGCCTGGCTCTACAGGGCTCTAAAACCCAGCAACAACAGAACCCTAAACCATTGCCAAAATCAATCAGAATACACCCTTTCAAGTCTAGACCTTCAGAATTTACTTTATTGGATATGGCCCCCCAACCCCACTTGGTTTGACTGTGGCCCTTCTCTGGCAGTACTTAGGGTAACATACCTTAATGTCACTATATTGGCCTCTTCAGGAAATCGTGAATTTATAACCCAGTAAGGATGCCATTGATATCCCCCAAATTCATATTCCAAAACTAACAGAATTCCCATCAACAAAATTGTCTTATCAATGCACCCTTTGATTGGCAGGTAGAGGAACAATTTACTTATCTAAAATTGAAAAATGTTTGTAGTAATTCCAACTAGAATTGAACATATTATTCGGTTTAAAACAGGAAACTGTTGTAGGCCTATTAAATGTTGGATGAAATGTTAGTATGGTTTGCATTACACTCCTGTAGTTCAATACATGAACCTAGTCCAAAAACCAATAATAGAAACCAAAATAGTGATCATGGAATCTACTCAGGGTGCTTCATCATTCGAGATAGGTTGTTACCAACTGTTCGTTTCAAACTAGGACTAAACTGCCCTGTTGGTTGACCAGGCCACTGGCTTGGATCAAGGCCATTCATTTTTTGATTTGACCTTGAGAGCAATACCTATAAGGAATGATTGACTTGCAATGTTGGCATTTATGGAACATGATATTGAATAGTAATAGATTGTATTGAGTAACATTATGGTTATTCAGAATTCTCAACTTATGGGTGTACAATCAAGCCAGGATTCAACCAGCTATTCCTATAAAGCTTTCAAAATGCACATTTATACACCATTTGACCTTTATTGAAACATATCCCAAAATAAGGAGGGGTTTAACAGTAGGCCTACATGCCATGAAGCAACATAGGAATAGGCATTGTAACTATATCGTATATATGAAATATAGATTCATTTCTAGGTAGCTCTGACGCGAAACAGCACAATGAAACACAAATTGATGCAGAAAAATTGAAAGGGGGGGGGGAGCAAAATAACTCAGCCCCTCCTGAGGGGGGGGGGGGCGGGTTTAATTTGGCCCTTCCGGAGGGGGTGGGCGAAAAATAACTTACGCGTCAAAACGAAAATCCACCACCCCCCCTGTTGTTAAAAAATGAACACTCCCTAAGAGGGCATCCTGCTGCCTAAATGGGACCCAATTCATTAAAACGTCATTAATACTCAAGCGGCATATCTCAACTGTCTGCTAGACATCCTCAGCTACAATATCGTAATTTGCTTTGCACTGACATGGTTGTAGCTGAACTGTTCTGATTACGATCAGATTGTGATACCACCCCTGTGCCATGGGAGAAGACCTGTTCTGCTATTCATGAATAAGGGCACACAATTTTTCATCTGCCATGGAAGGGGTCAGTATCTGGAAGTCCCTTGTCAAGCTACCGTAGATCTTAGTATTGCTCAGATTGCATTGCTGTTGACCTATCACTAGTCATCCTTCCATACTTTTCCATGGAAAGGGCTGTGTGTACCTGTTCTGCACTAATACATTATTTATTCAAAACATCTGCCTACGACAGAAATGTTTCTTGCCTTTATCAGAGGTATGGCTTTAATGTTGCTGACCGTCCAACATTAACATTAGTATTTCAATAAGGCGGTAAGTAATCTAAACATTCTGCAAGTGAAGAGTTTGGATGCAAAACGACATAAATCCATTTTGTGAGTTTTGAGATAAAAGCACATTTCTAATTTTGAAGAAATGGTGAATAGAAAATATTTTTTTCAATCACAAATGATTAAAGGGCAATAAATAAAATATCTAGAAATCGATTTTTGAAATCCTTAATTGTTATTGAAAGAGAAAATAGATGATCAAATGTGATTTTTCAGTTTTTTTGCAAAACGACATAAATCCAAAAGTAGTTTTTCTGTAATTACCCCTAAATTGGTACCAGGCAATTTTTTTTTTTTTTTTTTTTACATTTCTGGTTTGAGTAGGACATCAATGAAACACCAACATGTGATCATTAAAGATCCTTGCATCATATTTCTTTGATTTAAATATATGCCCAATTATGTTTTTTTGCAAAATGACATAAATCCCAAAACAGTTTTTTTGCAAAATGACATAAATCCACATGATCATAAAATGTCACTTTTGTGTCCATTTTTCACATTTCTTTGAAGTAAGAGTGCTCATTTCATTTTGAGATAATACTTTTAGCAGTAGAGAGCAACATCATATGTAATAATGTTTATTCAAGACATTTCACATGCAGGAATTGAGAGCCATACATGCAGAAACAATGTTTAGTAAGGTGGATTTATGTCGTTTTGCAAAAAAACGCTTTTGGATTTATGTCGTTTTGCAAAAAAACTGCATTTTAGGCAGGCTCTATCTACTATTTGAGGACACAGTTTAAGAAAAATTTTCCACAATTTTTTTTATCTTGCCCTAGGCTATGGCTATAACCAGTTTTTCCCCGTTTTTGTATTTTGGTGGTTATGTCGTTTTGCAACCAAACTCTTCAAGTGATTCTCCTCAATAGCAAAGATATAAACAAAGGAGCACTTGTAGAGTTCCTCACTGAGGGTTTTTTCACAAGGCAAAGCCGAGTGAAATAACCCTCAGTGGGGAACTCTACAAGTGCTCCTTTGTATTTATTTCATGTCATTATTAATAATAAACATTAAAACTACACTTAACTACTCTGAAATTTTGATGACTTGACAGGCTGTGAAATAATAGATTTATATGTGTTCCAATCTCTCTGGTTAGTGAATCAAAGGCGGTATCTATCTAATCTCTCTGTGCAGTGATCAAGACGATGTCCTTTACTTCCCTTAAGATGTATTATACCACAGCGGGAACGGAGAACAAAGCATTTCACACCTCTTGTATACTGTATACAGCTGGTGGCATAAAGTAGTTATAGGACTAGTAGTAATCTGTAGGGGTATTATAAGGCTCCTTCACTGTATTTCGTATACAGATCGGTACACGTCCTATAACTACTACTTAAAATTGTCTGGAAATGTCAAAGCGGCATACTATAAAAGATGGTCAGCGCTACTTAGCTAGGCATGATCAGGCTACCTGTTATGATATCTCATGACTCCATACACACAAGGTGAACTAATGCAGAGTTTACAACACAATGCCATTTCAATGGATCATTCGTTGGCAAGGCAAGATTACTTGTGCAATAAGAACCTACATCTTTGAATTGTAAACTTATATTTACTATATCAAATGGGTTTTTTAAATGTCAGTATTCAAGGTACATGATGTAGGAATGTGATACATGTAATCACAAATACAGCACAGCTACCTATTGTGAAACCCAAAAGTTTCCAAAATGTCTGAATGTTATCAATGAGCGGAAATATTGGTAGATGCTTGAAGTAGAAGTATGCAGTTTCCATGAGGTGTGCAAGGTGAAGCACAACCAAAAGGATAGCATTACTATCAGACGTTTAGTAATACTCCCACACTTCTGTAATCAGGCATCTGATATACTGTGGGTTTGGTCACCCACTTGCTTTTCAGCTTTAGATATAACATTTCATATTCTATCGAGGTTATGAACAACAAATCACGTTAAAACCCCATGGCAAGGGATATCTGAGCAGGACAAATGAATAAGTGTAACGGAATCCATGTTGACGCATCCAAGAACTGCAGTGTAACTGAATTTAAGGGATTATGCACAATACTGATGCCCTCAAAAAAAATATCTATAAGAGTAGTTAGAAGACGGGGTTGACAGTAGGATTGCAGGTAAGAAGGCTTTAGTTACTCTGAAGGGAGACATTTGCAAAGTCAGCAATTCTTTCGCCTTATGTAGAGAAACACCCACATAGAGATAAGAAACAAAGTTTTGATGAAAGTGAGGTGATGATAATGAGTTTGAGTTTGAACTGTTTTTATTGCTGAGATCACGCTAGTGGTCTTCCTATCCAAAACAATGTAGGTGACATTAAATACCATTACAATTGTCAAGGAGTATAAAATGGTACTGACACACACCTAGGGGGCCGTTCGTGAGCTTCTACATCTCCTGAAAAATGTCGCATAATTATCCTAAAGAGTTTGTGTTGCCTGAGGGTGTTTGTCGACTAAAGGTGTTTGTAGCCTAAGGGTATTTTTGAGCCTACTTTTGTGGCATAAGATCCTTATTATGTGTGCCGGTTTGTAACTAATAGGGCAATTTTGTGAAGTAAGGGTCCCAAAACTACTTGAATTCTGCTTTGCTGAAATGTAAGTTTACTTTAAAGTGCAAAACCACATACATACATCCATCAGAATTGATGTATAATCATTGTGGTATTTGGTAGAGGCACCCTGGGGTCAATGATAGTAAATTGGTAATATAGGCCTAATGTATCCCTCACAGGGCGTTATAATGACATGAAAACAATAGATATGCAAAACTTGTCTGAGGATTACATCTGACTATCCCTAACCCAGATTTTTGTCGGTTTTTCAAAACTGGTGTACAATGTTGTTTTGCATCCAAACTCTTCATATGTATTTCTAGTAATCATTATTCATGACAAATGCCCTGTCCCAGTGGGCACGAAATTCAGTTCAACATTGAACAACATTGAATCAACATTTAATCAACATTGACCACCGTTTATCAATGTTGATTCAATGTTCTGTGCCCACTGGGGTGGTCGATTGTAGTCAATGTGTATTCCCATAGTGATATGGTTAAAGTATTAGATAAGAAATGTCAATGCAATCGACATCCGACTTTTTATAGGTTGTCATATTGTCGGGGGATGTCTACATTGCCTTCATTGTACTTTCTTGGCAGCTCGTTTCCCTGCCTGTCATTTTCGTTCACACATAAAAGAATGTTTTGTGTGGTCACCAGCCGCAACAAACACCCACAGGCACTGTGTCTCATTGTGTGCAGTGGAACTTTGTACAACCAGGGGAATTTAAAAGGAAGCCTTCATCAAATATGCTTGTAGATGGAACACATCCTACTGGATGGAGGGGGGGAAGGAATTGGGATAAAACAGGCAGAAATTAAAAACACCTCCATCCAGCGCAGCTACCCATTAAGGAATACTCTAGGAAAGAGGGCATGATTTTGAAAGTGAGAAGGGAGATCGTAGAAAAAACAGGAAAAAATTACAAACACCACCTTGTCAATTGATGCGCTGGAGAGAGCACATCATAATATTCAAGCCGGGAATGAAGCCTAGGGAAAACGGAGAAATTACGAGAAAAGATGATACATTACAGCTTCGAGAGAATAACTGGGACAATGCCGAAACGCATACATTTCAGGACACAATATTGATAATTGTGAGGAAAAACATGGAAAACAGTCCTCTATTTATATATAGCATTCACAAAACAGGGTAATGTACTTAACTTGGGGACAGAAACTGTCTAGCTCCCGGCCTAGACCCGAATGCCAATGAACAGATTAAGCAAATTAGTAGAAAGTCTCATCCATCAAGTAGACAAGATGATGTTCGACATTGAGTAGTGTGTAGAGTAGGTAATGCCCATGAGATAGCAGTTACTGTTATTCAACTGTATTAGTCATGTCATATATTTACCTATCAGTAAAGTAATTGCAGACCATGAATGACAGGTGCCTTAATCCCTGTCTCATTCATTCTTCACATTACCAGTTCACCAAAGTGGTGGATACTTTGATATTGTAATAATGGTAGCTCTCGTAAATAATATCTTTTCATCCCTTGTTCAGCCCAGAAAACAATCCCTGGGATAAATATGTCAATGCTTATGAGTTATTGCATCTTCACTTCCAGCAATCCTACAATCATTGTTTTAGTCATTAGTTTCAGGTTATCAAGGGAGAAAAATATTTTCATCTCCTTACACATAATCAAAAAGTCACATGTAACTTTTAGTTGAAAAGTAATCATCATTTCAGGTACCTATCATTACGGTACAGGAATAACAGATATTTGATACAGTATTGTCAGCTTTAATTGCACCTAGATGAGCTTACCAAATAATCAGAAAACGTTAATAATGTTTCTACATTGCTCCTTATTGTGGCAAAAACTTTGTATAGCGTAAAAAATGTTATTTTGATTTCATAATGGCATTTCTCACGGAACATGAATACAAAGCATATTCACATCATTGAGAAGCCATGCCCCATTTGGTAAGTTATTTCATGGGAATGTAGTCTCTATGTAATTGTTAACCTTGAGTGACAAGTGGACATCATGCCGATTTACTCTCAAGGCTGTAGTTCCCATTCATTGCATTACTCCCATGGAAAATGAATTCAGCAAGTATGTTGTCTGAAAAGAATACCAAGCTTCGGAGTCATGTCACCTTTCTGGTTTGTGTTTCATTAGAACACAATGTAATAGCTGGTGAAGGGACTCGAGAGCAATAGGACAATTAATACAGGAACGAACATTAGCATTCTCCCCACTACATGGGAGCACTACTTTCCGCATAGCTGCCACTGGCATAAGGTAACCGTCAAGATTTGTCCCTTTGGAAAATTGGTCTTCGAGGGATGTATCCATTGAGAGGATGAGTGATGATGACCAAGGAATAATACTCCCTGGTCATGTTTACCCCTATCACTAGTAAAAGCTAATGGGGAATCCCACTGCCTTTATAATCATTAATACTGCAGTGGGATATATCTCAACTACCCACTAGACACTCCAAACAGCTACAAGATCTTAGTTTGGTATGCACTGACACAGCTGTAGCTGAACTGTTCTGATTACAATCAGATAGTGATACGACCCCTCTGCCACAGGGGGAGACACCTGTTCTGCTATTCATGAATAAGGGCAGACAACTTGTCACCTGGCATGGTAGGGGTCAGTGTCAGTGTCGGTCAGTGTCGATATTCCTGTCTTTCTACCATAGATCTTAGTATGGCTGAGATTGTGTTGCTGCTGACCTATTAGTAGAGGTCCCTCCATACGCTTCAATGGGAATGAGCTGTGTGCACCTGTGAGTACACCGATACATTATTCATAATATTGGCTATGACAAAGTTGTTTACTACCTTTATCAGGTTTATCAGGGGTATGGTGTTAATGTTGCTGAAAGTTAGACATTAACCTTTAAAAGCGTCAATTACTGATGTACTTCACTCAGGAAATAAGTAATAAAAAATGTTACAGACGAATCTCTAAATAACAAAAATATGTTTTTCAGGCAACTTAGTAGGATAATCTAAGACAAGTACACGTTTTATCCGTTCTGTGTTGAAAGCAAGAAGATGGTGTTTACTTCTTTTAAGATAGCTATTCATATATGTTTATTAATTTAATCACAACGTTGTATAGAGGAGTATATGATAATCTTGCATGTTTTGCACTGTATATTAAGTTATCAGTTTCTCTATAGAATATGAGGCCTGGTTATACGGCTATGTAGGGGTGCTCCAAATGTATGATGGCTAACTCAAGCAACTACCTACTGTGTTCCGCTCACTTCACTGCCTATGTTGTGTGATACACTTGTTTTTTCTGTGTCTGTGATAGTAAAGTTCATAGATTTGTTTTATCAGTTTATCTGTTTTTTTGTCATCTCCAGCATTGGCCGAAGCTGAAAGGCATAACTTGCTTATGAATTTATTGGCCAGCACTATGAAGTATGGAAAGAATAGTGCAACAGCCGGGCAATTCTATTACATTCAAAGCAGTAAACTCTTTATGATTATGAATTAAATGTTATGGAAATTAGCCACAAATCAATGAACATTCATATATAGGAGAACAGATGAAAAGATTGCATGTAATATTCATGTATAAGGGCATTTTACTAATTGAAGACCACATTGATGGTAATGAAATAAACACAAAGCCTCAGTGCTGCCACAACCAAGCATGTTTATATAATGCATAGTGCAGGGGATACTATGATACCAGACTATGCCAAGAGGGCAATAATCAGCATTTACAAACAAGTATAAGTAGAAGTATAAGATGACATATAACCAATATATAATCGAATACTAGTGCAGCTGTTTATTTTCATTAGGGAAAACATGATATCCAGTTATGTGCTTTTGCTAAGTTCATTTACGTTTAAATGAGGTAAAATAAATGAGGTAAAATAACATCTACGTCTGTTGGACGTAACTAAACCTTAACGTTTTGACGTTGACAAACCTTCTTAAACTACGTAGTTATGTCCTTAGATCAACGTAAATTTACGTCTGTTCTACGTAATTGTGTTTAGAGGGTACCCCCACCACTACCCCTAGTTCAGACTGTTATATTCTTATTATAACACCAGTCATGCAATTCTCTATGTAGAGAGCCTTCAATTGCATAATTATGATCTCTTTTTCACATGAAATATTTTGAAAATAATACACTCTGAAAATTCTGGCACTTTTACCACTTCAATCCTGCCACTGAATTGAATTAATCAGACATGGATTGCTGTGTAGATGGAGGGTAAATAATTTGTCTGACACCCAAAGGATATAATCCAATACTGGAGAGTCCTTACAGAAGGTAAATCTGTTACCGCTGTCAGCCTTGTCAAACCCAGTCAGACTAGGTAATCTTAAAGGGGATGCATTCTCTTTACTTCCCACTACTAGATTTTTCCAGGGTTACAGTACTTTGTTTGTAAATGCATTTACTATATAAAAGTGAGAAAAAAACAGAACCTTGCGGTTGAAAAAAAACATAGCAGAGCAGTGGCTCATAAGTCACATTTGGCAAATTATCGAAACTTTACTTGAGATTTACAATGTATACAATGCACTAGATCAACCAGATATATAACTGTCATGTCCCTGTTTGAAACAATTATCATTCTAGGTAGTGCTGTGTTTGAGCCTCTGCCAGTGACTGCTACTGCCTGTCTGTCTGTGGTAGGCACAGGTACCCAGTGTGTGTACTCCCTCTATGTGCCTATGTGCGCAACGTTGGTGTACATGGTCAAGAGAATGCACCCTCTTTAATGTGTGTCACTGTTAGCTGCGCCCGTTAACGCATGGTGGTTCTATAAATAAGTATGGTTTACAGTATTGATTTGTCTTGGCTTTAATTGAGAAATGCCCCACGCATGTGATTTATTATGGCCAAATAAAAAATCTAAACTCAAAACTCAAACTCATGGTTTATAGTACAAGTACAGCAATTGTTTGCTATTCCGCATTAGCAAGATGCCCTGTGTACAGCGCCATGTTGATTGGTACCAGTGTAACCAGTGTAACCTCCAGCAACCAGCTCAGCAAAATCTCAGGTCCGAGATTAGGGTACAAACAGGGTGTGAGTATTGTGAGTGGGTTGTACTGGGCATTACTTATGTCACCTGTCCCTCATAGAGTAGTGGTTAGAATGGTGGATTCATGATGCAGAGGTCCTAAGTTCAAATCCCTCCCAGGCCACATCTTGTCACCATACCATTAACAACCAATGCCTTTTCTTATTTATATACATATAGTTCCTAGTTGAAGAAATAGGAATAAAAAGAATTTCCAAAGACTATTGATATTTCTTTGATATCATTTCAAGGTTGTTACTCACTTCTACCTATCAAAGCAAAATATATTTGATATATAAGGATATAAATCCATGGTATGGTCACTTGCACCCTGTTTGTACCCTAATCTCGGACCTGAGATTTGGCTGAGCTGGTTGCTGGTGACAAGGGGGACACAATTGGTACCAGAGCAACACCTGGTGGCAGCACCAGTATCTCGCTTGTGCCTAATATGACCGTAGCTGCCATTGCTAGTCCACTGTGTAATATATAACAGCTGAGGACACTAAACCTCTGATTACGTGTGGCAATGTCAACTGGTAAGGATCATAGGACCTATGCCGCTTTTAGTCAGCTTTTCGGGTAAAGTCTCAATGAATTCAGCTTAACAACCAGCTATGATTTCTAAGTTACCTTTTGTGCTAAACTCTCATCCAACCGTACCCCTCCCCCTCCCCCTCCCGAAGTGCAAAAGAAAAGGGGAATTGAATTGGTGGAGAAGCAATGTTAAATCCGGTCATAATTATAGAAGTTCTTTACCTCCAGAATCTGTCAAACTGGTTTGACATGATCTTTATTGGAGCACCCATTTAACGTGGTTCTTTTACCACAGGCGAATTTACAATTAGGAATCAGAGACGGTGCTTTTAACGGGTTTAATGCATGTATTCACCACTGGTGATGGCGTTTGGTCTTTCCCAGGCAGAATTAATTATGCCAAACGACATCATCAGTGTTGGGACAGGTGATCAGACTGAAATTGGTTGGTATGGTCAGGAATGGGGTCTATGGTTTATCACTACTTGGAGAACCTCATTTTGCACATTCAAATGGGAACCCTCATATATTTCAAAACTTTTTGAAAATCTGTTTATTATTACCTATTCTGCAACTTAGTAAACTATTTTGGTTTCATTTTATTAATGAAAGTAGATCCTCCTTTGGATAAAAACTCTACATATTGTATAGTAGAGGCCATCTAGTGTTAAGTGTCAGAATTACCACATCAGTCTGCCCTGTTCAACCCCCCCCCCCTCAGCCCACAATAACCCACTTTGAAACTGATCTGCGCCCACATTGGGCAGCCCACATGGGGCCACACCGAAACCCAATGACCAAAGCCAATGGGTCAAGACGGGTTCTGATCGGTTTTCTCAATTCGGGCAACCTGTTCAGGTCCTGCCTGAAACCCTGACACTAGTCCAGGTGAAACACAGGTATTGCTATCTGCCCAAGCAGAAACCGACTTGGCCCTTTGTGGGCTTGCTACTGGGGTGTGTAGGTTCTACCTTTTCTACTACTCCGCTGGTTAGATGGCAATTGCGGACACCAGTCCAGGGAGCAAAAGGGAAGGATTATAGTGAGTACAACATGGTCAAAATGATGGTCTGCAATTTCTGTATCTGTATCCCCGTTACCGCTATGACAGAACACTGATAAATTCTGGAGAGCTCTGGAGTCCATAAGGTTGCCTTACAGTACAACCCTAAGGTCTTCTAAGTGAACAGCATAGAATTAACAAGCTTCAATTCATCAAATTGACGATTTGTCAAGGTCATCAAACTAAGATAGTTGATGCAGGCCTAGATTAGCCACAGCTGGGGCTCATCATTGCATAAGGGAGTGTTCATTATTTATGGCAGGGGGGGGTGAGCGTTTGGCAAATCGAATACGTCAAAAATGATTGGCCCCCCCCCCTCGGAATAGGTTGAAAAAAAAGCGCCCCCCCCCCCTCACCCTGGATCATTTTCAACTTTATTACAAAAACGATGTTGGTGTCTACTAATTGTATGCATTTAATCCTGGGCACTTTTTTACCTACAATTTACTACCTTGCAACAAATACATCCATTCGTAAGGTGCTTTAGTGTAAATGTCTCATGATACTCGCTAGTGAGTGATAATAGTCAAACCTCAGCTTATAAATTGGAAGCTCCCATACCCTCAGTGCTTACATGAGGCCAGCACTTTTTTGAAGACTGACAAAACGGTGGGCTATTCTGAGTGTCAAAAGTGATGCAGTGAGAAATTTGCTGGGAGTTTGAGGAAAACTTTAGAAAATTTTGAAAATATTGACATAATTTGGTAAAATATAACACAGGCTGTTACCAAAATTCGCGACATTTCAACGTACTAAATTCGCGACATTTTTAGGAATACCCCTAAAAAAAAAGGCCCCCCCCTAAGAATAGGGTAAAAAAAAAGGCCCCCCCCCTTTGAATACCCCTAAAAAAAATTTCCCCCCCCTCAAATGCTCACCCTCCCCAGCCATAAATAATGAACACTCCCTAAGGGTGGTAGGTCTAGGGTTTCAAATGTATGAGTTTGATCTGGTTCCAGATGACAAGATTATTTTATCAATATGTTTAAGTATGTAACCACATATAGAAGTGATATTTAATACACTAGTGCCACCAAGGGTTCACATAATGTATCACCAAGTCTTTACTGAGGATAGGCTACTCATCAGCAATGGACTGTAGGCATATGTGTGGATCATACCAGTAGCAGGGACATGTGCCTACTTCTGCCCTGGTGAATGACAAAAAAGAGGTGTGTTCACTCTACACCTATCATAAATTTCCTTCATGCTGCCAAAACCATGCATTCCTTATGTTTTCACTAGATACTTCACAGAATTCTCCTTATTAACACGTTAGGTATGGCAATACTCAGTATCATATTAAGATAGGAATTAATCTTTTTTTTTTCCAAGGGTACATATCTATGCTAGACAAGGGGAAATGATAAATCACTTCTAGACAAGTATAGGCCTGGCAGGTACCAGGTGGAGCTAGTTGGGTCATCTAACTAAAGACTTTTGCTTGCCAGCCCCTTTCCTTGTCAAATTGACAGGGCAGTGCCGGGTTTGCCGATTCTGGATTTTTTCTGTGTACCCTTCTTCTCTTGATAATTGGCCTGATAATTGGCGCTTGATGATATGCAAGTATGTTTGCGCTTGTAAATATAATGTGCTGGAGTTGAATAAGAAAACAGATAGGCCAGAAATATTATAAGGTTCTCATTTCAAGCAACGCGGAGGGAGAGGTGGTGGCTTGGTGGAGAAATGTTGACCTCATGACCCGCGGTGGGGTAAAAAGAAAGGTCAATTACTCTTAGGGGGGGGCAAACATATTTTACCTGTTTTCAACCAAAGGGCCCGCACATTAATATGCTGAAAAGAGTGGGGGGGATCATTCCCCTAGGCAGAATAATATGGTTTCCTCAACGCTATTCTATGCTAGTGTAGTGTTCCTATGCCTATAATTGGAATGTAAAAGGAACATTTAAAAACCTAAATAAGGAGATTTACGGTTTTTCCTTAGAAGATGAAGAACTTGTTACTTCAATTCTAAAAATATTTATCGGATGACCCTTTCTCCTCATTTTCTCACATTTTCTCTCGATATTAACATTATTAACTCGAAATGAAGGATCTTGTATCAAAAAGGAACCCACCAAACTTGACTCAACAATAAAGGGGCGTTGTGGAAATTGATGTTCTGGTTCGCAACTGTAATATGAATTCGATTTCAATTCAGGGTCAGCAGTTTTTTTATCACAGCAGAGCAGTATCTAGCATTTCTCAATGTGAATAGCTTTAAAGACCAGTTTGAAATTACCAATATTGGAAATCTCTCCCAGGGATTAAATTCCATTTTGAACATTGCTATTTGATCTCAAATGATTCAAATGGCAAGCCGATATTGAAATCTAAGTGAGAAAGAAATAGAGGGTTTCTATTCACAACTTCCCGCAATGTGCATTGGATAACCCTCCATCTATAGAATAGTCTGACCTCTTGTGGGAGTTAGCTATAATGCTGTTCAAAAACAAGGGTTTGATTTGCTTTTCTACAAGGGTTTTGAATCGCTGCTCACATCATATGAATGATAGCCACACGGAAAACTTGTTCCACCAGAAATCATTCTAAACTTTACATATGTGAGCAGCCAAGCAGAAAGGATGGTCCCCGCGGGATTAGTTCCGATTTTAGCCACCAGGGGGCGCCACTATGGCCTGAAATGAAAGAATTAGGCTAAAAAAAGCTCTTGGGTACTTTTTTCTGGAGAATTCAATAGGATTACATAAAACATTCCATTTTTGGTGAAAAGCTTCCATATTTGGAATGTAAAAAGAACGTTTTAGAGCCTAAATGTGTGTCTTTGTTGATATGTGTTGCCATGGAAACGTGATTTTCATTCTAAATTAAAAGATTAAGTAGCTCATTGATAAAATGATTCATTGGGATTACTTTGGTCAAAACAGAATAGAATTATCATTTCTAGATCAAAATCTATGGCATATAGGATAAAAATGTATGATCATTTTCTAAATATTCTAATTATGCTAATTACATAGAGATATCTAGGAAACTATGGGACTTAGGGCTTATTGGGGTTTTGGATAGGGCAATGCCCACCCATATTCATCCAGTCATTTTTCAAAAACTAGAAATGATATCTTCTTGTGTAATATATCACTGGAAAGCTTATGATCTAAATTTTAAAGTTGGCATTTTCATTGGATATCCCTTTCCCCTTGCCTGTACACATATTCATTTTAGTTAATTTAAAAAAAAAAGTAAGACTAAGTATTATTATGTGGACGATCCTACACCCTATCGTATTGCCATTATATATATGCCATATAACATTATATATGCCATATAACATTTACTGGTCATATTCACGTTAATACGTGAAAATGACCTCATCACAACATCTTGAGGCAGTAAATCCTTTTACATAGTAGTTTGACAGGAAAGTGACACATTATTTACATCTAAATGGCAATGTGAAAGAGACATTAGTCATTTGATATCATCTGTATGTTTGAATGTGGTAATTCTTTCATGTAACGAGTGATTAAATCTTGATTAGAATATTACATCTTTTTTTTGGAGAAATTATACACATAATACATTCATGTCAAATTCATGCCTTAAGGTGAATGCTAAAATAGTGTGATAGATTTGACACCCATATTACGTATACTTTACATATGTTGTACATCTTTAGCTGGTCAGATTATGACGTCTATAACACATCTGTACTTTAGCTCTCAAGTAGTTCCCACTTTTGACACAAGATGTCTCACTTAACCAATATCAATAGAATTCAATCTACATTGGCAATAGTTTGACCATAAATAAGTATCTATTCAACACAATAAATTTACATAGAAGATGAAACTTGAATAACTTTTTCTCTGGAATGTATGATATGTTATTTTTGTTTCTATAGAACAATTATTAATCGAACAGCCAGGAGATTAGTACGAGCACACCTTTTCTGTGGTTGCTAAATCTATTCAAATCCCATAGACTGACCATAAGCTGACATCACATCTTGGCCTCTGTGCTAGGATCAATGTGCTAAGTCTCTGCAGGAATATTGGTGATGTCTACAGGCAAAATGTGCTGATTAAATCAATTGCCTTAGATGCTACCTACTTTTGATGGAGAAGTCCTACTCTAGGTGTAGGGTAGACGTTAGATACATGTCTTTTCATGATATCTAAAATGTGTCTGCAGCTGGTATCTTATTTATGATATAAATTTTGCCCCACAATTAAAATGATTTTTGAATATACCCACCTCACACAATGTTATAATTATTCCACTTACTAACATCTTTATATCGCATCTTCCTGATGTCCTTCAAATCTTTCAAAGCAGGTCATACTGATATCATTATGTTACATTGAAAAGATGTCAGAAGAGTGACGTCTAAACCATTTGTATATAGGACGTCATGAGGGCAAGAATAGCCCAGACTCCACTAGGGCGACACAGGTAGCTGCGAAACGAGGCGATCCTTTTTTATGTTTTGATTTGCATATTTGACTTCATTTCGCCTCATTTCGCCTCATTTTGCTTCATTTCGCAGCAGTGTCGCCCTGAGTGTCGCCCTGCTTCTGGCGTTACATAGGGCGATACTGAAGCAAAATGAAGCGAAATGAAGCGAAATGAAGCGAAATGAGGCGAGATGAAGCAAAATGTGCAAATCAAAACATAAAAAAGGATTGCCTCGTTTCGCAGCTACCTGTGTTACCAAATGTAGTAAATATCTGTTGAGAAAAGATGTAGAGATGACGTGATTTACTACGAGTTTTGCTAGCTGGGTAAACAACCTACCCCATCCCCTGCAATAAACTAATTCAAAATATTCAACCCTATAAGCAGATAAGCCTCATCAGCCTCAAACTGACTTAAAATCAACCACACCTTGATAAGTGTGATAAACCACTCCATGGACTCCCATGTGTATTTCCTAACTGTTGGCATAACATATAATGACAAACAAATAGCGTACCAAGACCTCACAGGATGATACGTTGGTATTCTGAGTTACTCACTAATAGGTACTTATTGACAGATAATTGAGGAGACAGGTGGGATCTCTGGTACAGATATTTATTAAATACGCCAACTTTAATATATTAGTTATAGTTGTTGACGTACGTGTGTACTAGCATAATGGTATTTGTCTGCGTCCATCCAATTTACCCGCCTTGGGTCTTCCAACCTTGTTACAAAAAAAAACACCTTGTGAATAGGAATAATAGCCATAGTGTTGATATAATTACACGGTGTCGTTATTAAAGAAGAAGCAGACATGCTTCAGGTGTGAGAATACCACGGACTACATTGTTTTCTTCTCTTTTTTTCTTTCTACTTCTTTTGTCATGAAACTCATAGCAGCTTATTTGTCATTTGATATTTGGGACACTATGCTTTAAGTTAAATTCAAAAAAGATGCTGAAATTAGCTATGCTAAGTCAGGCAGCCGTTAAGAGTGTTGGCCTCCTCCAACACTGCATGAATCATCTGATTTAAGCAACTTTAAAAAAGAATTAAGGTTAATTAATAGCCATTTTTCAGCAGCTTTATTATTAAAACATCAAATGACTTTAATTTTTGCCAGCTCAAAGTTGCTTGAAGTTGGCTGAAGCTGCTTAAAAAGGGCCATTAATCAACTGAAAGTTTTGCTGAAAGTTGCTCAAATCAGATGGTTCATGCAGAGCAAGTTATAACAAAGAAAGTACTTTCCGTCTATAGCTAGAAACTCATCGGCAAATCAGCAATCACGGGAGTGCCTGAGGTGGGGGTGTAGGATGAGCAGGTGGCAGATTATGTGGCATTAATTAGCCTCTGTAGGCGGAGGTGGCCTATACTACAGGTAAGAGGTGCTAACTGCTCTCCCTCAGTATCATCACAGCACAGATGTGTATATATATATATATATATATATATATATATATATATATATATATATATATATATATATATATATATATAGGGTACATCGACCTACATCCTATATGCCGCAGGCTGTAATCAGTACCTGCGTGCCACCTGTGTGTATCATGACATTGTGTGGGTTTATAGGTGCAGCATCCTTACAACATATAGATCACATATAGGGGGGTATAGGGGGAGTATATGGAATGAAGCCGAATTGTGGCCGAGTGTGGGTGGTCTTCACTATCTACCTGACTATACTTGATCGCCCATGACACGTCCTTTCAGTGAAGGTACCCAATTAACAAAAAACGGTATACATTTTATAACGTTATATAATGTTGTATATCGTTTCTCTAAGGCTCCTTAATAATTACTATGCCATAATGTTGTTATAAAGTTTTAAAACGTTATTTTGACGTAAAATAACGGGGTTTTTTTGTTAGCAGGGTAGCTCTCGTACTCTGTATTTCCAGATGTTCTTGCCATGCATACAATCACCGTCTAAATATTCTCATATCTACGATGGTCCTGTTAATGAGAAATGTTAATTGGCATCCTTTTGTAACAGGCCCCCCGGAACTAGTGCATAATAGAAATAATGCCACATAGTGCTCGCACTTATCACACATTGTTGAAGTGGTATTTGCAAATGATATATTATTCTTACACATAACTCGAGTTGATACAATTGCCAATAGGAACCATTATATATATTTCTAAATGAGACTTGTTCAAATCTAGACACTAGATGTCCATATGTAAATTTTATGCCCCCCAAATGCCATACAGAGTGAGGCAAAACTTCTTGCGATATAAGTTCAATTGTCCAACACACTATTGTATCACCCCCATCATTCCATTGCATGCTTGCAGATCAGCTCATGCAACCTTGGAGACCTTTGGTGGAATTAAACCCATTTACCCTCTCTACTTAAAGGGCCAAGAGGTGTTTGTGGGCTGCACAGCTGTACTTGACAGGCTGCCTTTTATGTTCTACAGCAGCTGCCACCTCCCAGCATGGGCAGCCCCTCTGGAAGGCGTTTCACCGTATCATACGGAGGGGCCGTATGTGTCTTTTTTGCGTTTCAGTTCATTTTTGCGTTTCAGCTCAACATGTCCGCATCTTACGGAAAAAGATACGGCCGCCGTATGTACATACGGCCATAATTGCGTTTCTGTTCAACATACGGAGCAAGAAAAAAAACGTATCTTTGGCGTATTTAGTACAAGATATACGGAGGGGTAGGGGGGGGTGCTATGTTGAAAACAGGACATATACCCTGGTTTTTAGGGCCGTATGTCTCTTTTGTGCGCCGTATGTGGTATTTATGCTCCGTATGTTGGTACTGGATGTGGTGTACATGAGGAAGTGGTAGTGGTCGTGAGGAAGTGGTAGGGGTCGTGAGGAAGTGGTAGGGGTTGTGAGGAAGTGGTAGGGGTCGTGAGGAAGTGGTAGGGGTTGTGAGGAGATGGTAGGAGCCACTACTACCATTTCGTCACCACTACAGCCAGCTCTGTACTCTGTTGTCTACCACCGTTTATACACAAGGAGTCTGTGGGCAAAGTTTCAGCTCTGTAGGGCCATTATTTACCGAGTTATGGAAGAAAAGACTCTTTTTAATGTAATTTCTCCCAAAATCCATATAATTTTTTATTTTATTTTTTATCATGAAGGTAGAAGTTGGACTGAACTTATTTACCCGTTAAAATAATTCTAGGGCCATGCTAGGGGCCGTGAGAAAATGGTAGGGGCCATGAGGAAATGGTAGGAGCCACTACTACCATTTCGTCACCACTACAGCCAGCTCTGTACTCTGTTGTCTACCACCATCTAGGGCTGTGATTATTGATACATCTTTCTGTTAGGATTTCTGAGCGAATATATGACTGTGTCTCACCAAAATAGTGCAGGTCTGGGACTCTTTGGCGTCTATATGACACAATGGCGTCTATATGACACAGCAACATTTGAGGACTGTATTTCCCATTCTTCTGGTATCTAATAATGTAATAAGGCATATATCATATAGACCTATTGAAACATTACCCACATGTGAAATATCACGATCCTAATGGTGTTATAGTCAAGAGAAATACACAATTAGGTTGGAAAAGGCGTCTATATGACGCAATGGCGTCTATGTGACACAGTAACATTTCAGGACTGTATTTCCCATCCCTATTGTATTTAATTATTTCCAAGTCATACATTATATTGCCCAACTAAAACGTTTTACACATGTGAGATATTGTGGTCCGAACAGTGTTATAGTCAAGAGAAATACATTAGAATGGCAGAAAAGGAGTCTATATGACATGATGGCGTCTATATGACACAGTAACATTTCAGGACTTTATTTCCACCCCTTCTTGTAGTTCATTATTCCCAAGCCATATATTATATTGGCTCACTAAAAACTTATCTACAGGAGAAATATCACGATCCTTACAGTGTTATATTCAAGACAAATACAGTATTAAGATGGAAAGTTGTCTAGATGACACAGTGGCGTCTATATGACATGATGGCGTCTATATGACATGATGGTGTCTATATGACAAGGTGACAAAAATAAGTTGATATCTTTGATTCTTGACATCTTTCATATTTTTCAACTCATGCATCCTATGTATGCATTGAAACACGAGTCATATGTCAAATATCATGGTCCTATCATCTTCAAGGGGTGTGGGGGAGTGGCGTTTTTATGACATGATGACGTCTATATGACATGATGGTGTCTATATGACAAGGTGAAATGAGCATTTGGATCTTACTGTAGTAAGAACCTAGGTATATCCTGGGAATCATGTAACATACCTACATGTAGGGAGGGGTCTCTGCTATTAATTAAGCAGGGAATAATCGACATAGGCCAAACTGGGTAGATACAGTAAAACTACAAAGTTATTAAACAGAAAAAAAGGGAAAAAACATGAAATGTGCAATTCCAATCCTCTTTCCTGAGCAAAGTTTAGCTAAGACCTTTTATACTAGATAAAAGGATATAGATATACCCTCATTTTGCAGTAAAAGTAAACAAGCCACAGTGGATAATTTTTAAATTATAGAGGAATTTACACTTTTACACTAGCATGTCATACAGACGCCACTAATCACTACATCATATGTTTGGTTGGTTGCCATGGCAACCAGATACATATTTAAATAAAGTAAAGTCCATAGCACGGTGCCCAAACACCTGTAATATATCTAAGTAAAATCATAAAGTTATATTGTAAAGAAAAAAAATTATCCATCTGGGCCCCAGACCTGCATCGTTTTCGTGAGACATAGTCATATATGCTTGGCTACCCGTATGGCTTGTATCTATGTTGTACTTTGTAGTAGTTGAAATGTTAGCACTCAAGAGGTTTTGCACCTGTGTGGATGGATATTCCGGGCTGTGTTGGTGCTTCCACCTAGAGGCTAAGTCAAGCTGGCCTCAACTCCTCTCATATATATATAAGGTAATGGAGTTCGCAAGCCTTGTGTTGGAGGTCATGTGGATCTAAACCATTTTTCTGTAAGCTAGTACAGTCCCCCACCTCCCTTCTCCCTTTTTAAAGTGCACATATATATGTAAAAAAATGTCTCTATGATTGTTTTAATGAATAGATAAGTAAAGTCCAACTTCTACCTTTATAATCAAAAAAAGATAAATTAAAAAAATTGATTTTCAACGAAATTATACCCAAAAATGTCTTTTCTTCTGTAACTCGGTAAATAATGGCCCTACAGAGCTGAAACTTTGCCCACAGACTCCTTGTGTTTAAACAGGCAATAGCTATCAGAGTACAGAGGTGCCTTTCCCGACCTTTTCTATCTCTTCCCCGACCTATCCTGTCCCTTCCCAAACCTCTCCTGTCCCTCCCCTGTCTCTTCCCCTAACATACGGACCCTATATATACCCTCCCCAGCCTACCTCCGTATGTTGCTACATATTATGACGTCACAGAGGGAATTCCCTAGGGGTTTCCCGGAATGTAGACTGGTTTTTGCATATTTTTGTAAAAGGGACAGGTGACAATGTCCGTATGTTGAGAGGGCGGTATGTTGGATGCCGTATGTTGATATTTTGTAAAAAAAGATACGGAGGGTATACGGAGGACCAACTGAAACAGAAAAAGTACTTTTGGTGTATAATTGCCGCATCTTGACCGCATCTTTCGGCCGTATCTTATATTTTATATCAACATACGGTGAAACGCCTTCCTGGTAATCCTTCTGAACATGCTTCCTGATAGCTAACCCACAGCTGCTTGGCTCCATACTAAAACTAATAAATTTATTCCGGGCAATTCCCTTTGATTATGTCAAATTAATCATTACCCAAACGAGTGGCCATTCTTCCAATGTTGGACTAACCATATATTATATATATATATATATATATATATATATATATATATATATATATATATATATATATATATATATGTGTGACATGTACTGGGAAAAGGGACCTTAGTGCACCCTGCACTGAGGTCCCTTTTTGCAGATCGTGTCACATATATATATATATTTAGTTTAGACTAAACTAAATAGGCATTGCATTGATTGGAGGAGTTAGTCACCTCACTGTTGAACACCAGGATGTTCTTAACATTGCAGTTTTAATGGTGGTTTTGATTTCCTCCACAAGGACCTGAATGTTAAAAAGCCTTAATCATCGTATTAAACTTAAACAAACCAATATTCCTCATAAGGACGCCTGAGTGTCCTCTTTAGTAGCAGGCAAACCTTGGTTAATTGACCAACACATTGTTGAGTAGTTCATTTATTTTCTTACCTGTTGCCAGTGGTTACTTCTGGTGTGCGGAACCATGCATGCACCATTAGGACATAAAGATAATCAACAGACAACAATTAAAAACCAATCTCATCTCAATTAGCTGCCTTGCATGACAGAAGAAACATGGTTCATTGAGGCATTCATGATTCCATAACTTCGTTTCTGACGTTTTTGTTCCGCCTAGGGACTTGCTTTTGCTTTTTCAATATAATCAAGCCTCGTCCTGCATCCAATTGTATGTTTTGGGTAATTTCTTCACTCTGTGTTAGGACAACAAAGTCAATTGTTGCAGAACCACTTGCGTCTTATGGTACACAAATCATACCTTTCTTTCGTTAAATAGACTTGGGCAAATGTCACAGACACTATAAAATCACAGGCACTAAAATGATTACAGGTCATAATCCATCAAATGGGCCAGCATTAGCACAGGACCATATTCCATCCTACGGTGATGCTTCATACACTGCTACTCCGTTTACATTGTAGGGTTATAGTTTGCCCAATGCAGTACCTTCTCATGGCACTGTGCACAGCTGTCATTGGCAGGTGCCCTTTATGTATTACAATCAGTAGTCTTCCCACCGTGGGTTGCCCCTCTGGTAATCATCCTGAACATGATTCCTATTGGTTAACCTGTAGCTACTAGGCTTCATACTAAACCCTAAACAGTTTCCCCGTATGATAATGGGGTGTTGATGATAGGCTTTTTGAATTTATAAAGTCTTCTAAAATGCCATTGTATTATAAAAGGACTAATGCAATGGTCATTGAATAGTAAGGACTGTTTTTGATGCAACCTTTTTTTGGGTAGAACTCTCTATTCCACGTCAAGCCCTCTATCATAACACTGAGGTATATGGAACCAGTACAAAGCTATACTAACTCATGATTGCACTATATTATCAACAGTTGATTTAATTTAAATTTACTCAGCTCTTAAAAACTTAGTACAAGAGGACGACTTACCCAGTAACTGCATCAATAATTGTTGATTACTTTAGTCATTGTTCTTGACTTTATTTAAGCGCTCTTGTGGACTAAGTACAAGAGAGCAATTTACACGGTTAGTGTTATTAAAAGGGCGTGGATTTTTAAAAAGCCTTAATACTCTCATTAACTTTAAACAAGTCAATATAGCTCATAAAAGAGCTCTTCTTTGTTTTAACAGCAGGCACACACTGATTAATTCACCAAACAAGTTGTTTAAAAAAGCTTTGTTGCTTCTTTTCCACCTGTCTCTGCCAGTGTGCGTGATGGTACTTGCGGCAAGCAGATAATTAACTGGCAACAATTAAAAGCAATCTCATCTGAACTAGCTGCCATGGATGATGGAAGAAACGTGGTTTAGTGAAGCATCAATAATTTTACAACACTGTCCATGACTTAATTAATTTTAATCTCTGCCATGGCATTGTCCTTGCCTTTTCGAGCGTATATGTATCGTGCTAAAGCTAACCAAGAACATGGCAATAATTTTCCTCTAGTGCAACAGGCAACTTGAGGCAGGACCCAGGCAATTATTCTACAATTTGATCATGTCAGCGACTATAACGTTACAATGTTACACAAAGAGTTGAAAGCTTTACATGATTAACGCTGAAAGGTACACACGAGCATCTAATACCCTGTGATATCACTGTCACAGCGCCTCAATCCCTTCCACTAGGCACCTTATGAATATGGACAGCTTCTTGTATTAGCTTGGTATTACCTCCTTCGTACCAATTTATGGACTCGGTTATCCTATGGCTCACTAGTAGTGTCTCTACCAATTCTGGGCGGTATGGGGAGGAAGATTACATCCCAGTCAGGGTGATAGTCGATTCATTAGTGTTGACATTAAAGCATCGTGGGTAAGGGTAATGATATATATTTATAGCACAGCACCCAAGACACAGGCTGCAATCACCCCTTCGCTACATCGACGTGAAGCTGACGTTGCCTATCAACAAGGCTAACTGCAATGGGGCCATAGTACATGCACATGCAATGCCCCTGAAAGACAGATCTATTACACCAGCAAAAAGAGGTAAAGATATTCTCTGCGCAGCCATGCAGAAGGATAGGGAATAATATCAGTTTAAGCAAGCAGTGGGCGCCACTATGGCCTAAAAAGTAAAATGGTGTAATAGGCTATGGTACTCTTTTATAATGTATATTTCAGTCGTTTCATATGAAATTTTAGTGCACAACTTTTTATATTTGGGATGTAAAAGGGACGTTTTAGAGCTTAAATGGAGGTCCCTGATGAAAAGTGTTCCCATGGAAACATCATTATATTTCAAGATAAGAGAAGCAAAGAGGCACATGGTTAGATTATTACTCACAATGATTACTGTGCTCAAAAACTTAATTAAATTACCATAATGTCGAGACAGAAAACAGTGACCTGAAGGATGAAATTATATGATCATTTTCTAATCAGCACAATTATAAAAATTTCATAGATGTGAAAGCATTTCTTTCAAAATTGATTGATATCTCCTACAGGAATACAACACTGGAAGCTCATTATTTCAATTTTAAAGTTGACCTTTTATCTTGGAGGACCATTTTCCCCTGGCTGTACACTTTTCATATCTCGGCTCCATCCACGTAATAATGTTATATCTAGACAGAAAATCAAGAAAGCCCGCTAAAAGCTGGTGAGGGTATTTTCACTTCAGGCTTCCTTTTAAAAAAGCACTCAGGAATGACATAAGAAAGTGTCGTGTGTTCCTCTTGCATGAGTTGAGAAATAGACACAGAAGATTCTTGAGAAAAGTGAATGTGTTCAAGTTCCTGGAGTGGCATGTTGAATGGTGTTGTGTATTTTTCAGGTTTCAATCATGCGAATAACAAAAACCTCTTAAAGAAAGCCCACCCACGTGCACATTTGTCGAAAGGGTCACTAGTCATAACATGATATCGTCCCAGGTGTATGATTGTCAGGGGAAAGAAGAGTGAACGTTTCCTGACAGTTGAAGAAGACCATGTTGCTGTGCTGCTGGTGCCACATAGTGTCTGTTTCAAGCACTAAATGTCCTTTAAGTGGTTAGGCTAAACTTTTTTAAAAGGTTTGTTTCAGGTCAACCGAACGTGTCTAGCAAAACAGGGCCGACCCTGCGTATTTTTATGCAATTTTTAAGAATCTTTCATTTGTTACACATTCTTATGTCAGAATTTAGGGTTTACACAATGGTTGGCAAGTATTTTCATGTTTGAAAAAAAGATATAACAAAATGAAATAAAAAAATAAGACCTACCCACCCTAGACTTTCATCCTATGTTATATACCTGAACAAAACCTATCGAGGTACTATACCAATATTTCATGTCATCCTATGTTATAGAATGAATGAAAAAAATGTTAACTCACGGATTGGCGGTCAAATTACACTACCAACCAATGGCAACATTTAATTAAAAGATTATCCTTCCATTCATGTCCAATGCAATGTACATACATTTTAATTTACACATCTTCATAATGTGCTATTATTGGCAGCACTAATCGAATGAATGCGCTCTTCGAGAGTCACGATTGCAATAATTATAGTTGGTTTGTTTCTAGATCAAGCCGTCAATATTATGGATCATGTTTCACATGTCTAAAGCTGAGCCGTTCAAAAACACTGATGATGTTTGACTAAAAATAATAAACCTCTTCCTGGGACTGCAATTTTAGGACAATTATTTCTGCCCTTTCATTATGGACTTCCAAGACTCCTCTAGTTCAGTTTCTTCTTAAAGACATTTGGTTGATATTAACAATTTGTTTTTGTTTTTGGACGGACTTGCATGATCTCTTATCCAGGTTATGAGCCATCGTTTTCTTATCGATGTGATTTAGTAAGACTTTAACCTCTATTAATTTAAAAGGAAGATGAGGAAGTCGGGATTAATTTTAGCCTTGGTATGAACATAATACTAAGAGTCCCATAGAAAGCAGGCGGAGATTGTTATCATGCAGGTTTCTCAGACAGTACTTGCAACCAGCTCCAAATATCAGGAGTATAATTATGTCATTTGTTTTCAATTTGAGATGCCTAACTGCCTTTACCTTCCATCTGACGTTAAAGGGTCAAGTTCAACATATACAATTTGGAACAAAATTATTCATAATGTGCTTCTCTTAATGCAAAATTACTTTCAGGTGGAATGTAAAAATATGCCACACTAAACCATTTTGAAAGTTTAGGAAAATCCAAAATGGCAACTAGGAGCAAAGATAAAACAATGTTTTTAATTTGCTCAGGAGAACAATACATATTTAATTTAAAATATGTTCGTGTGTTGAATTTCGTCCTACCTATGGAGACTGGACTTGAATGGATGATAAAATCCAATAACCAATAATTACCTTGGACTGGATGAATAGGCTAATCCAATAATAAATATTATACTTAGGCAGGCTGTGCGGCCGGAATTGGCCCCCGAAACCTATCTTTCAACTGTTTTAATTCATAATCATAAATCTGAACACAAAAAAATTCTTCCTTAGCTAACAGCAACATAACTTTTTTTGTAGTCGATGCCATGTCTTGAATAATACCATGCATTTCACTGAATAAACATTGCTCGTTCGGTGCAATCACAATCTGCAAATAATAAAAAGATAATCAGTCTAACACAAAACCTACCTTGGTAGCCGTGATACAAGATGTGGGGGAGATGGTGCAGGTGGTAGGAGGCTTCAGTCATCAATGTCCGACTCACACCTGGGAGGTGTCCGATTTGGCCTTGCCTTGTCTCTACCCCGAAGGAGGAACATCCATACCAGCAGTCCAAGGGGGCTCTTAAAGATGACCAACCAATGGTTATAAATCCACCTGGATGAGGGGGCTGTACCACCAAAGTGGGCTGTTCCTAGCTCTTAAGGGCAACACTGTGTAATAACTGTCCGATTTGATCCTCGGGGTAGGTGTGTTTACAGTGCCAATGGAAAATCACATCTGGGTCTGCTATTGTAAAAAGTGATACATGTATAATGCAACCACTAGTAGTACAAGAGAAATGGATAATTAAGATATAAGGCATTCACTATTGGAATAGCTTTCCTGATCAGAATAGATCTGTGGTTGAGACATCCAGGGAGTCAAGTTTAAAGCCAATTACGGTGCTATTAATTCCCACACCGGTATCTAATTAGTTACACCTTACCCATATCTGTACATGCGTGTCCTTGTGATGCCTGGGTAACGATATCAACATCAATAGGGCATCCACTCCCACATAGACCTCCAATCTCAGAGCCTCTAGGGGCTTATTGCAGAACGCCACCGTCTAATGTTAAAGGGTATACCTTGCGGCACCGGTACTACCTCTCCTATATGAATATAGTAGACGTCATTGATATGACCAGGCCCTTTGAAAGGCAGTATTTCCTATAGTATTGATGTCTAATTGACCATTTTCAGTTGGTCGGAATGGAATCTAAGTGCTCCAAATTGGCAGAGGTCCTCTAACAGTTTGGTGATCCAGTAATGTATGAACTCAGCGTTTTTATACTTCTATGTTAGGATGTTTCGTGTGTGCGCCAGATCTGCACTGGCACCTTCCCCAGGGGCTCCAATAGGGAAAGGGCTATTCTGTAAATAGCTTTAGTTCAAAATCTACCCTACACCGGACACTGATTCAATTGTCAAGGCATCAGTAGATGCTGAATATTGTTTTGATACATTGGTTCCATAAGGGTGTGTAGACCCTCATATAAGTCCTCTCCTACTACATCCTACAGACTAGCTCTCTAACGTAGTGCTCAAGTGATGCGCCAATGCTCCAGTGATAGGATAGTGCACTCTCTCCTCCCACTCCAAGTTATCCGGACTGCGGTAATACTATGATAAAGAGCTGATTTCCCTTAGATGTTACTACTTTCAGCTCCTTTCGCTCACAGAATCAGTTCCTAAATGTGGCTCCCTTTTTCCAGCAACAGTTATGCCAGGATTCTCTCTGATTGGGGTCCCGCTGCTCTCGGGATCCCTCAGATTACGCCTACCTACTTCTACTACTACTACTACTAGTCCAGCCTCGGCTTCTCCTCAGTCGTCCTAGTTGTGTGTTATAGGCAGACAGAAGTTACTCTGAATTGGTTGATTTTTTTCTCCATTGAACCCAGTTCCTCTTACTTTAAGAAGTCATGCTTGGTTCTGAGGTAAAGGAAAAATGGTGTCAAAGGCGTGTCAGTCCACTGCAACGTTGTGCTCTGATCTGTTGCTGAGTGAGATGTCCTGCCTGGGAGTTGCTCCCCCTGGATTACCCCAGGTGCAATGAGCTGCTCGGTGGGCAGTCACAGTGGTGCCTGATGCGCCGACATCCGGCGTCAAACTGTGGGTCATAGCTAACCTGCGGCTCCCACCACCACCACCACCACCGTAGCACCACCCACCTCCACCACCAACTGGGAGCTGAAAGCCAAAGGCAGCAGAGCACGCCTGCCCTGTCACCTGCTGCCAGATACTGGAACTAACTGTCCACAGCTGGCTAGGCTGGCTGAGCATAAAGGGGACATTGTTAGGCCTGGCTCTGTATTGTAAGATTTTAAAAAAAATAGGTTTATTGACACATGTGTACAGGCAAGGGAAAAGGGTACTCCAAAGAAAAAGCCAACTTTGAAATTGACGTCATAAGCTTTCCAGTGATATATTATACTAGAAGATATTATTTCTAGTTTTTGAGAAATGGCTTCATGAATATGTGTGGGCATCACCCTTTCCAAAATCCCAATAAGCTCTATGTCCCATATTTTCCAAGATATCCCTATTTAATTAGCATTATTTATGATGATTAGAAATTTATGATACATTTTCATTCTTTAAGTCATAAAATTTGATCTAGGAATGGTAATTTTGTTCTGTTTTCACTATGGCAATCTTCACAAATCATTCTATCAATTTCTGTCTTAATTTCCTCTATTTGGAATAAAAATCATGTTTCCATGGCAACACATATCAACAAGCACACCCATTTAGGCTTTAAAACGTTCCTTTTACCTTCCAAATAAAGAAGCTTTTCACCAAAAATGGAATGTTTTCTGTAATCTTATTGAATTCTCCAGAAAAAAGTACCCAAGATCAATTTTTAGCCTAATTTTTTCATTTTAGGCCATAGTGGCGCCCCCTGGTGGCTAAAATCGGAACTAATCCCGCGGGGACCATCCTTTCTGCTTGCCTGCTCACACATCTCATGTTATATACACACTCCTTCGAGGATGTCATGAAATGATGAATTATTTAACCAATAATGAATGGCTGACGGTCGCACAAGGGGCTGTATCGCTGGATACCGGCACGAGTGCGAAGCAAGAGTGACGATATCCAGCGATACAGCCCCGAGTGCGACCGTCAGACATTCAATATTAGGTTTATTATACGATTTTCCCATAAAAATGTAATAATTTACCTTAATATCGTCCTAATTTAGCCATTTTGAACGATTTACGCGAAGCGAAGCGATGTTGATGGGCGGCGCCATGTTGTTTTTTTGAGAGCCTCGCTTTGGGACAGGGCGCTTGGGGAGCATTCATTATTTGAAAGAGTATAATGTCGTTTGGCGCCCAAGAAATAAGATCTCAACACGCTATTGGTAACAACATAATGCATTTTATTATAAGAAAGGAACATTATAGGCATAACATAGCATACTTTTACAGTCAACTGACTTCATGTTATGCATTTTTCACATATCAATCATTATTTGTAAAGAACAGTGACCTTACAATTGTTGAAGGTGGCATTATGGAAAAGGCCTGGAGCATTGGCACTTTTCTGGACATTTACCACAGATACCGTTGACTCATGAGGAGTTGACTCTTTAGGAGCTGACTCTTTTGGAATGCCAGCCAGAGTGTGGCTCATAGACTTTCTGATGGTGTCTGGGGTCTTCGAATAGGATTCAATGCTCGCCTCACTTTTATGCCCTGTTACTGCTTTGATATCACTAGAAGACAAGCCAGCATCTCTCAGTACAGTGACACATGTGGATCTGACGCAATGGTTGGTATATATTTGAGATAATTTGGCAATTTCTGAAATTGTGGGCATAAATTTGCCTATCGTATTAATGCCCACAGCAGATTTAGTGTACCAGATAGTGCTTAATTTCCACCCTTTGGCCTTAGGGGTCTGAAAAAAAGATGGATTCGAAGGGGTTAGTTTGGACAGATAGAACTTGAGTGTGTTAAGTGGACAGTCAGGTTTTCCAGTAGCATACATTCTTTGCTCATGTTCCCGACCATCCTGTGATAGCCCAGTGTGGTTCTTCTCGGCTGGATTATAGGCCAAAGTTCCATACTCTATACCCTCCGAATCAGTTCTGAATATGATATCCTTTTGCTTGAGCTCATACAGACCCTCACGGGCGCGCCTGCCGAAATGTAGTGAGACTTCGTAGTATACCTTGTGCTGGAGGGTCTTGGGTGTGTTATGAGACAGAGTTCCAGAGGAGTACATGAGAGCCTTATCTGCCTTGGTGATAGGGGTGTAATGTGTCGATACATCTAACCCTGCAGCCTTATTGACCTTTATGTGGCCTTTTAGGACATTATTGGCCGAAATAAAGGCCAGATCAGTAATCAAATTATAATTTACATTATGGGGAGGCTCATTCATATGTCTCTGTATGGCCGCCCTGATACACACCAACGACTTCTTGCTGTACTCTGTCCCCTCTTGTGTTCGTACTTGAGCATAGAAGCGTTTCAGCAGCTCGCACAGGTTGGTCAGTCTCCAGGAGCCATTCTGTAACATAGAATAAAATCAGATTAAAAGACTTAACAACAGAATTACATACGAAGAGTAGCCACACGTCAGTATCGTTTGAAATAATAACCGCTCCCTGAGAGCCGAAATTGCATATTCATGTTGTCGCGGCCCTCTGCCGCAGCCCGGTAGTATGGATATGAAATAACCAAATCTGACAGCGCGCTTTCGCCGAGAATACACATTACAAATTTAATTCTAATAAATTAAATATATACCGCGGAAGATCCTCATGCCCCATGCTGTCTGACGATGCGTGTTTTTAGCCTTAGCGGCCATTTCCAAGTCGTTCACCTCATGCGATGCAGTCTTTCCAAATCTTTTTTTCGGGGCCGTGATAGGTGCCGGCTGGTAGACTTCAGGTAGTGGAATGTCTTCCTCGTCTCCCATATCGAGGTGGCTTTCCCTCATGTTTTTGGCCTGATGCATGCTGATACGGCCGTCAGTCATTGATTGAACGCTGTAAGACATATTTGGGTTGCTCGCTATACTTGTTATATACCCAAGCGACCATTCATTGTCCAGCAGGACCTCTACAAACTGACCGATTTTGAAGCGTGAAGAAGAAGCCATTTTGAGATTTGTTGTGGAACTCTCCAGTGGACGGGGTGCGAAAGGATAGCGTCACTTCCGGCTTGCTCGACTTCACGCGATGAAAATTGAACATTTGAAAATAATTAATTTTGGCTCAAAATGGCGAATATATTAAGTTTCTATTGGTGGGAACGTCAAGACGGATGTCAAAACTATAATATGTGCGTTTTACAGCGCTTGATTCATCATATTAACCCTTTAAGGGCCGCTGCTGCCTCTGGGCAGCATCTGAAATACCCTTGAAAAACCGCTGCTGCCATAGGGCAGCAAAATTGATACCTTAGGGCATCAATACAACTAAATTACAGCTCCTGCTATGAAACAAAGAATTAGAATTTTTGAATCAATCCAAAAATATTTAACATTCATACCACGTCCCCTTGTCAAAAAAGTGTCAATTCTGTCTCCAATACAATTAATTTCACTCCTTAGCCACTATCCCAGGGAGCACATACTTGCAAAGTTGCATATTCCCATGGCATGGGGCCGGTGGTTAAGTCCCAAATGACATTTTTCAAGGCCAGCAGGGAAAGGGTTAAGGCCATAACACGACTACATTGGACCTCGACTTATAGCTAAGGTAAGTGAGGGTTTCACTCCGCTATTATGTATGGCCGGATTGGCCAGGCACGTAGAGGCTTCGGCTTCTAGTCTTGGGGTTGCGGGTTCGAATCGCCTTAAAATGTCGGATTTTAATGCGAACGAATTTGCTCAGAAACTCAGGACCACCGGAAACGGGACGATATCCCCCGGAAACGTGCTGATATCCACCGGAAACATGCCGATATCACTAGATATCAGCACGGGGATATCACCTAAAAAGCACGATGAGTCGTTCAATCGTATAATAAGTACTGGATATAATACTCCTGGAGGTTGAGAGGCAATATCATTGATATAGGATTGATTATGTAAAATAGACTGATTACTGCTCTTATTCCACACATGTGCCCTAGGAGGATATCCTGTATAACACTCCTAGGAGGTTATATGATCACCAAACATATTCTCTGTGTGCTCTCATAGAAACACAATGATCATAGCATATATGCTTGAAGAATGTAGCCTCATTTTGATGCAGCATAGCCATACTAACCATGACCCAGCACTCACAGCTGGTCGTAGTGGTCAAGGTCCTTGAGTACATGGCACTTCTGGTTTAGACTTCCAGACCCTGGGTACGGATCCCATGTAGAGCAGAAGTTTTCATATGCCTGATACACACTTCTTATTTCATTGGCTATTCTGATATTTCAAGAAGAAGAAAAAGCAACTAAACAGCACTTTTAACTATGTCTAATGGGACATGCCTCACCAACATAGGCCCTAGTTAGCTAGTTGGCTTTTCTGATATTTCAAGAAGAAAAAAGAAGGAAAAAAGAAAACGGGATGCAGGGGCATAGCCCTCGATTTACACAATGGCAGTACTAACTAAACAGCACTCTTAACTTCTAATGGGACAATGCCTCTCCAGCCTCTAACACATGTGGCTGTATGGTCCTGCTGCTAGAGAGCAGGGTACTTCTCATTGGGATTGGATCAAAGCCGGATCAAATGGGTTCGAACCTCTCAATTAATAATCATCATTGCATGAGTCCCAGTGGAGCAGTTGATTAGCTGTTGGGCTCAATGTTCTGAGGTTGTGGGTATGGATCCTGCTGGATACCTGGGCTCTCAAAGAGAAAAAGAGCTCTTAGATATAACCAACTCCTAGGGGTGTATATATAATTTTAACAAATATATCAGTACTTTAATATAAAATCCTGATTTACTGTTACTTTTGTAACATAAGTGTCATTGGGCCCTTAAGTGGGTCATTTCTTATTATTGTATACCAATATGGCACCACTGTCTCTGGTAGAGAATTGTCCTTGTTTGTCAAATTGACATTTCATTTACATAGGTTTTCTGTATGCTTTTATTAACTACAATCTATAATCAATTTGAGTCTTTTCAAGAAAAGTCAATGCTATAATAATATTATGAGCTATGTCATTTCAATACCTAATGGTCCCTCTGACAATGTCATGTTTACGGTGATACATTCACGCTACAGATATGAAATCATTAGCGAGCACATGTATTCATCAACATGCAATAAAAGCTGCATAAAATAATGTTGATATTTGAGGTGAAATAGATAGTAAATCCATGAAAAATAAATTGGAAGATGACCACTAACTGTCTAGTAATTGGGTGCTTGACATTGAAAGTGGGGACAGGGATACTCTTTTTGGCTGTAATCAATATCTGAGGACCACCTGAGGGGATTCAACCGGCAAGGTGATTAACTACAGATGAGTTCCCCTGTTAAACAGGTGACTGCGCCTTATATACCTGTAGCAGGTAAGTTATTAATACCCTTACTCTTACAGGCTGCTCAAGACGTTCTAATATTTCTTGGTGGGGCAGTAATTGGGTCCATAATTAGGTGCTGGGGAATGCGGGTACCTATATTTAAATCAGATTGCAATTTCCACCTCGTCTTCTTGTCATCTTTATTACTGAGGATACTCCCCTCTCTGTAGGCAGCTGGAACATCTTAAGTCTAATTACACTAAATTCTCAGACCCCAGAAGACTAATTTTTGAACGTGAAAAGAGCAAGACTTGGTAAAAGGTCCTGTAAGTCACACCTAGAATTATGTGAACGCTGAAAGGAGAATAAAGAGCCAGGGTCCGTGATGCGCCGCATCTTCTCTTGGTTATGGGCTGTGTCTCACGACCTTGGGACAATGTTTTTGTCTCTGATCGGGTGCCGTCTCTGACCGGCTGCCGTCTCTGACCGGCTGCTGTCTCTGACCAGGTGTCAGAAAAAAGGTGTTTAAAAAAGAATTATACTCATATATATATAAGGATTTGGAAAAACGTTATGGCGGTTGTTATATAATCATAGTTATAGTTATAATTAGCCTCCTGCTGCTAGTATTTTGACCTTATCAAGCCAAGCCGGTCAGAGACGGCACCCGGTCAGAGACGGCATCTGGTCAGAGACGGCACCCGGTCAGAGACAAAAACATTGTCCCAAGGTCGTGAGACACAGCCTATGGCAGTGCCCCTTATCGTGAACTAATGTTCATTGTGAACTTCTAGAGCACATCTCCAGATATAACCGTCTGCACTTATTCTCCTTTTGGAATTCCTGTTGTATTTAGCAATGTAGTTTGAGTATCAGTATGATTACCCTAATGGAGGTAGACCATCAATATCTAAGAAATGATATAAACACTACCCAAGAACAAAAGTAATATTCCTAAATCAGCATGTCTTTATGATATGCAATATTCCAAAACATCTTTCAACCGTCACCATTTCAACCAATATTATTATGGAGGCCCCTGTTTTCTTAGTTTAGTAGTTGAGACCGCCTATGTCCAATTCACACCAGCTGAAGATGTTTGAGTCCTTTAGTATATCCTCTGCTCGGAGACCTATACTGTTAGAAGTTAAGATAGCTGAGCAGCAGAATCTGCTGCAGTTTTACAGTATAAACTACACTCTATCATGAAATATGGGGACAAGGATGTAATCGATATCTTAGGATCACCCGAGGGGATTTAACCAGCCAAGTAATTAACTACAGATAAGTCGCCTTGTTGAACAGGGAACATCTCCAGATGTAACAGTCTTCACTCATTCTCCATTTAGAATTCCTGTCCTATTTAGCTAAGCATTTTGAGGATAATAACCCTAATGGAGGTAGACCGTTAATATCTAGGAAAATACTATATTACCCAAAATGGATTTCTCTAAATCAGCATGTCTATAAGAAATGCAATATTCCACAACATCATAGCTACACTCTTCACCATTTCAACCAATATTATTCTCGGTGTTATGATGGAGACCGCTGCTTTTTCAGTTTAGTCTTCTTGGAGACCCCCGATTTATCCAATTTACACTGCCTTAAGATGTCTGAATTCTCTATAATACTTTAACATTAGGACCATTGATGACCATAAACCTGATTTGTTTGTTAGTTCAATAATGTTTCATTGAGTCAAATTGATTGATTATTCCCCAACCATTGTAAAAGCTGCAAGGATTTTGAATAAAAACCAAGATTTCAAAAGGATGTAGGCCCTACTATTCTTTCAGGTATGGGCTCCTTCCATCTCATGGACGCTGCTCGGTGTGGAGACGAAACAGGTATATATCAGAAATAAGTCAAAATGGTTAATTAGTTATGATAAAATTTGTGACATGTCCTGGAAAAATGGACTTTAGTGCACCGTGCATTAAGGGCCTTTTTCTCAGATCATGTTACATTTGTTGTCTTTGTGTATGAGTTATATATCTATTCGAAGACAATTGCATACACCATGTTTGAGTGCATGCAGTAATACAATTTAATCTCAAAATAGGATTTATAAGTTGTAGGGAAAAAACATTTTGAATTCGTCCAACACATCTGGAACACGGGAACGTTTTTACTACATGAAAATATTACTTTGCATCGATAGATTTACTTCTTTAGAAATCCACATAAAACAAGACATGGCAGTGTGCATAAATCAGCAGTTCAACACTGCATCATTTGTTGTAAGGAGGAACCGGGAAACTGGTCTGATTCTAACATCACTCATTTGAGATACGCCTGCTGTGTCTGTCACGAGAGTCATTCCATTAAAACATTTACAAAATGTACAAACAGGAACTAACATCCTTTGTTAATTATTATTTCTAGAGATGAATCCTGAATGATTTTGCTTCCACTGTTCAATAAATATGAATGGTGTGAATGATTGAACGATGTACGTTTTATATCCTTCTTGTATGTCCCAGGGGTTGAAAGCGAATGGAGTATCTCATTCTAACAGGTGACACCTCAGGGGCGGTGGAATAGGCATCGGTGCTTCTCTCAACCCAATCCCAAGCCCACCTTTTTATCAATTAACAAGTATTTATTGTATTGGAACGGGGTTATGAACGTGGATATGACAGAACACAACTCCAGCTGATGTATTCAGGTAGTTCTCTATGTAATGAGTGCAATAAGTACTGGAATAAATGGCCCATCAACCACCGCTACAATTATAGTTCTAAACATGGTCAAAGTTATGAGATACAATGGGTGTTGTGTATGTAAATGTACCTAGAAACCAGCCATTATCAAATCTGCCAATGAGGAGTTTATATGACCTGGATGGTACCAACTGCTAACCCTTTAAGGGCCGCATAGTGTTTTAATGTGCTATGTCCTTGGTCGTCATGCTGTGAGAATGCAGCCTTGGCAAATATACTCGCCTGGGTTGGATTCATGCATCATGACGAACCTTTGATACACTCCCCGTAACGTCAACCTGATGCTTGAATGCGGAACTGGGGATCCACTCGTTTGGGCTACATTCATGAATCATGACGGCAAAGGGCATAACATGTGTATCAGGGGGTCGACTCAGGTCCAATCATACTGAGATATGTGGTCATAATGTGGGGGGAAATTGGTCCTTTTTCAGCCCCTAGGGAGGGAAGTGGTGTACGCCTATATGGGTATCTTTTTCAGGGGTAAGCTACACTAAGGCTATTATGGAGGGGTAGTTATACTGCCTGTATGAAGTTTCCATGTGAGTTTACACTGCATTTTTGGATTAATTGGTAAGTTTGCCCTTTCTGATTGGCTTTTTTGATTGATAGAAAGTGCTAATTGGTAAGCTTCCCATTGTTATGTCTGGAACTTAGAGGGTGGTTGGGGGGGGGGGTAGTTTTCCACAGGGCCCATGCCAATATGGGTAATTTTTCTAGAAATCAACCTACGCCAATATGGGCCAAGTGTTCAGACCCATAAGCACACATCTCAGTGAAAATAATTCAAGTCGACCCCCCGGGATAAAAGTACATGATTGTGTACAAATTGATTATTGTGTACAACCTAATTGCTTTGGGATAGATATTATGTTGAACACTCCGATCAATGATAGGATCGCCATACTTAAATTCGTTATTCATATTATATTAGCCAAAATAGTTTAAATAGTAGCTTATAAAATCCAACAGCTACCTTATAAAAACAGGATGACAATGGCAAGGCATGTGTATTACTGTGATGTTTTGCAAGCTTTATAATTTTACATTTAAATCAATGGTTTGACGTCAATTGGACGGTGAAATGAAAATGACATATTTCAACCAAACCTATAATCTGATAATAGCATAAAAACATTGGCCCAACTGGGCTGCCATCTGCTGCACGTTGGATAGCATCTGATAGCTATCTATAGCACAAAACGATCAAATGATGTGATATAACTGGTTCTAGGACAAGTACCCCCGGACATCCACCCCTTGCCAATTACCCCCTGGACATCTACCCCTAGGATATCTACCCCCGCGGACCTTTACCCCCCTGGACATCATCTATTCTAACTCCCCCCGCCAGATATCTAGCCAACCCCGGGGACATTTAGGAGAGTCACATACACTGCCTCCCCCGCCCCTAAGGGAGTCAGAATAGAGTCAGGGCTCCCCTAGAGAATGGGTCAATCTGGAGGAAGCCTCGCAGATAACATAAGCACGTTGTTTTACGTCGAAATAACGTTTTTAACATTATATATAACGTTTTTCCATGATAAGGAGCCATAGGGAAGCGTTATATAATGTTGTATGACCTTTCTTGTTTACTGGGCTGTGCTCTCGTTTGACTCGGTTTCGTTTTTCTGTGTGGGTGGGGTAAGGTCGGCCATCTCTATACAGTCATCAGATCCGGGAGTCAATTTTGCAAGAGCTGAATTACTTTCATTTCTCACAAGCAGGGTTAAATTTCGTTCACATTGCAACTAACCTTAGTCACTAAATAATGCAATGACATACAGCACCAGATTATTAAAAGCATATTTCTATAGCAACATAGTGTTATGTAATAGTATATAGGTCGTTGGAAAGATACCATCAATAAAAGTGGCCGGAGATTAACATCTTAGTGTTACCCCATACTCCACCCGAGTGATTGGAGCAGCTCGGAAGAGAGGGTGTCGCTATTAGGAGTGTGGTGCTTACCCCTTATGTATACCATCTCATTACAGACCTTTTTCTTTTATAGAAATACCCACGAATTCATTGATCTATCGGTGGAATCTAGCATCGTATGCAGTTAAAGCAACACGAATCACAGCAGGTAGCCATTCGAACTTATTTTAACATTCAAACCCATTTTAGCATTCTTCCAATACAATTAACTGAATTCGACTATCTAAGATTGTGTTTCATACAGTATGGAGAGTAAGAGGGTCTCAGAACTCAGAGGTGGAATTCAATTGAAACCACCCAAAAAGTATTGGATAGCATACATATTACGTCATTAACACCGGTAAACTTTTATTTTATCACCTATCATTTGCCGGGAGTCGTTTAAAAACAGCAACTGAACAAACAGGTATCAATTTCCTAAATTGCCTGTGGGATTTGAAATTAAGACTATGGCCTCAAGCTACCTGAAGTGTGATTTGCTCTCCAAAAAGAACGTGCAGGGCCTGCGGCTTTCAACACGGTTATACTGCAGTGAAAACAGGGACATCACATTTTAGCCATTATGATTGATAAATTTTCTTGTTATTTATCTATTGACTTTCCATAGGTATTCGGTGACAATACCCCTAGATATAGGATAACACCACCACCTGTGTAGTTCTATTTTGCCCATTGGTTTACCACAAAGAACGATGTATCCCCCAACTTTGTTGAATAACCCACCGTAGTATCTACAGTTATCAAATTACACAACGATACAGAATAATCATACTTTTCAACTTCTTTTGATTAGTTTAGATTTATGCGCATTGAATCTAACTTTGGCCATAAAGAAACTGTATTGAGTGGTCAATCTCCAATGGAAGGGGACAATAGACATAATATATCCATTCCTGCATTGTCACATAAATCGGTCTTAAAGTTCGAATCCCCATGGATATCAGTGAGAAGAGCACAAACATTTCAGTCAAAGATCCATTAAGTACAAAATTGAGTACTTCTCAAATATCTATCATTTCCATATTAACTTCAGGTGAAGATCAATTTTCAAATTTGATTAAAATCTATTCTTATTATAAGTAGTCACGTATCACAGTTCATTTCGTCTTAGAAGGTCGTGCACCAATATGAGATCGCCATCAAACCAAAGAGCAAATAATGCTAAGAGGGTCTACTTAGGCGTTCACCCATAGGTTAGCATTGTCACTCATCAAACAAAATACCTCAAAATACCTGAAAAGTGTTATAACATTGCTTGGAGTGAAGCTCCAACATGCTTCCACTCTGATTACTCTGTAAATCACGAATAATTTGAGTAATGGTTGACATAAACGTGTTTTTATTCATTGGATCACTGCAGATTTCTGGTAATGTATGGCCTGTGGTGCCCCCTTGTGGATGGAGTGTACTGTCCACTGTTACCACCTAAAACCATGTTAACTACTAACCCCCTGGAGCTACTATTCCTGGTTACAATTTCTTCCAAATTCATCATGGATATTGAGAAAGCATATGGAAAAATATATGGAGGCAAAAAACCGTTTCCTGCAACGGAAATTTGGTTTCATCTGTGGCTAAGTGAACAGGTTTTGTGTGGGCTAAGTGGACTGCACACCCTAGCTAACAAAGGAAAACGTTATTTTAACGTCGTTTTAGAACGTTTATATGATGTTATGCCATAGTAAGGAGCCTTAGGGAAACGTTCTATAACATCATAAAATCTTGTATTTATGTTTTTTTGTTTAATGGGACTCCATCGACCAGGGGGCGCCATGGTATACTGGGGACAGGTAATCGGCCAGTGGACCCTCTTCGTATGCTTTGCTCTTTGGTCAAACTTCAAACTTGATATGCAAGTGGAAGTGGGAGAAATAGAGATTATGTTGCACGTATCAAACATTTCAGTGACATGTGACATCAGAGGAGGTACCCAATACTCTATATAATATTCCTTACGAGCTGTCCTCTCACTGTAAGCGCCCCCTGACTATTTGAGTAGAAAGTGCAACACATCCCACATTATACAATCAGATACAGCACAGTGTAACTGGATTCGTTAGATGGACTTCAGTGAGTGGGTTGTTTAATGCAGTCATTATTGATTCTAGTATCACGCGCCATTGTTAGCAATTAATCATCTAAGTGTTGACTTTGAGTAGGCATAAAAGGTCTTCATATCAACATTTTAAGGGCAGCCAAATATATTAAATGACAGGCAAGGGGTGTGATGCGTTGCAGAAACTTTCCCGTAGCGTTATGCTGACGATATTCGATCCTCGCTCAGCCAGGAAATTAATTACATATAGTATATGTTTGCCCATAAAGGGCACATAATAAAGTTTAAGTAAGGATAGAATGAGGACAACTAGCCTGACTCTTATACAAGCCAGCTGTTGTGGGCTTGTTGTGGGCTCAGATCAGTTTCAAAGTGAGCTGCACATGTTGGGCAGATGGCTGGGCTGAAGTGTGGCCCCAATCAGGCTCCCCAATATGGGCTCAATTTCAAAGCGGACTGTATGAGTTGGGGTCAGATCACTTTCAAAGTGGACTGCCTGTGTCAGTTTCATGTTAGGCAGATGGCTGGGCAGAAGTGTGACCCAGATCAGGCTCCCCATTTTGGGCTAAGGTCAGTTTCAAAGTCGGCTGCCCGATGTGGGCTGAGGTTGGGTTTCGACAGGGCAAACTGGTCTAGTATCCCAAGGTGGGCATGTCCGCCCATCCAAAAACCGATCTGAGCCCAAGGTGGGCAGCCCATCCAAAACCCGATCTGCACCCATCATTGGGCAGCCCGCTTCGGGCCACAACAAAGTCCAGTGCCCTAAACCGACGGGCGCCCCTTGGTTAGCTCACTCCAAGGCACACTTGCAAACAGGGCTTCTAGAAAACAGTGCAGTATACAGCATCCTACCCACTATTGGTCACTAATATTTGAGATCATAGCTGAATACTTGATTATTATCACACTCGATGTGCTGTTTAAATCAAAATCAAATATCAGATCGATATTTGATGTTGTCATGTTATGTTTGATGTTGTCAAGCATCATTCTCTCTCAGCTTCCTAACCGACATGTCAATATTATTTAGGGAATGGTTGCCTTAAACCCGGCCTCAAACTATCCGTGGTACCTGAAATTGTATTGCTCTTTGCAATTTTCTGGCATACAATGAAACCTACTGATAAAACATCTATGATGTGAAAGAGGCTCTTTATCATGGCATTATTCAGTGTTTAAGGAAGGACAATCACAACAGTGGCCACACACATCTCCTCTGTCTTAGTCGAGACAGAGCTCTAGCTCATAGTGAACAATGCAGAGTTGACAAGTGGTATTTTACATAATATGATAGATGCCTGTGCCAGGCTTTATCCCTTAACTTGTACTGAATATACAGGTCCAGGAACGCCCCATAGCCGACCAGCCAACCTACTAGATATATCATACTTGGGACACAAAGTCATCTGTTTATTCAGGGAGCTTATTGCCAAGAAAGTTATGAGTGTGTAGGTCCAGACAGTAAACAACTTGTGCTAGAGAGGGGACACAGTTATAAGAAATCTTTCTTTTCTTAAAACTAGTCATTTGTCCACCAGACGAGTTTATTTATCTTGTTTTCTTGAAATGAGAAAATTATTTTTGGCTGTACATACATGCTGCACGTGGTAGTGGTAGAGAAGAGGGCAGAAACTTGCTGAAACCCTTGGTTTCTCAGCAAATGGATGATGGGGTTGGGAACCTCTGGGACACAATATTTCACAAGAGAATATTTCTGCAAGTTTTCAGCATAAAGACATTTATGTGTTTCATGCATTTGCAGGGGTAGCCTATTGTGTAGATGATTACGGCACCAAACAACCCTAACGAACTTTAAGCGAGGGTATCAGTAAAACTTAAATACAGTATTGTTTCCAATAGACTGATTATTATGAGTCAACCCATTTGGTTCTGAAATAGTGTGACAGTATTTTGATTGCACAGACACAGTGATTTTAACGACACCCAGCACACACATTGATTTCATCATCGTCATTCATTCAAAAATCCTCACAATAATCCATCAAGCGTCGTCTGGAGTGAAATGTGATTATGAGTTTGCAAAACAAACTACAAATGGAACAGCTGGAGAGGACGTCCGTGAAGGTTGATAACAGAATATTTTTTCTGAGACCAGACCATTACCTTCATTGCATAACAGGGAACATACAGATGATAATGAAATACATAGGGTCACACTTCCAACTCTATTGGATATGAAGGAATCTATTGGTAATTTTCCAAAGTATTATAATTCTATAGTAGACACAACTAGAACGACAGAACATTTATTTTGAATTGGCGTTTATTTACCATTGTTAATCATATTGATCACGACGTTTCGGCGAGGTGTTGCCTTCTTCAGGTGAAATTGTAATGTATGCTCAGCCAAGTTATTTCCCACTTCCCCTGTGTTTTCAGCATAAGATATTCAGGAATGTAACTGTGTCTAGCATTTTTTTCTATCGTGTCTGGCCTTGCGCGTGCATCGTTTCTTTATTTTGACATTATATGATAAAACACATCATTTGTAACAACAAAGTGTTAAAAAAATAAGTGAAAGAAAACGTGTACTCAACTCACCCAGTTTGTGAGTTAGTGGTATCTGACATTCCAGGAATAGAGCCTTAGTATTTCCAATAATATTTATGTAATCATCATATTCCAACATGAGGAAGGAGGCCCATTCTGAAAGCAAGAAGCTTTTGATGGATTCCGACAGATTACTCATACATGACATTGTGTAGCTGCTTTGACTCTTGTCAAACACGTATTGCTCTCTAACTTGATTGCTTGCGATGTAACATGTTTTTAAGCAGCAGCAGGTTGTATGTTCAACGTTTACAGAACTGCAAACCTTTGGAATCAGAAAGGAATAACTAAGGCCATGGTGTTAATGGGCATAAATACTAGACAGCAGTTGCAGTACCTTGCCAGAACAAACTCTTCTCCCCAGGAACAACAAAAAGGGCAGGAAAAAGTCTGTTGGAAGACCTTCTGAGAAGTAAGACAGCTATTGTTGTCAAGATGTCATACTAAGTCTGTCTCATAAATAATTTAATAATGCGAAACTATTTTAATTTCACAGCAGTGTCCTCCCATCGCCTTTTTCTGTTACCTAACACCTGCAGACGTGCACATGCATCTCCATACTTCCCACTTGTTAGAAGGTCCTGAGAGTAATAAGGGTCGTTAATAATTGCTCAAGCTTCCCTCATTATGTGTTTGTCGCACTGCAAACAAGGGTTCTTGAAAACTAATAGAAGGATTAGTAAAAACGGAGCTTATTCTATACTGTTTATCCCCAATATGGGTTAACACAAACTTTAAATAAATATGAGAATTCTGAAGACATTCAACAAATGCTTCATGCATAATACAGACTTTGCCGCACACAATTGAAAGCCATCAATTCATTAGGAAAATACGGCAAACATTCCTGCTCTAGCACTCTCTTCCTTTTTATGTTCTTCATAGTCTGATTTTAAAGATAACCATAGATGACATTTTATAGTGCCTTACCGACCATTATGCCTTATCAGCTAGTAGAAATGGTGCTCTGTCTTGAAAATTAGCTGGGAGCATGTGGAGTGTTTCTAAACCATCAGAAATGGGATGTTCTACAAAGGCAGATCTGCTAATACCAAATGGGTCTAATTACCTTCTGGTTATTTTGTCTTCATTACATTGCTGGAATATCATATTTGCATTTTCTATAGACCAATGCAGCAATAAAAACGTTTTCACAAAGATTGTTTAAAAAAAGGTTTTGAACATTTCGGAAGCGGTACTGACAAAACTGTAAATTAAATTAAAAACCTTGTATTCTGATATTATGTACTGTTTGAAAGAGAATTGTCTTGAAAATCCATGCCCCGATGTTTGTAAATGTAGTCATTACAGCCAATGGGGCATGGGGTATAGCTCTCTAACTGGTGCGGACTTGTTCTCGCAACCACTCTGTGTACACGGACACCAGCAATCTCGTGAGACCTTGGCTCTGCTCTCGTATTGTAGCCTGTTCCCTGGAAGCTATGGGTTGTGAGTGTCTGGTCACTGCCTAAGTCTCACGATACATTGCGAGCTCAGAACTAACATGGCTGCCCATACCGAGAAATCCGAGACTTCACTATAGAGCTTCCATAGATATATAATTTAATAAACTATTCAATTGTGTGGAAAAACAAAAGACAGAATTGTGGAAGAACTGACCTGGTTCCCCCACATCAGCCAATGAGAAGCTTAGATTTGGATCACATGGCCTGGCAACACCTGAGGAGGTAAATTCGAACTTACTTTTTGGTCATTAGGAATGTAGTGTTGGGACTATACATGCCACGTCCACCGCACCGAGCTTCCATAGATTTAACATAGAGAGGGTCCTATTGCCCATGTAATAAAGAACAATGATGCTGAATGTGCCTTTTTGCTCAGTACTTTTAACCCCTCTCCACATTATATTGATGTAGGAAAACATGTTAGGGCTTCATGATATCTAGAGCTTATAGAATATTCTGCTCACTGGGTTTCCCGACTAATATGTTAACCTCCTTATTATCATTGACCCTATTTCTAAACACTTCCATTTTGTTGGTTGTGCTATGAGAAAGGGGGGGTCCTTTTTCTTCTCAGGAAAACTATTTTGAGATGCATAGTTACCTTACTTCACCATGCTGTGCAGTAAGTCTGCCATCTGCGAACATAGGCCCTGGTTTTTATCTTGAAATTGACAGTTCACTAGATAAGCAGGAAACCCCATTATGATTTTAAGCCGACCAAAGGTCTGTTATTTCAAATTTTTAAATTGCAGCTGGAATAGCTTTTGATGTCACTGACAAATCCGATTGTCTCCTTGTTTTAGAAACGATGATTACATGTAACGTTCCCTGAAATGCTCTTTGATGGGGCTCCACACATCCCTGAGAAAGGGCCGAGGGAATGATCATATACGTCAAAATTTGACACCGATAGCAGGAATGCATGCTCAGACTTTCCTGTGTGCATAACCGAGATTTGGGTAAATCTCTCCGTTGAGTGCTCGCCCAAGTCAATACTTGGAGTGCTGCAGGGTTATGGGAGTGTGTACAAGTGCATGTACATATATATTTCTTGACACATAGTGTCATGCAAATATGTTGGTCTTAAATGTCATATGCAGGTCACGCACTCATGTCCCTGTTGATATGAAGGCCTACAGATCGGTGCATATAGATACCTTTAATACAGATCCACTGTCCTGCTGGCCTTCTGTAGCTGGTGCCTTTGAACGTTTAAATAATATAATTCATGATATAAACACAGTGTGGCCCCACCTGGTCACTGTTGGCCCCGATGTTTCCCCGAGCAGGATGCCCAGTTTGAGCCCAACAGTTTGACCCAACGGCCCATGCAGACTAACAGATTGGGAATCAGATTTGATTCTGGCTAGTTTGCTGGGAATGATAAGGGTTTATTATAATGTGTAGAATTACTTTAAAATACTCTGAGGGTCGAATGGAAATCTCTCCCCGCCCCTAAAGATAAGCAATGAACGCTCTCTCATTTATCGAACGATGATTTGAAATGATAGAATGCGACGTCAGTGGAGTTGTTGAATTTGTGTTATCAATGATCTTCAACTCCTGTTATCCAGATATTAAAGTGACAGTTTAAAACACAATGGGTGTTGCCAGGAGAAGAAACTGAATTGGGCCCATATGGGCTTTCTACGGAGTTACTTTTAAAGCTACGTGATTATGCTTGTTAGATAGAGATATCGTTGAAATAAGGAGCCCTCAAACTTGCTCGGAGAGGACACTGTCTTCCTGTATAACTGGGAATAGTGGACCTTTCCTCAGAAGACTCTACTCTCTTTGAATGACAGCAATAAAGAGGCAACATGCTTAAACAGATGAGGAGAAAGGTTCATCCGAGCTGAAGTCTTTATGATTGAAGGCGTAAGCTTTCCAGTAGGGTATAATGTTATAAGATATTCCCTCTAGCTTCTGCAAAATTGCTACGCGAATACAGGGGACGTCACTCTATCCAAATGGCTAAGAAGTTTTTGTTGTTGTGACGATATCTATGGCTGGGTGACAGAAAACCATTCAGGATGACACCCAATTGAGTCTGAAACATGCAAGAATAACAGTTAGAAAAATCGTAAATGTAAGCTTATTTGTGGACAGTCGAGGGAAAAGGGTCCTGCAAAGGTTAAACTCAATAATAAAATTGAGGTCATCAGCTTTCCAGTGATATATTTCATTAGCAGGTACCACTTCTAGGTTTTGAGAACTGGCTCCTTGAATATGTGTGGGTACTGTCCAATCTCAAATGCCAATAAGTTCTATCTTACTTTGTTTTAGAGATATCTCTATCTAATTAGCATAATTATGAAAATTCCCAAATATCCTAACTTTTTCAAACATTTGGTCACAGCTTTTGATCTTAAAATGGGATTTACATTCCGTTTTCAGCATAGAAATCTTTGTGGGGCCTGTAATCATTAATTTATTGAAAAACTCAATTTAGAATGAAAATTATGTTTCCATGGCAACCAAGAAGTGCAAAAACATCAATTTAGGCCCAAAAACGTTCTTTTTACATTCCAAATATGGAAGGTTTTCACTAAAGTTGGAATTTTCTAAAGTAGCTTATTGTATTCTCCATCAAAAAGTAGTACAATTTTTATGATATTTTGAACATTGTTGGCTATATGGAGCCCCCTGGTGGCCAAAGTTGGTACTAAAAATCCCCCGCGGAGGTCCCTTTTCCCTTGTTGATCCACATTTGTTTCTATGATTCAATAAAAAGAATACGTGCATAGTATTTGGTCTTATCAGTTGATTATCATTAAGCAAGTATGTGTATGGCCAGTCGGCGTCGCTGCTAAAGACTGAAGAGAACATTGGCAAGAGTTAATTGACATGTAACCCTTCCTTGCACTAGCGGACATACTCTCCGGGGAACGTGGACAAGAATATCTTTCCAATCTTAAAAGCGGTAATCTTAAAAACTTTACCCTCCCCATTTAAAGATAATTTTAAGATAATCTGCTACCTAGTGTCACATACACACACTATGCTACCTGAGGTTTGCCTTTATAATATATACCCTACACCCAGATGGACAACATAAACATTTAAAAGAAGTGAAAAGGAAGGGGAAAACGGGGATTGGGGGGCAGAGCCCCCCATTACATGCTAGTTAACTAGCCTATCCTACGATGGACTGTGTAGGCTAACCACTACCCAGCCAACACACCCTAGTGGGCCCTAGATGGGTCACAGATGGGCTGCCTCCCCAGTGGGCACAGAACATTGAATCAACATTGGAAACTGGTTGACAATGTTGATTCAATGTTGATGCAACGTTGATTCAACATTAAACTGAGTTTTGTGCCCACTGGGTCATGGGGCCCATATGGGCTGCCCATCTGGGGCCCGCTTCGTTTTGACCGGGGCTATTAGGTGGGGCCCAGAAGGGCTTGCCCAGGTTTGAAGTGGGCTGGCCCTGTTCAGATCTAAGTGGGACCCAGGTGGGCTCCTTTATTTGGGGAACACATAATTTGGGGTGGGGGGTGGGGGCTGGTGGCTGGGGGCACAGACACAACATTTTCTTTACCTATAAGCTTAGTTGTTATGTAGTTGATGACCATACCCCAGCTAACAAAAAAACGTTATTTTACGTCAAAATAACGTTGTAAAACTTTCGATAACGTTATGCCATAGTAAGGAGCCTTAGAGAAACGTTATGTTACGTTATATAACGTTATAAAATGTGGTATAACGTTTTTTGTTTGCTGGGACATGTTAAGAGTAGTTACCAACAAGTATTCAAGTGGGTCAATTAATTTATCTGCATTTAGTGTCATCTCTTCCCTTTATTAAGGGAGGAGAAGCAAAATGCATCCTTTGATTAAGTACAACTCTGATCACATTGGTTGACACAGTCAGAGTTCCTGTGAGTCTGATAGTGATACCTGAGGGAGCCCTGGGATTATATACTATGGTCATATCCCGGGGAAAGGTGTCAGTATCAGAATGCTCCTCGTTTCTCTATTCGTATACAAACTTGTGTAGACAATTTCGTATAATATGAACGTAATGTGAAAACTGTATCATTTCAATGGTTTTAAAGGAGTTGTGAATTTATGGCTCATTGTAATGAAGACAAGAAAATGTCTATAGGATTTCAAATCCCATGTACTCTCAATGATGACATCTAGTGGTAAGCTCAGAAACAATACTTGACCACTTAGCCCAGGCCTAGCCCAGGTAAACCCCACTCTTTTGGGGAAAGGTCTTTGAATCGGCCCAGAAAGTAAAGTTGATGGGTTGGCCCACATGGGGCCCATATGGCAGCCCACACCAAGCCCATGGAAAACCCATGCAGACTTCAGCCCACTTAGCCCTGCTCTAGCCCAGGTGAAACCCAGGTAGACAACATAGCATGCGAAAAATAATTTGAACTTGCATTTTCTAGAAAATGCTCAGCCCACCCGGGCCCTATCTGGCTGCCCATGTTGAGCCCATGGGAAACCCAGGGATACCTTTGCCAAGTTTGCCCATTTCCAACCCAGATGAAACCCACTTTTACAAAAGCGCATATAATGTCAATTTAAAATGTGAATTAATTGAATATTTTCAGAAAAGAGTATGAATTGAAGGATTTGCAGTGCAAACATAACATGTTGATATTCTGGGCTGAGCCCAGATGGGCCCCATCTGGAAGCCCAGACAATTACCAGTTAATACCCAGATATGGGCTAGCCCATGGTGCCCAGGGACATGCCCATATGGGGCCCATTTGGGTGTGTTGGCTGGGTATTAGTGGCGCCATCTTCATTTGCTTAGTAATACTTTTAAGATAATCTAAGATATTAAGATAATTGACTTTAAGATAATCACTTAATCTAAGATCGGAAAGATTTTCTTGTCCACGTTCCCGGGAGAGTCTGTCCCTACGAGCCCTTTACTTGTGCATTGACAGAAACTACAATTTTGTCATGTCTGATGTATTTGAAAATTATATATGAATAAATACACATTACAAACTCAAACGTGCATGTTCTGTGAAGTACATGCAGGAGGATCTTACTGTTGAAGAACCAGCCACTACTCCAGTACAGACTATTGCATCTGGAAGACAAGAAATCTTTGTGGCATCCAGAGTGTCTCCTTGGGTATCAGAACGACTCTTTGTAAGGGTTAAGTGACACATAACATGCTATGTCATGTTCTAACAGAGCTGAGGAGAGAGAATTCGTGTAAGTGTCTGATGAAATTAATGACAAAAGATGGGAAAGGGAGGTGGTGGTATTTTAAAATGCCTGAAAACTGATGATGTCATATTTAAACAGCCCCTATTAATGGATGGGCATTGCCTAAATATGTGTCGTTTCGAATATGCTCTTTTAGAACCTTATGGACAGGCTCTCAACTTCCCGAAGTGCATAAATGCGTGGGCACATGCCAATGGACTAATGCCATCACGCATATCAGAGGGGAACTGCTGCCTATACTAAGGCTATCCATTTGACCTTGACACATCGGTATCCACACCAAATTCATCTTAGTGGCATCTCACACCCAAATGATGAGGCCCTTGCATGTTATTGGCCTTCACCTTTGTAAGAACATGAGGAAGCAAACCTTAGCCCTCTATAAGTGACGCACTAGCAGACATACTCTTCTGGGAACATGGACAAGAAAATCTTTCCAATCTTAAAAGTGGTAATCTTAAAAACGTTTCCCTCTGCATTTTAAGATAATTTTGAGATAATGAAATCTTTTTAGATTGTCCTAGCCTGACAATCTTGAATTGAAGATTCTAAACACCAGATGGCACCACTGTATTATACCTGGCACAGTTATTCATAGTTGTGTTTGATATCAGTTTTGAAGAGGAATGAAAAAAGAAAGAAAGAAAGAAAGAAAGAAAGAAAGAAAGAAAGAAAGAAAGAAAAAAAGAAAGAAAGAAAGAAAGAAAGAAAAGGGGGTTCGGGGCAGAGCCCCCAATATGATACAATATACTATCAACAATAAATAAATAAGGGTCAAAAAAGAAAAACAGTAAGCATAAGTGGCGCCATCTAGAGTGGGTTTACCGAGGTGATCTTAAAAGCGAGCAACGTTTTTAAGATTATCACTTTTAAGATTTGAAAGATTTTCTTGTCCACGTTCCAAAGAGGGTCTGTCCCGTCGAGCATAAGTGACTCCCTGCACTGTATACTCCCAGTAGCCGACAGACAGTTATAATGAATATTAAACAGAGTGAAAAAGAACGAGGCTAATATCAATCATATTGACTTAAGGCAACCGGGGTATAAGTATCCAACATTTCCCTTGCATTCATAGATTTGTAGTTGGTCTCTTACTACGTATGTAACACTTGAGTACAAAAACCAGACAAGGTAAATTAGACTTTAATATACGGCGACTTTATTGTAAAGGTAACTCTTGGGTATTATAGTACAAGTATAACCAGCGGATATACAAGATCAGAACAGATATATAATACAGTGGGGCAACCCTATAGCATAGAGTTAAGCCCGTGAGCACAGGGTGGTCATGTCACGACAGTCCCAAACCTGACTGACTTCCAATGGAGAAGTAGCCGTCTTATATACAGCGCTGCATAGCCACGTGACCGTACTAGCAGCGCCACCTGTTAGGTTTAGTTATGTAAAATGCTTATGTAACAACTACCGACGGTAACCGAAGGTGGTACCGGTACACTACCGTATAGATAACCGAACTAGAGGAGTCGGTGTATGTAACGAACCGACGATACTAGTTAGATGAATAAAACAGTTATTAAACACAATAGAACCGTGTTGTCTTACATCATACAACATACAATAGATATACAACAATAACAGTTAGACTTTATAGTCAACCCGTTACACTACCCCCCTTTAGAATGTAGGAAGGGTTGGTTTTATAATAATAATACCTCTTGGATACATTATATACCACGTATATCTATTTATCAACAAGTAACATTTCTACTCATAGTAACAACAGGCATACATACATGAACAACCAGGTTAACATGTATATAACAGTTTATATCAACAATATAGTCTTTGGTATCAAACCATAGTCCCGTAGGCACATGATATAAAAACTGTCCAACTGATAGTCCTAGACTAGTATCAGTTAAAAGTAAAGGCACCAAATAACCACCTTGGAAACTCAACACATCACCTACTACATTCAGCAATGGTGCGAATCCGTGTGGAGTTAGTGTCCTTATATATAAATAATAGAGCTATAATAGCTCTCACTTCCTTTGGCGAAGAAAAGTTTTATAATTGGAACTATAGCAGTTCCCACTTCCTTTGGCGTAGAAAAGTTTATATATAAAAATCCATATTAGCGTATCCTAAATAAGGTGGGATAGATCGTCATCCTTATTAGGGGCGGTACTCCAGTACCTAGCAGTTTATGGTGGTAGAGATGGATAGAGTCCAGTACCGGTATAGTACTTCCATCTCTTGTGAAATATAAATATAAAAAGGTAGGTCCGTGCCTCCCTATAAATAATTATCACAGGAGGATGATCCATAATAGTACATAGGTCACAATAGTAGAATGCGACCACAGGATCAGGAGCCCTGGACAGTAGTAGAGAACCGACGGTTGTGGCTTAGTAGTAAACCACGGTTTGAAGACATCAGGCTGCTTCCAGTGTGGTGGCAGTAGTGACTAGGTTAAGTCACGACAGCACCGTCGGTCTGCTTTCGGTTGTCCAGGGGCGTGTAGCTGCGTCGATGGTTTAGTTTTACCTCCGAGGGGCGGAACAGTGCACCCCAGAGGGCCTGACGGGGGACCAACCTTAGGTGTCCATAGGGACACCGCCGGATGGCTTTCCTTCCCCATCAGGACTTCCTCCAGGAGGGGCCTCCGTGGTGTAAACCACAGCAGCCTCCACCTGGAGAGGAAGGGCTCCACCTGGGGCTACCGAGAGGGTACTCGGCGCCGCAGTAGGCTCCCCGCCACTGACCACCCGGGTAGATTGTGCCATGAAAGAAAATGGCATCTCATACCTAGGTGGGTGTACTGACAGTACCGGGGTCACAGGAGGAGCAGGCCTTGCGGCAAGCCCCAACCTGGACTGGAGATCTGGAAAACCAGTTCTCTCCCACTCTGTCAGCTTTAGCCCGAACTGCCGGAAGAACTTGGCGTCACAAGTTGTCAACCTTGATTCAAGCTGTTCGATCGTAGCCCTCCAGAGGGCATGATCTTGCTCCAGACTCGCCTCACGCTCGGCAAGGACTCTGGTGCGTTCAGCAACCCAAGCTTTCCCTTCCCGGATAGCCTGTTCTCTGAGCAACTTGTACTGCTCAAAGTAGGACTTCTCCAAGAAAGAAACCTGAAACTGGAGTAGCTTACTTGCGTTTTCAGCCATCTTAGCTCTGTAGCACTCAAATCCGGGGACTAGAGTGTCAGAGAATCCAGTGTCATAAGCAGGACCGTCTCCAGGCAACACAGGTAACCCTGCTAGCCCTTCGTCAACAGCCCTGTGCTCAGGTACTGGAGTCACCTCGTCATCCCTTGCGGGGTCAGAGGTTGCTCCGTGCTGGGGTGGAGCAGTCGGCTGGGCTGACGCCCCATCCGGCTGTTGTACCTCTACCTGTTCAGCGTCACTGATAGGTGAGATACTCTCCTGTGGAGCTGAAGCTTTCTTTTGCTTCTGGCTCCACTTGTACTGCTTGACATAGTCAGCAGCAACCTGACCCGCCTGCTCGTCACCCAATGAGTTCTGAACAATAGCCAGTGCATCACCCAGTTTCTGTCTCTCCTGCCTGGGCAGTTGATCAGCAACCGAGGGCAATGCAACCGAAGATACCGTGACGGTACCGACGGTTTGGCTACGGTCGACCTCAGATGTTACCGTGGCGGTGGCGACACGTTTCTTCGCAGGTTCACTGCGGGAACGGTCACGTCCACCTTTGGTATCATCTTTGGATGACTGGCGGCCCCTTTTCAGATCTTTCTTCTTCTTAGGAGGGGTATCCTTTCTGACAGTGGGCATCGGAGTTTCTGTATCTGGCCCGAGATCGGTTTGTTCGCACTTGGCGCCCTTACACAATCTCTCCCAGTCAGCCTCCGTGAGGTAATTCCACTGTTTAAGTTTGTTGGTCCGCCACTTATACTGTAGATTCCCTACACGTTTGTGGCACCCCCAAACCTTCAGTGCAGCCTCAACTCCACGACTAATAGTGCGCTTGTGAACGCCCTTATTGTCGCAAAGATGCCTTACCAAACCAGCCCTCCGTTGGCAACGGAATAGCTCCCCGTCACTGTACTCAGGGCAGGAAGTACTAGTACTCCCACTCACACAGTACAAGTAGGGACGCACATTCATGTGCTTCTCTACTAAATGACGGGCGAACTTGAACAGGTTCGGCCACCGTTTTGCAGCTGTCGAAGCCCCCTTCAGGCGCTTACAGGGAACATACGGGCAGGGATCCCCTGGCACGTAGTTCTTCCAAGCATATTTCAGCTTGGGACGGCATGACCTATGGATGTTAGGTTTATTCCCTTCCAACACTGCCCTGAGGTACACGAGGTACCAGTCAATGGGGTGGGAATCACCTGTCAACCAGTCTTCGTCGTCTGAACCCTCGGTCGTGTGAGGTGCAGGAAGAGCCATTTTGCCATTTTCCTGAACTAAGTCAGAAAGGCTCAGGTTCTTCCGGTCATCATCACGGAGACACAGGTTTAGACGAACATGCGCTGCCTTGGCGCGGAGGCGGCGATTGGCTCTGCTCTCTGCAACAGACCATCCCTCGGCTTCCGCCTTGGACACTCTATCAGCAACAGCTTTGAGCCTATCTGCCTCAGTCGGTGCGACCTCTTCGGTAGCAGGAGTTTCAGGGGAAGATGTAATCCTCCTCTTACGCTTCCGCTTCCGTTTGGTCTTAGCACGAACCGTGGACCCGTCTGATGAATCACCATCAGGGACCGTCGGTTCTTGTGCCAATACACCGGCGGGTTTCGGAGAAGATCCCCCTGCAGGGTTCTCCTCCTGGTTGGTATTACTACCACCCAGACCAGGTTCTGTTTTCGGAACAACATCACCCGACCCCTCAGGGTTAGGTTCAGCTGGTACCGAAGCCGAGCCTTGACCGACGGTTGGAGCACCGGTAGTGTCCATTTCCGTGTCAGACTCGAGAACTCGGTCATCCCCGTCGGAGGCCTCAGCCTTCTTCGGGGCCGTGCATGTGCCATCTACACGGGCTGCCATACTGTTAGCTCAGGCGTAGGTGAACCTCACGGTTCACTCACCCGAGCCTTTAGTAGCACAGCAAGTAAACAACAGTGTAGGTACTGCCGGGCAGACCTAGGCACCACTGATCAACACGCTACCCTACGGGCAAACGTGCTGATCTGAAGAAGCCTGGCCGCCTGTGGGGCTTATATACCCCACCCGTCCCCCGTGACCCCGCCCCTTGACCGGCTTCTCAGCCAATCAGGGGTCGCGTCTCGAAGACGCGCCGAGGTGACCCAATTTCTCACGGCTCATTTGGCGGGAGAAATCGATCAGGTGACGCGGGCAGCGCCCTTCCCACGTCTGGCATATCCGACGGTGGGAACTCTCACTGTTGTTTACAATTTTCGTGGCGGAGCCACCGGAAAACCCGGGAATGATATACCGGCGTTAGAGGATATACACAGCAGCGTGTTACTAAGCAATATGTGGTCAAAACTAATCCCATACTTAGAACTAATCGGCAAAGCCAGCCACCCGCCCTGAACACGTGCTTTTCTACCTCCAACGGATAACCACACCGGATAACCCGTCTCTTCTCGTTGTGTTTTGGTGATCGAGTACCGGGCCAATGACCACCGGCCCAGTACGGAACTGTCCATGGAAATTTAATCAAGCCAGCAGCAAAATGTCGTCAACAAGGTAAGAAAAAAATGTTTACACAATTTTATCTCGCTCTCTGACACGTGTGCTCCTCCGTAGACCTTGTACCGGTATGTCCAGCAATGATGACACCGGAGGTATCACCTTGCTTTGTTTACCGGTGCCTACGGTTAGTCCTTTACGCACAGCTGACCCTTTTTTACGAGGCCTACCGCGCTTGGGCTTGGTAACACACGACTGTGGTTCAATCGGTAATTTCCTAGGACGACCCCTTCGGCGCGCTACCGTCGGTACCGACGGTATGACCGTTGGTCCTGCCTTCGGTATCTTCGGTAGCGCAGGGTCGGTTGGTGCTGGTACTCGACCAGCACCGAGGGAATCTTCACCGTCATCTATATATGGAACTCCATACCAAGGTCGGAGTCTAGCCACATGTGATTTAGTGAGAGTCCCTTTTTGCAACCGTATTACTACAGTAGTTTCACTAACCACCATAGTAACCGTATGCGGACCATCCCAGGAGTACAGGGTCTTGACTTTGGAATTTGGTGTGCTAAATCTCGCGACCTTATCCCCCACCTTGAATTGGCGGAGTTTAAGGCCCGTGTCATAGCCCACCTTCTGCAAACTAGCAGATTTTTCCAAGTTGTCCCTTACTACTCCATAGGACTCGCGTAATGATTGTCGAAGTGACTCAACAAACATCACTGTGCAGGGTTGCTCGAGCTGGTGTCCCTGCACTCCATAGACCATGTCACTAGGCATGACTATGTCTTCACCCATTACGAGCATATTAGGCGTACAGCCCGTCGACGCATGTTCGGTAGCATTGTAAGCATGGGAGATATAGCGAGCGTGCTCATCCCAATCATCCCGGTGCTCATTAACCATTGTCGTGAGACATTGGATCAACGTCCGATTGAAACGTTCCACCATACCATCCGATTGAGGTCGGTAGGGGTTCGTATGCGTCTTGCAGATGTGTATTTTACTACACAGTTCTGCCCACAGTCGAGATTCAAACTCACGACCCTGGTCGGAGTGAAGCATTAAAGGACCTCCCCACGTGAGGATCCAATTCTCGAAAAGTGCTTCTGCGCAGGTAACAGCTGTATGATTTACCAACGGATATACTTGGACATACTTGGTATAGTAGTCCTGTACCACCATCATACAGGTATTCCCACGGGGGGTCGTGTTGAAACCACTAATGATATCAACAGCGATCCGGGCAAATCGAACACCGAATAGCTCTTGACTTAGAGGTAGTTTACCAATACCAGGTCCAGGCTTTGATAAACAGCATTGGGGACATTGTCTCACCCAACGCCGTATGTCCAAAGTCATACCAGGCCAGTAATATCTACTCTTAATCTTTGCCTCAGTCCGTTGTCTGCCAAAGTGTGCTGAAGTTCGGTGGCCATGACAGTAGTTGAGCAACTGTAGTCTGAGTGACAAAGGCACTACAGACTGAGCTGTTCTCTTCCTGCCAGGTTGCACCCTCCAGCGGCACAATACACTGTTCCGTATAAAAAGATTATCCCACTGAGCTAACAGTTGTCTAACTTCTTTACATTCCAGCGAAAGTGCGGGGCGAACAGGCTTGGACAGGCCCAACAACTTCAAGGAGTACACCCTCGAAATAGCTGGATCTGCAAGCTGCTCATCCTTCAAGTGATTTAACGTCCAGTTAGGAACTTTCGCACCCACAGACGCAATCACTGCATTGTGAGACCCACAGTCTCGGCAGTCTACACGGTGACAGTTCCGGATAGGATAGCGGGACAAGCTGTCCGCATTCACATGATCTACTCCACTCCTGTGTATGATATGCTCATTCGTCATGCCAAACTCAGAGAGGTGGTTCAACCATCTACCCATCATCCCCTCAGCGTCCTTGAAGTTAAGGAGCCACTGCAGAGATGAATGATCCGTCCGTACGAGATAATTCCCACCATATAGGAAATGTCTGTACTTTTTTGTGTAAACCACCACTGCCAAGAGTTCACGCTTGGTTGTGCAGTAGTTACGTTGTGTTTTGCTTAGACTGTTGGACGAAAATGCCAGCGGCACTTCTCGCCCATCCTGGATCTGCGACAAGGCAGCACCAATACTTGTATTAGAAGCATCAGTGTCCAAGATGAACTTACCAACAGGTGCAGGGTAGTGCAAAACAGGTGTTTCTAAGAAGAGTCTCTTTAACTCACTGAAAGACTGTTCTGCGGCTGGAGACCAGACTATTTTAGCCTTAGCCTTCTTCTCTCCAATCATCAGCTCTTGTAAGGGAGCTGCGACTCTCGAGAATCCAGGTATAAAATCTCTGTAGTATGAACAAAACCCGATGAAAGAGCGTATCTCCTTCGTGTCCATCGGACGAGGCCAGTTCTGTACCACTTCGATCTTATGAGGATCAGCCATGATGCCATGTTCAGAAACAATTCTACCTAGGTATTCAACTGACTTCCTAAAAAGCTTGCACTTTGAAGGTTTCAATTTCAGACCATATGATAAGATGCGTTTCAGCACAGCTTGGAGGTTCTGTAGAGTTTCCTCCACAGAACCACCGAAGACGATGATGTCGTCCAAGTATACTAGGCACTTTTTCCAAAGTAAACCCCGTAACATGGTTTCCATCATTGCCTCGAAGGTTGCCGGGGCATTGCATAGCCCAAATGGCATGACGTTGAACTCAAATAGTCCCATATGGGTAGAAAATGCGGTTTTTTCTCGGTCCCGGGGGTCCATGCCGATCTGCCAATAACCAGATTGTAAATCTAGTGTACAGAACCATTTCGCCCCACCCAGAGATTCCACACATTCATCTATCCGAGGTAGAGGATATGCATTCTTCCTAGTGAGTCCGTTCAACTTCCTATAGTCGATGCAAAATCGACAGGAACCATCCTTCTTGGTGACCATCACCACAGGACTTGACCATGGACTCTCACTAGGTTGAATCACATCTTCATCCAACATCTTTTCTACCTCAGCCTCCATAGCACTTTTTTTAGCCATGGGTAACCGACGGTAGGGGATTCTACTGGGAAGCGCGTCCCCAGTGTCAACCCGGTGTTGTACCGTATTGGTACGCCCTAGAGGATCTCCTGGTTGCGCAAAGGCGTCAGATAACTCCGACAGCTCATTTGCCACCATTTCGCTCTCTAGGGTTGTGAGGTGTGACTCACACAACAGGGACCTTAAATGTTTTGGTAGGTTGGATTTAGCTAGAGCCTCTTCGTGGGAAGAGTCTCCCGCCACCACACCTACTTCCACAAAGTCCGTAGTTAGTGAGTCTACCCCATATGCTCGCGTAGTGTTACCAATAGGCGTCCCTTTTCGTAGAGTGATTTCTCTACTACTCGAGTTACAAATCGGTATCACCCCCCAACGAGCGTTGGCCAGGTAAGTATGATAGCCAGCAAGACCTAACTCAGAGAGCTTTTGATCTTCTGGTTCAAACATTCCCGGCCGTTTGGCCTGCACTCCCACGCAGCTGACTAGGACATCAGATACATGTCCTGCTGCCAACTTTGTGTCTTGTGCCACTGACGCCACAGAAGAACCATTCCTTAAAACGCACTGTACAGATTGTTTATAAGGATGTTTAATCTGAAGTCGGCCCGTTGCGGTGTTCATTGTTACCCCGTAAAGAGCAGCAAAGTCCATCCCCAGTATGCCATCATCAGTGATGTCGGTGATGGTTGGACATATCCAGTATGTCTTGCCATCAACCAACATAGGTTTTACAGTTCTGCCATAAGTCTGCATACTATCTCCCGTAGCAGTCCGAGCCTTTACTCCTAGTAGCGGAGCTTCGGGCTGGTTGCAAAGACGGGCCATGAATTTACGATCGACCAAGGTGTGGGATGCACCCGTGTCGACCAAAAATTCACCACGCGTCCCGGAAATAACCAGACTCAGGTACCAACGCTGTCCCCGTAAAGGGACACACTCAGAGGTCAGCATCGGGCTTCCCCCTCCATCCATAGCAACCCCTTTTGTCAGGAGATAATCCCAACATGGGTCGCTCGGGGAGTCTTGAATCACACTGCTCTGGGCAATTGATTCTAACCAAGACTCCTCTAAGCCAGCGACTACAGAATCCTCCGGATTCCGTTCGTCCTTGCCAGCCCCGCCTTGCCAGACGCTTACAGGTTGTACAGACCCTTCTGCCTCTGCGCGGCCTTGGTTCATGGAAGAGTTAACACCGTCTACTAATCCCTTACAGGCATGGCTAACTGTGGGGGCGCCATCCTTGCCAAGAGGATGGGCCCCATTCAGTTTTCCGTCTCCTTTTCGGTTTTAGCAGCGATGGGTGCAGGGGCTTTGCATTCGCTAGCCCAATGACCCATCTTCTGACAGCGTCTACATGGCTGAGGTTTCGTGTCCTTTTTCTTCTTCTTTCTCCTTCCGGATCCAGAATTAGAAGTGGACGCAGAGCTCTTTTCCAAGTGCTTCCGCAACAAACCCTCAATCATCTTTTCCATGTCCCTGTCAGGCATTACTGCCGCCACCTCCTCGGAGGCGGGCTGTTTCTTCTTAGGTGGTTTTGTGGCGGCCTCTACCACCTGAGCTCCTTTCGGGGCCACAGATGGAGCTGCCGACACTCCTCCACTAGGAAAAACAGCCTGTTTGGTGTCATACACATCTGCATGGTCAAAAAGGTCAGCTAGAGATAAGTCCGGCTGCCATTTCTCCCGCAGATATGCCTGGAGATTGGTGTCCCTGACTCCATTGACAAACCTGGAGGTTAACTCCTGGATGACAGTGGGGGTGTCAGGTCTACATCCCTGATAACACTCGGATATCAGTTCCTGTAGAGCAAATCCGTAGGATCTCAGATGCTCGTCCTTGCGTTGGACACGTTTGAGCAGCTGAGTCCTTGGGTCATGCTCACCAATCTTCCCAATCGCCCATTCAGCTGTTTCTTCAAGTGAGCTCAATGTCTTGATCTTCACTCTCTCGAACGCCAAAAGGGCTGGTTCACCTGGCCCGTTGCAGAGTGCTTGCTTCAGAGCAACCAGCGCTTGCTGATTGTTCCAGCGATTGCTCTCCACAATAGCCTTGAACCGAACTTTGTACTTTCTCCAGGGTGGCGACCCTGTGAAAGGCGGAATATCGATGGCCTTTTGACGGGCTGCATCAGGATGTTTGATCTCCCCAAAGTTGAAAGGAGCATACCGTTCATCCAGTTCATCGATGTCCCGCGGGACAATGTCTGTCCCCAGCTTCTCAATAGCCGGGTTCCGGTCGTACTTAGCCCGCTGGACAGGCGTTAAGCCTTGTCTAGCTCTGGGTTTCGGTACTGGAACTGAGACCATGGTCTGCTGCTGATTCAACGTCGTTGAACCAGTAGATGGGTGGGTGTACCCTGGAGGTGTTGCCGTGCCTCCAAAGGCGCCACCACAGACCGGAGTCTGTAGATAGCTAGCCCCCATCTGAGGTGTCATACCTGTTACCGTGGTGTGTACTAGCGGCGGGACACTTGAAGGTGTCACTGTCGTGTACACACTGGGTACGGGTATGACTGGAGGTACCACCGTGGTAGGTGGTGGTACTTGCTCCGACTTCGTCTTCAGGTCCTGATTGACTTGCCTTAAGCTTGCGAGGTCCTGTCTGGCTAAGTGGAGCTGCGTGCTCAAATCCTTTCCCAAGGAAGTTAAGCTTGCAACCTCACATTCGCCGGACACCCTCTGGTGCAAAAGTTTGTCAACCTCCACCTTGTGGGAAGCCATCTCGTTCTGGAGTTCCAGTAGGAACTTTTTCTTCTCATCAACCTCCCTTAGGAATAACTTCCTAGTTTGATTGATGGAAGCAAGTTCCCTCCGGGCTTCCGCGAGCTCATGCAACTCAGTTTTCCTGGTGGGGATACCCATGGCAGCTAGTAGGTCCCCATCCAGTGGTAAACTGGATGGCTCATCTACTGCAGGCGGGTACCCCTTACCAGGAGCTTCTGTTGCCACATTAGTCTTCTTTGATAGCCCGCCACCCCCCATACCGTTCGGTGTAGGAGTGGCACCATCAGTGAAAACCGACGTGTCTGGATCCAATGAAGGATCTGCTACCGTCGGTGTAGAACCGAAGGCAGCTGGGCCGAGAGTTTTAGGCTCTCTACCCGGTATTTTCTGACCCTCAGGACAGAAAAGATTCGTGGAAAGGGAGTCCAACGATCTCCTGGAGCTTATATCAAAGGGTCCCGGGATTGGAGATTGCTCCCCATCCTCTCCTTTGGTAAAGGCTTCCACAATAGGATCACCTATTGCTTCTTGGGAGAGGTCGTCACCGGGCACCTCCAAGGCTGCCCGGCTCTCCCGCCTATTGGATTTGCCTGTGAAGAAGCGTACATTCTGTACGGCTTCTTCACGTTCCTCAGCAGGGGTTTTAGTCCTGCCGCTGAACGAGCTGACAAAATCGTATAGGTAATCCATATACTGTAAGTCTATTTAATACCCTATCAATGGTCGGTTCGATCAAGTGGTCACGGCACCAATGTAGTTGGTCTCTTACTACGTATGTAACACTTGAGTACAAAAACCAGACAAGGTAAATTAGACTTTAATATACGGCGACTTTATTGTAAAGGTAACTCTTGGGTATTATAGTACAAGTATAACCAGCGGATATACAAGATCAGAACAGATATATAATACAGTGGGGCAACCCTATAGCATAGAGTTAAGCCCGTGAGCACAGGGTGGTCATGTCACGACAGTCCCAAACCTGACTGACTTCCAATGGAGAAGTAGCCGTCTTATATACAGCGCTGCATAGCCACGTGACCGTACTAGCAGCGCCACCTGTTAGGTTTAGTTATGTAAAATGCTTATGTAACAACTACCGACGGTAACCGAAGGTGGTACCGGTACACTACCGTATAGATAACCGAACTAGAGGAGTCGGTGTATGTAACGAACCGACGATACTAGTTAGATGAATAAAACAGTTATTAAACACAATAGAACCGTGTTGTCTTACATCATACAACATACAATAGATATACAACAATAACAGTTAGACTTTATAGTCAACCCGTTACAGATTGATCACCTAAATTATTCAGGTAATCAATATATAATGAAATTATATTTCATGTTACCATCGTAATGTTAAAGCATTTTGTTGGAATGGTTTTTACTCTACATACATCAAAGGTTGATAATGTTGTTCTGCCGACGCAGGTGCTAAGGGGAAATGACAAGATACGTCTAAAGGTTCAATGCCCCAAGGGCGAACATTATAGAAAGAGTCCCAAGTACAGGGACCACTTTCATCGGGTCCCCTTTTTGGCAAGCGTCAAAACGGCTCAAATGGGAGCTATATACACAGAAATGCTGAGTCTACAGGGGTGTTGTAAGTACAGTTACTCATATAACAGAACAATAGTCCTGTCCCCTTGAAATAAGTGGAAATGTCAGAGAATAGAGTGGACAAACTACACAATTAGATCACACAAAGTGTTGGATGATATGGTTTCCAACAGCATTGAATACTGAGATATATTATGTTACTCATCATAAATTAGATATTATTTTGTTTCTTTTTTTCCTCTTTTTAGGAGATCCAAATAATCGCAGGCTCGCGTTTCATTGTGTTTCTGTTTGCCACAAAATGTTAATCTCGCGAGATAAGAAACAAGGTGAATTCAGGTAGCAATCGATCAGTTTCATCCTAATTGACCTTCAGTACTTTGTTAGTAAGTTAATAAATGTTCCAACTCGAGGCATGTTCCCTAATAGGTCAACTACATGAGCAGACCTATCAGATCAAACATGAATAAAAGAGATTTAATTGTGCATGGTATTATCACCATACATAGCCTCGAGGGGATTTGAACTCAGGTACTCTTGATCATGAGTCCATTGTCCTACCCACAACCCTATCCTGGACAGGTAACAAAAGGAGTGTCCCGGTACAACCAATTCGCAATACCCACATGTAGAGACCCAGTGCAAGTATTGCTCCACTCTCCCCCCAGAGGTTGCCCCCCTCCTCAAACCCACACTGCTAGTTCTAAATGCTCTCAGACTGTGGCAGCACTTGTATCAATGTGTGTACAATAACACAGGCAATGATTTCCAATATATGCTTGACTATCTCAAACACCCCCTGAGGCTGAACAGACTCAAGAGGCATGGGCTAAAAAAATTTACTATGATAAATTTTTATGACAGATTGATATATTATAATCTTAAAAAGTGTGAGATGGTAGATGGGTCATTTGCTGACAGTGTATGTGCGCTGACAAGGGACCACCATGTTAGCGCGGTCACATATTATAATCAAGGTCTGATATCAGTCAATGTTCACCAACAGGTGGATTGGTGGCTGATGGCATAAGTTGGAACTACAGTTGGGAGACAAGGTTGGCCCAAGGACTTTCGTATTTCGCTCAGGTTGACACACATTTGCTGGGCTATTTCTCATAAATGCTGACTGTGGTGCAGTTTCTTTAATTCAAGTAGATAAATGTACATGAAAGTGAGTGTGAACCGTGACTTAATCTGAATAAGGTCATAAAGGAGCTCTTTATCATTTTGGCCATTGGATGTCTATGGCAAAAGGTGCAGGTCTGGGACCAGAAAACATGAAGTCAGGGATGCCCAGTCACACCTTCCTATTTGCATAAGGGAGATTTGGTCAAGTCTCCTTGTTGGGCATGGGACTGCGCCAATACCTTAAGTGCTGCAGGAAATGGGCCAGTGTGTACCTTCTTGTGGCAGCCATATTGATGATACACTTTTGTATGCAGGTCACACCATTTTGTTTCTGCTCACAAGGTGTACCGACTAATAGATGACAGAATAAAGGGGTATAATTGACCATACATCTAAAGGGTGGATACCATGCATTGCCTAGATATGTGTCATTTCCAATATGCTCTGTTAGAATCTTACAGTCAGATGCATCTGATGTAAAGGATAGAATCCAAACAGGCTCTCAACTTCCCGAAGTGCACACAAGCGTGGGCACGAGACAACAGACTAATGTCATCATGCATATTAGAGGGGAACTGCTGCCTATACTAAGGCTATCCATTTGACCTTGACACATCGGTATCCATACCAAATTCATCTTAGTGCCGACTCACACCTTATAATGAGGCCCGTGCATGTTATTGGCCTTCACCTTTGTAAGAACGTGAGGAAGATGGGTCACACTCCTGACATATCCTTGTCTTGGTGAATTAATGGGGTCTCCTCAGTCTTGGCGTTTGGGTACAGCAAACCTTAGCCTCTATACTCCTAGTAGCCGACAGACAATATGATTGATATTAAACAGAGTCCAAAGAACGGGCCAATATCAATCATATTGACTTAACTCTTCCCAATAAAGACACCTCTGCCAAGACCAGACTCTTTCAAAGGAAATATAAATTGGATATTAGGTTGTAGGGGATGACATCACCTTTAAGGAACTGAAGGAATGGTGTTAATATTCAAACTAAAAGTGCATTTACAACAGAATAAATGGTATTTTATGAGCAGAAAGTATGATCACCCTAAGCTCCCTATGTGTTCCAATTAAAAGGATAAAGCCTAATCAATTTAGTATCCATAATCTAATCATGAAAACGTTATGAAATTTCTAATTGTGATATTTAAAAAGTAAATAATACATATTGAGTAGAAATAACTTGCATATTGTAGCTTTTTCAAAGAATTATTATATCTTACATTGAAAATTGACACGTAGGAATGTAGGAAATCCTTCTTTTCTGTTACCATGGCAACCAAAAAACATCAAATATACTTCTTTTTAAACCAAATGTTGCCATGGCAACTGATATTTAGGCAATAATGCATCAACATAGACTAAATATTTTGCTACCATCTTTCTCAGCATTAAAAATTGAACAAATATAATTTTCATACCAAAAACACCATTCATTGACATTTTTCATGATTTTTACCTTAGGTATTGCTTAAATCATATTGAAATTGAGTTGAATCTCATCAAGGTTGAAGAGATGCTCAGCATTTTCCCCAACACTTTGATGTAATCCATAGATCACTATGACAAAAATTCGAAGGATTCTACCAATTTTTAAGCAAAGCACAGAGATTCAAAAATCGGTGAAAATCGGCCAAAGTCGGCCGATTTTGTCCATAAATGTGCGATCTGTCTTGAGGGGTAAATTCGCATAAATGCGCGATTTAGTTTAGGCAACCGTAGTATAATTATCCAACATACACCTCGTATTCATAGATTGATCACCTAAATTATTCAGGTAATTAATGTATAATGAAATTGTATTTCATGTTACCATTGTAATGTGAATCACTACAGCGTCAAAAAGGCTGAAATGGGGGCTATGTACACAGAAATTCCGGAAAAAGTAAAAGGGTATTCTAACACTATAACATTACAAATTGCCACCCGATTAAAGAGGTCACCTGGTCAAAGATTATCAAATTGTATTGATCTGTTGAGACACATTCATAGTCATCTCCTCTGGGTGTATCGTTGCATATTAGCACTGATATTTAGATTACTGAGATTGAGTCAACAGCCGCATGTTATATGTAGTTACTTATACAACACACAGTACAATGGTCCTATGAATCGCAATTCATACCCTTGAAATAAGTGGAAATGTTGGAGAATAGAGTGGACAAACTGCACAATTAGATCGCAAAGGTCACACAAAGTGTTGGATGATATGGTTTCCAACAGCATTGATATACAACACTGAGATATATTATGTTACTCATCATATAAATTAGATATTTGTTTCTTTTCCCCCTTTTTAGGAAATCCAAATAATAGCAGGCTCCAGTTTCATTGTGTCTCTGTTTGCCTAAAATGTTCATCTCCCAAGATAAGAAGCAAGGTCACCTCAGCTAACAATCGATCAGTTTCATCCTAATTGGCATTCGGTGCTTTCAAGCCACAGCGTCCATGTGTATGCTCCATCTACTTCTCTAATATAAGCGTTACAATGACCACATCCATTTTGTCTTCAGCTGCACAGGCTCTAATTATATCCCTTGTGTACACACTGTATAGGCCTCTAACTGGTGTGGACTTGTTCCCTCAACCACTGTGTGTACAATGACACAGGTAATGATTTCCGCTTCTGATTCTGCTCTCGCAAACTTTGCCTGTTACTGCCAAGCTATGGTGTTTGTGAGTGTGGTCACTGCCTAAGTTTCACGATGCATTGGGAGCTCAAAACTAACATGGCTGCCCATATGGAGAAACCTGAATCATCGCTATACAAAGTTCCTGGTATTCTTCATAATAGGATTGATGTATGTGCCTAGCTTTATCCTTGTACATGTATTGAATCAGCAGGATTAGCAGGAATCCCTTACAGACTAAGGGGCAACTCAATCTATCATACCTAGGCCCACATCTTCCAAGGTAGCTAATAGCAACATTGATACAGGCTCAATTATACTAGAAAGGGAACGACTAGCTATATGCTGCAAGTTGTAGAAACATTTACTCAGGATTTGCCCAATAATGCATTATTGCTGTATTTCTTTGTCTGAAGATGCTTGACAATCCTGAACACCCCCTGAACAAAATAGGGAGGCATCAGCTAGAAAAGCTGAATTTGCTATGATAATTTTTTCATGACAGATTAATATATTATAATTCTAAGATGTTTGAGATGGTAGATGGGTCAGTAGCTGGTGTATGTACACTGACCAGGGTCCACCATGTGCGGTCACATAATACAATCAAGGTCTGGCATCAGTCAATGTTCACCAACAGGTGGATTGGTGGCTGATGGCATAAGTTGGAAGGCAGGTATATGGTTATGGTACTTGGGAGACAAGGTTGACCCAAGAATTTTTGTATTTCGCTCAGGTTGACACACATTTGCTGGGCTAGTGCTTATAAATGCTGACTGTAGTGCCGTTTTTTAAATTCAAGTAGATAAATGTATATGAAAGTGAGTGTGAACTGTGACTTAGTCTGTATAAGGTCATAAAGGAGCTCTTTATCATTTTGGCCATTGGATGTCTATAGCAAAAGGTGCAGGTCTGGGACCAGAAAACATGCAGTCAGGGATGCCCAGTCACACCTTCCTATTTGCATAAAGGAGATTTGGTCAAGTCTCCTTGTTGGGCATGGGACTGCACCAATACATTAAGTGCTGCAGGAAATGGGCCAGTGTATACCTTCTTGTGGCAGCCATATTTATGATATACTTTTGTATGCAGGTCACACCATTTTGTTACTGCTGACAAGGCGTACCGACCAATAGATGACAAAATAAAGGGGTATAATTCACCATACATCTAAAGGGTGGATACCATGCATGAACCTTTTTATTCCGTAATAATGTGTCCTCACTCTCTGTGAGTGTGACATTGCGAAATATGCCTAATGCAGCACATTGCTTGCCGTCATGATGCATGAATTCAGTTCTGGTGACTAACTCGCATAATGCATTAAATCACCATGCGGTTCTTAATGGGTTAAATGGTGTCCCAGACAATTGACTTAGATAAAACCTCTAGCTACTATAGGGATAGTCTAGCGATAGATCTATTAATTCAGTTTGTAACCACCTAAGCTGTTTTGAGGCAGTCATTTGATTCATGTGCTTTATTCATCAAGATTTGGAATGTTCTTGCTCAACTTGCCAGACAGTTATAGCCACAATTATTCTCTAATTTCATCGTGTTAGTGCTAGGCTCTCTAGACACAAATGAGTTGTCATCATGCCATCTATTCATACCTGTTGAAATGTGTGGTGAGGCCTGACTAGCATTATCTCCCTGGGAACAACGAGGACCCACCTGCACATCACATAACTTTGTCTCGTACTTTCATTTTCCTAACACCATCATCAGCCCGCCATTGATGAATTAACAGTTCCTTAAACTTCACATTTTGAAGTGGGGTATGGAGGACTGGGGGATTAAGGCTGAGAATGATATATCTAGTTTCAGTACCTTAATTGAGAAAGAGTGAAAGTCATATACTGGCCTTTGTAACATGGAGCAGTACTCAACACTAATATCTGAGTTTAAGAGGAAAGATAATTTTCCTTGGGTTTACATGAATTGTTTAGTAGGCTTTCAGTACAAAAGTTGCAAGAGCGTGTCATTTATCAGGAATAGTTTAGTTCCAAACTTCATACCATGCTTGGTTGTTTAATTAATGGGTGCTTAATCTTTATTGTGGAATAACTGGTGGGCGGCCATTTAAGCTAAAAGGTATACTAGCCATAGCTTCCATTGGCACATCATTGTGCTAATGGACCATACAGGAAGCATTTCCATTATTTAGTTGTTCTATTGTAGTCTGGTAATGAGGAATAGGGTTCGCGCCTTAGCTCAAATTGCATAAAGGCCTCACCAGCCACAAGTCTTTTACAATGCGCAGCCCCATTTTTTAGTGATTGTTGTATCTTCTTGTAAACTTGACATACATAATCTCCATTAGGCACACAGGAAGATGTGCCCAGTGTAGTCCCACGCACCGGACGCTTTTTAGTAAACAAGGTCAAGCAAAACAAAACTAAAAACTTATAAACAAATCTAGGTTCAAAACTTTTATTTTATTGAAATATTATGTATCTGTCTTCAACCTTTGATATTAGTTTCTACCAGCCTGCTCTTAACCTCATAATTATGGGGAATGCCATAGGCCACCCCATGAAAAATATACGGCTCAAACTCCTGACTTATGTCGTTTTAGGATAGAGGAAGGACAAATCAGAAAGTTCTTAATATGTTTAAACAAGTTTAGTATATTGAAAGGTATATATCTTGGCTCCTTGGAACACTTTTTGATACATTTCTAAACCCTAGCGGTTCAGTTTTTATCGCCTCGTGAAGTTTACTGTCCATTTTTCAGGTGACTCCGTGACAAAAAATCCATGAACATGTACATTATGTTTTAAATACATCACAGCAACTAATAATTTTGTTTACAATCTGGGACAACATATATCTTGAAGCATACCAAGAATGGATATCCTCTGAGTAATAGTTTCTGAGATACAGCCTGATGAATTTTGAACATTTATCAGAAATATGAAAATTTCAACTACATACTCTCAACTTTACCCTAGTTTCCTCAAAATGGTCCCATTATTGGTTAAATTCACTCTACAGTGTCCTGATCATGTGAACTTTAAGAAATGTGAAGCATCATGATATTTGGTTAGACCAAATTTGCACAGTATAGGCCTAAAGTACCCCTATTAACCTATTTTACGTCACGAAGTCACCCGGGTGACTCCGTGACAGAAATAATTTCTTGTATAAATGAGCATAAAAATGGTGGATTTTTACATTAGAACATTAGAGGGAATGGGTAGGACACAGAAAAACCAGAGATAACTTAAATATATTGAGTATTGATAATTCTATGAAGATTTAAATTTTCATCAAGGTGGCTGGTGACTCCGTGACAAATATTCCGGGTGACTCCGTGGTGGAAAATATGTATGCCAATAGACATAATATGATTATTGCCTCCAGGAGCATATTATGCTCCTGGAGGCAAGATTATTGGATATTTTTCAAAATTTCTTTTTTCCAGTAGAAGACACAAGAGTTACCTCAAAATCTGGGATACAATAGATACTGTGTGTATCTTCTTTCTTTACTATATAGAGGTATCAACCTGAAATGACATTTGAATATTTTGCTGACAAAACACGCTTAAATGACTGTGGAGAAAAAAATACGGAACATATCTAGTGAAATCCTTGTGAATCAAAATTTTGGGAATAGGCTGTAACTGCCTCAGTAGACATGGGGGACATGTAAAACATGTCATTTTTAGCGTTTTTGACGTTTTTAGGGGTTTATGGGCCTTTGGAGGGCCAGAAAACGGAAAATATTCGGCCAATACACAAAAAAAAAGAGATTTCCGGAATTATTAGGATGTTTTTTCACATATACCAAAAATTCGAAAAAAATGGTGCAAAACTGGTTATTCTGTAGGGGGTATAAGCCTGAAAAGGGACAGAAATAGCCAAAACAACATACGTCGGGAGTGCCATACAGGGTATATTATTTGCCTCAATAATATGTTGTTTCTCAATAATCTCTAGTCGTGTTAAGTTTAGACTGAGACATACTGACATATATCCTTGTTTGGATGCATCTGCACGCCCCCCCCCCCCGCTATCCATCATTCTATGCAAGTAACCACTTGGTTGATGAGAGGGTCAGGGGTTTTATTTGTTGTTGTATCAGGTTCTCAGCCATACACTGAAAACCTCAGGGTCGTCATTTTAGACAATACCAAAATTGACAACTTTAGGTTGTCAAGGTGACAACCTTAGGTCATCATTGTGACAACCTAAGATAGTCATATCTGAATCATATAGACCAAAGTTGTCATAATTACGACATTAGGTTGGGTAGTCAGAAAGACTACCTTAAGGTTGTTGTTTTAGGTATTGTAAATTTGAAGACCTAAAGTCATCAGTAATGTCAACTCTCAACACCATTGGGTAGTCATTGGGACAACCTAGGGTATATCTGGGTGTTGGACATGGGACATGCCCTGTCAAGTGCTGCCACCCAGGGTAAATTGATTGAAGTAAATTTTCTATCATGAGATATAAACTGGTGACAGGGAGCAGAGTAGTCTCTATACCTTCAAGGCCGTCATTCTCACCCATACACAACTTATTTATAACAAGTAAACTTACTTAGTTTAATCAAGAGTAAACCAAATATGTGAAAGGGATGCCTCTTGTTAGGAGGTGAACTAATTAGAGACTATATGAATACACCATTCTCCAGAGCACCTTCCATTAGTCTAGGAACCTTCCTCTGGGTTTCCAGTGTAACTGTTGTAGGACTGCAATGTATGATTAGGTTAGTGTAACACAAAGTGTTTTTTTTTTACTATGTATACATATGCGTTTGGGGAACTGCGCATAGAATAGGAGGGGGTTGGGGTGCAGGGTGGGGGCGAGGGTACATCAGAATCAAGGATTTTGAAGTTTCAGAACAATCCAGGATGGCCGCCATTTGCCAAAATCAGCATATGTCAAAACCTTTATGAGTGAAGAATTAATATCTATTTATCTAGGTTCATTAGCCTAATATGAGGGGATTAATCTACTGCAGGGTCCTTCCTGTGATCATGACTTGTGATACGACCTATTAGTACAAGTAAATGACATGACATTGTAATCAAGAGGCAGGCTTATAGGGCATTAAACTATCAAACCCGCCTGGTTGTCACCTTGATATCTGTAGATTGATCTGCAGGGTACAATTTCAATTAAAACTTAGCTTTAGGATCACAGCTGCATTAACAAAGTCTAGCTCTGAGAATACTAGCACAAGACGGATATAAATTCATTACAAACCTAGCCGTATCTTTTTATGTGAGAGTCTGGGTGTGTCCAGATCTGTCAGTACTGTGTGATATTTCTGAAATTATATTTTCTATTCATGTTATGAGGGATATGTTGTCAAATTTAAATTCAACGCTATTGTCTGCACTGATGATTTATCTGACATTTGAGGTATCATTCTAGGAAGGATTAAGGTAATTATTTCAATGTGTAGGATAATTTCATTTAGCATGTTTAAAGGTAAAGCAGAAGAGACTAAACATCTGCAATCATCCCTGACTTTCTTGACTTTACTAGTGAGCTTCTATGTACACTCCCTATACAAAATTTGGATTCTATCTAGAAATGCTTTCATGTATGCTTTATGTGAGGCAGAAGGAATACGTAAAACGTTATTTTTTATGGATATTAATTAATGTTCCACCTCAAAGTTCACGGTAGGCAGAATAGTACTAATTTAGATTAAATAAATTTGATATTTTCGAACTTCTTAGGGGGCGCAGGTGGGAGGAGGGTTAGAGCACTAGAGATGATTAAAAAATTAAAAATCATATTCATATTCATCATTCTCATGATGATTACCATCTTTTAGGATGGGTATCCACTTTCCTAACTTCATTTCGACAAAATGTCACCACCTAAAACAGACGTTATAGTCTTTCTTTAGTGAAGAAAAGTAACAATACCCTTCTGGAAATTATATTGCGATAAACATCTTTTCAATATGTTTACATCTTAAGCTGCGGTGTGCAAACTAGGCATGGCCCTACACTGCAGGGTATTTAAAGGAATACCAAACTAAACCACTAAATATGGTAGTAAATCATTTTCTGCTGTCCACTTCTCCTTGTTCCACACAACAGACTTATTCATTCAAACAGTTGGACTATGAATGTGGAAATTGATAGGGTGTAGAGGTTGACTGGTTATGCCACACCGCTTAGATGAATGGATGACCACTGCGCTGCCACAGACAAACTGACCGGGGTATATGGCCAGGGATTCTCAGTATACAGCATGATAGAAATCATCATGTAAACAGAGCGGGGGGATTGAATGGTTGCATATACTAATATGACAAAGGAATAGGTTATACAGGGAAGGAGACTGGGCGAGGATGGAGAAGGAGAGGACAATAGCACGAGGAAAGTCAGAGGGCAGGCACAAAGAGAAGGAAATGTGGATACCGATACTTGATAATGGTATCAGTTCGAAATCTTCTTTAGATTATTCTGTACCTCTATATCATTATGTCACAGGAGGGTGGACACTTTCAGCGATAGATGAAGTTAAGACCGTTACAATACACACTCATGTTGGGACAATTTTTAGTTATACCAAGGGCTTTCACTATCAATTTCAACCTCACCATACTCCATCATATATCACCACCAACATTGTTCGACATCTATTTGCTATTTCTTATCTCCTAATATTCCCTAAAGTAATGGCCAGTCTTCGTTTTACATTGACCAGGTTGCTATTTATTGGCACTCCTAAATTTCCCAGGGTGAGAACGAAGGGCTCGACCAGTGTGCTGACCTTGGTGAATTAATGAGCTCTGCTCAATCTTGCTCAGACCCTGGGGGCTTAGTATAGCAAGCTCCATGCGTCCTGCATAATCGATTACAGTCGGTAGTGGGTGGCTGTGTTCTGACATCAGGTTTTCCCATGCCTCCATACCTTTTTCAGTGTTTTCTGTCTCAAACATGACTTTCGCCATAATGCATGAAGGGAAAATGAGACAGAGTACCTGGGGGCAACGTTACAGTGCTTTATATAGCACATTGGACAAGTTAATCCTTTAAGGGTCGCTGCTGCCCCAGGGCAGCAACTGAAAATAGCTTGAAAAACCGCTGCTGTTGCTCCAGGGTAGCACCAGTGAAATACCCTGCGGCCCAAGGGCAGCGCCACTACTGAATGGCTGCAACCCCTGGAAAACTAAAATAACTGCTGGGGAAATAAACCTTATGTTGCCTTATCAGCAAAACATGTCAATCCATCTCCAATATACATTCCAGACTCCTTAGCCACTAATCTAGGAGAGCACTGATGTACTCATAGTCCTGTCCTAGGGCTCCACCCACAGTAGGCTTAATCTTAATCGTCTATTGCGTTGTACAGGCCATCGCCGCTTAAAAATGCATGCCAAATAGGGAGTGATCGCTTTTTTTAACAATGGGGGGAGTGGTGGGTTGAAGGTCGAAAATCGGTCGAAAATCGGTCGAAAATCGGTCGAAAATCGGTCGAAAATCGGTGCGCACACATGGGCCCTTGAAACATAGTAAAATGCAGGCGTTTTGGCTCAAAACAGGTTAAATCTTTTTGACCTCCCCCCGCCCCCGATTGATTTTTTTATACACCCCACCCCCGGTCAAGGGGTCGAAATATTTTTTACCTCCCCCCCCCCCCCCCACCCTGTTGCTAGGAAATGATCACTCCCAAAGTGATAACATGATAATAGAGGACAGAATGTTTCTTCAGCAATTAATAACAGTGTGCTATTTTCTCTGAGACCATAACGCATACTAACACATAATACAATACATACCAGTACTACTCATAATGTCTGTGGATATAATGTTATTGGATATGGCCACAGTCCTAAACTATTAAGCAGCATGCTTAAATACTTGTACTAGGTGTATGTATATACCATAAGGTACGGCATATAGCTAGACCAAGATCATCTTTCAACCCTAGATGGCTCTATTGTATCTAGAGTTGAAAGATGATGGGCAGTAGCGGATCCAGGGGGTGCATCATTCTTCATTCGCTGAACCATGGGCCGCATCACAATAGACAGCCCATTAAATGGCCCTCCTAAAGTATATGATACAGAAGCGAATCCAGGAAATAACTCGTTATTGAGGGAGGGGCAGGAGAACTCACCCAAGCTATCTTTAAACAGCGGCTTAAATGCATGAAGGCATATGCACACAGACACATAATTTATACAGGAAATATATATTTTTAAAGTAACGTTTGAGACCCATTTAGTTCTGATTGGGCCCTCAAATCAAAAAGAAAAAAGATTCCACCGCTTCCCCCCTTTTCATATGCCACTACAGACATCTGGCATTATTGTGGACCTGTGTCTAGTTATTACATTCTTTACTTGATTATATTATATTCAAAGTATGTAATACAAAGTTACTTTGAAGAAAGCAATGGGAGATCAAGTCAGTTGACTAGACTATAACCTATAGGTCTGGATGATCTATGCCGTATTCTGATAAACGATGACGCGTTATTAAATACCTGAGCTGGTTGTTCCTATGACGCATATCACATAAAAGACCAATATAATATTCTACTAAGGGCAAAGTGATACCTGATAATATATTTTATGCTTAACCGTGAGCGATGACTCTGGACAGATACTTGATCAAAAGTATTCTGCCTCACAGCATGGACATTGTATTGAACTTTATCGTACATAATTTGTAACCTTTTTATTGTCATACTATTAAGATGTGTGGCCCCTTCAACAATGGTTTTGAAATACTAAGAGATGTGTTCAATTTTTACAAGATGTATGAATTCAGTTCAACTTGAAGACGGCGACGAATGGGTATGTATCGTCTTTATAGCTATTGTGGCTATGTGTGTTTGATGGTTCTTCTGAGCTGTCCATATCATGACAGTGTGTGAAATAGCATCTATCGGATGACTGTGTATAGGACACTGTGGTGAGGATTTGGCACCAAATTGATGAGTATAGCAGTGCATTTATTTCATATAATGACCATCGCAGAGGAGATTCAAAACCACTCCCTTTGTCTATCATCTCCATGTCATTCTTGGCATAGGCTGGAAATACCGTTGTATGCCTGTCTGAACCCTCAAGGGCTTGGGCTTTAAAATGTAACAACCATGGCCATAATCATTGCCCTTCGAACCACTCCTAGCATTATCATGAATTGTTTATGACATAACCGGTAGCCTCCTATGACCCAGGCCTTCATAGGTCTTTTCCAGAATGCATAATTTTGCGACAAAGTCCGCAAAAAATGTGACTTTTTCGGAGCATCACGAAGTAGATAAACGGCTCCATGCTTATTGTCCGAGGCACTTATTGAAATGACGTTCTCCTAATTGCAATGGAGATCATTAATTCCCTCTTTCATGTAAAAAAGAGGGGTATTGAATCATTCCTATTGTGTAATTTATCGGAGCATTAATATGGCTGTAGTTAATATTTCAGGATAACAATGGTGGGATGAAAGCATAATACTTTTCCCTCGACGCTGAATGTCTTTCTCATGTTATTGTAGCGGGTTGTACCTAGGCCACCACGAAGAGTTAATGTTGTCTACATGCACATGAGGCTAGACAAAACGAATGGGCTGTTTATTATAAAGTGATGAGTAGGCTTATTGAAGCTTCATTGTTTCAGAGAATAATGTTGTGTACCCACAAGGGAAATGTATCCCCCAAGAAATCCCCTCCGTGTTCCCTTACTATGGAACGCCCCTGAATTCTAATCCCAATGAGCTATGTGTGTCTTTCTCCAGAGATCTAATTAATGAGCATCATTATGCTAATTAATTATCAATGCCCATACCGTTTCAAACACTTGGTCACAACTCTTGATCTTGAATTGGAACTTCCCGTCTGTTTTCAGCATTAAATTGTCTGTGAGTCCCTCTGGTTCTTTAATTTTATATTTAGAATGAAAAACATGTTTCCTTGGCAACCACTCTACAAGGACTCCAATTCCAGTTCTAACCCGTTAATTTACCTACCAAAGGTGGGAGCCTTTCACCAAAGATTGGATTTTCCTTTGCGACCCACTGTATTCTACATTAAATGTTAGTTTTGATCAATTCATGAATTGCATTTATATTCTCCCCATTTTAAAATTTAAAAAAGTCAAACGCTGGATTCCTGTTTGTTTATCTGGCCCATTATGTCCGGCAACCTTTCAATTTACTGCACTTATTTGATTCCTTTCCAAAACATCCAGTAATTCCGTTTTCTCTAAGATCTTTTGTTCAGGAATGTCCACTAATTCTGTTTTGTCTGATGAATTTAAGTTCATCAGCTTTCGTTCCATAGTGTCCCTCAAGTCCATGTTATCCATCGGCTTTCATTCTAATGACTTGTGTTGTCTCCTTTCATAAGTGTAAGCCCTAGTCTTAATTTCGACCAACCTATGCGGCATTCAAATCCGAAAACTTTTGTCTCAATGACTGCCAAAAACACGTCTTAATCATATCGAAATTGAGAGAAATGATGAGCCATAGTTGGTAGTTTACAGTCCGACTGAGATTTTCAATTTTAAATCTCAAGAAGCCAAATGTCTCTCCGATAATTAAAGATGGAGTATCTCGTCGGTGTACCATTACAGTTAATTAATATATTCCGGGTGCATTTAAGAATTCAATGTTATCACTACCATAAAATCGTGTAAAGCTCATACACATGGGGACAACAGATAATGCCTCAGTTAGTGCGGGAGTGGGGGGGGGGGGGATACAGCGCATGTACATGCGTTGGTGCATCATCCCGTCTCCTCGGATCACTGGTGGGTTACTTATTGTCGATGCTGCATTCATGTATCATGCCGACAAAATGGCTCTATGCTTTGGTTAAGCAGTTCTTCCACCAAAAGTGGTTTTGCCAACAGCTGCTTTTACAAACCATGGTTTCTCATCCCATTTGCCATGCACCCAAAGTAGGTTTGCCATACACCCACAGCAGGTTTGCCATACACCCACAGTAGGTTTGCCATACACCCACAGCATGTTTGCCATACACCCACAGCAGGTTTGCCATACACCCTCAGCATGTTTGCCATACACCCTCAGCATGTTTGCCATACACCCACAGCAGGTTTGCCATACACCCACAGCAGGTTTGCCATACACCCTCAGCATGTTTGCCATACACCCACAGCAGGTTTGCCATACACCCACAGCAGGTTTGCCATACACCCACAGCAGGTTTGCCATACACCCACAGCAGGTTTGCCATACACCCACAGCAGGTTTACCATACATCCTCAGCAGGTTTGCCATACACCCACAGCGGGTTTGCCAAGCACCCACAGCAGGTTTGCCATACCCCCACAGCAGGTTTGCCATACACCCTCAGCAGGTTTGCCAGGCACCCACAGCAGGTTTGCCATACAACCACAGCAGGTTTGCCATACACCCACAGCAGGTTTGCCATACACCCACAGCAGGTTTGCCATACACCCACAGCAGGTTTGCCATACACCCACAGCATGTTTGCCATACACCCACAGCAGGTTTGCCAGGCACCCACAGCAGCTTTGCCACGCACCCTCAGCAGCTTTGCCAAGCACCCTCTGAAGTTTTAACAGACACCCTCAGCAGTTTTTCCACACATCCTCTGCAGGTTTGCCACGCCCCCACGGCAGGTTTGCCACAAACTTCTCTTATTCTTTTTCAAAGTTCAATCCAAACGACTCAACCTTTGCAACCTATTGGCAGATTAAAACGCCCACCAAACAAATGAAAATCGCAGCTGTGTGCTGCCAATGGAAGAGCGTCATCCAACGGAAAATGTCAACGGTAAAATTGACATCATGATATACAAAATTAAAAGGCACCTCTTTGAGTTTTGGAGAAATGGCCTCACGAATATGGACAATTGTTTTCGAGATTTTCAACAGGGGAGGTTTCCAGCTAACGCATAGTATGTAATATACTATTAACCTGTCCACCTACTTTGGCAAATACGGGATAGCTCTCCCAGGTGAGAGGACAAACGTTCAGAGCGTTATCTTAATCTTAATATCTTAATTCAGTGTCTTATTTTGGGGCAGTATCTTAAAATCAGGCAGTATTACTTTTAGGATAGTTTACGATACGTCTTAAGATGGGATTATGATAGTTTAAGATGAGATTGAAATAGAAGAAAAAGAAGAGAAAAAAACGGGGGTTGGGGGGAGAGCCCCCCCATTAAACACTGGATAGTAATAATAATACGTTTAAGATAGTCTAAGATAAGTCTTAAGATGGGATTAAGATAGTTTAAGATCACTTTAATAGTCTGATTAAGATAACGCTCTAAACATTTGTCCTCTCACCTGGGAGAGCTATCCCGTGCGTGCCCTACTTTGGGCCTTGTGTATATAGTAGCCTATACCCAAGGTAATAGAAGTGGACAAATAAAATGCCGGAGGCCATATATAACCCTATGCATGCAGATCAGCACCTGATAACAACAGCTCAGTAGTGCCACCTGTGGTTTCATACAAGAAAGATAATAGTAGAGTTATATATAAATATATATAATGTTTTTGATAATCTGACTGCAAGCAGAATCTATCTTAATTTTAATAATTTTTTATCCCAGGCCGCCACTTGATGTTTTTGACCAACGCTAAAATAGCCAAATAATATCCAACCAGGAAAGAGAAAAAGAAATTGTTGAAAATAAACGTGACCCTTGTGCTGAGTAGATAAAAATTCACTCCTTTTCAGAAAAGCAATATAATTATCATTTGAAGGACAGTGATATATCGTTACTTCACGTTTTTAGTAAGAACGTAGATGTATTCAGGTGGGTTCGTGCAATCATCTATGAATAATTTATTTATTGTTAGATTTGAATGAAAGTTTACTTTTTACCTTTAATAACGTACTGCACCTTAGCAGGATACTGTGGCTCCATCATGTGGGATACCAAAGAACTAGCTGGAACTGGTTCCTGACATGTCCACAGTAATATTGTTGAGTTTTAGGGATCGCTGACAGGCCTCTACCTGAGGACATTATGAGTGAGATGTTATGAGTGGGTTTGATGAGTGATGTTATGACCTGGACATTTGCCACGTCAACTCTCCAGAATTGAGTAGGCCTAGTGGTAATTGGCACGGTGTACTTTATGATAGAAACTAACACCCCCCCCCCTCCCCCAGCCCATATGTGGTGTACAGGCCCATACTTAAACTGTTATTGACGTGACGTGATTCTGGCTGAAATAATGGACAAAGTCTATAACTGGACTTGGGCCATGTAGAGTTGAAGAAACGGCCTATTTATTAAATGAAATAATAACAACAAAAAAAAACACAATGTGAAACAAACACATGGTAAGCAGGGAAGCAGAACAAAGGCGAACCTCTCTGGGCCGCGTCCAAGCAAGCAGTGGCTGTAACCACAACACAATGGGAGTGAGGCTGGCAACCAGCAGTAGTTCATAAATAACCCACCAGGTGGGGTGGGGTTGAAGCAGTCCCAGGATAGTTCTGACAACTCCCGCCAGGTGGCGAATAGCGCGGTACCCGGGGGAGGGAATACACTGGTCAATACACAAAACAATGGGGTTGTTTCTAACCATTGACGTGACGTGATTCTGGCTGAAATAATGGACAAAGTCTATAACTGGACTTGGGCCATGTAGAGTTGAAGAAACGGCAAATACCCAGAATCACATAACCATAGTTCATTGTTTTGATAAGATGGCATCTACAACCATCCTATCTAAGTCTATCCTACTGGAGAGGGGTTTAGCCAGGTATATCAAGGCCGTCAGACTAGCCCAGTCCCCAGTCTGTCTGATGTCCTCCAATGGCACTCCGCTACGATGGAGAAAGGCAGCTCCCGCCCTTCTCAGGGAATGCACACCTGCGCCCTGAATGCCCAAATTGATCACTTTTAACAGGCGCTTGAGGTACTTTAAAAGTACTGGATAAGTCAAAAGTACGGTAGAGGTACCATTACACAATATAAACACAGGGTCCTCAGGTGAAGACGCCGGCATGTCGTTGAAATGTCTCTTCAGCATAGTTGCTGCACAAAGGGGTGACCCCTCAGCATAAGTCAGAGGTATAAGGTGAGTCCTCTGACCATACTGCACAGTTTTAGAACTCGAAACTGTTAACAAAACTCCCCAAGGGAAAAACCGCAAGGAGCGCCTCCTTAAATAATGGCCCTCCAGCTTCAAATTATCCGGTACTAGGTTACATTTTCTCAGCAGGGATCTAAAACTTGTAATAATGCAACACCACATACAGCGTTCATTTACACTCAGAAAGTTCACAGACAATGACATGCTCAGAATATTTTCCAAAGTTAAAGTTACCCTGAGAGGTGCTGGGTCGCCTAACATGCGCCGCAGCCCTTTTAAAGTGGTAGAAAACACAAAATCCTGTCTGATAAATGACACATCATAACCGAAATACTTGTTCAGACTAATTACACCAGAAATATAATTATCTAGGCTTACAAAACACAGACTATCAGAAAGGTATACAGCAAACCTACACATAGTATCAACAGTAGTAGGTATCACAGGTAACAATAATAAAGCACAGAAAGAAATATATTTTCTCCACTGTGACGCCTTCGTCTTCCAAGTAGATTGGGCCCAACAGTAGGACCTTACCCGAGCCGCCCTCTCATCCAGGGTCTGACGCAACCGGAGAGCATCTATAACAACAAAAACCAACCGGTACATGAGTGTTTTTATCTAACAACCTAGACAAAGCATCAGCATGAATATTAAGTTTACCCGGAATATGAACACCAATTAAATGGCAATTATAAAGTACACTTAGCCAAAAAATTCTGCGCAGAAAAGACATTGCCACTGGATTATCACTCTTACCGGTATTAATACCGGTAACTACTTGGGTGTTATCTGAATTCACAATAACCCTACAGTCTTTCCACAAGTGGCCCCACCTCCAGAAAGCCTCCAGTAGTGGGTACAATTCTTGAACGTTTATGTTTACCGGTATATCGTCGCCTGGGGCATGGCATAGGTGTCCATGATAGTCTAGTACAGCATCCAGGTCTGACTTCCATGCTCCTGCCAGCCAGTCACCACATGATACTGCGCCATAACCTGAGCCTGAGGCGTCCATGTACAGTTCCACCTGGTCAGATACTCTCCTGCTGACCATCCTAGCTTCCCCATTAAACCAATTCGCACAGTTCCTCCACCAAGACAAATCCTCAAAGAAACTCTTGCTCAACGTGATGCGTCTTTTAGAATGAGAAAAGTTCTTTAAAAGAGCAACAATCCTGTGTGAGAATGTCCGGCCCCCTTTAATTACTGTAGAACAGTGGCTGAGAATACCGCAAAGTCTTTGAATCTGTCTGCGCGTCGCCTGACGGCGACCGACAAAGAACGCAAGCTCTTCATTTAACTTCACAATTTTATCAGCCGGGAGACGTAACTTCATTTGGATGGTGTCTATTTCAATACCTAGATACCGTTGTACCCGGGCTGGAGAGGCGACTTTTTTATATGCAATGTCAAAACCTAAAGATCTCAAAACCCCATGCAAGGCCAACTGTGCCTCCTGACAGCTCTTGAAATCTTTACCAATAACTAGAAAATCGTCAAGATAATTGTAACAGGTATAACCGCAGCCTGTCATGTACCTTGACACTGCGTCTGTGAGGCTGTTAAAAATGTATGGAGACGCTCTGGCCCCAAAAGAAAGAAAATTGTCTTGAATAAACACATCCGAGCCTTCCACAGTCCATGACAAACCCTGAAACCTCCTGTCACATGGTCTAATCATGCAAGTTCTATAAGCAGCAGAAATATCTGTGACTGCCAAATAACAGGACGGAGTCAAGCTGTCACAAATGTCGTCCATGCTACAGAATTTAAAATTCTGAAAAGTTTCCAGCATGAAATTGTTTATAGAAACCCCTTCAGGCCTACTTGCATCCGTGATGGGGCGATAACCCCCTGAAGCTTTACTCACCGCACCCATGGCGTGGACGCAGTGAGGCTTTCTATCAATGACTGACAGCTTACCGGTAGTCAACTCATTAATAACAATGTCGTTTATAAATTCATAAGCGTCCACTGTGGCTGATGAATAATTATCACAATAATAAGGCGCAATATCTGCCCCAGGGTCTATAATTTTAAATCCGTGCATGACACCATCAAGCAGAAATAAACTGTTCGGGTCCCAACTGTCCCCGTAGACCCGAGCTTGGCCTCCTGACAGCATCTGACGCCAGCCGGATGGCTTAAACTGAGACCTCACCCCACTGACAACATGCTGAGCTGTAGAATCCCATAAAGGCTTGTAACTAGTATAGTTATACATAAGTGCATCAATGCTCTCAAAACACACCAGATCCTGACAGCTAGCAAAACCCAATGAGTCAAAGTCCGAGGTAGGCTCCAAGTTTAAGCATGGCGTTGGTCCCCCCCCTGCTGACTGGGACTGCTGTACTGCTGGTACGGGTTGAACTGGGGAGCTTGTTGCTGCTGCTGCTGGTACGGGTTTCTCTGTTGGTGTTGACCCTGCTGATGTGTAGGACGGCCACCGCCCTGCTGACTACACCCTCCACGGGCCTTGTGGCTACCCCTACAGATGCAACATACATGGTGCTTATGGCACGGGTTGTACGTGCAATTGGTGAAATTCCACGAGGCACACACATCGTCGGGGCACCAGATCCTAGGCGCTGTGCCGCCACCTCTGCCGCCCTGGTTGCCATGGCGACCACCCTGGGGGTTACTTGAAGACTGTAGCAACTTCATAGCCTCCTGGTAAGCCCGGGTATTTTCGATCCCAAAATGGGACGCATTAGCTGTGTGTTCAGCCGCCATGTAACCTATGCAACCCTCCGCCACCTTGGTAGTGACGTCATGCTCGTACTTAGAGATCGCCTTGGCCGTGTAAGTGGGCCTGATCTCCTTCCACGCTATATACTTGAAATGTTCCAGGTACCCGTCTACCGTAAACCTAGCATCATTTGACTTGTGTATACACTGCAGCACGCTCACCATGCCATACACCAACTCCCTATAACTCATTTCATCATAGGCTTTATCATAGGGCATGTGAAAGTCTGGTCTAATCCAGTGGCGTGACCTTTTTCTGCGGGCAGACTCACTACTCCAATGGAAGCCCCCCACTGCGCCCATCTCACCTGCTCTGCTGACGTCCCCCGGGTCGGCTCCGGCCAAACCGAGTGCTTGGAGACCGAGGCCCACCGACTCCAAGCCGGCTTGAAGCGTTGAGGTGGCCAAGTGCTGATTCACCGCTGGAATATAAGCTGATCCATCGGCGAGGAAGAGTTGTGGTTGCTGTTGCCCAAACCCTGGAGGGGTTGCGGGCCCTGGAGGAGGCGTAAATCCAGGAACCGGTGGCTGTTTTGGTCCCGATCCGCCCGTTCCGGATGCGCCGCCATTTTGACCCACTGAAGCTGGTTGCTGGCCCGCCGGCTGTTTCACTCCCGGGACCAGCGGCGTCGCCATCCCGGCTTCCAAGGCCCGATTCTCAATATTTATGGCCCTAAGACGCTCCTCCAGCGTCTTTACCTGTGCTTGCTGTTCTAGAATCACCTTTTTCTCCTCCGCTAAGGCGATCTGTCTCTCTAGAATATCCTGCCGATCCATCGAGGGTGAAGTAGGCTCCACCTGCGTTCGCACGGTAGACGCTAAGTCAAACGAACCGTCCAGATCCTCTTTTTTCTTCGGTACGTAGGGTTCCCCGCACTGTGGGCATTTCTTTTTCCTATAATCGTACTCGAATCCACATGTACAGACTGCCATAACACATGGTAAGCAGGGAAGCAGAACAAAGGCGAACCTCTCTGGGCCGCGTCCAAGCAAGCAGTGGCTGTAACCACAACACAATGGGAGTGAGGCTGGCAACCAGCAGTAGTTCATAAATAACCCACCAGGTGGGGTGGGGTTGAAGCAGTCCCAGGATAGTTCTGACAACTCCCGCCAGGTGGCGAATAGCGCGGTACCCGGGGGAGGGAATACACTGGTCAATACACAAAACAATGGGGTTGTTTCTAACCATTATTTCTGTAAATAGATTTTCAGATAGGGGACTTGGCACTTATATGGCAGAATTGATGTAAATGACGTACAACATAATTTAATTAATATAAAATGGAAACAGAACAAACTATTGGCATTAAATAACCAAGTTTATCATCGTCATATGTGATCCAAAATTTTAATAGTGAATGTCATTCTGCAGTTTATACAATGATAGTAACATACATAATCATAACACATAACACTATTAAAGGGAAGATATCAAAATACAGCATTAGTTCTATCAGGGATTTGAATAGGGTATCCTTGATTATCAATCCAGTATCTTAATTACTATCCTATTCTGTACGAGCTGACATACGCATTGCACATGATGCAGTTACTATACACAGAGGCCTTGTCCACATTTCTAGGGAAAAGGTTTTGGCCGAACTGGGTGCTGGTGACCAAAGCTGGTATTAGCGAGAATGGCGCTGTACACTGGTCGTTCCTATCATCTGACCAACCAAACCTGTAATCAGATGCTTGCATTTTTGGACGACGAGGTCATTCCTTTCTAAATGCTGAAGATGGGTATTATCCCAACATAGAGAAGTCAGTTCAATTAGAACACTCTAGAAATATAACAAGCAGCGGTGCCAGTGATGTGGGAAACAACTGTTAATTACTAGGAGAGTTGAGTTGAGAATTATTTTATTTATCCTGGATAGTTAGTTTAGCCTAAGGCATGTCTTACTAATAATCCAGCCAATGCGTTTGAATGAAACATACATGATGTGCAGTAGAAGTCTTTATGGATAAATTAGGCTGCATTTAAATAAAGGGCCTATAGAGTGTGTCTGATGTTATGACACATGCCTAATGTAAATGGCATTAGAGAAAGTGGTAGGTTTGAAATTCAAAATAAAAGTGTTATGGCCATCTGGCCTACATTGCATTAGTTGGGAACCGAATACAAAATGAGCACGATCACCGCAGTTCTCTGCATTTATAAACAACTACCTCCCGCTAGCTTGTAGAGAACTAACCTCTACTCGTAGTCTAATTCAGGTGGTTTATTGTCTCACTTGGTGTATATCAGGTAAGCCAGCATATTGGGAAGCGGGTAATTAAAAGTTCTGTTGGGGAGGACATCATTCATCTATCCTGCGGCAAGGCAACTCTTCACGTGTATCTGCACCTTAAGCTATTTAATCTCCTTTCTATCCTGATTGGCTAATTGTTTTGTTTTACAATTAGTTCAAAGACTAGAGTAAACGATATGCTTTGCATTTCCCTCTTGCATCGTGAATGTTCTTGGCAGTTTACTCTATGAGATTCATTTGTATTAGGTATGAGCAGCCGAGCTTAAAGTCATTTAAATCTCTCTAATACGTATATCACAACCAGCCTTAATAGTTTTATTTATGCTGGGAATATGTCTTTTCAACGGCACATTCCTAACAGGAAACGGGTAATGGAAGTAATTATAATCTGGAAATAGAAGTGTTGTCCATGGGATAGAATCCATTCTAGGTATTCGTATTGGTTATAGAGGAAGGAATTATGTACAATTATGGGATTCTTGGTTTCATAAATCAAAATAAATGTATATTAATGTCTATTTATGCTGGTGTACTTCATAAGAAACGCCCCCTCCACATATATATGTGAGGTGATCTGCGAAAAGGTCCCTTTCGTGCAGGGTGCACTAAAGTCAAATATCCCAGTACGTGTCACATATTGTTAAATTGAAAAGGTTTCCAGAGAGCTCGATGCGTAAAAAGATAGATTAGGGAATTGCTGTCTATACAGATGTGAGAGGTTGTGGGTAAACATCGATATTATAATCACCTATTCCTTAAGCGGAAGATTCAAAAGTGGGGAGGGCGGAGAAACGGACTAAATCTGCAAATAGCAAATTGGACACAATATCGGCTAGATTATTATTGATAGTTAATGTTATAAATTATGCTAATCCTATACTATAAACTCTTGAGATAAAATCGCTCGATTGACTCTCCTTGGCATCAGTTGAAAAACGCCCCTTGTATGTGAATTCTTATGCCAATAAAATAATCAATCAATCAATCAATCAAATAGGTAAAGCTTTGATAAAAAGGTCGGTGAACCCCGCAAGTGATACCCAGTACACCTCACACATATACAGAGGCGTAGGGGGGGGGGGCGCAGGGGGGGCAAACATATTCACCCCCCCCCTCAGTGATTGGGGGGCCTGGGCCCCCCTGCCCCCCTTTCCTACGACACTGTTATCATAGGCCTCCATGGAGATGTATAATGCTGGTATCGAGATCTGTATGTTCACTTTAATGTTCCACAGATTTAACTGTTTTCTCATTGTATCAGTGCATAATTATATTATGTTCAATGTCTAAGTGTTTTTTTGTGTGTATAACATGTATTGTCAACTGTGTTTTTGTCAGGGGAGCTTGGTAGTTCTAATGGCCTGCATCTGCTGCCCGGATGTGCTGCTATCTAGTGGTGAGTAGGAGAAATGAATATCTCTGAGGGTAATGTTAAAGCATGTATAGGCCCATTTCACAATAAGACTTAATAATTGTCTAAAATCCTTGGTGGTGTCATCAAGTTATATTACTATTTTTACACAATCGCTGCAATCGTTTCTACATGTACTTATAATAATATTTAAATAACAGAGAGAGAAAACGTTTCAAACGCGAACACAACTCGAGGTGAAATACCCACCTTCTCTGCCGCCGTCATTTCGATAAACATATCGATTTTTATTATATAATTGGTGGATTATAATAATTTAAATTATGCGCTTGATTGAATACAAACCTACGTCCTCTATTGTAAACAATACCACCCCTCTCCCCCTTTGAACAAGTAACCAACGGGAATGGTTCTGTATTAAATGAAGGCAGGGCGGTAGGGATTTTGTAGTGCATCACACCAGTACCAGAGACGTGATGAGGAGCAGAATACTGCGGCAGTGCCACGCCCACTACCCCCCTCCAAATACCCCCCCAGCCTCCCATGCAGTGTGCCACACCTGCCCACACAAGCCTGCTTCCCATGACGTCATCGACGTCCTTGAATTAATGAGTGCACCTGTTGATCAGCTTGTGTAGTGTGTGTGTCTTTGTGTGGGTTGGTGTTTTGAATATCACATTTCTGGTAGGCTACATTGTATCCTCTCTTTTTTTTTTCAATCTGTACAAACGCACTCGTTTATTACAGAAAAAAACACGTGTCAGGACGCGGTGCAATTCTGATAATTTGATCCAAGAAATCCACTGTAGAATAAGGCGTTTGCCAATTTCCACACGTCGTTAGGGTATCGTTAACCTATATCTTGATATGGTTGATTCATTTTTCATTTGGAAGATTGCATTCACTTCGTACATACATCAGGGTTTAGATCCGTGCATTCACTAACGGTAGGTATACACTTCTGGCACTTCTGTGTTTACTCTTTTAGTTTCATTAAGCCAAGCCGATTGTGAACGATCGGCGATTGCACCCGTCTTTTATTACCAAATGGGAAATCACAGAAAATGTTTCATTTAATTCAGCAATTCCCACGCCCAATATTTTGTATCTAGGACATGACCGCATGATTGTCGTATATGCCAGTGTGGGAACGAAGCAGGCACATCCTGCAATTATCGTTTTACCACGAGAATACTTTCAATTATCTTCAAAAACTGTAATAATTTCAGCTGCTTCCTCACCATTAATTGTGGGTTTGACTACCTAACATTTGCATGTGTATCATTAGACATGTCAATGGTGACATAACCCCACGGTGATCATGTTACACATTGACAGCTACAATTCACCATCGTAAGTGGTCTATGGGGAAGAGTTAGAGGGGCACTCACTTCCCTTCCTAATTTTTCGACAGATCTTCCCACCATGAAACAACGCTTGAGTTTTGTCTTTTTTTTTTAGCATGCATCATGGTGCTTCCGGTCCAGCCACCCCATCCCTCCCTCCCGCAGAATAACTCATTCACAATCGTTTATAACAGGCCTAAAAAGTCGTGTGGGTTAGGGAGATAAGATTTATTATGTTGACTTTTGAACCACTCAAGAGAGCCATTATGGCTTTAGGCAATAAATCAATGTTGTCGTAATGAGGTAATCCCAAACAGAGCGTCGGGGCCTCGCAACCAAGGGCGGGGGACGTGTCCCTCACCTTTGATCAGCCATGTGGTCAAATGAATAGCTAAATAAGTTAAATGGGAAATAACTTAAAAGGGGATCTAACCCCACCTTCTTTGAGATTGTTTGCTACGCCCCGGAGCGGCTATAGTAACGGCTGAGTAACTCATTGGCACTACATGCATGGGTGCATCATGCCGACCCTTCGAGAGATTGTGAACTGCACTGTAGTGTCGACATGCATCATGGAAGGAGCACTCACTGGTGAGTTACTCTCCACAACTGCATCAATGCATCATGCCAGCATCGAGCAAAAGAGTATTATGCTGCCCTTAAGATTAAATATGTCTCCCTTCCCCCTGTGCTGCCGGTATGCGCTAATCTGACTTATTTTTGATAGTTGATAGAAGCCCTGGCATTCACTGCATTACCGATGATTAAACGATGGCATCAGGACATAAAAGGACAAAATTATTTGAGAAAATAGGCACACCGCTCTAGACCTCACAGAACACGCCTTTGGTTGCAGCATGGTGCGCCATTGGGAGAGGGGTGGGGTGAAGAGCTGTGTGGATGAAAAGAACGGGGACGGAAGGGTTTGAATACAATACGCGTGGGAGGTGAGTGGGTGGTGGGGGTGGCGTTTCACAATAGGGTGAAACGTCAATGGGGGTTAAGGGTTTCCCTTTGTCAGGTTTAAGAAACAGTTGATTATTGTTTCGGTGTAGCTTATAACTATGCATGGAGTAAAGTTATGGGTGCCTATAGTTCACCAACGTGATTCTCACACTGTCCCATGGACTTATGTATGGACGTATGCAGTTATTGTAAAATGTTATGTCCCTTATTATATATTTATTGAACAAAACACATTATGACGTTTCAAACAGGCTGACAACAATTGTAGCTCTTCCGTGAATTCCCGCTTAACATAAGAAAAACTCTATCAGCTCCGTGCATAATTGGCCATTTGAAGAAGTCTTATTGGGGTATTATATGGGTATATGCACGGTACCTTAAAAAGTAGGAAAGATGTTGTGTTCCAAGTCACCCGACCTTCGTCACCGGCCTCAGTATGTTTTATGTAGCGTTAAAGACGTTTTCACACCCTAAAGTATCATGTTGTACAGCAGGGAAAGTGTACCATACTCCTCATGTTTTAGAAAAGTAAAGAGGTCCAATCCACCCGCCTCCCATTTATTGACCGTGTAACATGAAACCTTTTTTTCTCGTGGTTTTTTTTGCGGGTGGGTGGAAGGGTGGAGGCAATGCCAGCCAAAAATACCTACTGAAAACAGAGCATGGCTGCAGATGTTACCATTGTACCGCCCTCCCACACACAACCCATACCCAAACCTCTCCTTCCTACCTCCTACCATCCATCACCATGGCATTGGCTGTAGCTGAGATTGTTACAAAACGGCGGCACGTGCCCCCCCCCCCCCCCCCCCCAATACACACGCCCCACCCCCAACGCCTCCGACCCCCACCCACACACAAACTCACAGGGATGGGTCCAAGGGGAAGAAGGTGTGGTGTAACGAGGGGGGGGGGGCAGGGAGACTCCCTGGGAGGACAGGGGATGGGTCAGAAAAAGTGGTATCCAAAGCCTGCTTGATGGACATTTTAAGACGGGTATTTTGGGAGGTTACAGTTAGTACGATGGATGGGATCCCATGCATCATCCCAGTGTCCGTATTGGATCCTATGTTAAACGTCCCCTTTTTTATTACACGACCTAACGTTATAAGTACGATCCTGTATAAGAACAAAGAAGGAAAATCGTACCACCCGGGGGTGTGGTACGTTTTCCCGTACCACCCCTACGTGTGGTACGCTTTTTGGGGCTCTAGACCAATCAGAGGGCAGCATTTTGGTCACGTGATATAACAATGGCGGCGATGTAAACAAAGCAGACGACGATGTGAACGATGCAAATTAACGATATAAACAACTAAATTGGAGATGTAAACAACAACTAAAAGGTAGGGGGGGGGCTAAAAATATGTCTTTTGGTCGTGTAATAAAGCTTGTATTGTATGATAAGGTCACGCATGGGGCGCACCAGCCCTCGGTGCATCTGCCTTATAAAGGCAGATGCACCTCGGGCTGGTACGGCCCATACGTGACCTCATCATGCAATACTAGCTATTTACATCTACCCATTCTGGACAGACCCTAGCGCCAGATAGCGCCAGTTCATCTTCTGGTAGTATTGAAGGCTCTCAGCATCATTCAGACCATTGTAAATCACAAGGTGGCACCACCAGCTGACCAGTCACATAGCAATCAGATATATGTAGCTCTAGACTGGGACATATAGCCATACATGCAAATTCAGTCCATATAGTCTTTACGGCCTCATGTCACTAATGACCCAGGTTTAAATTCATACCAGTGCGCTGTGGAGAAATCAGAACCCGTCAGAAGGTATGGTCCGGCTCCAGTCCGGCCACCCGAATCCATGGAGAGATCGAGGCCATCAAGGCTTAAACTTTAACTTAAAGGTTACCCCAGGAATATATCTACGTCTCAGCCTTAAACCCCCAGCGCCGCTATATATAGGACTGGGTCCCTTCCCGATTGCACTCTGACTGTTACTGGACGTGCAGGAAGATCTGCGGGTTTAAAGGAGTCAGAATCTCAGAGTAGAGCATATAGTTGATAACCAAGTAACCCTTCAGATGGCATTCAGATGTGTCTGTAAACAACGCCCCAAGCCACCAAAGGCCACTTACCGGTAGTAGACTGCAGGCAAGCTTCAGTGTGGTGATAGCCTTCAAACATACACTGTAAAAAAGTGTTTCTAATATAAACACATTTACCCAAACACATTAAAGTTTAACACTTTCACTGAATCTCAGTATCTAAGCACTAAGTCTTTCTTCTGGCAGCAGGTGCAGGGATATGACCGCTGGTGATGGGTGAGCCTACAAAAGTGAAACATTAGTGGGCATCCCCGGTGGGCATCATCTAAATTTTCATGGATGTAAAACAATACAATATGTGCTATAGGTTTAACTAAGGAGAGCCTGTACATGGGTAAGAGCCTGGACAAGGAGTAGGAGAATAATACCGGTGGGCTAGCTAAACTGCCCTCTCTCACCACTTTTCAGTGTTGTAGTTCACCCCTCACTGATGGCCATATACCTACACATGTTTATATTTTAGACATTGCCATCGATAATTTATGTTTGGGTGAAAGTGTTTAAATTATACATGTATACATTCTTTTACAGTGTATGGGTGAATAGCAGATTTCAGTAAGGGAACCATGAATCACCCGGTCTATCCATGCACTCACCCGGTAGTAGACAAGATTGGTCAATGTAGCCCATCAGGGACACTTACTCAATCAGAGAGCAGCTCTGTTTATGGTGTGATACATTGATAGATCGTAACACGTGGTAGTATAACAAGAGGGGAGTGTGTATGTGAGTACGTGCATGCACGTGTTGATGTGCGGTTTGTGAGTAGTATACGTAATGGGGTGTCTGTACCTGGCATACCTACGTGACGGAAACGGGTGGGTAGTTACCAAGTGCATGCACCTGTCGACTTGGGATCCAGTAGGATTGTCTCTGTCATAACATGTTTACATGTTGTATAATGTACATGTTATTCTATAGGTGCATGGGCAGTAAAGTATTGGAAACGCTAGTGCACAAACAACCGGTGAACTATCTATTATAGAGAATTAGCCTGTGAATTCAGTGTGCCAAAACAGTCCACGAGTCAGTGATGCCAGCCTTGAGCCGGTTAATACCAAGGGGGATACCAAGTAACTGGCTATAGTTAGAGACAAGGTTGTCATCAAGGTTGTGTTCGCGCACCACACTCAAAACCCAATGGGGTCAAAAGATCGTCACTGGTGACGACCTTAGGGTGATCACTCTGCTTGTGTTGAGAGGGAGTACCCCCTCGTCACTAGGTGTCGTCATTTTGAGAACATTTTCCCCCAAAATCAGGTAGTCATTATGACGACCTATGGTCGTCACCAGTGACCACATTCATGTGTATTGTATTATTTGTTATGGCAGTAGAACATTTTGTATGAATAATGTTGGCATTACATCGGGACTCCCCCCCCCCCCAAATCATTATTTGGTAATTACTGCTGCACAGTACATGTAGTAGATTTATAGGTAGGCTAGTTGTGTGTGTATTACCAATTGTAGTCAATCCTCAGCCTTATTCCAATGATACAGGTACACAAGAGGTATATATGCCCTACATATATCTATTCTGTAAAAACACTCCAAATTCTTAATTATATTTTGCTTGAAAATCTTCAAATACAATTGTACACAATAATCTATATTTTCTAAATGAGTGTTGTAATGCCAGTACCTTATCAGGGAGGATTTTAATCGATAAATGACTTGATGGGAGTATATCAGACCTGCGGCATTGCACAGTAGAGTCCTCTGGTGGCAGAAATAAGATTACCTTTGCTCCTCTCCATGACATGATCACCCTACATTCGTCTGCAGTGACGACCTTCACATAGGACCGGGTTTTCAGTGTATATACTGAGGTAACTGCAGCCGGAAATCATTATACCTCAAGTTCGCTTGTCGTCCTCTGTGGCTCTCAGTTCACTATACACTTTTCAAAACAGTTCAACTCAGTGCATGGAGTAGTTCCATGTAGTCCTACTATTAAAGTATAAAGCACGTAATCCCCGGCGCAGGGGGTCTAGTTGGTCTCAGGAACTGCGTGCCGACTTCCGGTTTTATACGCGCGTTACATCATGGCATTACATATTATAATACCAATGTATCCCCCCCCCCCCCACCACTAACAAAAAGTAACCGGTGTCTTAGAGTTTCCTTTTTTCCTATTATAGTTTAGATGCATCATAATTCACAACAACATAAAAAAATCTCTCTTTTTTTAAAGGATACGTAAACGTGTTACAACATTGTCGCCTTGATTATCAAAAGCTGTATTATATAACCCAGGTAACAAGAAACGTTTGGTCAACGTTGATCAACGTCCACTTTTGGTTAACTGGACTGACGTTTTTTAGTTTGCATCATTTCAACGTTGAGTTAGTTACGTTTTTGTGGCAAATGTTATTTCAAAAACGTTGGTTTAATGTTAAACAACAGTTTGCAAACTAACGTTTTCCAAACAACCTATATTGAACATTGCTCAACGTTTTTTTGTGGACTCAAACCCACGTTCATTTAACCAATTGGTTAAACGTTGAATAAACGTTTTTTTTTAAATTCCAACCCAACTCACCAGATGGCAGTCTAGCCATTTATAGCACTAGTTTTGAAGCTGCGCCCATACAATTTTCGGAAATAAGCAATCATGCTGATTATATCTGATATGTCTATTAAACTTCACATTAACATTTATTGTTTAAGTATGTCTGGACTAAAAAAAAGGATAAAATAATAATATTAGGCCTGTTTAATGATGTGTTATGTTGACACCCCCACTCTGTAGCATTCAGAGATAGATAAGACCTATTCTGAGTATCCATAAAGTGGTCTGTATGAATCAATACGTTAGGATACTCTCTGTTGGAGAGTATATATGTATTAGTAGATTTGGGGAAACAGTGTAAAATAAATGCAAATACTATCGGACAATATATGACCCTTACTGCACTAGAATGTGTGTATCAACTCAACGTTTTTTCACCCCTAGCTGAACGTTTTTTGAATGTTAATTCAACGTTGAGTTGAGTCCACGAAATGGAGGTAGGCTAGATGCAAGATAAACGTTATTTCACTCAATAAATGACGTTAAAAGAACGTTGAAACAACTTCAACTTGTTACCTGGGAAGTTTGTCATGAAGGACGTTTCAATACGGCATAAAGCCTATGATCGAGGATCCTGTAAACATAGCATACACCCCAGGCCCGTGCACTTCAATATTGGAATAGACACCATCTACGTTCGAAAAACGCAAAGAAAAGGTGTAATTTCCCTGACTTTGCATGTCAGCGCAATTTAGAAATATGGGATCTTTCTTTCCATGCCTTCGCGAAAATCAAAAATATAGGGTCTTATTTCAGCCTAAGATATCTAGCCCTACATAATGACTCGATGCTGATAGTAATGACCTGATAACTCCCCATTATAACTGCCTTTTGTTTTATGTAATAAAATGATGCATCAATATACATATTTGTGATTTACAATATGAAGAAAGGCTATATAATATATGTGACACAACCTGCGAAAAAGGCCCTTAGTTAAGGGGGCACTATAAGGTCCCTTTTCCCAGTACATGCCACATATGTTCACATTTCTTTGCAGAATAAGTTGTGTTTTTGTGCCCAAAAGATTCAAGATTTCGTCTAGATAAGGGACATCTTACAGGCAAATCTCGTGAAAATATAGGCTATATCAAAAGTGTTGAACATGCATGGATGGTGTCAGTTTGCCCTATAGAGTGTACAGGGACTGGGCATAAACCTCTACATCCTACATTCCAAAACGCTGCTATCGGGGATGGGATATCTGCTTACGTGCGCCTAGAGTTATGTAGTTCATCGGCTTGTCCTTTGAACTCCTTTTTAAAAAAAATATAGCAAACAAAGTCGCCATGTGCATCATAACGTCGGGCTACACACCAGGATGCAGCGGAGTCTTAGTGGGATGCAGTGGTTCCGAGGGGAGCGGCAGGTCAGTGTAGGCAAACTGACTCACTTTGTTGAGGGATATGCATTCAAACATGTGAAGGATGCCTATATTTTGAAATTAGATATAATGTTGGCGGAGCAAAGTTTCGTATTCTTAATGCTAACGGCGAATTCCACATCAATTCTGAGTTTTTCCCATATTAAAGGATTGAAATAAACAATATAATAAAGCAGAAGTCCTATAGCTCCAGTCACCAAGAAACGGCCAGTGAATACACCTGCTTTGCCTCTCTAGTATACCCACATAGATTAGTCTATAAAGGGTTTTCTTTTGTTCCAGGAAATTGATACATGCATATATACCATAAATATAAAGTAAAATATCTATAATTGTTGAGAAATCTATGTTTTTCTCACTAATGATTGGTGGGGAAGTGTCATTTTTGGGCATTTATACCCATAAATACCATTAAATCAGGGAGAATTGAACACTCAGCAATACTTCAGAAGGGCTAATTGTGGTAACTATTGTTGTCAGTCTTGCAATATAGTAATATTTTTAATACATACTGTACTAGAAACCATCAATTGTTGGTTATATATCCATTATGCTTGGTAATGCGGGATAAATCCACCAAATGACGTCCATTTTGGATCGAGAAATATACTTTAGATCGGGATTTTGAGAAGCTTGGCCCCAAAAAGCATAATTTTGTCATACTTTTCACATAGAACAGCTGACTTTTATCACATATAGACCTCTTATTACTACAATAGACACACATTTTCTTAAGGGGACCCCAATCTGTACCCTTTTTTCATCATCACTGTCAGCATTTAATATTTTGTACAAGTAAATTTTCATGTTTTTGATACGTTTGATCATGCTGTACAAGTAATGGGGTGAAACATCCATTTTGAGCCAAATGGCAAAAAAAATGCAAAAATTCAACATTTCACTACCAACTTTGAATGAGTCTTTTTCAGTGACCAAATTGAATACAATGCCCTCAATGGTCTCATTTGAAAGATAATTTAGTTTCTGAACTACCCTTCTTGAAACATTTAGCTAAAAGGTGTCACTCTGGTTGTCATGGCAACTTTACCTTGTAAAAGAGTGAAAAATTTGAAATTTCAACATTTTAGAATCCTGGTTGCCATGGCAACAGAATCCACAATTTTTCCAAACTTATTTCTCTATTGATAAATTCATATTCCATGATGTCCTAGCTTTAAATTGGTATCAAAACGTTTTTTGTGTGCCATTTGGTCATTAAATAAATGCCATTCAACTAATAGCTGTAGATGAACTTTAAAACTTTTTACCTATACTTCATGACTGGAGCTATAGTATGAAAATTATGTAAACATCTTTTGAATCAGCTGTGGGAGAATATATCTCCGATTCGAGCACTAAACAGCTGAACGGGGTACCAGCTTTTATATGAATTAGATCTAGTGCATTTATTCTTCAAGCCGATTTTAGAGAGGGGTGGGATCCATGGGGGCGAGAATCAACAAATCACATGTTGAATTTAAGAAGTGGCCTTATCGCCTGTGATTTAAGTCACCATGATGCCCCATTTTGCATTCAAGAAGCTATATAGATGTCCGCGGGTCATGCACCATGTTGGTGTTAGAGATATAATACAAGCCCAACGTCGCATTTCGAATTTTAGAAATGTCCATGTTGGTAAGTCAGATACTAAGTGACACATGCCCATATCTTAATGCAGCGTTGGTTATCATTGGAATTCAGGGAAATTCCCTACGCGAAAGTATAGCAAAGGTAAATTGTTGTAGTGTTTTAAAGCTCCACGCAGAGCGGTATTAAATGTAAGTTGACCAAGGTATAGGGTCGAATAAAGCATCAGAATTATCTATAATTATGGAGTCTATATACCGGCGTCTCTGACACACAAGTTCTCCATTGTACACTGAACTGTCTAAAAACGTGGCCTCATTGTTGGCTCTGCAGGGCGCTGTCCAATACCATAATAGTTTTTTACCCATTTTAGGGGAAGTACCTCGGTATCCCCGCTATACGCCACACAATGTGTATTTAGCCTACATGTTTACTCCAGTGTAGATAGACCTTCTTCACACCTTTTCTTTATACAAGATGAAGAAATATCATGGTCCCCGCATGGTCCTCATAGCCACATTTCGTACCCATCTGTGATGAGCCTCAAACTCACACCAAGGTCTGTGATTATTCTTAGTAGTCTACTTTTACATAAAAGTTAGCCATCTGTTAGTAAAAAACATGATCAAATGCAACGCTTGGTATGTCGTCTCCTATCTTACTTGCCAAGTCAAGGTCTAAGGAGCTTCCAAATAAGGCAAGAGCCATGCCCATATACGGATGAATGGCGCCAAATATGGGAAATAGTACTACGCAATCATACCATATTTGGAGAGAACACTGAATATTCATCAGCTAACGCACTCGTCACTCCCACGCCAATAATGTACTTTCGGTGTCAGGTATTCAATCTCCATGCCTGCAATTAATAGCTGGCACCCTGCCAAAGAATGGCGGTACTCAGGAGCAGACGACAACCAACCATGGGTCAAATTTCGCTTGCTTCCGGCGTCACAGACAAAGGCGGAAGTCGTCAGGAACGCTGATCGACGCGTGGCGTCAGGGCAGGTGGGAGGGTGGCAGCATGGGGTCCGTGAAAGGGGGCGGGGGAGGTGAGGCACTAAGGGGGAGGGAGGGGGAGGGAGAAGGGAGGGCAGGACGATTTCATTCATGAATGACGCTGGGTCCTGGTATAAATAGGGCCTGACATCCCACCACATGTCGTCATTTGGTGGAAATCCGTCTGCGCTGAGGGTAGAGGACGACATCCACACACTCACTACACACTTCCTAGATTACATAGACACAGGCCTATATAGGAACTGTAAAGGGCTTTTCATTGACATATTATTTCATGGAGTTAACGCCATAGAACACTGACACACTTCAAGAGGACCTACTTTATTCCAAACAAACAGTAAGTAAACATCTATTCAAGCTATATTTTGACCTTAATTATAATGGGTTGTGACCCCATAATAATGTCGATATATGCCTCTACTTTATTACCGAATTATGGACATGAACAATATTGTGTATGACTATACCACTAGTACACTATGAATCATGATCATGATAAGGTTTATAAACAATATACATGTGGTATAGAGCTGACTGACTGTTGTAAATATCGGTCCATACACAAAATATTAAAGTGGAGTGGTGAAACTTGGTCCAATGCTACAATGCATTATTAAGGAAAAATTGACCAACATGTACTATCACATTATGTGGGTCCGCTAGTTCAATTTGGTCCCCTATCCGGTATAGAATATGACCTGCCTGTTTTATCAACGGATAACGATATTTACACATTGTGACTAAAGAAGATGTGACCAACAAAAAGTAGGTTATCATCATATCATCATAGGGGAAGATCACGGACAGTGGAAAGCGGTTAAATAATCGGGTCCGTTTCAATGGTGTGTATGCCCTAAATGTTAACTTCGGAGCCCACACCCCTGCCTTTCTTTAGACAATAAGTCGAAACTTATCTTAATATCAGACTTTCGACATATAAGGGGCAGCAATTTTTCCATATAAACCAGGGTGTGATATTATTTAGATCGGCATTTCCAGATAAGGCACAGAATAAAACAACCATACGTTCCCTTTTATCAAACTAAATTTTGACCCTGATCAAAATACATGCACAGCAATGAATAATATATATATTATCTAGATAGGCAGTACATTCAATCCATAGTGGAGGATTAGGCCTGGTTATCATTGGTGTTAATGCAGCTTCCTAATAAGACTTAATACTCGGTTAATCAGCTTTATTAAGGGAGGTCAAGGGCTAATCAGATTAGTGGTATAAGCTCTATACTGGGTGCATCGTCCTTGGTAGGGTACTAGGGTCTCTATGTTCATTGTGCATCACTGATCTATCATTTGGGGTTGACCTAGAATATCATACTGAAAGGGTTTCACATTATGATTTACCCCATATTTTTTGTGCAGTATCATTGTGGTAAAATGAAGTCTAGGTTACACATACCAGATAGGTGGCTCCAGAGGGGTCAAAAACGACCTGGCGACCTGTGTTGTTTTCCAGGCGACCTGGCGATTTGGTACCATAATTTAAGCGACCTGGCGACTTTTGGACAGATTTGGCTGTAACAAAAATGGTCAAGAAAGCGACTTTGCGACCTTGGGCCTCTAATTTCGGTGACTTTCCGACATGAGGAGGGGGGGCCTCTACATCCCCAGATAAAGATTTATTATATGAACAGCTGAAAAGGTTAAACGTATGTCCTCACCCAATATGTGGTTGTTCTAATGTCCCTATAGAACCAACATTCATATGCACACACAGAAAAGTGAGAGTCATTGTCGTTAAAACTGACTCTCGGGTGAGGGTAGTTTTAGCGACAATGACTCTCACTTTTCTGAGGGTGTGCTCATAATCTGTACAGATCTACACGTGGAACTACTCTAGTATATAAATGCACTGTTAAGCAGGACATAACGATCGAGTCTAGATTCCATTCCACTTTCTTATTCTATCAACCGAATCATAAACTTCTACTTTAGCCACTGGTGTGTGTATGCCCCCAACAAACTGAGTACACTGATAATAAAACCTATAGTCAGTACTGACTATACCATCATATTTTGACCCCCGTAGTCAGGAGACTATACAACTTAGTCACATATTAGTCATAAAGATAGTCAGTAGTGACTATATGTGGATCACACAAATTGATGATGTCACAGGAATGTGTGCACAGGAAACAGTTAGGATTCAAATTTGAATGGTCCATGGACTTCAGGTAGGCACATCCTCTCCTAAACCACTGTTCTATGGATATCCCTGCTTGGTATATGTTATGTTACAGTTGACTATGACAACTTAAGATGTTATAGGGTGCATGAGTTCTCATGTTTGATAGAGTTATCATGGTAATTTGTTCCAATTTTGATCACATAGACATACATGAACAGTGTATGTCTAGACTGACAGGGCATGCTAGGCCTACACAGGAGCCTGTCACCTGCTCTGACTTATCCTAGCCTGTCCCCTGGCCTGTCTTATCCTAGCTTGTCCCCTGGCCTGCCCTATCCTAGCCTGTCCCCTGGCCTGCCTTATCCTAGCCTGTCCCCTGGCCTGCCTTATCCTAGCATGCCACCTGCCCTGCCATATCCTAGCCTATCCCCTGCCCTGCCTCATCCTAGGCTGTCCCTGCCCTATCCTAGCATGTCCCCTGCCCTGCCTTATCCTAGCTTGTCCCCATAGCCTGCCTTGTCCTAGCCTGTCACCTTCCCTGCCTTATCCTAGCCTGTCCCCTGCCCTGCTTTATCCTAGCCTGTCACCTGCCCTGCCTTATCCTAGCCTGTCCCCTGTCCTGCCTCATCCTAGCCTGTCCCCTGCCCTATCCTAGCATGTCTCCTGCCTTGCCTTATCCTAGCCTGTCCCCTGCCCTGCTTTATCCTGGCCTGTCACCTGCCCTGCCTTATCCTAGCTTGTCCCCTGCCCTGCCTTATCCTTGCCTGTCCCCTGCCCTGCCTTATCCTTGCCTGTCCCTGCCCTGACCTGCCCTATCCTACTAGCCTGGCCCCTGCCCTGTCTTATCCTAGCTTGTCCCCTGCCCTGCCTTATCCTAGCTTGTCCCCTGGCCTGCCTTATCCTGGCCTGTCAGCTGCTCTGCCTTATCCTAGCCTGTCCCCTGCCTTGCCTTATCCTAGCTTGTCCCCTGGCCTGCCTTATCCTGGCCTGTCACCTGCTCTGCCGTTATCCTAGCCTGTCCCCTGCCTTGTTTTATCCTAGCTTGTCCCCTGGCCTGCCTTATGTAGCCTGTCCCCTGCCCTGCCTCATCCTAGCCTGTCCCTGCCCTGCCCTGCCCTGCCCTATCCTACTAGCCTGTCCCTGCTCTGCCCTGCCCTATCCTACTAGCCTGGCCCCTGCCCTGCCTTATCCTAGCTTGTCCCCTGTCCTGCCTTATCCTAGCTTGTCCCCCGCCCTGCCCTATCCTAGCCTGTTCCCTGCCCAGCCTCATCCTAGCCTGTCCCTGCCCTGCCCTGCCCTATCCTACTAGCATGGCCCCTGCCCTGCCTTTATCCTGGCCTGTCCCTTGCCCTGCCTTATCCTAGCCTGTCACCTGCCCTGCCTTATCCTAGCCTGTCACCTGCACTGCCTTATCCTAGCCTGTCCCCTGCCTTGCCTTATCCTAGCCTGTCCCCTGGCCTGCCTTAACCTAGCTTGTCCCCTGCCCTGCCTTATCCTAGCCTGTCCCCTGCCTTGCCTTATCCTAGCTTGTCCCCTGGCCTGCCTTATTTAGCCTGTCCCCTGCCCTGCCTCATCCTAGCCTGTCCCTGCCCTGCCCTGCCCTATCCTACTAGCATGTCCCCTGCCCTGCCTTTTCCTAGCCATGTCTACCCTGCTGAACCTTGACCTGCCTTCAGTACTTAAGTTTCCCTTATTTCTCATGATTGACTATATCTATTAGTCATGGTGACTACTTTAGACCATGAAACCATTAAATTCATAGTCACTTGACTATATAGCCCAAATCAGCCGATTTAATGGCTGACTATAGGTTGACTATATGACTAACTTACTATAGACATAGGTGACTAACTTGGTATAGTCGTTTTTGCTACATTCATGTGACTATAGAAATGTAGTCCGTAGTGACTAACATTTCCAGGTCCATTATTATCAGTGTACTACTAAGTGTGATATAGGGTGGACCTTGGACGTGTCTTGAATGTCATATCGGCTGTGGCTCATCCATTTTTTTAATAATCGGAACACACAACACCCGGTGGTGTCACTCCTTGGTGTCGAACGAGAGGATCTGAGGGGGGGGGAGGGGGATCCTCTCTGAGAGCCACCGGAAGTGCAGCGATTATGAGAATTATCATGAGATTATGACAGGGTGAGGATTGGAGTGGTCGATGTGTGGGCAGGTACATAAGTACAGGTGTATGTATTCTGGTGGTGTGGTACAATGCTAACAAGTACATGTAGTAGATATGGTACAAGTGAACCGCGGTATCGCTATTAAATGCCAAGGACAGGGTAGTCGCCAGCTAAGAATAATTACCATTGTCCAAGCCTTATAATACCTTAGATGCAGCTACTCACATAATTATATCCATATCATGACTTATACACAGTGAGTGGTTTGTGGTTGATTTGTATGTGCTATATAGACAGGCAGTTCCTTTTGTTAGCTAACTGTGGTATGATGTTCTATATATCCGCTCTATCTAAGATAAATGTCAACATTTGGATGGATGTATAGATGCATGTATAGCCCCATTTCTACTGACCTTCCTAGACAGGTCTGGGCTTGTGTTATCTCGAGGCATCTATTCCGTGTCCCATGTTTATCTACATGTATGTATGTATACATACATGTAGATACCACATAGACGTACATACGTCATCTTCTCATACAGAAATGGGTAACTTCTTCAAATGATCACTTGTCATTTTCGGGGTAGCACCTCTGTACCAATTATAGCTTAGTGTGTGGTACACCGGACGTGGACTGGGGATTATGACGCAGGTGGTTGGTATGTAGCTTCTGTGGAATTATAAGACAGGGAAAGGGGGTGTGGAGTGGGGGGGGGGGGTAGAGGTAAGAGTCGCATCTTGTTCCGCTCCATGTAGCGGAGGGAATGTAGCGTCAGGGGAAGGGGAGAGGACGTGGTAAACAGTATGGGCTGAGGTATATAACCGCACACTCTGAGTCTATAGTATACTCATAGATACCTTTTATTTGATGTTTTATGGATTCATTGAAAGGGGACCGCTGAGTAAATGTGCAGTGTGGCAATGACATACAGAGATAATTATAGTTCCATCTCATAAATATATTATATACAATAGTGTGACGGATATAATTATACTGGTCACCTGGGGTTGGTTTCTCTTAGGAGGAACGTAGCACAGACCAGCAAGGCTATTATCTCCTATAACTTCTACCACACACAAAGGGTTCGGAGTTAATACGAGTAAATTACTAAAAATGTGATTTCGAATCCTAATCAGAGAAAATCTAGTTTATCTACAAAAATAATCAAATACATTTTTATATATTCAAAATATGCTTTGGGCATGATATGCACAATAATGTATATTATTTGATCCTATCACTCGGGAATTGTTGATGCCTATTGTATAATATGAAGTTTATAGAGGAAGGTCCTCTGGGTTCAAATAGTCAAAATGGCACAATGTAATACACGACTATTCAACTGTGTGGGATTGGACACGATTATTGAGGAAATTGGGCTGAAAGTATTTGGGGGTAGGATGACGCTGCAGGCTCTATGGACAGACGCCAACTCCAACTTTAACGTCGTGTTTCTACAGAGTAGTGACTCAGGGATAGTTTTGAAAAGTTGAGGTGTATACAAACATATTCAATCCATCATCTCTCCATTGTGAACAGTGAAGCAGCCCCCAAACACCCGTGTCATATACGCAAATAGAAGAAAATTACACTGAAAGTGATATCGATAATGGGTCTATTCCAAAGTAGGGGGGGGGGGTCTTATGGTCATGATATGTAGAAATGTACTCGAATGTTACTATAGCTAATTTCTGGCTGTACCATCCGGTCTAAATGTTGGGAGGGGGCGGTTTAGGAAATTGCCGTACAAGAGAGGAACCTGTCTCAGAGAAACTATACACTGCATAAGCAATTGCATTTACAGCCCTTCAATGTCATCTTTCCGCAACTCAAATCGTTTTGTTTTCATTTAATTTATTTCCGTATTAAACGTCGATGAGAGTTGCTTAAACCGCAGAAATAAACATTAAGGTGCTTAAATCCAAAAGTTCATGCAGTGGTTGATGTATGTGCATTAAATTCTATCAAACTGAATATCGCCTCCATATTTATCATCTACTTTCTATCCTTGCAGGTCACCAAATAACCAAGCATGGGTGTATCCTGCTCATCCTCAAGGATCCAACAGATCCTGAAGATCAATGATAAGAAGACAAAATACTGCGTCTACCAGGCCATCAGACAATGTGACGCGCTAACCCTGGCGCGTCTCCTTTTGTCCCAAACTGACGTTAACATCTACAATGCATGGGGCCTCTCCCCTCTGCACGTGGCCTGTGAGATCGGCAACGAGAATCTGGTTCAGATACTTATCTCGATGGAGGCTGATGTAGACTTGGCGACACGTGGTGATCAGGGAGCCATCCCCCCACTTGTCTTTGCCGCCGCCAACGGACATTCTGCCGTTTGTCGTCTGCTCCTGCAGAATGGCGCGTCTGTGGACGCTACAGATGAATGGGGGTGTACAGCTCTGTTTAAAGCGGCCACTTACAACCATGTAGACTGTGTGAAGGCACTGTTAAAGGCTGGTGCCAATCCAGACAAGGCTAACCGCTGGGGCGCCATTCCATTGCAGTATGCCGCCCACCAAGGTCATTACAAGGTGGTCAAGGCGCTGGTGAGGAATGGCTGTGACGTGCACGGTAGAGGAGAGGATAACGTGCCCCCTGCTCTAGTGGTGGCTGCCATGAGGGGCTACCACAGGTGTGTCTCATCCCTACTGGAGGCAGGTGTCAATGTAGATATATCCCATAATAACATGGGTGAGACAGCACTCTTCCATGCCATCCGCTACTGCCAACACGCCCTCAACGAGTTCTCCGCCAATTCACAGGCTACCATGGCCGACCGGCTACGTTGTATTCAAACTCTTCTGACAAATGGCGCGGTAGTAACAGCGGCTACAGTGAGGCAACTATGTGCCGAGGGATATTTCCCCAATTTCTCATCTGAGACCTCACAGTGCTGGGAACTGCGGCTCATCCGCGTCGTGCTGCGCGCGATGGCTTTCAGAGGAACGCCGGAAGAGACTTCCGCTCTGAGAGCCCTCTACCGGGAGGTGGCCATGACGATGGCTGTCAACGTGCCGCTCATGACGGAACTGACAAATCTCGTCTGCTCAGTCGGCTTGGATCCAACAGAAGAAGATGCAGACGCCATACACTATGTTATGAGTAATGAGGAGCTGGAGAGGCTGGGGAAGTTCAGGAAGAACCCGCGCAGTTTGATGGACAATTGTCGTCTGCGCGTGAGGGCGTCCATGGCGGGAAATGTGTTGGCAGATGCAGACAGCCTCCCTCTGCCCGCCCTCCTGAAGGACTATGTCACCCTGGCATCCCCAGCCCACTACAGCTTGTGACTACTTGAGGATGTTTCTATGGTTTCAACAGAAGCGTGAATGTGATAACCGATAACCTGTAGGACTCAAATACTGCTATTTTAGCCTATAATCTGTTACAATGACCATGCACACTGTATATATTATTTATTGTCTCCTTAGTGGACTAGTACAACCGTAAGCGTCACCACTATGTTTATTTATTATGATTCAAGGTCCGGATCGAGTCTATATCAATAGGTTTATTGTTTATACTCGGTTATCATCGCCCAAAGAAGTATTTATGTAGACAATACAGCTATATAGGATGTCTATCCAAGAGATATTTTAAAAATTATATTCCTATATGTCGCACATGTTTACTGGTAAAACCAAAAATGACATTTAAGAAAAACGATTAAGTTATGGTCTGTTACTTTATAGAGTACATGTCACAGACAACTGATCATCCAAATGATCAGTGATTCAAATATATGTGCCCCTATATGGGTAAAAAACGACACGGGCGACACGGCGACACGGCCCTTTTAAAATTCGACACGGGCGACACGGCCCTTTTAAAAATCGACGGACACAGAAAAATCAAAGATAAAAATCGACCTGTACACATGTTTCTCTAAGTTCTTATATGCATAAAATTCGACACAGTGACACGGCCGTTTTGCTTAAATTCGACACGGCGACATGGTCAAAATTGTGGGTACCCATGTAGAGGCACATATATGTGTGATAGACTTGGACGAATTCTTAGAACTGGCACATTACCAAATGTAATCAATTACATGTATAGCCTATTTAAAGGCACGATGTTGATCAAAGTAATAATTATTGTGTATTGTCCGATATAAGCGGTTACACACACAGTAGTCATATAACTGATAATCACCGTAAAACCTGCAGGCCACATGTGATCATGTAACATTGGCAAATATAAATTTATATACCAGCATGTTCGTCCCATGATAAGGTCTTACATGTGTTCATTCGTTATCTAGTCCAAACAATGTCATGTGTATCTACACTATAGTTGATTATAAATGTGATTGAACGGATACATGTTATTGGGGGACTATATCCTGTATGCACGATATAGCATTTTGTCATGGGCTTGAATCTCGATATTTAATGTGTCAAGTTTGACAGGACACTAAAGCCTTTTTGTGTTCAATTGCCAGATCAATAATTATCTGCGTACTCATTTTACCACTTTTACATGGTATGTTTCATTATTTATTAATAAAGTATTCTCATCGAGAATAATTGAAAACATGTTTCAGTGACTTCATGTTTATATCAGGGCGTAATAGGAAGGATAACATCTTATTCTAGTAAACATATTAAATTGTAGGCAGTTGTTGGGAATTATGGTATCAGTAATCTTTTTTTCAAATTATCATATTTGATTTCAATTTCTGTTCCTCTGCCAGTCTCATATCAGACACAGCTATTCCACATACCGGGTAATTCTATGGATTTACGAATGAGGAATGAGGAGCCCGACCCTCAAGAAAATCAAATTCAAACTGTGGTATGTTAATGAACGTTTTGTACCGGGGGTAAGTGTGTATAGATGCAGACGATCTTCGGACCCTTGAAACCTATTATAGATAGGATGTAGAAATCTACACCATTGGTTGACATAAGGATCCCCAAAAGAAAACTGTAATCTTCGCCCTTAACTATTAAACAGCCCCCGGCCCCATCTGAGTTACCGCCGCAACACCATCAAGCATAAGGTTTCTGCCACGGTTACTCGCCTAGACAATAGCTTCAGGGTTCCCAATATTTTTCAGTCAGTTTTAACTGACTTTTAAATTACGGAAAATTGTTTTAACTGACACGTTTAGTACCAAAAATTCCGCGGATAACTCGCATTCCTGTAAATTTTGCTGAATTTTTTTTTTTACTGACATTTCCTCAAAAATCTGGAAATTAATTGACAAGATTTGACAATTCGTTTGAACTGACAGCTAATACCTACAGACGTTTAAAGCAAATAAAACAGATCGTACTGGTGGGAACCCTGATAACTACATGTCATACACCACTGCGCCCCCTATAGTATCACACGGGAATTGAAAATTACCCGATTAATTTTAATTATGAAGGGGAATTAAGATTCCTGCGAGCCCTAAGGCACTACGTGAGTGCCCGGGGGATATGGGAGAAGACACCACCGGAAGTCGTCAGTTGCTGGAGAGGGCGCGCCTAGGGTAAATTACTTAAAAAGAAACAATCCCTAAGCAAAAATTTAAAATTACCTCACTAATGAATATTAATATAAGGTTGTAGCAGGGGATGGTAGGGTGGGCCCATATCCCCCGGGCACTCACGTAGTGCCTTAGGGCTCGCAGGAATCTTAATTCCCCTTCATAATTAAAATTAATCGGGTAATTTTCAATTCCTACTCGCCCGGCACTACTTTTTCGTGCCGGGCAATCTGGGAGAACTTCAAAGCTCCTTTTCTAAAAATTTACCCGTGTATAACAAGTTCCCTAACAAATAGGACAACTAGTTCTTTTAAAAAATGGCAATTTTATTACCAACTTCAACAATCAAGTTCAGTTTACAACAGCGTGTCATGTAAATGTGACTTGTAAAATAACCGACATTTCATATCGTCGTTAATTAGCTACCGTAAATTAGGTCTAGCCAACAATTTGCTAGTATACAGATAAATTAGGCCTAGCCAACAATTTGCTAGTATACAGATCAATCAGTCTTTCACATGAGATTAAGCATACTCTTGTAACAGAAGCTCTCCTAATGTAGCCTTTTCTTCTGTTTCCACCGGCTTACAGTAGTGTCTTGCCATTGTGGTTTCGTTCCTCCAGGAACCGTACTGGAGTAGCATGTTTGTTGATACCCCTAGCTTTGCTCCAGCCGACACTCCTGCCCCCCGGGTGGAGTGAGCTCCTGCAGAAATACCTGCTTTCTTCAAGACACTCACTACCCACCGAGAGACAGAGTCTCTGCCTATTGCGTCATGTGGTGATACATACGAAAGAAACAAAGACTTTTCAGTCTTGTCTTTGTTCTCTCCTTTACCCGTTCTCAACAATTTTGTCCTCTGAACATAAGTGATCAGAGTCCTAACAACACACAACCTTTTGTTTTCATCATAAGGTTTCAGTTTCAGTGTGACCAACGGTTCCCCAGTTTTGGCAGTTTTCATGAGTTTCGTCAGAATGAAATGAATTTCCCCGTTATCCTCTTGGATCATTTTGGACAAATTAAGCGCCATGGCCACTTGGCCTCTTTGGCCTGTCACTAACAAAATTAAAATCAGCAGTTTTTTGCCTAACCATTCTAGTGACAGCTTTCTACCTGGACCCCAGGAGTTCAACATTCTAAATACTCTTCCCACATCCCAGAATGAGGTGTGTTTTGGCTGTGGCGGTCTACTTCTGTACACCGCCTTACATGTCTTAGAGACCCAGAATCTGGCCCCTACTGTTTCACCTTCTGGTGACCTTGGTAACACAATTGATAATGCACACCTTGCTGTGTTCACAGCACTGTATGAGTATCCTTCTTGAAACATGGAATGTAAGAATGCACAAATATGACAATCTTTAGGATTTCTCCTGTCAATACCCTTAATCAAACAATAAGTATAGAACTTGTTTGCATACTGATTGTAAGAGTCCTGAGTTGAATCAGCCCAGCCTGTCATGATGAACTCAGCTGTATTCTTATCAAAACCGTTCATGTACACTAATCTGTCTTTAAGTACAGAGAAACAATTAACGCGACGCCTCTTGGAAACTTGCTCTGGCAGTCTTGGTTCTCCAGAATGTTCCTTTTCTTTCTCCCGATCTTCATGATCCTTGTGGCGTTCGTTACCAGTTTTGTATACCAGGGTGCTGTCGCCCAGTCTGGTGCGACTATGATGAGGCTTCTTGGTTTGTCGTCCTCCATTTTCCTCAGTACTCGGCTGATTAGACTGAAAGGAGGGAAGGCATAACATGTCAGTTCACTCCAATTCAAGGAAAATGCGTCCACTGCAATAGAATATGGGTCAAGGTTACGTGACACATAATGCATGCATTTGTAGTTTTCCCTGCTGGCAAATAGGTCAATGTTTGGTTCCCCAAACCTTTCACAGATCTGGCCAAACAGCTTGGGATGTAGGGCCCATTCTAGATTATCACTGAACTCCCTGGAGGCCCTATCAGCATGTGTGTTCTGAACACCTGGTACATGTGAAATTGTGACCCAAGAATCTGTGTTTTCTGCCCAGTTCCAGATCTTTCTCGCTACCGTGTCACAAGGCCTAGATCTTACACCTCCCATCTTTCTGACATATGCCACTGCTGTGGTGTTGTCTGATCTGACATGAACATGTAATCCTCCTTCTCTACAAAAGGTAAGTAGGCCCAAGTACACTGCCTCTAGTTCAAGTACATTGATGTGGTCTATTTCTGACATCAACCATCTACCCCCTACTTCTGTCTCGAGAGCATAAGCTCCCCATCCTGTCATGCTAGCGTCAGTGTCCATATGTAGGTCAGGCGTGTCTGACCTAATTTTTCGCTGAGCTACTCGAATGTGTGTCAACCACCATGCCAAATCTGACTTCGCCCTAGAGGATAGTTTCATTGTACCTTCAAAGTCTCTCCCTGTTCTAAGCAGTGCAGCATCTTTGTCCCTTTCTATGTCTTTGACATGGGCCAGACCATAGTCTACCCCTGGTGTGTAGGCCACTAATAGGCCTATTACCCGAGCACACTGTCTTATAGTAGGATATTCTTGTTGTAGTAAATCCCAGATTTCTACCTCTACTTTCTCTATCTTGTCTTCTGTGAGAGTTACTCGCATACTTAAGGTATCTATGTCAAAACCTAAGAATTTCATCTTATTTCCCGGTTCCAACGAAGATTTCTCTGGATGTACCACTAGACCTGCCCCATCTAACAGTTCACATAAGAGCCTTACTCCTGACTCACATTTCTCCTTTGTGTCGGCACAAATAAAAATGTCGTCTATGTAGGGAAAACATTCAACTCCACACAGTCTCGCCTGTGCAAAGATTGGGTTAAGGATTTTTGTGAACATCCTTGGTGCACATGACAACCCATTTGGTAGTGCCTTGAATTGGAATAGTTCCCCTCTCCAAAAGAATTTCAGCAATTTTCTATCTTTAACACAAACTGGGACTGAAAAATAAGCGTCTTTCAAATCTATTGTAGATAAGAATGACCCCGGTCTCAACATTTCTAATGCCGTTCCTAGTGACGTCATTTTGAAATGTTGATATTCAATACATTTGTTCAGTTCTGTTAAATCTAGAATAATTCTGACAGATCCATCTGGCTTGGGTCTAGTGAAGATGTTAGATACCCAGTCTCCATCTTCTCTACTCGTAATTTCAACAATCCCCTTTTCTAGCATTTTATCTAGTTCAAAGTCAACCTTCAATATTTCATCTGTGCCTAATCTGTAGGGTTTGGGAACAGTTTTCTGGACAGGTGTTAACACAAGTGGGATTTCTACTCCCAATACATTGTTAAGTATCCAAGAGTCTCTAGTGACTTTCTTCCAGAAATTTATAGAGTACTGAATCTGACCCCCTTCAAAGTTATCAGGTGTATTAATGAATTCATGAGTATTGAATTTTGACGTACCGACCTCCTCTGGAGTAATTACTTCTTCTTGAAGTTGGGGTTCTGCTGTGGGGGGTGCAGATTGTCCAGGGGGCTGTTGTGGCCGCCCCTGTTGTTGTTGTTGTTGTTGTTGTGATTCCCTCTGTAACCCCCTCTCCCTCGACCGCCTCGATGGTGGGGGGATTGGTGAAAATCCGGTGGGGGCACTGAAGCTGCAGCTGAAGCTCCACCTCGGCCTCTGCCTCTGCCTCTGTGGGAGCCTCTAGACGCCCCTCGGCCTCTGCCGCGGGTGTTCTCCCTTCTCTCCTTTTCTGGGGCCAAATCTTTGTACAATTTCTTTGCTTTCTTGGCCGCACTTACTGTGTCAGCGACACTTTCACCTAGTAAGAAGTCTCCTCCTACATCAGCATCAACGATTGGGTTTAACAAGTCCCCATCTATGTTGGCTCTTAGTCCCTGTCTACGACGACGGACTAGTGACGTGTTAGCATAGAATGCCAGATTTAAAGCATCAACCATGGCCCTGCCCATCTCGTTAAGTTCAGGATCCTTACTTCCTCTTTCCACAATTAAATCACAAAGTGGCATCAAGGCCGACACAGAACCCATTAGCAGGCGTTGGGTGAGTTGGAGCTCTCTGTCAGACCGTTTGACAGCACTGGAAACTTCATTGTTTTTATAGTACGCCTCGTCCATTCTAGGCGCCTGTAATTCTGGCAGATTTCTAGGCGGGGGGAAATTGTCAGCCATTTTCCTTCCCTCACCCAGATCCTTGGTGTTCTTGAACAGTGTAGTTACCACCTTCTTCAATCCCTCTGACACCGGTTCAGCCAGCGGTACTCCGGCTGCGCCTTCCACTACCTCCCGGCAGCGGTCAGCGAAGGCACCTTCCCACTCGGCCAAAGGGTCCGGCCCCTCCTCGGCCTCGTCTTCTTCAGCCGGCCTTTTGTTGGCGGCGGCTTTTGCTGTTTCCTTTACCGTCTCCTTCTGGGGCTTCTCCTTCTCCTTCTCACTATGATCACTGAGAACCGAGGCTGAGTCAATATCTGAGCCATAGAGATAAGATTCAGCATACTCACTGTCTTCCGTCCCTGGTGGGGTTGGTTGATTTGTGAAGTTGAAACGGCGAGGCTGAGTGGCGGTGACATTTCTCGGTCTGCTGTCAACCTCCCGGGGATAGGTGTCAAATCCCCTACGCCCGCTGTCAGCGCCACGTGTCCCGCTGTCAGCGCCACGTGTCCAGCTGTCACCACCACGTGGCCAAGCGTCAGCGCCACGTGGCCAGCTGTCACCTCCCCGCGACCAGGTGTCAAGTGGAGCCATGGGAAGAGTTGGGGGTGATCTGAATTCATTCATCATACCTTCCATCCTTTGACGGTGATATTCCATCTCAAACTGCCGTCTAGATTCTCTTTGCTGACTGCCGCGGTTTTCATATTCCTTGTCAATTCTTTCCATTTCACGAATATGTCCAAGACGACGTTCTCTGAGTCGCTGTTCCATGCGGGCCTCTCGCTCGGCGAGTTGTTCATCTGTCAGCTCTACCTGATCTCCCTTACTTGGGGAATCAGGCTTATCTTCTTCATTTATCTCATTGAGACCAAGATTAGGTGGCTGTGTCTTTTCAGCCCCACCGCTCTCGTTGTTTTTCCCTGCATCATGGTTTTCAGCCATTTTGATGAACAGAGGATTCGCACGTGTTCGTCTCGAATTCTGAAAAAACCGAAGTTTTCATCGTCAGACATCAATAAAAGAACACCGTGCAAAGCACAAAGGTATAATCTAATGTTATACCTAATTATATGAGGTGAATTTCAATTTAAATCGACATTTACATGAAACTCACCTGCACCGACTCCAGTCCGACTTGTTCGTTCAGGCGCGCTCGATCTACTGACGACTTCCGGTGGTGTCTTCTCCCAGATTGCCCGGCACGAAAAAGTAGTGCCGGGCGAGTAGGAACTACATCAGCACACTAACACAGGGCGTCTTGTCAGTCAACATTTATTACATTCATTCATATCTTACATACATACATTGTAAAGAAGGCAGGCCTCGTATATAGAATGGCATACATTGAATCAATTCTGTAAATAGTTTGAACACATTTCGATACATGCTTCTGGTAAGATATAGAATCGTATTATTAAAACCATAAATACAAGTATTCCATCTGGATTAAAATGTCAATAAACGATCATAGTTCAAAAGGATAATTTAACACCTCAATACGATATAGCATGCAGCTATATTAGAATGTGACCTAAAACGTATCAAAGCCGATCTCGCACTAAAATATAAAATATTCACATCATATCCCATTGTATAACAGTCCCGAGTATCTCGCATCTATTTTCATGATCATGCACATAAATACTTAAAATAAATGTTAAAATCAAATTATTATACAATCATTATCTATGAACATGTAGGGCTACGTCTTGAGGAAGGTGTTGATTTTGTTGATAACAGAGCCGATATCCTGATTGCGGTCCACCTTGAGGTAGCTCCCCTTCCGTACCTTGACCACAGAGACCCATTCTGGTACCAGCTCAATGAGCAGGTTAAGGTGTGCCTCCGCGTCCACTGAAATGAGACCGACAGAAATAATATTTAGTTAAATAAATGGGCATTCAGTTCTTTTTACCAATAACATAATTAACGCATTATTCATAAGCACAAGACATCTAGTAACTTGTGAGGCAGTGTTGCCGAAAGCTTTTTCTCAACGCAGGCCAAGGTGGCCTGCGTCTTGGCATCTTACGCAGACCATTTCATTCTCATGCAGGCCATATGAACTTTGATATTTCAAGGTATCACGAACTTCATTATAACTTGTTTTCTACTATGCAAAATTTCAAAAGAAATTGAACAAATATCAATATTTACAAATATAGCCCTATCTTCGCTTCTAATTGGCCGATTTGAAGAATTCTTTCACCATTAGGAAGCTGAGATCATGGCAGGCCATTGTGGCCTGCGTCCTAAGGCCCTACGCCGGACATTAAGATTCTACGCCGGCAAAAGCCGGCGTGCCGGCGTTATTTTGGCGACACTGTGAGGGATTAGTTTTTCATTATAGAGAAGACGTTGGTTATTTTGATACACGACGCAAGTCTAGCAGTTACTTTTGAGACCAAGGAGATTAGCCTATTTTTTTAAAAGAGGGACACTATCTAGTTATTCCATATTTAAGGACACACATTTATTGTGAAACAAACGTTAATCATAGTACTCGAGATACAACCCTTCACCGGGTGCTGGTATCTGCTGATTAAAAATGTTAATTTCATTTGGAAATGGTTCCTAAACTTACCACTGCCCATGCTAGACTTGGCACTATCGGACACTTTTTTGATGGCATCTTCCATCGCTAAACAAGGTTTCTTGCACGTGACAAAGAAGCTGGTATGGGGTTAGGGAAGACATTTTTCTTGAATTGTGATGTGCTATTTTTAATAGCCATTAAAAAGGTTTTACTGAATTGAGGAATTTAGTTTCATAGTACCTATATTGAGATGTGCCTAGACAAGCTTTTTTAAAAGGAAATTCATTTTCGACAGAGAACGTGACAGAAGATATGAGTGAGAAATATTCTGCAACAGCAGGACTCTAGCAAAGGATACGTTCGGAGGATTCTGACGATGTCAGGCAGGCGGCTGATCATCTCTTTGCGTTTTTCTTCAGCAGGCGTCTGGATCATATCTCGCACCTGCTTCTCGGCTTCCTTTGCCCGGATCTATACAAGGGAGATAAAATGCACTTTTCTTAACTCTCCGTAATTATCATCAAGGGATGTGGGTTATTTCGCCATACAAGTCCTTTTACTCATTACCTAGAAATAGAATGCATCATCTAAATCAATATTCACATCAAAATTTACGTGAATACCCACAAAGAATCCAAGAATGGGAAATCACTGAATTATATGTGTACAATGTACATAGACTTGATTGTTTTCCGTTCCTAAAAATTGATGAAGTAGTTAATATCCACATGATGCCAATAACAATAGAATCATAGAATTGACATCTGTAATTTTCACATTTTTTCCATTCCATTCGAAAAAATGAAGCACTTACCCGTTCCAGTAGTGACTGTGGGACACCTTTGACAGCTGCTGCTGGCTTCTGTTCTGGTGTTGCCTTCTTCTCAGGCTCTCCCGCAGCCTTCTTCGCAGCTGCCTTCTCTTCTTGGGCCTTCTTCTGCTTGGCAACATTCTCAAGTGCTTTTTGGACCTATTTAGAAAAGCATTGCATATTTAAGTGTGAGCTCCCTGTTGTTAACAGGTAGGCACCGACACCTACCCTCACTAGTAATACTAGAATTTACCTACATACTAGTAGTACTAGTATGTAGGTAAATTCTAATACAAGATTCAATTTATTGATTGACTTAACTTTAAAGTTTTAACCAAGACTGAGAGGCAACTCACTAGCCTAAGGGGTACACCCTATGTCAACAAAACTGTTTTTTTTTGTGCTTAGAAATCTAAGCAGTTATAAAAGAGAAAATTCTGATTAAACATCTCACCCTGGCATTGAGGACGGTGTTCTTGTTGCGTGCCTCCTCCAGGACCTGAGCAGCTGTGGTGAACTTCTTCACATCTGGCGGCTGAGGCAGCTGGGCAGGGACAATGTCAGGCACCTGGTCCACCTTGAAGCGCGGGTGCCAGCGCGTCAACTTGTCATCCGGCACGGTCAGCGGACGCTCCATGGTCGACAGGAAATCCTGTGAACAGCCACATATAGATAAATGTTCTAGCTTTTTTTTTTCACGACAAGCTTTATCAGGTCATTTGTCACTAATGACAAGTGTGAAGCCACCAGGAAGGTGGTACACTTTCACATACTAATGCCGTTTTTTTACCAAGGTCAAGAAACTTTTATGTAATGTTAAGTGCTGATGCAAAGATTGGACTGGAAATACCAGTGAACAAATTATTACCTTTAGTATAATAATTTTCGTATATATAAATCCTTGCGTGTTTCTTTTGAAAGAACAAGTTGTATTACTCTTAATGATATTCCAATAATTCGATAAATCGTATTAATCTTAACGATATTTGATAAATCTGTATCTATAAGCGACTTCCATGTGAGAGAAGTTATTGTACATGTGATAAAAGTGAGAAAAATCTTAAAACTCACTTTGTGATGGGTCTTAACGATTTCTGAGAGCAGTCTGTGGAAGAGCGCTTTTCGCTCTAGGACCACTGTAGCAGTAAACGTAGGTCTGCCGTCCTTACGTTGAGCGTCTGTAGGATTACACAATCAGTATATCAACTTTTTTTAAATCTCAAACACGACTTATACATTGTATCATGATTTCTGCTAAACTGGCGAGGGATCATTTATTCCTTAGAAAAAAATAGTTTTATTGTAAGCAACTAGAATTTAATTGTACGATTCATATTGAAATAGGGTACATAATTGTTTAGAACCTACCTTTATCTATGTTCTCGTCGTCGAGGTTGGCTTCGATAGTAAGTTGCCAGTTGCTGACACAGCCGGTGCCGGGGATGGCGATGCCCTTCTCCTGCCGGATGAGGAAGCCCTCCGGGAACACAGTCTTGATCTGTGCAAGGTGCTTCTCCTCAAAGTTCCTGCATAATCAAAAAGAGACAATATTGACATCTACCGAAGTATTGACACAAAATCCATCACATTTTCTTTGGTCATATCTATTATTTTGTTAATTCAGAGATGCCACTCTCTGGTAGACAAAACGTATGAAATCTTAAGATGTTACTCAATTCTATCTAGGAAATTAACATAATTCAATACAGCAATCGCAGCGAAAAAGTAGGAATTCCTGCAAAATTAGGAAATGTGGCATCTCTGTAACTGATCTAGGACTGAAAACACTGGATTGACAAGGATTAGAACAGGTAAATGTTTTAAAGTTGAAACAGTGTATCAATGTTAATTTCCATTGCCGCTACTTACTTGCGAGTCATGATCTGTACAGCGTTCTTGAGTTTGTTGAAGGTGCAGACTTCGGTGCGGTTATGCAGCATGCTGACGACTGTGTCCACGCTGTGGTAGATATCCAGCAGGAGCTTGTACTTGTATGGCAGCGTCAGTCCTGGTGGCACGGGCTCGGCCAGCGTACGGTACCGCTCAAATGCTGGTGCCTTCTTCGGTTTGGCTGCCTCGCTGCAATCAAATTTTGCACATTAGAAAGACATTCCCACATGATGTACATAAACTAAAATCTAAATTGATTTCTGTAGCCATTTTTTGACAGAATGATATACACATACCATATGATACATATATTCGAGATGTAAGCTTACGTTCCCACTAAAAACTAGACTGTGATAGCCTTAGGGCCAGTTTCCCATCTTAGTAAGAGCTATCACATAGATTCAGATTCTAAGCACTTACTTTGCTTTTTCCTTTTCTGACTTGAGATCAGCAAGTCTCTGGATTTTCTTGTCTTCTTTCACCTTGGCAGCTGCTGTGCTGAACGAGGCCAGGCGGTCTTGTAATTCAGACAGCTTTCCTGACTTGGCAAGACGAGCCCGGACAGACGCTAAGTCGATAGTTTCCTGAAACGACACAACACAAGACATTCAACACTTGAATATTAGGATACATCACTCGTTTGTGAGACACTAGGTAGCGTCAGTGAGGCTTATATACAAATCCCAATGAATACTGGACTGTTAAGGCCGACCAAAAAAGATATTTGCTGGTGAAGGGGCCGGGACATTTTCATAGGAACCCTCCCATGGCCGAGCCTTTGCTGTTTCCCATAGAGTTATGATGACTATAGTCGATGCTCGGCCAGCCATGGCATTGACTATAGTCGATGCTCGGCCAGCCATGGCATCGACTATAGTTGATGCTCGGCCCTATAGGGTTAAAAGGAAGGGTGATCGGGTTCAGAAAAGTTAGTTTCCCTCACACCAAATTCCACTAACCTACTAAGTGCCACAAGTTAAATAGGGACCACTCACTGTCTCACCATAGGCTACAGATTAGGGGAGGGGTAAATAGTGATATCGAATTGACAGAGGTATGGATCTCATTAGGGGCTGTTATCTAATCAAGCTGGGGTATGAATGGATTAGTCTATAATACTTACAGCTTTACTTGACTTTTTTGTTTCAGGAACCACTTCTGAAGGCTTTGATTTGCTGGATGGCTTTTGTGTTGTGGCTTTGTTTTCTTTGGCTGCTGCGGACGGCACTTCAACAGACGGGGCAAGCTCTTTGGTCTCATCCTGAAAACACAAAGGCATCGATCATGAGAAAAACTATCATAAATTGTTGCATGCATAGAGGCAGTGGCTAGTACACGAGTCATATCGGCAGTGCGGCTTATAGGATCGGCCCAAGCTCTGGGTGCGGCTTATACGCCAGTTATTCAAATTTTCGATTCCATAAATGACCACAAAATAGCCATCGGATACCTGCTACGTGTCATGGGTAGGAGGGGGGGGGGGCGGTTGGATAGGCTCCCTATACAAAGAAAGCCCCCCCCCCCCCCGGGTAGCTAGCCGGGTCGACAAACATCAAAGCAGGCTGGTTGGAGGGCCCCACATACAGCCGTTAGGAGAACAAGACAGCTGTAGACGCCAGGGGACCTTTTCTTAGACAGTGAAAGGAGGGGGGGGGGGGGGGTTGCACTGTTATAGCCTTAGTTTGGGGTGCGGCTAATGCGGAAGTTTTTCCCTGAACATCAGTATGTGGTCTAGGTATTCTGACAGTAATACCCCCAGGCTTAATATCTTTAATAGGCCTACCCAAAATTAATACTGGTATTCATAAAGGACGTGTATTCTAGCTTATCAAAAGTTTTCAGTGATCCTATAGTGCTATAGTACAATATTGTCCATATATTATTGCCGCAATATACTTTAATTATACTTCGACCCACCCCTCCTCGCTTGACCACTCCCTTAAAATTCATAAAATACTTGTATTTAACAATTAAAGCAAATAACCTCGGATTCTGTCTTCTTTTCGTTCACATGCTCTGCATCATTGCGCCGTTTCATCACGAGCCTTTTACGGGAGACTTTCTCTTCCAGTCCAGAAACAACATCTTCCTTCTTGGGGAGGAACTTGGAGAAGTCATAGCCGGGTTCTGCCGCCATTTCTGGCTGCATCTCGGCCAGGAGGTCCTTCCTGACTGACTTGCCATGCTTGCTCCTCTTTCCCCCAGTCGTACCCTTGGTGGTGGAGATCCTCTTGGTTGGGGTGGTAGGAGGGGAGACTGTGTGGTCATCACAGGCGGCAGTCACCACTTCTCCAACTTGTTCAAAAATTACAAAAAAAAGAACAATGATTTGTAGCCTGATGCTATTTGACTAAACACAATAACGATATTACGGTAGTAGTACGGGTACAAACATGAATCTAAATGGTACAAGTAAAATATTATATTTCAATTATTGAATTATATATTGACCCTTTACTTTTAATACTATTGTAACAGGTCAGCGAAAATGTCAAGCCCCACGGGGAATCGAACCGCGGCCCCTCCGCTCCGGAGTTGAGAATGCTACCGCTACACCACAGGGCCAGCTGCTTCTCACTGCTCTGCTACGGTACTTGAGCTACCACAGGCGGGCAATGCGCTCTCCACGCACGCTCGGGCTTCCCCGAGCAATACATGCCCGCTACATTACTCCCCTTCAGACTTTTGCTAGGTCCGCGGACAGACAGGTTACTCAGCAATCTGTGATCAAAGCTAATCCCTTACTTAGAATTAGCCGGCGAAGCCAGTCACCTGCCCTGAACATGTGCCTTTGGACGCACACATAGCACAAGCTGAAACCGTTCAGACTTCTGCCAGGTCAATGGAGGTCCCACGGACCTCCTAGCAGAAGCTGAACACGCTCAAGTACCCAACCCAGGTTCGGTGGATCCTGGTCACGGCACCAGTGTAACAGGTCAGCGAAAATGTCAAGCCCCACGGGGAATGAAACCCCGGCCCCTCCGCTCCGGAGTTGAGAATGCTACCGCTACACCACAGGGCCAGCTGCTTCTCACTGCTCGGCTACGGTACTTGAGCTACCACAGGCGGCAATGCCCTCTCCACGCACGCTCGGGCTTCCCCGAGCGATACGTGCCCGCTACACTATTAATAATAGTAAAACGTTTTACCCTAGGCCTAGTTTACTCTTTTAAATAGTAGAAGGCTGTAAATTAGTTTGATAAATATTCACCAGACTAACAGATGCAATTTAACATTATCATACCGCTATATTATTAAAGGGATGCTCTAGTATAATAGAGGCCTACGCCCACATACCCCCCCCCCCCCCCCCCCCAATAAATAAATCTGGCACTGACTCAGTCAGTGACTGATAATCCTACCTTGTTGGATTCCCTTTATCACGTCGGTTTCTTCAACCTCGTTCACAGGGCTACTCGATCGACTCGAACTTCTCGTAACACGAAGTGCAGTAACTATCCCAGGCTGTGCTTTGGTCTGGGCAGGCTGTTTTCTTGCACGAGGAGTCGACTTCTGCACCGACTTAGCCTTTGTTTTGGAGGTTGATTTTGTTGACACAGACTCCGGGACATTTAAACCTGGCTGTTGCACTCCCTTCGTGAATCCTGCCGTTAGACTCTCTATCGTTGGAATTTCAGATTTTACCTCTGGTAACGCTTCCGATATAGAATCTACGGCTGTAGGTTGTTGTACTTTGAGTCTCTTAGAAGGTTGAATACCACCATTTCTTTTGGTAACAGCGAAGAAGTTTTTCACCGTCGACTGTGCCATGTTGTTTCTGTGTTTTGCTTTTGTGAATTGCGCGGGAACTCCGGTCACGTGACTGAGGGTGGTTCGGCCATGCACAGTTCAGTATCTTAAATTTCGTGCGGAATCCCAACAATCCCAAACTTCTTTTGCCGTAGATTATGAATAAATATATGATTAATTTAATGGATATCCATACTTCTTGATATATTCTATTATCCCTTAGCATTTCATGTTCAGCCGACGTTTCGCACAGCAACAAAGTCCACGTGATCATCCAAAATGGCGGATAACCTGAATCCATTTCTGGAGGAGATGGACGAGGACGATTTCATTGAGGATGAGCTCGAAAATAGACCGATTCCTGATGTCATTGACACAGTGGTGGAGCCAGAACCAGAGCAGGCACCTGTACCAACAGGAATAAGCATGGATATGGTCGCTGCGAAGCTCCTGAAGGATAATTTCATTTTGACAGCTCTCGAACTCCACACCGAGTTGGTGGAGTCGGGGCGTGAAATGCCGCGGTTGAGAGATTTCTTCTCAAACCCTTCAAACTTTGAGCGGCTAAAGCCACCAGAATCCTCCCCTCCTGGCCTCCGTAAGTGTAAAGTAACAAACCATTAAATGTGTTATCTTCATGGGACTCCATATAATTCGATGTCGCCCAAAAAGTTTGATGGTAACGCCCATCAAAATGCACCTGTCGGTTTGTTTACAAACTAAAGCAGCTGTCAACACCCACAACATTGAGATGACAACACCCCCTTATTTGGCACCATGTGAACGTTACATGGTACACTTGATGAATGCCATGCATGTTGGTGATGTACATTAATTGTCTATGATTATCGCCATAAAAAGTTTAAATGAGGATGTATTGGGAGCCCACGCAGGTTTCCCCATTGATTGAGTTTGATTTATTTATATCTGGTTTACCTGGGTATATGATTTAATATATTATCTTGAATATAATTCATTAAATCTAGATCTACATTTATAGGCCTAGCCCTAGGCCTAGCTATAACCTATCAAGTATCAAAGGGAGACCAACTGTACTGAGACATGTCATCATTCCCACTTAATGTTTAATCACAATCTAGACATATTTATGGAACGATAGTAGGCCCACATAATACTAGGGTCCCGACTAGGGTCTAAGTATAGCTAGGACTATGCCAATTGCCACTGGAAACTACAGGGTCAGGACTGTGTAAATCATGTAGACTAGACCCAATACCTATAAGTCTACCGGTATTCACAGTGCCCACGTACATGAGTGCTTGTAATGCTATGTCTGAAATAATTAAAATTTTGTTTTAAATTTAAAAGCTTTGAATAAATCTACAACAGGAATCTAATTTTGTATATAGGGCCTATGTATGTTGACAGGTACCGGTAGCCTAGAGATTAAGGACACGAGAATGGACAGTGTATAGATAATATGATATCAATGGTGTATCATATACAGAGTAAATCCAGATTAACAAGACCGAGATATGATGACATACAATCTAGTGTCCATGTATGATCAATGTATAGAAGCCCAGTTTTCAGTAGACAGCCACATGTTTATAATTTTGAAAGGATCTTATCACACAGACAAACGAACATCTTACTTCAATTCATGAAATATACCGGTATACATAATGGACTTAGACAGTTCTGAGCATTATCGTAGAGATGCTACTTGTAATATCAAGGCTGATCCCCTTTTATCAGTGTGAAGGATATCTTACAATACAAACGCTGATAGTAACGTGACAGTCCAAAAGCCAGTCACAAAGCAATGTGTTACTGTATCACTATCAGTCATGTATATATAATATAGGCCTATTTTCTCCATTGGTAAATATTGATCTTCTATGATATCCAAGACTAAGGATATGACCCGTATCTACAAAATGGTTGTGAGAATGACACTTCCTACACATGAATAAGCTGAATGTGCAAAATACATGTTAAATACAATATCCTTACTCAACCTATTAATATATTTATATAGGCCTACCAGGATATCAGTATTTGGCACACCCCGGGACACCTTTGTAAAAATCAATATATGATTTAATCTATGAATTCACACATTGGATCTTGCCTCAATTATTCAACGTAACTTTACCACATGATTTATTTTGACTTTGATTCCTATTTGATATTCATAGCTCGAACCTCCAGCTGCCAGACCTTTGATTCACTTGATTTCGCCCGATATTCAGACGATGGGGACCGGCAAGAAAATGACAAGGTTGCTGGTAAGTACACAGTCACAGAAGAGTGTCCAAGGAGACCGTTGTATGGAAAATCCATATACTGTGCTTTCCCACGTATAACCCGCGAGTTATTCACGAATCAGACCCTCAGTGCGGGTTATAGCTTTTTAAAATTTATATGAGGAGGGTGGGGCTCATAGTACAATGTAAGTTGGGAACCCCGATGTACCAGTAAAAATCAACTTGGTTTGAGCAATGATCAACGTCAGAACGTCAGATTAACAAAGCTCATGTATATCATAATAATTAAATGGAAGGTAAATTAACCACATTGTTCCATAATAGGATAGACTTGCAGCATATATGTACTACAGGCCTGGCCCGTCTCATATATCTCTGTAGTGTTGGAGGTTAAGGAACCCGAGCTTTCTGTATTCAGTCCATTCCATAGATTCGATCCTCCTGGATATGATCATCCTCTTTCAGGCCTCCTACCATTACTTGTAAAAGGCTTAACCTTCTGGTAGTCTGGATTCCCTGTTATGGGCCAACTGAACCTTTTAATTATTCAAAAATAATTATCAAAACTACCGGTACATTGTTGTAGAAATCTCTATTAGCTTGTCAACATACAAATGCATTGAAATGTATTTATATTGTATCTACCCCTTTTTAGTTTTGGAGTTTGAACTGCGAAAAGCTCAAGAGACAATCAAATCGTTGCGTGCAACACTCACCAAGACAGCAGGTAAGTTAGATAAATATTTGACATATTGTACAGGTCCATGATGAAACTGTAGAACTGAGCCATTTAGGACACAATTTAATGCAGGAAACCGTTGCATAAACAATTATGGATAAATCGTGAAGACATGGACAATAAAACTACTGCACCAAGTAAATCACACAAAACAAATCACGTTTATGTTTGAAAAAAATAGATGCCTGAAAGTAAATACGCAAACACTAATACTACCGGGACTGAACCGATCGTATTGTGCATTTCTAACCTCTAGTATTATGAAGTGCTAGCTTCTTTTTTTTGGATTTAATAATACCGTACAATTGATTTTTCCGAATGTTCCCATTAACTCAGAAGAGAGTCCGTCCTTGGTTGGTTGGTAGTCTTTTAAACTTTAACTTAATACTAGTTATAAGTTTAATAATGAATGTGCTTAATACTAACCTCTCTTTTTTTCATTGACAGAGACCGAATTATCAACTCCGGAATCGCCAGCAGATCAGCTGGAGGATTTTAACCAGCAGGGTCATATGAAGGAGTACGAGAAGCGGGCGCTAAACTTCCTCGTTAACGAGTACATGCTCACCAATGACTATAAACTCACATCGGTCACATTCGCTGAAGAAAATGAAAACCAGGTAAACAATGCGATGAGTTTACTGTTAAGGGCGAATGTTCATGTATACATATTAGTATGTGTTTAATTTATCTAGATTCTTTACACTTACTTCATGTAAATGGAATCTGCACATCTCCAGTTGATGATTTGATGATGTTGAACCTGTACCTCTATCAGTTAGTACTACATATCAGCTTGGACTGGTTTTAAGACTTTGCAGCACTACATCCCTGGTTTCCACTTGTTGTTGATACATGACATTGTAGGAGAAATAATGACTTATCCTCTTGGACCATGAACCTAGGACTCCATTGTGCTGACATAACCATTAAAGGCCCTCGGGAGGGATCTAAAAAACATATTACCATCTGAATTCTCAGTTAATTTCAACATTACTTTTCCAGCAATTTCAAGTAAAATTGGTTGTAAAAAAATCTCAGTTTATTAGAATGGGATAGAGTGAAGACTCATGTTAATGCAATTCGCACATTTCTTAATCTTACTTTTCACTACCTAGGACTTCGAGGACTGGGATGATGTCGGACTTAATATGCCCAAACCGCCGAGCCTGTTACCGCTGTATAGAGACTTCGCTCAGCACACGGCTCCTATTATTGATTCAAACGACTTCAACTGCGGCGTCAACTTTGACGAGCAGGTCATTCGCGACAAGGAGCAACAGCTCGAGGTGGTCCGCATGGAGTTGGTAAGGATTGATTTACTCAGAATGTTGTCACTAGTAGTAAGCCATGGTAGGATAGAAACTCAGATGCCCCTAGTAGACTTACATGATGAGTTCGTGTGACATGGTGTTATACTTATAGGTGGGTAGTGTAAAGCCACCTGCCATAGCTTTTACTTTGCTGAACCGAAGTGAATCCGCCATTTGTCTACAATGGTCTGTTGAAAAACTTTTAACAACTTTTTAAATGCTTTACTTCGTAAAATCATGAAAATATATCGGTAGTTATGTTTTTTTCCTTTGACTGTTGTATGTCTAAAGATACATTTTGTATGTGGTTTCCTCCATCAGACACTGAAGATGGGGGAGCTGGAAGAACAGATCGCTGTCATTACCAAGGACAATACATTCCTCAGTAGTCAACTGAAACACATGGAGAGGTATGTCACCATATTTACCGTGTCTTTAAAACGTTGCTCAACTCTGACAAACTAGATTTTCTAAACATTTTCAGTAGATTTATCTCTTATAGACGTCTGTGTGCTTTCTATTACAATGTACGATATTTAATAATTATATATTGTACATCTCTGATATGTCATACATTTTGATATGTGTTTTCTTCTTCTGTGCTATATATTACTCAATGAAACAGTTTTATGTGTGTGCTCCTGTAAACTAATTCAAATTAGAACCACAGTTTGCAACTAACAGATAAATGAAGCCACATGCACATTAATACTTTTAAACGTGGCCATTGCCATTTCGGCGTATGTCATCGTAGTGCCAATGGCGCTTTCACAATTGTATTTTACAAAAATAAATGAAATGTGTTCATGGTATTGTGAAATAACATATGTATCTAATAAGCACCACCGGGATCAAAACTCAAAGATGATGTATTTTAGCTGTTGTCTGGTAAAACTGAGAAGATGTTTTATGATGATTCTCACTACCGGCTTCAACACTGTTAGCATATTTTCTCCTTCTCATGTTTGTATACAAATACATTTGCACCCAGGTATTACCTACGGGAGATATTGAAACTTACCAAGTAAGAAATGAACAGTTGACCATAATGTCTGTATGCCCCACTGAATGCATATTCCCCTTATACAAACGCGGGTTGAGTTGGTTCAGTTCCACCCATGAATTACTTGTTTTCAGGTTTCCCCCAGTACATGTACCATTGACTGTTGATCAGGCTATTTTGTGCCCTTGTGCGAATAACTCGGGATCTATTATTGTTATTATATTTTTGTCTATTTATATATATGTATATATTTGTGTACTTTTCTGGAAATAGATTTGACATATGAATACGCAGCTGCCATCAGATTTGAAACGATGTTTGCATTTCCCCCTTAGTATATAAAGCATGATGTATTAGATAAAGGTAGTCATACGGCAAACAGGCACAATGTATTCCGCAGAAAAAATGTCTGGGGGGATTAACGTAGTATTGTGCCAGGATAACATATTTTAATAATTTAGTTTGACTAGGCCCTACCTGCATGTTTAGGTCATGGAAATAATATTATGTGTGTGGGATTTGTAGATTTCATTAGTACCTAAAGTAAAGGAAGAAGGATGGGTATAATAAAATCATTCTAGTTAAACCTAGGTTAAAACATGATTATAAACGTTTAAATACTAAAAGTAGTATCCAAGCCAATATAAATCCCAAGACCGACCAATGCGATTACCTTTTACAGATTTCCAGCTGAGGTAGATCATGGCAGTCTGTATTTACATGTTATGAGCGATCAATGATAAGAAAATCATAATTTGCATACCATTCATGTCGTTCTGTATCATTTATCTCTCTTATTATGATTTGACAGGGAGATGGAAGTAAGCCGGTTGAATCGTATGTCGAGTTCTACGCCTGTCTGTAGTCCCATTAAAGGGGGCCCCAATACTGACACCGGTCGGCAAAATGAGGCATCAACCGTGCACTCTGCTGATGCACATCATGCGCGACTCAACGACACGCCCGACGGTATCTCCACTGCCAGCCTAGACGCCAATGGAGAGGTGAGTTATAGTAACCTAATTACGGCATTTATCAACACATGTCAAAAATATTTCGTTTTCCTGTATTGATGTAGTTTTATAAGATAAAGACCATAAATTTCCGCCAATATTAAGCCCGGATCTTGCTTGTAACCCGCACCCTGATTTTGGGAAAATCTTATAACCTGCTCTAGGGTTCTGAAACTGTCCACTTTAATGCTGTTCTTTTATTCGTCTACAAACCTGTGCATAACCCGCATAGCCCACTTTTAGAGAACTCTATAACCCGCTCTGTAGGTCAGGTTCTGGTGTAAAACCCGGGAATTTACTGGCAACTCTGATATGTCCAGTATGTTAAAGTAAACCTACATGCCATAAGCCTTCACCCATTTACCATATCTAGGTGAGTGAGGAGTCTGATATCAAGGAGCTGGAGGACGATGATAACGAAGACGAGGAGGGGCAGAAAGAAGACCGGGAAAGCGACTCTGATGTGCTCGGAGAAAAGTCGTCTCCCGAGAATAATGCGTCACCGGCGAACGGTGAGCAGACGACAGACCACGAAGAAGAGAATGAGCCAACCGAAACCGACACAGACGGTGTTAAGTCGGCAGACACCACGCAATACACTACTGTACTAGAGCCCGACATGACATCCGAAGCCAACTCTTTAGCGGTGGAGGTAGGAACAGTGTTGCAGACGCCAAACGTGACGGTGGATCCGTCTCTTCTCCAGAATAAGACACAGGATAACAGTAAGACAAGTAATGTCACGCAAAGCGATAACAACGTTAAGCCGGGCCTCGCCAAATTCCAATGGCAGCCGTGTCAAAGGTACGCTTCTTATCTATGCTGTAAATAATAGTCACATTGAACTCCGAAATCTATAAATTATTGTATATTCATAACTAAACAAGCTAACAAATAAGAAAGGCATCATGTTTTCTAGTTTAAAACTTTGAGAGCATTATGTTCAGAAGACCTGCACATACCTTTTAGCAGGTCAGCTAATCTTTAGAAATGCATGTTACTGGACCTTTTAAGCAGAATGGCATGTTCTTTAAAGAAATCTTTTTTCTTCATGATGCACCAACGCATCGCTGGCGAGTAACGCACCATCACTGCATTGTCATGCGAACGGTAATAAATATGTCAACCCCGGGTCGGCTAGATGCGGTCCTTAAAGGTTTATGAAGAGTTTATAAAATATGGTATGCCCAAAATGCCTTAAAATGTATTCAGGGAAATTATCTGTGAAGAATACTATGTATGTGACTGATATAATCTTTTATTGTTTTCTTTAGAAAAATGTCTGAGGCATTCCAGCGAGCATTGTTGCATACAGCGTTCCATGTTCCCCAGGATAGTAGAATAGTAAATGAGGTATGTAAATTATCAAAGCCCTCTTTCACAAATACCATGTCATGCTTGTAATGATACATACACAATTCATGAAAAAAAACCCACTAATAAATGCACATTAGGATAAGCATAAATAAAATAAATAAACAAATTTTACTTAGCGTGTAACTGTAAGTAACGAGGAAACAAAAAAAAAGGCACAGACCCGCCCCTCCCCCTTTTCTTTTTCTTTTTCAAATCTACCTACCGGTAGTAGTTTCCTTAAAGTTTAGACTAAAATTTCTAATATTCAAGATTTGCAAGGAGATTGAATTTTCTGTCTTTTTGTTTGGCTAGGTTACAAAGATATCCGACTCAAGTGGTGAGAATGTAGTCCTCATGCTGGGTCGATGTCTGCCACATATTGTACCAAACGTGTTACTCGCCAAAAGAGAGGTAAGTGATGGTGCTGAATTAAAACTAAAGTACTGGTACGTAAAATGATAGTGAAATTTCACTTTCCTTTGAAACACCAAATAAAATGCATTGCTGTGAATAGCCCTGTCAAGTTTTAGAACATCAAAAATAATAATATCTAAAATAAAAATGCGCTGCTTGGGTCTAGAGCAAAGTGAGACCTTATATCAAAATGCATTTCTTATGTAAAGGCGTAATGTATATCAGTAGTAGCTGAAGCAGAGTGAGGACCTTAGGGGACAGGCTGATGGTTGGCGACTCGTTTGGAGTATATGTGACCCTCAGATTTTAGTTAACACCTGTCTACCTTATACTATATAACATTATAAAGATAAAATTGTGTGGCAAAGAAGATGTAGCCTCTGTGAAAGTGGAGCCCCAGAATGTCTCCTTTCTCATAGATTCGATCATGATCACCTCTCCTGAGAGTACCTATGGCATATAGCAACCCACGATACAATATTATGATTATTAACTCCATGATGGTGTTTGGTCCTGCAGGAGTTGATCCCAGTCATTGTGTGCACGGCCAGCTTACACCCGGACTCAGAGGAGCGCGACCGTCTCCTCAACATACTCTTCAACCTCATCAAACGTCCCGATCTAGACCAAAGGTAACTGAAAAGCATACATACATATAAACGGATGTAAACTTCTCTAAGGTAATAGGCCTATAACAATTTTCTTTGATTTGGCCACAAAAGGTTCATGCTCCCCTCCCTCGCAGATAAAGAACTCCCTTCTCTTTTCTGTGCCTCCCTACATACTTTTCTTCAACTTGAACCTGAAAGACTGTATAAAGTTTACTGTTTCTGACCTATTCAGCTATCGTTTATGACGAGAGACATATTAGACATATTAAACTGTGAAAGTCAATGGCATCTCTCAACTTTCAGACAAATGATCCTAATGGGATGTGTGGCATTTGCTCAACACGTTGGAGCGACACGAGTAGAAACCGAGCTGCTCCCCCAATGCTGGGAACAGGTAAGGCTCTTATTTATTTAGTATCTTTTTCATTTGTTGGCCAAATTGAATGTGGGAACATAGAATGTTCCGATGTACGCATTGAAAATCTAATTTAGCGTAAGAGTAGATTGAATTACAAATCAGTGCCAATTAAGCAGCCACAGCTTAACAGATATAGAGGAAAGTCATCGGATTTGTCATGGGCTTCAAGTATTCTACGTTTACAACTCATATGAATACATGTAGAAAAACTTATTCCTAGGCTTCTATTTGAACAATTTTATTGTGTCATTTCTAGATTAACCACAGGTTTGCAGAACGTCGCCTCTTAGTAGCTGAGGCATGTGGATCACTCGTGCCATATCTCCCTGTAAGTTGGTTTGTGATAGATATAACATTGAAGAAAGTTGATTATCGCTTTTAAGTATAATATACATGTACAGGTAATACATTTGTACATAAATATGTTTCTTTGCTTACTGAATTCTCAATTTAGGGAGATAACTCATAGGACATAGTGTGATGCTGAATACAGTTATAGACATGAGAATATTTATGTTCATATTTTTCAGAACGAGATCCGCTCATCGCTTGTCCTGTCGATGCTCGTCCAGATGTTACAGGATGATAAATTAGACGAGGTCCGGGAATCAGTTGTTCGCGCTCTCGGTCTTCTCATCAGCTTTGTAGATGATATTGACCGGTATCCCAAAGTAAGTTTGATTGACACAAATAGTGCATATATTTATGATAGATAACTGTCGGTGCAATAAAACTGACTGCAATTCCTGACAAGTTTTTCAGAAATTATCTAGTTCAAGCATTTTCAGTTATTTTGGCCTAGAAGGCAGAGAGGACCTCCCTTAACTCTAGGGTATTGTAGGATATCCTATACCCTAATAAACACTCAAATAATCAGTCAATGCGTTTCTGAATCCATGTTCTCTTTCTGCAAGTATTTCATGGACTCTAAATATTGCACATATTGCTACTATTTTCACCACCCTGGTTCAATTTGATAAACCTTAGTTTAATGTGATGCAGCATAATATCTGAATAATGTCTATTGTAAATCTACAGGTCTCCGAGCTGCTCCAGACATCACTGAGTGACTCATCGGAGCGTGTCGTCCGCGTGACCCAGAACATCTTCTTACCGTCCTTTGCCATGTGGGCGTCGGAACTCGGTCGGCTAGAAACAGATCTTATCCACTCCTTTGTCACCAAACTAGAATCACTTGTTCATGTAAGTACTAACATTCACAACAATACATATTAATTGATATTTCATCCAGGTGCTCTCTTTGACAATTTTGTGTAATTTTGTAACCTTAAGCACCAGGGTATGAGGAGAATATAATAATTATTATATCAGGCCTCTATTATTCAAAGGATATTTATTAACAATGCTAATTAATCATGTATCCAAAAACACCAGACTAATATTGATCCAGACCGTTCTTAACAAGTTTGTGTGAAACCTGTAATATAAAAGAAATAAACAATTAGGGTTGTTGAGTCACACAAAACCAGACACAATTGATGTTGGCATCTATTTAAGTACAGGTTGCAGGTAAAGACCGAATATGGTAATAAAGTGTGAGTGGAGCTATGAAAGTGATCTACTTTTTGGATATATCAAACAACCTTCATCAGGATCAAAACTATTCTTATCTCCTACATTTCTGTCAGACTGCACAGTCGGCGCCAGGTACGGGCTCGGCGGTACCCGCCATGGGGGACCGAGCACGCTTCGTGCTACTCACCGAGACACTCACCAAACTCATTCCGGCCCTCTTCGCCTCGGTTCTCAAAACAGCACCGTTCGCCGATAAAACTGACACTGCCATGGAGGACCAATCATATGAAGGTATTTACTGATCAAATACTATACTTGCAAATAATATGGTTAGATACATGTATCTGATGATTTATTGCAATGGGTGTGTATATGCAAAGACGCGCCATGATAGCAAATGTGCTCGGGGTTGCCGAGCGGGAGGGGTGGGCAAAGGGGCTTAGTATCATCCCCAGTACCCTATTATTAAATATCAAAAAAAAGTGGAAGTCCTATTGTATTTTATACACTACATTTGTGATTAGCTCTATTTGGTTCTGGTTCTGTTCATAAATGTCATACATTAACACCATTTTCCTAGTGTTGATGACGCGGTTCCCCAAGCCGCCGTCTGAACTGATGAGTCTGGCCACGATACTGGGTGCACCACAAGACGTGGTACGACTGGTGCACCGCTACGAGGAATACATCGGGGAGGAGTGGTACGAGCCATGGGAAACATACATCTGGGTCGCCGGAGAATTGTAAGTTACCTCTCCCTATAGGGAAAAGTGTGTCCTCAGAATAGCCCATTCTTTTTCATATGATAGTGCAGAGAAATAACAATTCGCAGAGCGATGCAACTGTTTTTTGCTGTTGTAATATCTATTGAAAACTAGGTTACAATGTAGTACACTATTATTGTACAGTCAACTCCCTCCTAACGGCCACCCCTCTATAGCGGCCACCCCATCAATGCGGCCATATTTGGAAAGTCCCAACCGTTTTTCCTTTTATTTTAATGTAAAAAACTCCCCTTATTGCGGCCACCCCTCTAATGCGGCCACCTCGTCCTGCGGACACCAATTTTACAGTCCCAAATCGATAATTACTCCCTCTAATGCGGCCATCTGTAGAATAATTTGGGGTCTGGATGGGAGGTCCCAAGTCCCCATTCTCAATGTCAAGAAATTACCATATCACCCTGTCCGTAAAATGAATGTCCATGTCCCATGTCACTATCTCTTATATTCCTCATGTTCAAGATGTTGCATTTACTAAGCCCAAAAAATGTCGCCGTATTGAATTAAGTGGTCTATGCCCATTATAAATTAATTCATCATACTATATTTTCACCTTGGCTTGTATTTCCGTTTAGGGTTTACCAGTTTACATGTGGATTCAGGTGACACATTGAGTCACGTGGCAGGAGCAAGCCAAGGTGGAAGGGGGTGGGGGCGGGGGGGGGGGGGGGGCTGCAGAAGTCTAGCTTAAACACCTCGCTTACCTACCTAAAAAGAAACTGGCTACAATGACAGCTGGGTCACAAAATTTCCCAACGGGCAGAGGATGGGGGAGGGGTGTGTGGAAATACTCCCAATCTGAAAAAGAGTTGAATAAAATATCATCTTGACCAGCATTAAAATGGCTGTTATGCTTAATATATTGAAGTATATCACGCTAGCTCTAGTCTAAGATATAGAGTCTTATGTACTCAATTAACATTCACTCCCTCCAGTGCAGCCACCTCACTAATGCGGCCATTTTTGGATAGTCCAAAGGGTGTCCGGAATAGAGGGAGTTGACTGTATAGTATAATGTATTACGTTTCATGATTGTATTGGAAGGCTGATGGAAGGCCTTTACTTAAAAGTACCTTATTTGTTCTAAATGAGAATTTAATACCTTAGATGTATTACTTCCGTTAAACAGCACTGATATATTGTCTATGTGAAGAAAATATATGGACTATGTAAGTGCATATTAAAAAAGCAAGCCACTTGTACTTCATAAATTGAAATTGAATTTAGTATAACGTTTAATCATATGCCGCTATGTTGTCTTTCCAGCATTCCACAACTGTTGAACATTCTGAACGCGGTGGACGTAACGTCACCCACTATTGTTAGTAGTATGTCAAAGTTCTTCCTATCTATATGTCGGACATTCGGACGGACATTTGCTATGTCCAAGGTAAATAATATTCATTTTTACTTTTTACATCCATAGCATTTCTAGCCCTGTAGGAATCATCATTGTCATAGGTTATTCCTCATAAAATTTTCGGATTGTTAAGTTATACAATTTCCTTGAATAGTAGATACAAAGAAATGTTCATCCAATTCACTCCATGGCTACTGTGATTAATTTAACCTTGGTCAGAGGCTGCAAATTCTGAAATATCTCGGTTGTGTTAAATTCTTTTTCTTTCCTCCTAATATCTAACATTACTCATTAGCCACATATCGACCTTTAAGAATACCTTTCGCACAAAATATAATTATTTCATAATAATCTTTATTTCAACAGGTAAAACCCAAGTTCCATTCGGTGCTTAACATTCCAGAGGAACATCTAGGTAAGTTCAACCATTTAACCATGAAATTGATACATTTTGAGAGTATACAGCCTTTACACCTGTGGGCTTGAGTGACATCCTTGATTTCTTTTCCCACTGTAAATAGATTAATTCTATTCATTATTTATGCTTCACAAGTTGGCTTGTCTAGCTGTGTGATGCTGAGTGTAATTACAGTTGTTGAACTAAACACGAGTGTGGCCATACTTATCACCCAATGTATATGTACACCTAGTGTCCTTTTAAGTTTGTAACTTTCTGGTAAAAATAAAACTGTTTAATTTAGGTGCAGCGCTCATGTAGATGACCCCAGTGCTTATTACACAGCGCATAGAAATAGTAAACCTTTCTACTTGTATGGTTCCATCCTGTATTTCCAATACTCCTGATTTACAAACAAGTTTTCCAAATGTTTAGGCATGCTGATCCTGGTTTAGCATAGGAATAACATCAGTCATCTCATGAAAAAAATAATGCAATATTTCTGGAACCAGAACCAGAATCTATTCTGAACACCAGATTTATTAGTTTACAAGCCCTATTAGTAGTTTCCCCCTATTTTAGCAACATTTTTAATGAATTGTACTGAGCCCTTCATTATCCATCGAAGAATGTTTAAGTGTTAGAAGTGATGTCCAATGTCTACGGCGTTGTCATAATGTCTTATTGAGCGAAGTTCAGCATCATCGCGTGCCCCGTTGCATTTGGTGTGAGCGCCTTAGTTTGAGTCATGACTCTGACTGAGTCGCAACTTCTGATTTGAACCTATGTTACTGTGCTGTGGCTTCATTACAATAATCATGATAGAGTTGAGAGAGTGTTTGGGTCTGATGATGTCTGGTATGGCTTAACTACACAGAAGGTGCAGTCGCTAGTCCGACCGACCGGGCCGGTGCCCCATTCCCCTTCATGGTGACAGGTAAAAACCAGTGCATCGTGGTTATGTGCAGAGTCGGTGAAATCCCCTCTCTCTCCCAGCATGGTCGTTTATCGGTAGTGAAAGCGAGTGACAACATGTCTCAACCTTTATACCATTGTCATACTACAAAGGAACTGAATACTAGTTTTTTTGTGTTTAAAAAATAAAAAATAAATAAACGCACTATATGTGAACATGGTATGTTCAATTTCTTCTTCTGAAGATCTTTTCACTTAATTATTCCTCAATAATATTCCTATTCATAAAGGTATTCTATTAAGACATTCTCCTCCTTTCATTCATTGGTCACGACCATGCTACATAGATAAGAACATGTTGTATAATCAAAGCTAACAGGCCTCAACTCTACTATCCAACTGCTGTGGGCTCTGGAATGAAGCCCAATAGCTGTCTCTATGTCTCAAACTGATGATAAAAATATTATTATCATAACCGTTCTCTGGTCGAAAGAGCTTGGCAAGATTATGTGTAATAACTAAAAACCATCCACAGTATTAATGCCAGCCTGCCTTACCCGCACGTTTCTGCAGCATGGTGTTAGAGAATGCAATATCCTCAGTTGTGCTATTCTCAGTTGTTGATATCCATCATTATACTAAGGTTATTGGAAACCTTGTTTTTTTAACCTGACATTTGAAATGATTTGGGATTTGTCTATTATAATCGATTTACGTGGTGTCACATTCATGTCAGATCAGAACATTTTGTAATACTTGAACGGCCTGTGTTATCATTATAAATCCATCGAGACATTATGTTAACACTTGCACATGTGTTTATTATTGAAAGGGGTATGAGGGCGCATAGGGTATATGTTATATCATTTTTTTCTGTGAGGACGAACAGCCGAAGGCGTCTATGATTCAAATACTCATAGAGTCTATGCCAGTCGCGATGCAACCTTGTAATGAAAAGAATAGGGGGTAAAAGTGTCTTACATAGCATATCATGCAGGGGTGGTCGCATGTCGACCAGACTAGTCGTTTAATTACTTGAAACCAAATGAGATCCCTTAATTGCTCGGTTTTTGTTTATAAACATTTTCTTTCATAATTTGGTCGCATAAAATTCAATGTATTTTACCGGCCTAACATTTTCTTAAGTTGAGTAGTAGGCCTATATTTATCACCACCCAAAAAGAAAACTAATTTTTAGCGATGGATGCTTAGTTGTGATTTTTTCTTTACTTGTGGAGAGAAAAACCTACTATCGAAGACGGTTACGACAATAAAGTTACAGTTTTTATGTATTAACATATCCCCCAACCCTCATATGTTTACCTTGTTGGAATTTGTCTAATTTAAGTGTTTTCTTGGATAGTTGAGACTTTTAGCGATAACATCTCATGTCTCATTGCATTTTTGAATGCATTAAAAGTTTGTGTCATTGATGAACGTTTATGTTTATTGTTATGATGGAATGCCGTAGTGACACTTTCTGAATCTGAGAGCAAAGCGATTTGAGAAACACTTTGCAGTCGGATTTAAAAAGTGGATAAACTATTTTCATGCATCCTAGTCAAGAATGAATTTATTAGAACTTCATTTTCTCTTGTTAGAATAGCCGTTTTGTACTTTATTTCCTCGATTCTCCTTAACCAAACTTAAGTAGAAAGTGATGTAATAATTTTGTGTAGGAACAATCTAGTTTTTGTACAATTTAAACAATTTTATATTTTGGTATAGTGTTGCTACTTTTAAACCAAAATAACATGTCAATACACATAGTAAGAGCAGTCCAGAATGATTTGATATAAATTCATATTATATATATTTCATAACTTCCAAAATGTGTCGACAACTAGAATGGTAAATATCTTCATGGATTAAATTTGAATCAAAAGTAATTGATCGTGTGGTTCATGTATGAAGTACATTTTAATCATAATTTTAAGCAGGCTTTATTATATATTCAGATCACGTTGTAAATTCTGCCAAATTACCAATGCTACATACAATAACCATAGAAACATGCTACACATTTCGTTCAGAGCAGAGCCTGATATATAAGGGAGCAAATCTCTGCTCGGGGATGAAAAAAGATCTCAACATTACCAGCATGGTTCTGATATTCACCTGCATAGGTTTGGGGTTATAAATAGTAGGTACTGGGTAGGAGGGGGGGGGGGGGGAGTGTATACTTGAATGCCATAGTCTTTAAGTTCTGGGTCCACTGATGCAACACAAGTGTTTATCAGGCAGGTGAAGAGGATGACGCCTTAAGCAGGTCGTCCACCAAAGTCAATTCATGCCAGATTTCGTCAGGTTTCTTTAAAAAAAATTTAGTTTCAAAACTAAATCTTGACATGCAACTTCAAATTTTCTCCTATTTAGCAGCCTGATTGCACATGTAATTACATACATGCGATGACTGTAATCTCACAGTAATCGTCAGTGGACCCCGGGTAGTACCCACATCTTCCATTACTCTCCTCACAAAACACATCAAACATGTCTCCAAGCACTTCCACTGATTTATAGTTTCAACATAATACATAATTGATATCGGTCCTTTTGTGGCAAACCTCCAGTTTGTGATTCAAATCCATTTTTGATTTATGATTTTTGTCTGCAGCTTCACTTCCTCGTAAGACTTATTTATGCTGTCCCCTGAATCGGTCACTAATAACCGCCCCCCCCCCCCCCCCCGACCCTGCATTAACTCATTCCCCTTTGTGCAGCGAATAACACATCAAAATGGCTTCACTGATTGCATACTACTAATGTGATCCTATATCCAGGATACCTTTATATTTGCAGCACTTTGGTGGGCCAGAGATGACAATTGGGAGCTTGACTATATGATATCACAATAGGTGGAGGTCCCTCCCAAGATTGGACACGGCTAAATAACACCTTTTGAAATTTCAGCACATCCTTGAAATAACCGTTTTAATCCCAGAATGAGTTCATCAGATGGATTCCTTTAAAGCCATAGTGGCGAATGATCACATTAACACACGTTTTGCAAAAGGCATTGGTCGATATTATCGTCATAATGAGAACATGGTTTTGGTTGTGTGGGTTGGTGAAGTTTCTTTGACCCCTGCTCTGTACAGTTCACATTCAGTTATACTTACACTAGTAACAGACTTCCAGTGAGATATGGGTCTTTAAGTAGCACACACAACAGTGCACTACTGATGATACCGTAGTACTAGAATTATCAGTAAACCATGACATGGACCGTCAGGATGATTTATTTAGTATATATATTCATATTTCTTGGAAATTCAAATTTGAAAAAGATGATATTTTTTATCTTTTATTCAGAAGAAAACTTCGGTAAGACCAAATTGAGATAGAATCAAGCTTTTTACTGGACATCGATTCTCTGTCTCTTTGTAGCTCTATAGTGATCGATGCCCAGTTTTATACTTCAGACCAGTGGCTCATTTTGGCTGTTTTTCGCCTCACAGATTGCTCCTAGCGCAAAATCCTGACTAGGTGTCAATATATTCTCTATGCCAATGTGTAATATGAGGGTAGAAAACAGTGGAACCTCAGTCAGAAAAAATCCTACTGAACAGTTTTTGAGAAAATTAGGGTTTTGTTGCCCTTTTTTGCTGTTTTTAGTACATTTCCTACATAACCCGTGAACGCCAGCATTTCTCAATTTTCAGGTATTTAGAATTAGAATTTGACATTTTTTTATTCGCAGTAGGATTCCTGAATACCGAGCCATTCTAGAAAAGCTGTTCTTTGGAAAAAATACTTAGTATTTCTTGATGATTTTCGTTGCACAAATTTAGGTTGTAATATAAAAACTGCATTGTCATCCAATCAAAGTGTTTATGCACTGTTGAGGGTCACCCCCTCCCACCCTCTTCACTGTGCATTGAAGGAGAACAGGCAGGGGAGGTACACGTGTCTGTATATAGCTGTTGACCTGGGTGCTGGGTGCATTTTTAATTTATGGGGTGCCAACTGTTCATGAAAGAAAATTCAAATAGATTTTTTTTTTTTAGTATCAGATTAATGCAACTACAAGTCGTGACAGCACTTAAAGCATTCTATTTGCATTAATATGAATGGTGGCCACCTTATGGGGTGCCAAATATTCATGAAAGAAAAATTGATAAGAATTTGTTTTTTATTAGCATTAAATTGATGCAACTACAATTCGAGATTGCATTTCAAGCATCGGGGCATTCAATGAATGGTAGTCATCTTAAATATATGGGGTGCCAACTGTTCATAAATAAAAAAAAGAATAGAATTAGTTTTTTTATTAGTATCAGATTAATGCAACTACAATTTGTGATTGCACTTAAAGCATTGTGGCATGCAATGACTGGTAGTCACCTTGAATGTATGGTGTGCCAACTGTTCATGAAAGAAAAAAAAGAAAGTTTTTTTTTAAGAATCAAATTAATGCAACAGCAACTCAAGATTGCATTTAAGCATTATGGCATTCAATGATTGGTGGCCATCTTGAACCTATGGGGTGCCAACTCTTCATGAAAAAAACAACTAAATTGGATGTTTTTAACTGTTTAAAATTAATGCAACTACATTTCAAGATTGCATTTAAAGCATTGTGGCATTCAATGAATGGTGGCCATCCTAAACCTATGGGGTGCCAACTGTGTTTGAAAAAGGTATCAAATAGAAATGTTCTTATATAGATATCAAATTAATGCAACTACAATTCTTCATTGCACTGAAAGCATTGTGGCATTTAGTAAATGGTAGCCATCTTGAATGGGTTGAATGAAGGAAAAATCAAATAGGATTTGTTTTTTTGATAGTATCAAATTAATGCAACTACAAGTCAAGATTGCATTTCAAGCATTGGGACATTCAATAAGTGATAGCCATTATGAATCTATGGGATGCCAACTGTTCATGAAAGAAAAATAGAATAGATTTTTTTTTATTAGTATCAAACTACTGCAACTGCAATTCGAGATTACATTGAAAGCATGGTGGCATTCAATCAATGGTTGCAATCTTGAATTTCGAAATGAACATACACACAGACATATAGGCATGAACATGGTGTTCTCCTTCATATAGATATTCATGGATTTCTACTTCTAATAAATATAGCTTTCTGTTACATGGATGTCGATGTCCAGTTTTAGATATATATCCATATAGTGCATTGGAGTGCTATAATGTTGGACTGCTGTATATTTAAATTGTGATTTATCCCTCAATTACTATCCATAAATGGAGGTTAAGATGACAGTTTAGTACTTTTATTTATCACCCGGTAAGTAACTGTGTGCACTTAATGTACTGGTATGTAAAATGAAGTTTAAAAGTTAGGAATTTGATAAATATTGCGTAGACTATGAATATGATTTGTCAATAAGCTATAATTTATGATTCTTATAAGACAGAAGACTAATTTCGTTTAAAGGTTAGGGGAAATGAAGTACAACCAACAGAGTACAAATTGAAAGTAGTGATAAGTTCATAATAAACGTAGATATTATGGTAAGACTTAAAGTTAAAATCAAACTTAAAGTAAGTCTTACATAGTTCTCCAACAGCGGAGCAGTCCTTGTGAAATTTTGTGACAAACATAGGCCATGTATGTACAACTCCAGACACAGTGTGAAATGACAAATGTGAACATTACATGACTGGTACAAGCTGATAATCAATGTGTTATCTAAACTTGATTGTATGGATTTTTGGACAATAGTTAACAAATACCCACTGCATCTCGAACGTGATTTTTGGTTAATAAAGGAGTTCCCTGTGGACTCATTGAACAAAGAAAAGCTCACATCCCGACAAGCACAAATAAATCACATCATCAATAATTATTAACAAAATTAACAAAAAAAAAAGTATTTTAGAAATTACTGGTATTAGAAGTTCACACGAAAACAGTTAGTCTGTAAGCGAAGCATTATCATAAGAGCTAAGCGCATAGATTATGCATTGAATTGGATGAAATCTGCATTCATGTCACCAACTGCAGTGCACCAACCCGAGAGCTTTTGACGCATAATAACCTCGCATAAACTAATAATCACTGTATCTTCCACAAATATACTTACTAATCCAATCCACTGTATTCTTTGAATAAAATGCAGAAAGAAAGCTGACACACCTTATGTTTGCTGTTAGCCATATGTAATATTGAATGACCTCTAGAATCTGTACATTGGCATCATAAAAAACAATCATCCAATGTGAAGGATATCATGGACAGTAGTTATTGAAATACAACTTTTAACATAGATGTCTCCTGAGATACCACTGAAGGTATGGCTGTTACTCGTGTAAAACAGTATTGTTTTTGATCATTCAGAAGCTCAAGTAGCGTCGGGACAAACGGCATTAACCAAGTGCACGGTTCCAGTGTACGTCGCCGGTATTCTCGGTGCATTTAACCAGGTATGTACTTCACACCTTTATAAGGCGTAAACCAAAGAAGAAAAAAGAGTTGTATTCCGATAACCCGACCTACCCTAATTTTATGGCCCCTACCTATGTCTTTTTGGGACATTTTGGAGGAAAATGTGTTTTTAGGGCCTAAATCTGGTGAAATATCTGTAAAATGTACTAAATTTACCATCATATCACAAAAATACTTGGTTTGAAAAAAATATCGACCTACCTACCCTATTATTTTTGCCCATGTTATCAGAATACACCCAAATTAATTTTTGCTAACTAACATCACTATGAAGAACCCAGTTATGTCTCTACGACAGGAATTTCCGTAATTGATAATGTTAATTTCCTGAAAAAAAGGACCGATTTCCTGTATTTTGTCAATTGGGGAGTGGCTCGTCTGCTGAATATTCTATGATAACTGTAATAGATGGCAAATCCCGAATCATAAATCAAACGGCAGAGAGTAAATTATGCCCTTTGGACAGTATCATGAATGAGACTCTTATTTTTCCATGTGTATTCTATCCACAGGAGGGAGACCGGCAAGCCCTGACAACCTTCCTCCAGGACCTACTGTGTACGCTCTCCCTATGCCATGCCCCACTCGACAGTCTTCGAGCTGCCTTCACCGAGCTCAGGTATGTCAAAGTCGGCACAAACCAGACCGGCTGACCCTCAGAAACTCTTATAAGTCTTATGGATATAATTATACTACTTTAGTAGGGGATAGGGAAGGGCAATGTTGTAGTGAGTAGTATATGGAAGTGTTTTTCTTTGGGAAGGGCAATGTTGTAGTGAGTAGTATATGGAAGTGTTTTTCTTTGGGCAGGGTAATGTTGTAGTGAGTAGTATATGGAAGTGGGGTTTGACACAGGGTAATGTTGTAGTGAGTAGTATATGGAAGTGGGGTTTGGCACAGGGTAATGTTGTAGTGAGTAGTATATGGAAGTAGGGTTTGGGGCAGGGTAAAGTCATTGTGAGTAGTATATGAAAGTGGGGTTTGGCACAGGGTAATGTTGTAGTGAGTAGTGTATGGAAGTGGGATTTGGCACAGGGTAATGTTGTAGTGAGTAGTATATGGAAGCGGGGGTTTGGGATAGGGTATTATTGTAGTGAGTAGTATATAAAAGTGGGGGTTTGGGACAGCACAGTGGTATAGCGAGTAGTACAGTGAAATCTCGTTATAAGGAGGACGGTTATAAGGAGCAGACGGTTATAAGGAGCACATTTGCTTTGCCAAAACCTTTTCTATACTTTTCTATAGTAAAAAAAATACCATTAGAACGAGCATTTCTAGCCAAAAATCGTTTATAAGTGGCAAATCTTTCAAGAAAGTAAGTGATTTTTTATTGAAATAATATCCTACAGCCACTGTGATGATGTGTGGACTACCGGGGGGCTTTGTCAGGACTTCTCCTGTGATGTGGGCGGCCTATAGGGGTGTAGATGTGCACCTTTGAGGGGGGGGCAGAAGTCTCCCTACTGTAGGGACATCTCCCTAGTGTGGGGACATATTATTAGGGTGTGGACATAGCCCCCTGAGCATAATATTTTCCACAGAATATTCTACTCAACAAAAATATAGTTTGTTATAAACAAGTTAGAACTTTGTTATAACCAAGTTATTTTACTATGGAAATGTATGGTGAAAGTCGGGACCAAGCAAATATGTTTGTTGTAACCAGAATTCGTTGTAAGAAAGTTAGTTGTAACCACATTATGACCAAAATCGGTTACAAGGAAGGTTGGTTACAAGGAGCAAATTTGCTTTGCCAAAAGGTGCTCCTTATAACGAGATTTTACTGTATATGGATTTTGGGTTTGGCACAGGTTAATGTTGTAGCGAGTAGTATATGGAAGTGGGGTTTGGCACAGGGTAGTATTGTAGTGAGTAGTATATGGAAGTGGGGTTTGGGCAGGGTAATGTTGTAGTGAGTAGTATATGGAAGTGGGGTTTGGCACAGGGTGATGTTGTAGTGAGTAGTATATGGAAGTGGGGTTTGGGCAGGGTAATGTCATTGTGAATCATGCAGTGTGGGAGTATGATATCTGTCTAAAACTCGCAATAAATTCAGAGGACAAAAAACACATATGGAGCCATCAGAAATATTGCTATATGGAAGTGGGGTCAATGTTACAGTGAGTAGTACATGGAATTGGGATTTGACACAGGGTTATGTCATTGTCAGTAGTATATGGAATTGGGGTTTGTTACAAGGTTATCCTATAGCCAGTAGTATATGGAAATTGGACATCTATGATAAGATTTTTAGTCCTGAGTAATACATATATATAGTGGGGTGCTATTGCTTATTTCCAAATGTTCTTGTTGCCGCAGCTCTGACTCTGACTACCATGACCTGTTACTGATGGTGTTGTGGGAAGGTGTCGTTCATACCTCAGCCCACGTACGCACAACTGCCGCCAAGATGTTTGCGGTAGGTCTATCACTCTTGTTTGAGTCTAATTACATTATCTAATATAATAAGGTATAGTATGTCCTTGTTTAGGATAATAATACTCGATATCGGGTGCAAACCAATTGCCTACTGGATCACTACTTGATCTGGAACTAGCGATATACGCATTGATAACTGATGTCCGCTGGATCCAGTTGCACCCTAAGAAGGACACCTGTAGTGAATTATGTCATTGCTAAATTTAAAATGTATTTCGCTAGTAGCCTATATAGCAGCACAGCAAACGCCACCTTAGCTATTCCATGCTGATTATCTTGTCTAAATTGAAATCTTAACTTTATTATCAGGACTGTTGGTTATGTTCAACTAATTGTCTTTTGCAGCTGTTAATCAAAGGGGTCAGCGAGACACTGGTGTCCACACGGGTCATTCCGGCCCTTGTCACTTTGGCAAGTGACCCTGAGATGTAAGTACACATCAACTTGTTACTGGACATCGATTCTCTCTCTTTGTAGCTCTATAGTGATCGATGCCCAGTTTTATACTTCAGACCAGTGGCTCATTTTGGCTGTTTTTTGCCTCACAGATTGCTTCTAGGGCAAAATCCTGACTAGGTGCCAATATATTCTCTATGCCAATGTGTAATATGAGGGTAGAAAACACTGGAACCTCAGTTAGAAAAAATCCTACTGAACAGTTTTTGAGAAAATTAGGGTTTTGTTGCATATTTTTGGTGTTTTTAGTACATTTCCTACATAAACCGTGAACGCCAGCATTTCTCACTTTTCAGGTGTTTAGAATCAGAATTTGACTTTTTTTTTTCACAGTAGGATTTCTGAGTATCGAGCCATTCTAGAAAAGCTATTCTTTGTCATCCAATCAAAGTGTTTATGCACTGTTGATGGTCACCCCCTCCCACCCTCTTCACTCTGCATTGAAGGAGAACAGGCAGGGGAGGTACACTTGTCCGTATTATTAGTATATAGCTGTTGACCTGCTTGCTGGGTGCATTTTCAATTTATGGGGTGCCAACTGTTCATGAAAAAAAAATCAAATAGAATATTTTATTTTTTTAGTATCAGATTAATGTAACTACAATTCGTGATAGCACTTAAAGCATTGTATTTGCATTAATATGAATGGTAGCCACCTTATGGGGTGCCAACTATTCATGAAAGAAAAATCGATAAGAATTTGTTTTTTATTAGCATTAAATTAAACTACATTTCGAGATTGCATTTCAAGCATCGGGGCATTCAATGGATGGTAGTGATCTTAAATATATGGGGTGCCAACTGTTCATGAATTAAAAAAAAAGAATAGAATTAGTTTTTTTTATTAGTATCAGATCAATGCAACTACAATTCGTGATTGCACTTAAAGCATTGTGGCATGCAATGACTGGTAACCACCTTGAATGTATGGGGTGCCAACTGTTCATGAAAGAAACAAAAGAAAGTATTTTTTTTAGAATCAAACTGCAATCCAAGATTGCATTTAAGCATTATGGCATTCAATGACTGGTGGCCATCTTGAACCTATGGGGTGCCAACTCTTCATGAAAAAAACAACTAAATTGGATTTTTTAAAGATTGCATTTAAAGCATTGTGGCATTCAATGAATGGTGGCCATCCTAAACCTATGGGGTGCCAACTGTGTTTGAAAAAGGTATCAAATAGACATTTTCTTATAATAGATATCAAATTAATGCAACTACAATTCTTCATTGCACTGAAAGCATTGTGGCATTTAGTAAATGGTTTGCCATCTTGAATGGGTTGAATGAAGGAAAAATCAATTAGTTTTTTTGATCAAATTAATGCAACTACAAGTCAAGATTGCATTTCAAGCATCGGTACATTCAATGAGTGATAGCCATCTTGAATCTATGGGATGCCAACTGTTCATGAAAAAAAAATAGAATAGTTTTTTTTTATTAGTATCAAATTACTGCAACTGCAATTCGAGATTACATTAAAAGCATGGTGGCATTCAATGAATGGTTGCAATCTTGAATTTTGAAATGAACATACACACAGACATATTCATAGGCATGAACATGGTGTTCTCCTTCATTATAGATATTCATGGATTTCTACTTCTACTAAATATAGCTTTCTGTTAGAAGGATTCTGTTACATGGATGTCGATGTCCAGTTTTGGATATATATCCATATAGTGCATTGGAGTGCTATAATGTTGGACTGCTGTATATTCATACAGACCTACCGTAAATTCTTGCGTATAAGCCTAACCTTCGTATAAGCCGCACTCATAACTTGGGGGGGGGGGGGCGGGGAATCATAAAACCCACACAGGAGGTCTGGAAAATGCTGATTTAGTACTGTATTTATACTAACAAAAACCTTCATATAAGCCTCACCCCCACCTTGAGAGGATCCTATTCATAAGCCGTACTAGAGTTCTGACTCTCGTAAAAGCCACAGCTTCTACGCGAGAATTTACAGTACTTTGAACTGCTGTCAGTACTCATCTCACTGGCCGCATGTCATGCTGAAATAAATCAGGATTCTACGCTATTGTATATTAGCTGTGTCTGCCCATCTTCTTCGTCATATATATGCAATGTCTTAATTCAAAAATATGTACCTCGATACAATACCATGTCAGAATGATCAGATTCGACTACATTAGACTAATATAAGCACTTTTTTTTACTAATTGAGCTAGAACACCAGGCAGGATGAGACTCTATTGCACTCCATTATACTTTGAAGCCATTGCATATTTAGAAGTCCCCTAGTGAATGAAACACAATGATAGATTTAAAAAAAGAACATCGACGCAAGTGTGTTAGATATCTCAGAGTTGCTGCAATGTATTATCACCAAATTGCAATACAGCAGCTTATCATAAAGTGCGCCTAGAAAACTATTAAATATAGCTAAAGCTGTATCATACCATTTCTTTCTCAGCTCGGTGAGAATTGCGACCGTGCCGGCATTTGGCATAATCATGGAAAGCGTCACACAACGAGAGGTAAGCATTTTACATTGTATCAATCTGTAGGCCCACTATACAGGTTCTATAACTAACTGTCTGCAAGGCCGTTCGGAGGGAGTTCCCTGGGTAGAGGTATTGTATTATTAACACAGCAGAGATGTTGTATTTTTGATATTGCACATTCCTAGGAGGAACAGCCATGTCTAGCAATACAGTATGGACTTTCCCTGAGAATGAACATTCATTGTTAGCTAATCTTATTGGGTAGGTCCGAGGCCTAGTATGCTGGGGAAGCACTGGCGACTGAATGTAGTGACATCTACGTTTTAGGAACTATTATGAAAGATGTAAAAGTAGGCGCCCAAAACACCTGCCAAATAAGGTAACATACACTATAGAAATACTGAATTATACAAACCATTTAATTCTTTTGTTTGTTATATACATGTACCTCATAACGGTTTATTGATATGATATTCAGTACATTTTTGGACACAGGAACTTAATCCGGGTAACAGTAACACAGGAACCTAGTTTTGCTGCAAGCAATGTGTAGCAAAGTATCGCACGAGTATCATACGTGTACCTTTAATATACTAACAGAGTCATCATCGATGCAATATAGTAACCACCAGGACTGAGTAACCGAAGTACCGGTCGTAGTATAAGTATTAATGGCAATATAATTATCATCGATGCGCTACACTCCTTAGAGTGCTGAATTGTGAATGTGTTGACTAGGGAATCAGCCTGCTACTTTAGACCTGAATTCCTCCTAACTCGCTCAGTTTTTAGAGGTGAATTGAATATTATCTTATAAATGGATTTCCAACTCTCATATACATATTCACTGCAGACTTTGAGTATGCATGTATACATTTTCATATGGGCAGGCTCAACCTAACGAGCCTAGCTCAGGGCAAAACGGTCCTGAATAAACCTAGAGTAGGATCGTAGGGACACTATGGATTATTCTATGCCGTATGTGGATATGCCAAACAGTGTACTCATCCATCACATCTGTCATTATCAGACTCGTATGTGTATTTATTATAGGTGGAGATATGAAAATAGTTGTCCACTCACCCAACCCCTCTGTCCTACACAATGGTAATGAAGCACACACAGATAAAGGAACCATAGGAAATTGAGATTTACATTTTATTTATGCTGGGCAGTTTACAATGTCAATGGCTACCCAGTAAAAGAAACAACGTTATACAACGTTTCTCTATGACTCCTTATGTCCAAACGTTGTATAACGTTATTTTGACGTAAAATAACATATTTTTGTTAGCTGGGCGTCTTGTTTACCATGTTGAATGTGTCTTAATGAGCGATCTCCCTGCTGTATCCAGCTGTTCATATTTCCAGCCCACAGGACACAAGGCTGATCCTAATCACATCGATCTCCTCCTTTATACTATATATAAAGGCTCCACCAGCCGGGCCCACCAGCCACCCCGACCAGCCAGAAGCAGGGTGATCAGGAGGATGGATCATCTCTCCCTCCCACCCCCGTGTTTATATAAGGAAATTGTGCCACTCCAGACTCCAGCAAAGCACCTCCCCTGGTTTGTTTACGAGCCACCAGGGGGCGCGTGCATTTAGCGCTGGTTTCCGGTGTTGGTGGTGTGTCTGTGGCTGGTTGCGTGGTGCGCTTGTTGGGGTACCAGCGCCTATTGTTGGAGCAGCCAATTGTCGTCTGCTCCGTTCCACTCTCCAAGCAGATTCGTGGCTTGGCTCTGTGCTGCTGAACATGTTGACGAATTGTACATCATTATCATCATCGCTGCATGGTGATCATCATGGAAAGAAAAATGCTAATTGAACCAAGGAAACGCTTCTCCGCCCCCCCCCCCCTGCCCCCCCCCCCACATTGGCCTACTTATGGAATTTAGAAGCAATTACATCGGTCAATGTGTGAGTAGATTGGGGCCTGGTCAATATACAACCGAATCTGGATACCAATTATATAGAAGATGTACTGGGGGAACTTGGTGGATTTTCTTTGACACAATGTCATATCTGATGATTGCCTGGATTCTATGATAGATAGAAAGTAAATTCCAAAAGATTTGTATTATGTTTCTTATGTTCTACATAATAGAACAAAAGAAATTGACTTTTTAATAATTTTCATTTTTTTTCTGGAGTCCCTAGCATTAGACATGGGGCAGAGTCTGGAGGGAGATTGCTAGGAGGGTGGTGTAGTGCTGCTTGTTCCCAGTAGGGGGAGTCAGTAGTCTCCCACCAGTTCATCAGGGCCTCATACACTACCTTCTCGGCTCTCCCTAATTTCCGTGTTGTCCCCAACAAAATTCGCAAAGCATCTTGGGAGAAGGAAGGCCGTAATTGGACAGTTTGGAATTGGCCACTTCTTGTGCATCTGAGTTTGCACTTGGCAATGTTAAGTGAGGCTCATTTCATGTCTTGACAAAAATAACATGCCTGTCTTTGAAGGAATCCTCTCTTTATGTTTGGTTTGAGTGTTAATTGCATGGGTTTTCTTTCTTAGGCGCAGTGGAAAATATGGTGCTTGGACACAGGCATCAACGTGGTCGATGATTTGATATAATTATCAACTGTTAAACAGCTGCCTTCTGGTCTTATTGAGTGTGAGGAATTCTTAGTAACGCTTTGAATTAAATAAAGGTTCTCAGAAACGTGTATTGGTCATAGATGATATGATGGCTGAATATATAATCATATTGGCGATATATTCAATTTCAATTCAATTCAAATCTATATTCCGGACACAATTGCAGTACCAAAGGTTCAGATACTATAAAGCACACTTACATAAAGATACAAATACAAGTGTTAGTTCTTTTTAAATATCAAAGAGTTTCCACTTTATTTTGCTGATTATTAAATCCCCACAAACAGGAATTTCATAATACATGTACAATAAAATATACGAACCTCGCCCGAATAAAAATCAAAAGATTAAATCATGCACCACAACAGTGCCATCCGCCAATTCGAGAAAGGCACTTCTACAATGTCGGACCAGGATCCGTGATGACATCCCCAAACAAAATAGGTTAAACAGCCAAAAGATGAGAAATGCCATTGAAAGGAAAATGCCCTCAAACCTTTGTCATATAAATTAAACAATACACCTGCTTCCTATAGCCTTACATTGGTCACCATCACATGTTCCCCAGCCCCAGCCCCAACCAGAGGGCAACCCCCGCGCCACAACCACCACCATAAGCCTGTGGCAGTGGTCGCAGGTGTTGTGTGAGACCAGCATGTGTGGGGATTCCTTATCTGGATATAGATAAGCCCACTGTCCCCTAGTCCCCAGACATAGGTGCACAGCCAGCATTAAATCTATGTCTGACTGTCCCCATATCTCTCTCGACTTAAGCTAACTCCTAATCCTGGAGGCAAGAGTCACTCTCTCTCGTTTCTTGTACTGGGAGGTATGTTATAGAATCTACTGCCATTGGCAGTGCCAATATTTGGCATTATATTATATAGAAGAGCAATGTGATGAGGAATATGCTATTCTTATCCTTAACCAAATCACATTTGGGCCTATCGCTCTTTGGGCTGCTCAGCGCACAAAGCAGTGGGTTTTAACTATTTGCAGATTTATTTAGTTCAAGAGTAATCAATTTCATTGAGTCGATTTCCATTAGATTAATAAAACAGCATGCGTTTTTGTGATTTAAGCCTTTCCTCCAGTTTTTGCTGTTCGAGAGCTTTAGTGTTAAGGAGTGGTCATTTTCTAACAAAAAGGGAGTGGGGGTCCTACATGTCGATATGTATCTTGTCCGCTATGTGGACATATAACCTGTCGGCCATGTCGACATCTTGGCGGCCAAGATATCGACATGACAGAAAAGATGTGGTCATCGCGGACAAGATGTCAACATGGCACGAGTGCACTCGAACTTCCTCCCCCCCCCCCCCCCGACCCGCCTTGAGAGGGTTCCACAGTTATTTTTCTGTTCCCCCCTTTCCCCAAAAGGGCCGATCCCTTTTTGCTATACTCAAATGCAAACACCCCCCACCCACACTGCCCGTTGTTATCCGGTAAAATTGTGTTCAGGTATCCCGAGCGACCCTGTTTTTATGGCCCTACCCAGGATCTTTTTGTAGATATTTTGGTGTTTTTCCTGCCAAAAGAAAAAGTTTGACTGAAATATGTTTTTGTCAAAATAGAGTAATTTTCTGTCATGGTCCTTAAAAATATTGGTAAAATAAAAAAAATCGACCTACCGACGCTATTAAATTTTTTTTGGGCAATGTTACCTGAAGACAACTTTTTTATTATTAGGTCTTAGGGAAGGTGAGTTTTGTGGTAGCATCTTGTTAGATAGGAATGCGCAGCGGAAGCATGTGAGGGGTTGGTGAGGAATGTTAGCGGTTTCTCTAATTGAGCAAAGGTCATCATATTGGACTGCGTTCTATTAGCTTAATAAGTCCAGCACGAAGATGGACTACTTTTAGTTCTTTTTGTAATAGACAACTGGGCCCTAGATCTGGTAACATTGATAGCACAAAGGGGATTGTGAAACGTTAACACCACTGTAGCAGCACCATCCATGCATATTCAACTAGCTAACTAGTATTGCCTTTAAGGTAACATTCACAGACAGTGTCACCTATTTTGGGACCCTCTTCAAGACTCACCCACTCACTCCCTAACACTGCCTTACGCAAATTAGTCTAAAGGAACGTATGGCTCGGGTCATATTTCATTACTAAACCCAAATAAAATACCCCTCTACACTCTATCCAGTGACGTCATTTGTGAACCTTCCCTTAAATTGTCCATACTTTGAACTCAGTGAGTCTTTGAATTTCACCTTTCATCGAACTCAGCCTAATCTGATATGGCTAATTAAAAATAGCTTTAACTGTTGATGGAGGCAATTTTGATGCAAACGGCAAACAACTAAGCAGATATTTCGGATTTACAAAAAGTAAAAACGAGAGTTGGGACCAATAACTGCGTCAGTGATGTTGACCTTTGTCAAATGCAGCCCATTGCGGTTAATTATTTCTGAAAGAATGAGTTGATATAGATGGTTTTCAAATCAAATCTAATACACGTCCCAGTGTTTGCAGAAACGCCAGTCTGCTGATGACACAATTATACTGCTGCAGTGCTTTGATTTTATCTTTTTTATTTCACTACTGAAAAAGGATCTTATGGTTAATTTATGGAGCTAGTGCGATACAGCTCTTGTTTGGCATCATCATCAATGATTATGCATACGAAGGCTATAACAATGTATACAATAACAGTAAATTAGTCATTTAAAAAAAGAGAAAACGAAGAAGACAAATTAAAGCTCACTATATGTATACATTTGTATTATCATAGATGTAGGAGGGTAACTTTTCACCCGACCAGGTAGTTGCCTTTTGTCCCCTTGGGAATCAACCAATTTCACTATAATGTCCTTATGCACCATATCAATTTTTACTTATCAGTGAATCATATCCAGTCATTTGAATTGACCTTTTGCCTTATTTTGACCTTTGCAGATGCTTGACAAGGTCCACATGCAGTTCATGACCTTCATGGATGACCCAATGTACAAGGACCAGCACGCGCTTCACGTCGAGCTCATCCGGACCTTCGCCAAAGTGGGACCCAATGCCGAACCCCGATTCCGCGATGACTGTGAGTTGTGGCTTCGACAGCTGTATAAGATAGCTTATAGATCTTAAGCACCTTCACTCACCTTGCATTAACACTCTATATGTGTGCACTGTTTATTATTTTAGGTATGGATTACAGAGGTTTTTATTTTGTCAGAAGGGCATACATACAGGCCGATGTCAGCAGAGATGTAGTTTTAGTAGAGTCCATTCTTAAATAAGGCCAGTTTTGATTTTCAGAGTCCACAATATATATAACGGACAGGTGATAACGATCTAGTGATGAGTCCAGTATTATAAACGCTTTGTCCATAGTATACTCCTTTGTCTGGTAAAGGCCACAAAAGGTCTGTGTTGATGTGTACGGGTATGCAATTACTTGCAGTTTTAGATGGGTCCCTCTGGAAGGGTTTCCATTATATTCCATGCTTATTATAACAATATTATACTTTTTTTTGTGAGGGAAGTAGTTCCTACATGTTATATGCAGGTAATCCACTCTATATAGACATGTCCTGAAGATAGTAACATAGTATATATCTATTCAGAAGAGGCCAATAAAAATATATTGGACCACCGATGTTGGATTGGAAAAGAAAATCAAAGCTGGTTAAAAATTCTGTTGAACTAAAGATTTTGACGATTGGTCAATTTGATATTCGGGGTTCCCACGAGTAATGGAAAGTCAGAGAAATCCATGAAAAACAGTTAAAGGGAAAGTCATGGAGTCTTGTGAAATGTTGATGCGACGTAAATGGGGGATATTAGAAATATTAGAACATACCAATCGCTTCTTGATTGAGAACCGCCTAGTACTCTATCGAATTGGTAAATATTGGCAGGGAAAATGGTACATCTTGGTCATGGAAAGCCAGGGCAAGTCATGGAATTTCAAATCTGAATGTTTTTGTGGGAACCTTGGATATCATACGATGGTGTTCATTAATAACCGCCTGTTTCGACTCTTAGTGATAACAATACATAGATGCGTGTGCACTGTTGGTATATGTACTATAGGTGTATATTAACGACTAATGTATCACTGTGGTTATGCTCTATACACATTGTAGGGTACTAATAAAGAGCTCGAACTGTTTGTGTGTGTTACTCAACACTGGTGTTAGGAAGTGAAGATTGTCATTCATTACGAGGTCAATCCCACATACATGTATTTATTATGTTTGCATAGAACTTACGCCCAGATTATGACTGGGCCCTGTGGTAGTGTGGATGGTAGGGCCCATATAATAATATTATGTTGGCGTTACCCTCCCAATCTCTCCTCACTTAATATATAGGAAATTGGGCTTGCGCTTTCAATGACAGATTTCTATATACTATCAGTAGTAGCTGTGATCACAGAAAAAGCGTACACAGCTTAAACATATTGGGGCATGGGGGGTGCCATATTGGGGCAGGACACCCCTGACGGCCATATTGGATTTGGCATAGGACTATGGGTAATGTCTTATCTGCCACCTCCAACACCATAGCACAATGGCAACTGATAAGAATGATAAGGGTGAAAACCTGAAACCCAAATCTAATAACTACCTCCCTATTGTCTCCATGTGAAGTAATGGGATACGTCTGATTAGTCCTATCCTGATAAGAGATTACCCAGAATGCCAGGTGGACGTCGGGGGTCTTTTGCCCAATGATTTTGTCACCAGTCTCAACCGTATACATGCCCACCTTGAAGTTCCACTAGTAAACAGAGGCGTATCAGCTAGTTAATCCCTATACTCCCAACCTCGAACAGCGCCATAGAGGAGCAGTGTAAAGAGGCCAAGGAAAATGGGCATAATGAAAAGGTATCCTATGATCATAAGCCTATATATAACACCCCAAAGGCTCCTCCCCCTCCAACCAAGGACCATTGGGGCCCCAATAAAAATATTTTCCTCCTATGCCTCTGCACAATAGGTGTACCCCTCCATACTTTGTGGCCTTATTCCGACAGTCATAAAGCAGCATAAGTCAACTTTTGTAGGGTAATTATTTTCCTGTTAGCGTTGTGATATGTCAAAGATGGTACGTTTTACCCTCACTAATCCTAGAATTCAGAGCAGTATGGCAAATACTTGCAGCGATAATGAGGGGCTGTTACTTATTTTGATTGTTGTCGTCATATAAAGCAGTATTGCCTATTGCAAAGCTCTCTAATATAATTTAGCAATTCTACCTCTCATAGGTATTTACTTTTGATCTGGCATAAAAGTAGAACTTATGTACACAGAGAGTTAGAAGCTGATTGAAGCAACAGTTACCAACATTGAGCTAATCACCATAGCATTTTCTCATGATTTGACATTAATTGCATTTAGAAATAAAGTATAGCCTTCCACCTACATTACACTGCATGATTAAAGTCGAAATAGTTAAGAAAATTTGCTTAAAAAACATTATTGCTGGATCAATTATACTGTAACTAGTACATTTCACTGATACTAGTATCATTGGAGGAATAATCATATGGAGGGGCACACACGTAGAAGAGTTAGATTGGGGGGGGGGGGAGGGGTCAGTGACATGAATATCAATATAATAATATAATATATTATTATAATGTGTATCCATATAACTATAAATATATTATGTTGTATAATGTATTATAACAAACGACAGAAAGCTTCTCAGGGCCTACAGTGCAGAGTCTACAGTTTTACCAATATGATATTACTTGAACTACCAGGTAGTAGTTCCCATCACAATATTGGTATATACAGACAGGCAATGTCGTCTACATTGTTACCCCATGCACGAAGACTGATAGAACCATCAATTACCACAGGAGAGTGATGTAAATGCTTCTGTGCCTGTGTGAATAAGACGAAAGGGAAACTGTCTGGTACTATTAACCCATGTACAGGCCTGGAATTTGCATCCCCCAAGGCTGTACCAGACAATCTAGCTAAAGCACTGTTATACAAATACTGCACGGACCCGCCCCATTGTTACTGACATCGGTGGCTGTCTTTTCACAGTGTGTTGTATTGAACGGCCTGTTTAGTAATGCTTCTTATCTGCCACCTTACACAGAGCAAAGCAGATGTGGGATAGTGCTGGGGAGGGAGAAATTAAAGGGAGAGACCACAGGAGACATGGATAGAGTGAGGCAACCATACATAGGGAAATAAAATGCTTGATAGACTATCTGTAGATGTTTTGTCATAGCGGTGGGTTCCTTCTCCAAGGGAAAACATACAAATTTGGACGTTCTACTCCTAGTACATTTTCCCTGTGTGTTAAACCGTAAAATTAAATTATGGCTAATGATCACCACCAAGCACAGCACATATCTACTTTATTACACAGAGAAAAGAAACAGCGTCAAAAGGGAGTCCAGGTTGCCTCCAGAATGACACTCCTCTCTAGGGAAATCCTGGTCCTTATGTGACTCCATGGAGCTATTTGGCTCCCCCAGGTGACCCTCTTAATTCAGCCAGGGAGTCAGCTAGGCTCCCTTAGGGCCCCCCTAAAGAGGGGTGTAATCTTCAAGGCGACCGACCCCCTTTTGACGCTGTTTATTTTCTCTGTGCACTTAAAAAAAGCTTATTCATTTTTTCCACTAATGAGGAGGGGCGTAGCTCCATAGACCAGTGACTAATAAAATACCGCCCGGATGAGAGCCTCTCACCCGGTGAACCAAACTCTAGTGTCCCAAGTTTTGCTGAAATTGGCCCTTGAGCTCAGTAACTTCGATTTTAAAGAGGATCATTACCTACAAGTGAGAGGGACAGCCATGGGCACCTGGGTAGCTCCCACTTTCACAAATTATGTTTGTGGCATATTTGGGAGACCGATTCGTTAAGTTTTAAGTTTTTCTTAAACTTAAACAAACTTAGGGGATTTCCGGATGATTATCCCGGATCCATGGTGATGAGTGCATCAGTTGATTATGACATCACTGATTGCCCTGGAGACATCCCTGACAACGGAAGTTGACCTCAGGGGGCGAGTATGGCAACCGCGCCAGTAGATCCAAAGTAGTGTCAAGGTGTGGAAGTGTCAAAAGAGTCATCACTACACAGCATTTAGGGCACACCATTACAGTAGACCTTAGTATGTAGGCTAAACGGATGTCACTGTTAATGGTAATACAGTCATGGACAAGAAAGTGGACAGAGAATGTCATCCAGAGTCAGGGAATCTTTTGAAATGTGGACGTGTACCAGAGAAAATTCAGGAAAACGTGAAGAGCACCTGGCACTATTATTATCCCAATAGTATGGAAAATAAAGTCAGGGAAAATGGTTATTTTTGGGTTAGGGAAAGTAATGTAAGTTCAATCTGAATTTATTTTTGGGAAACCTGAACTGCAGCATCTTTTATGGCCATAGCGATACATATGTACTTCATATAGAGCACTACCTGGGTATGTCTGGGAATAAAGAAGCCTCTCCTGAAAATACTGAAGTTCAAATACATAATGGTTGATTTTAAGCGCTCTCACGGGAAAGTACTGATATAACACTGTTGTGTAGGCTTATATATATACAACCCTTTCACCTCTAGAAGTGCCGTTGTCAGAACCCCCTTAGACACTTATGGTATAGCAGATCCTTTCATAATGTATTTTTGTTTTATATTGTTTGTTATTATTGCACCGTTCTTGTAGGCCCTAATGCAGTCCAGGGGACACCAAGTTACAAAACATAGGCCATAACTCAGGCATAATTAATTTGCAACACCTCATGTTCCAGTAGTCCTATATATTTACATAACTAGTTGGTTTAATGAATGGTATGCAACAGATCCCCTAAGTAGCATTAGGCTCCATAGCCGAGTGCACCAAGTAAGTTGCTATGTCGATTTCCAATGGAGTTCAACAACTAGGGGTCATTAACCCATTAGGGCTGAGCGTCAACTATAGTTGATGCCATGGGGGCCGAGCATCGACTATAGTCGATGCCATGGGGGGCCGAGCATCGACTATAGTCATCACAACCCTATGAGAGTTCCTATAAAAATGTCTCGGCCCCATCACCAGAATTTTTCTTTTTTTGCTCGGCCCTATAGTGGGGGGCAATTGTATTTCCGTGGGAATTTTGTGGTTATGGTAGTTTCTCAACTGATATCTGTAGCTTCAGATGTGCTGAAGAAGATAGGATACCGCTCCATTTTTTATTTTTACTATTTGAGCTATTTTTAGGCCAATTAGGTTCATTAGTGTAATTACAACTTAGTGGGGCTATATATCTGTAGAAAATAAAGCTATCAACTTTCTAATTGGACCTACCCCCCCTAAATCAGCTATAGGGAATCATGTGGTGAGGTTCATTTTTCTGTATCTATGATGGTTGCCTAGCAACAGGCATATTTTGCTATTTATCTATGGTAACAGAACTAAATACTGTGGCATTAGGTAAGGCTGGTATAAAGACCACCTTGCACTATTCTAAGATAACTCTATCATAGAATGTATGTCTATATACACATTAGTCAATAGCTCTCCTAGCAACTGGCATATTTTGCTATTTGTGCATAGCAACAGTATCACTCTAGCAATGCAGAATGGAGCTATGTAGAGCACCTTAAACAATCTACATTCCTAAGGTAGTTACATCATGAACTCTACATATGTGAGCTGGCAATGATTAAAGGATATTCCCCGCAGGATTAGCTCTGATTTTAACCACCAGGGTGTGCCCCTATGGGTTAAATTGAAGAAACAGGCTAAAACCTGTTCAAGTGAAAAGCTTCTATATTTGGGATGTACAAAGAACATGTTGAAGCCTAAACGGGTGTCCTTGTTGACATGGAAACATATTGGATAAAGATGTGTGCCTCTGGACCCATATACCCTACCAAAATGTTAATCATATCCAGAGAACATGTACAATCCCCATAGCTGCACTATTGATCAAACTAGGTCTATTAAATAGGCCTTTTTCTGAAGGATTCTGGACACCCCCTCCCCACATACTTCATTCCTTCCTTTTACAATTTAGAGTGATATTACGTCCAAAGGAGTAGGTTATAGTTCCATTTCTATATCAATTGAATCAAGCAATATGTGATCCATGGAATTGAGATGCAGGATGCATAATCCTCCTACATGAGCCTATTCTACATTTGGGTATGTGATCATCACCCTACATGATTCTTTTCTACATTTGGGCACATGTTCCTATTCTAACCTCTTATAAAATCAGTTTACAGTCCATTCATCTAGACAGTCCTATGGTCACCTGTCCATCCCCTATCTGTCCTATGGTAACCTGTCCATCCCTGTCCATCCTATTGTCACCTATCAATCCCATGTCCATCATATGGTCACCTGTCCATTCTAAGAGAGGTTGATTTGAGAGGTTGATTTTATCTTTTATTGATCTATCTAAACACAAACAGTATTGATATTACATCGAGGACATCATTCCTTACACTGTGTCATATCACCAAGTCTATGTATACTGGTATTCTATACATTCATGTGTTATATAGTATGGTATGTTTAAAGTATATAATTTAACAGTTGATCAATAAAAGACAAGGGTGATAGTCTGCATTGCAGATGTTTAATGCTACCCTTTAATTCTCTGCCCTTGCTATGGCCACCTGTCCATCCTCTTTCCGTCCTATGGTCACCTGTCCATCCTCTGTCCATCCTATCAATGAATATCTACCCTAGTGAAACACTTGTCTCATATGGTATTTTAAGGAATTTTTAGACTCCCCATTCTTCCCAAGCCCCATATGCACACTATCTGTGATTTATGACCTTAGACATTTTCATTCTTCAGGTCATCATTTTCGTAGGAATGGTAATTGTTTCTGTTATGACCATAGTAATAGTTCTGTTTGGAATATAAATCTTCTTTCCATGGCAACACATTTCAACAGAAACACCCACTTAGGCTTCAAAACATTTCTTTTACCAAACTTTTCACCAAATATGGGATATTCTTTGTAATCCTATTGTTATCTATATTCTACAAAGAAAAGCATATATTAGCATGTTTCTTTCATTTTAATGCATAGTGGGCCCCCGGGTGGCTAAAATCAGAACTAATCCTGAAATTAATGTAGAAAGGAATCATGTAGGGTGATGGTCATGCACCTCTTGCATCCTGCATCTCAATACCATTGCTCACGTATTGCTTGAAATCAATTGATATTATAGAAATGGAACTATAACCTACTCCTTTGGACGTAATATCACTCTAAATTGTAAAAGGAAGGAATGAAGTATGTGGGGAGGGGGTGTCCAGAATCCTTCAGAAAAAGGCCTATTTATTAGACCTAGTTTGATCAATAGTGCAAGTATGGGGATCGTACATGTTCTCTGGATATGATTAACATTTTGGTAGGGTATATGGGTCCAGAGGCACACATTTTTATCCAATATGTTTCCATGTCAACAAGGACACCCAGACTACTGACCCGTCTCAGAACACCTGCCGCTAGAGATTTATCCAATGAGGACATATGCCGTCTGTTGATTCTAGTACTAACTAAAAACAACTTCGACTTCAATGGTAAACACTACCTACAAGTCGGCGGCACAGCCATGGGAACCAGGGTGGCACCCACCTATGCCAACCTGTTCATGGCTGACCTTGAAGAATGTCGAATATACACCTATGAAAAACAACCTCTTGTTTGGTATAGATTTATAGACGACATTTTTTTCATTTGGACTCATGGCGAGGCGGAACTCCAAAAATTCCTAACCTACGTCAACACAGACACCATGAGTGAGACAATCAAATTCACGGCAGAAACTTCTAAAGTTAGTATCAACTTCTTAGATACCACCATTAGAACCAACAATGGAGGACCCTTATCCACCGACCTGTATGTCAAACCTACAGACGGGGGAAACTACCTCCATTTCAACTCTGCCCACCCGAGGCACAGCATAAGAGGAATCCCCTTTGGACAATTCCTGCGCATCCGCAGGATCTGCTCCACAGAGGCTGACTTCGTCAAACATTGTATAACCAAGGGTAAACACTTTGTCAGACGAGGTTACAACCCTAAATTCCTCAAGATAGCTTTCAGTAAGGCCCTATGCCTATCCAGAGAGTCCCTCCTAGAGACCAAAGCCCTTGCTCTCAAAGAAGAACCCCCAGTCATCCTCATCAGCACTTTCAATCCAGGCTTCAATGGCTTGAGAAAAATAGTGGGAGGAAACTGGGACCACCTGGGCAGATCTTGTAGTACCCGCATGCTACACAAGAAAGCCCCGGTATATGCCTATAGGAAACCCAAATCCATTAGGAACTACCTGGTCCGTGCAAAGTTGAGGCCCCTGAACCCAGTTCACACCCCTCACACCCACCACTGCATCGCCCGAGGCGAATGCAGATATTGCACTCGTCTAGACACCAGTGGTAGAATCACATGCACTGCCACTGGAAGGACTTACACTAGTAAATTTGATGTGAACTGCTGCAGTTCTAATCTCATCTACTGCCTACAGTGTAAGAAATGTGGTATCCAATATGTCGGACAGACCGGGAGTGAAATCAAAGAATGGTTCAAAGGCCACTTTGATAAAATCACCCACCCTGAAAGGGACAGTTTGACAAACCGACGAGAAGCTGCAGCCGGGAACCACCGGACTGACAGTGAAATCGGCAGTCATTTTAGGTCCCAAGGGCACAATGGCATCGACGATGTAATCATTTATGTCGTAGATTTCATTTATGCAGCACCCACAACTGCTGCAGCAGCCCAAAAGAGGAACCTTTCTGAATTCAACTGGATTCAAAGGCTCCACACAACAGCACCCCTGGGTTTAAATATTGGAGGCCCTAGCCTCAAATAATTTAAACCAAGGCTCGGGGAGGGAAGAGACCAAAACCTAGCAACGTTACCAAAAAAAAGCTTATCTAAGCAAAAGCCACACTGGTCTCACCCTCCTATTCCTTCAAATAATTTCTGAATATTTTAAAATATTGTAGAGATCTATTTGAAATATGACAGCCCCCACACCCAGTGAGGACAATCATGGCACCACGTCAACACAGACCATTCTATAGATACTAGAAGATACACCCCAGATTTTAAATAACCCCATTTATTTAATAAAAATCTGACTGCTAGGCCCACCTAGGCCTACCCACCACAGACACACCCAGCAACCAGAGCCCCCCAGACTCCATGTAGCTGCAAACTGTCACCAACCTCCACCCCCCAGTGCAGGTACCGCAATAAGTAGATGTGGCCCTGACTATCACACCCAGTGACAGCCATCCACTCCACAAAAGTAGCCTGATGATTCCCTATGGATGAAACCGCTTCAGTTTAAGCCCCCACCAGCTATAAACAACTCTGAAACCATCCCCAATCAACAACATTGTTGGTAACTATGGTTCCCTAGCAACCGACCTCACCCTGCCAACCAGGCATTGATTATGTCACTAGTATCTATGGAGACAAGCCATGACGTCATAACAGAAGGAAATCCAAATCTCCTTCATTCAAGCGGTAGCTACAGCAAGAGCAGGTTATGGTTCTAGTTTTTCGTTCCCTCTCAAGGACACCCATTTAGGCTTCAACATGTTCTTTGTACATCCCAAATATAGAAGCTTTTCACTTGAACAGGTTTTAGCCTGTTTCTTCAATTTAACCCATAGGGGCACACCCTGGTGGTTAAAATCAGAGCTAATCCTGCGGGGAATATCCTTTAATCATTGCCAGCTCACATATGTAGAGTTCATGATGTAACTACCTTAGGAATGTAGATTGTTTAAGGTGCTCTACATAGCTTCATTCTGCATTGCTAGATTGATAATGTTGCCATGCACAAATAGCAAAATATGCCAGTTGCTAGGCAAGCTATTGACTAATGTGTATATAGACATACATTCTATGATAGAGTTATCTTAGAATAGTGCAAGGTGGTCTTTATAACAGCCTTACCTAATGCCACAGTATTTAGTTCTGTTACAATAGATAAATAGCAAAATATGCCTGTTGCTAGGCAACCATCACAGACACAGAAAATTGAACCTCACCACATGATTCCCTATAGCTGATTTAGGGGGGGTAGGTCCAATTAGAAAGTTGATAGCTTTATTTTCTACAGATATATAGCCCCACTAAGCTGTAATTACACTAATTAACCTAATTGGCCTAAAAATAGTAAAAATAAAAGATGGAGCGGTATCCTATATTTTTAAGCACCTTTTTATCCATAGATTCCAGTTGTAAAAGTATCATAACCATGAAATTCCCACGGGGTATGGTAAATGTGACGATTGCCCCCCCACTACTAAAGGGTTAACCTCCTAAGGCTGCTATGTTATGTTAAAAGTTGCTGTTTTCCCGACCAAATGGAGGCAAATGCCAAACACATGGAGGGGGCTATAAAGCACACACCCGGCATTGGCGAATAGACAGGTGCTTAATGAAAAACTAATTGCCCTTTGTTTATCAATATCTATCACTGAACACCACACATGAACACATAATCTGCAGATTCAGCATTATGTGAATCATGGCAGTGTATACTTCCCATCGGGGGCGTTAGAAATTTAAGATTATATTAATATTATCTTTGTAGGATATCAACGCTTTATTAAGTTTAAAATACTTTTTCATGATTCATAATCATTTTATTCTTTTAACTTTTTCAACGTGGATATGACGTTGTGAAGGAAGGTAATACTAATAGAGGGGTGCACATATAAGATCAAACTAAAATAGATGACAGGAGGCGGGAACATATCCAATCCCATAGAGTGCCGCAATATAAAATCAAGATACAGTACAGGCAGCAAGTTTGGTTTTGTATCACCATCTAAAAAGATACCACCTAAATTAATATTGTGTGGAGCAGGATTCGGGGAGAAAACGCCCTCATATATAGTTTCCACCCAAAGAAAATATGCTTTCCTATGTTAGAATTATTCTGGGCTAGAACGAGTAGTTTTAGAGATCATTGAAACTTGTTTTAAAAGTTTTGAAATCTAGTTGTATTATCAATACTCAGAATAGGCAATATAGACTGCAACCTTCCATCGTACTACACACGAGAAATCTCGAGCAGTCTGCCCATATATGGTAGCAAGGCGCAATACATGTGAATCCTAGCTGCCAATGCCATGTGCTTCTTTTATTATTACTTTTGGAAGGGTTTTACTCATTTATTGACCACAAACCTATACACACATCACATCTTGTTCATCGTTGTAGTTAGAATAAAATAGTATCACAGTCATTTCTCACAAAAATATGTATGCAATGGATGGTATTAACATGGATATTAATATTCTAAAGTATCAAGTCAATAATGACTAGGATATGGCACTCAGCAGGGCTGATTCTATTGCTCAGCTCATATAGTCACTATAGAAGCAATATGATATACCGGTATGGTATTATATGGATACACCCCAGCACTCAAGCCTATAATATTATATGGTATTCTGCATGCTCCCGTACCACATCTCCTCCCACATAAAGCAGCTTGGTAAATGCTACAGGACATAACAAAAACTCCCCAGTGCAAACCCACTTCTTAGGGCATTGATGTTTGCAGTGTGGAGACGTTGGTTTCTTTTCCATACAGTGTTGTAAGGCCAGGCCCCAAGCTTATAATAGGATATCAAATGTCTCCCCTTATCTGAGCAGTGTAAAGCCCCATGTGCTGTGCTTTGTAGGAAGGGCGTTTGTTCTATTCTCTACATTGAATATGCCTTAGTGGTTTCTGCCTAAAGGCCCAATTGGATTTGAATACTACTCAAGAAGCCGATAATGGATGTGCTTAATAGCTTATTTACGCGTTACGAATGGCCTGAGGTCTAGCTAAGACAATATAAAACCTTTAGTAGAACTCCTTATTGTATTCTGCAGTCCAGCTTAAACCCATAATGCCTCCTTAAATCCTTGCTCTATCAGCTCGGTCTATCAGACGTCAGTATCTATTTAAAAATCTCAGAATACACCACAAAAAAGATTTTAGTCCTTTCAACATGTTTTTGAAATGAGTAAACTTGCATTAATGGAAACAGTCACTACTCATCTTTCATGTATTTATAGAGAAAATGCTAGTTGTCCTGTTATTTGATTTGCCCAAATCAGGACATCATTGCAATTGAGAGTAAAATGATTAACATATGTATGACATAGGTAGTCGTGACATTGCACTCATAAAGAAATTACAATAATCTGGTCAGAACATGATTGCCTATGTTCTGCATGTTAGTAATGAAGCTACGAAATGATTGGACACGCAGGTTTTTTTCTTTGTTCTGACCAGGGTCGTTCTTTTCTCATTACTGTAAAAGCATGTGTGGTATCCAAATACAGGGCAATCCGACAATTAGTCCCCCATTCATATTTCTTCCTTTGTCTGCACAGACCACAAAGCTAACAGTGTTGTGGGCCCTAACAGTGTTGTGGGCCCTACTGGTGTGTCATATAGACTATTTTTGTTCTAAATTGCAATATGATCATGAAATTATAATTTTACTTCCATCTCTGGAGAGGTTAAAATATTGTTCAAGTATTGGCTGTACGTTGGTTTGTCGAGATACTTTTTTCTTAAGCGGCTCTATGGAAAATTAAATTGAATGATTAAATCAAAAGACTTTAGGTTCTGCATTAGATAAAGGATGTCAGTATCAAACAAGCAAAGGTTGAGGAGAAAAGGTTAGGATTATTGAGTATCGAAAATACAGCTTTTCTGTATTATATTGTGATCAGTCCTTGGGCTGCTGAAATCCTTTGAAGCTATGGAGAGAGGGAACCTCTTAGAATAAAAATGGTTTATGGTTGTACTTTGGTTCTGTAGGTGAATGTGCGTGGGTGTGAAGGCATAGGACCTTTAGAGCATTGCAGCTGGTTTAGAGGGGCATTTTGATCCTTAACATTGGGTTTACAATGAAGAGAGGGTACCTTCTACAAGTGTGAGTCAATGAGATGAAGTAAGGAAATCCTTGTTGATGGTCCATGAACTGTTCTGTGTTACACATAGGCTCCCCAGACATTTTGCATTTTGCATACCTGGCTTAGCGTTTTATAAAGAACAGATTTTGCCTTTTAGGTTCAATCTTCACCTTGAACTTCTCCTCCCTTTCTGCAACCAGTTTGCATCTGCCTGACAAATCTAAACATAATTTATTTTTCCTTGGATTATCTCGTCCCTCTTGGCTAACACTCAACCAACAGAAAAAACCCCACTCAAGTCAATGTTAACTCACTTTGTCCAACACCCTTTAGACCTTCCCTAACAAGATTACCATAGATCAGCAAAGCCAGCAGCTGATTATCGTCCCATTCCCCATCCCCATAGCACCTCACATCGCCTCCCCCACCACCCCTCAACCCTCCTCCCTGCCTCTCAGCCTTGCGAGCTTCTACCCCACTTTACTGCTGGGCTGGCAGATGGTGATTTTGTTAAGTGCCACCAAAGCTCGATATAACTGTTGATCTTTTCAGTTTTTGTCATTCTGCTCTCCCTTGTGACCCATTTTCGTCATACTCTCCAATATCGGGATGGTATCTAATGGGTTTGCCTTTCTATAGCAGACTGCACCCGGGTAAGCCTTGGCCTAAGCGTCAATGTACCCTAACTTGTACTGATGGGGTTGTAGCGTTTATAACTATCAAGGCTATGATGCGAATGAGATATTTGAGTATAATTCTCTAAATCTTAACCCTGTAAGTAAACCCTAGTAATAATAGTATCCACAACTATTTGACCCAATCCTGACGACAGGTTCATTAATTATTTATACCACACTGCACTCCTCACAGTCACTCCACCTTTCTCTCTGGGAACCTTAAGTTCCAGCAAGATATTGTCATGGAGTGTACGTTGGGGTGGGGGCCATGGAGGGTTGTGGCGGGGGTGGTAAAGGGGTTAATTGAGTTCAGGTCTGTTTACCTGATTTATTTATTCCTCCAGTGGGTGCAAGTAGACTGGTGATACATGCTCGTTGATCTATTCAGCTGGAGCTACCAGTTAAAACAGTTATTCGTGATTGGAATACGTTTTGCTCTCTCCACCATCTAGATCAGTCTAAAATAGAATACAGTAGGCTCCAAACTATGATAATATTATGATTTTCTAATCCTTTTACTACGGCAGGATGCAATTAGTTACATTGATGATGTTGCTTAGATTCCGAAGACAGGTATCACTTCCCATGTTGTGATGCATTGCTAACACATTGGCTAAATTAAGACTAGAGTGGTGCTTTGATTATTGCACGATTAGCATTATCCAATCTCACCAGTCGTATTTATTTATATACAACTAAATAAACAATAGGACAATTACCTTTCAGTTCTATTTACGGATGTTGATTCCAAACACAGTGCTTTTTTAACTTTCTATGATTGAAAATTAACAAATAATTCAAAATGAGTATACTTACTGCAGTAATAACTCCCCCTCCCCTATATAATACACACATTGGCTTAATTATTGCATCCTCAATAATTTCTCTATCATAATGATTTGGTAAATGCAGTATCTTTGCTTGGCTCTCCCCGATATCACATATGTGTCTGGTTCATCAAAAGTTATATCAATTGAGCGATTGTGTGGTTCAGACTTTGACTTTCATACTTTGACCTTCAGGGTGGCCATGGAAGGTGATTGACTTAGTCTGAGGTGTTCTACCCAGAAATAAAGGCTAAGTTATGCATTGCTCTTGCGCTATCTTTCCATTAGATTTGAGCCGATATTGCAAGGCTGTAAAAGGTATATTTCTAGCAACTGATACTTTGCCTCTACCATTTATTACAAGGATAGCATCTTTCCATAGTATGAATTGGAGGGAAGTCTATTTGGTCATAGAGTAGGAGCCTGCATTTTCTTTATAAACTGCCACTATCACAAATCTTTTCATTCAATAATTCATAGTAGCCACTGCAGATGGTTACAGACATATCCCAATGAAAGGTGGTAAGTGATAGAAGTGAGTAGGCCTGAGTTTTGGCACCAATGTGACTTGTGGCATCTTTATGACAACATTCAGGGACAGAGACTGATGATGCACAGAGACCCCTGTGACTCCTATCACGTTTATGAAAATATTCATGATCTGGACAGCAGCCTCATCCCCTCAAAACTCATTCCATTTACCAAGCCTGTTTTACAGAGCATGACAAGTTGTGTTAGACTCCAAGTCTTGGCATCTGGTGCTTTAGTCTTATTTCTTGTACCCTCCTGAGCTGCTCCTCATTGAATAAGATCAGCCCCTCTAGTACCATACTGTGGTGGTTAATCCTTTTCCCACCAGCTCAGTGCTCCCTTCTGGTTAGATGTTTATGATCATAGGTGTCACCACACTAGACCTGATACTGCTGTATCTAAGATAAACATCACCCATCATTTAAAATTTACTGCATAGAGATATTGCGTAGCAAGTCTTGAGCTATGATTCATACAAGTTGTGGCTAGAATGATAGAGCTCCATATAGAGGGTAGGAAGTTGAATATATTGAGAAATGGAAGTGTAGGGAAGGGAATGAGAATAATGGCGAGTAGATTTTTTTATTTGGCAGAATCATTATTTCATATGTGTGAATCTCATTCTAAAGTTATTTCATAGAAATAGATGATGTTAAAGTGTTCTATATTAGGAATCATATATGAATTTGTTTAATGACCAGCCAAGGAATCAGATATGAATTTGTCTACTGACCATCCAATCACCTTGGCTATGAAGTGCTTGGCTATAAAACATATTGGATAAGGCAATCATGGTTCATCTAGGTATAAGATCTGCAACACAGTCCTTGCTCTTAAAGCCCTGATATCAATCTATTCCAGACTCTGTCTTCTTCATTCATCCTTTTCCATTATACATGGTCAGTTGGCTTGCCATTTATATCCTTGAAACCAGTCGAGAGACATATGCTTTCTTCCGTGCTGCTACTCTGGGGTTGGTGTTTTGTTCCGCCAGCAGCGGGGTTACTTGAGAGATGGCTTTAAGGACAGTCATGGAAAGAAGTGGTGTATCAAATCATATGGATGTCAAATGGGAGATAATAAAACTGACTATTAATAGTATTATGTTCAATGTCCTATCTAGTCAGGAGAGATTAAAATAACGCTTCAGTAGCATAGATATGATAGAAGGGGACTTTGCTTTATGGATAAAATACATCAAACAAATGGCAGTACTCCAACTTAACAGTACTTCATCATATACTGGACACCTCCACCTTAGACATCGAAACATGCAGCTTTCACTAGGTTTTTAGTCTGTTTGACTCTCCTCCAGTATACTATCTATCTCCTCCAGTGCACCGTCCTTCATTCAGGGTTGCCTCCAGTATATTCCCAGACCTCCTATGGATAGCACCCCGGATAACACTAATGAAGTGAAACAGCTAATATCACCAGGGGACTAGTCATCCCTACCCTTTTAGGCAGGTAGGCACACCCAAAGGGACCTGGGCTGTACCTGATTATTAACAGCATCCAAAAATATTCCCATCAGTTCCATCCACGAAAAATATTTTTGTTGCACAAGGGAGTCCATGCTAAGGAAAATGACATATTGAAATCCTATAGATAAAAATTTAATGTATGCATACTTTATTAGCATACCCACAAACGATGTGATATTTGCCCTCTGCATTCTATCTCATCCTACCTGTTATTGCCCTCTGTGGATACCAGTGATTTGTTGTCACACTTTAAATCTAAAATTGCCTGCCTAGCTGTATTGCCCTGGGATTTTGAATGATAGCTATTCAGTTTCTTTTCGTTTTCATTTTCTCGCTTCAACTTTGTCAAAGGACCAGATTGGCAAGGCTCTGTTATTTTATTGGTTTTGGGAAAGCAATAGACTGGCTGTTCCAAATATAAGACTATGGATAAGAGGTTAAGTGTGACATGATCTGCATAAAGGAACGGTTATTGCAGAGCCTACTTTTATTCATGAACTGTAACTATAATATTCTTTTATTCGATAATTCATAGTGGTTAGTGCAGATGGTTTCAGACTTATCCTAGTGAAAGGTGGTAAGCTATGTATTTAATGGTCCATAGGAGAGAGTAAGTTTGGCACCAATGTGACTTGTGGTATCTTTATGACAGCATTCAGGGGCAGAGACTGATGATGCACAGAGACCCCTGTGACTCCTATCACGTTCATGAAGATATTCATGATCAGGACAGCTGCCTTATCCCCTCAAAACTCATTCCATTTATGAAGCCTGTTTTACAGAGCATGACAAGTTGTGTTAGACTCTAAGTATTAGCATCTGGTGTTTTAGACTATTACATGTACTCTCCTTAGCTGAAGAAGGCCAGCCCCTCTTGTACCATACTGTTGTGGTACTTAATCCACTCCCAGCTTCATGGTCTCTTCTGGTTAGATGTTTATGCTCATCGGTGTCACCACGCTAGACCTGATACTGCAGTATCTAAGATAAACATCACCTTTTATTAAACATCTACTGCATAGAGATATTGGTGAGCAGATCTGGAGCTATGATTTATATAAGTTGTGACTAGAATGATAAGAGTTCCATAATAGGGTAAGAAGTTGATACATACATTGAGGAATAAAAGTGCAGGGGGAAAAAAGAATCAAGCGGAGTAGATCTTTTTATTATATGGCAGAAGCATTATCTTATTTGTGTGAATCTGATTCTGAAGGTAATTTCATAGAATTTAATAATGTCAATGTGTTCTATATTAGGAATCAAATCTAAATTTGTCTCATGCTCATCCAATCACCCTGGTTATGAAGGGCTAGGCCATGAGATGTTTGGATAAGGCACTCATGGTTTATCTAGATAAAAGATCCGCAACACAGTCCTTTCTGTTAAAGCCCTGATACCAATCTATTCCAGACTTTGTAACTCTGCATCCATCCTTTTCCATTATAAATGGTCGGTTGGCTTGCCATTTATATCCTTGAAACCAGTCGAGAGACATATGCTTTCTTCCATGCTGCTACTCTGGGGCTGGTCTTTTGTTCCGCCAGCAGCGGCGTTACGTGAGGGACTGCCTGAAGGATAATCATGGGAGGAAATGGTGTATCAAATCATATGGATGTCTAAGAGAAAATAATAAAACTGTCTTATACATTCAATGTCCTATCTAGTCATAAGAGATATAAGTAACGCTTCAGTAGCTTAGTCAGATATGACTTTTTTTCTGACAGTGGTCTAAGGCATATTGTTTCTCCATATCTTAATCCGTGTGTAGATAGGTTCACTATTTTAGAAAAAATGCCAGGCATCTCAACTTGGATAAGATTTAACTTATTTTTAATATGATTTGAGCAATATTCAAAGCAAAAACCGTGAAAAGTTTAAACAGTATTTTTGGGTGAAAAATGGTTTTGTCCAGTTTTTCATGCTGCAAAAGATGGTACCAAAAGTTAGGTCTTTTAATGCATTATTAGTCCAAGATTTTTAGACTTAAAGGTTAAACAAAATCGGAATGAGCCAATTTTTGGACAGGAGATGCCCAGAAGGGTACTGAACCACATACTAAAAGTCCTCGGACATCCTCCTTGTGCTCGCTCAAGAATTCAAGATGGCGTCCAGGATGGGCAATATGCACTATTTCCATCATTTTGACTTTCCATAGGCCAATTTAAAGTTTACCTAGCCCCCCTACACCGATTTCAAGCTTTTCATTGGTCTTATCCTATTGTTGCTAGGGCTGGTGGTTGCCTAGCAACAGCCATTTCATATTGGATTTCCCTAGAAACTAGGGCAATTAACAGTCAGAAAGGTATTGCACCCATACTTACTGCATCTAAAGTGATCCCAATGGAGCAAGAATGATATAACTGATTTGCTATAGTCCATGGTTACCTTGCAACAGCAAATATTTACCTAGCAACCACCTGGAAAGAGTGTATTTGGCTCTTTGGAAAATACTCTACAAAAGGCCATCTGAAGATCACCTAACCCAACAATCCATCGGAAGCTTCATTAATGCTGATATTATTGTGTCGCTAAGGCCAGTGGTTGCCTAGCAACATACACTCTATATTATGATTCTAACCTAGAAACTAGCAGGAATATTAATCAGAGATATTTATCTACCAATATCTCGACCCCACAACATGCCCAGGAGCCCATACTAAAAGTCCTGGGAATTCCTCCTTGTGCTCGCTCGGGAATTCAATATGGCGTCCAGGATGGGCAATATGCACTATTTCCCTAATTCCTTTTTAATTTTGACTTTTCATAGGCCAATTTGAAGTAAGCCCCCAAACCAATTTCAAGCTTAGGGCGATTTAGGGTATCTTACTCTCTGGTTATTCAATACTGTTCTGTCATAAATGTATTTCTAGTTTGAATATTTACAAAATTCTTTCAGTTTCTAAAATGTTAGGTTAGCCCTTACATCCCAATATCCCATTTGAATTTTGTCTGAAAAAAATCTGGTTTCGGGAAAGGTGTCTTTATGTGGAACATCGTATAGGACGAGTTAAACATCAAATCATGCAGCTTTCAGTAGGTTCTGAGACTGTTTGATTCTCCTGTATTATTTATCTCCTCCAGTGTGCCATCCTTCATTCAGGGTTGCCTTTAGCAGCAGTGTATAGTCCTAGACCTCCCATGGATAACAACCTGGATAACACTAATGAAGTGGAACAGCTAATATCATCAGGGGACTTGTCATCCCTACCCTTTTAGGTAGGATAGACACACCCAGAGGGGCCTGGGCTGTACCTGATTATCAACATCCTCCAGGGTGAAGTAACCCTAAGGCTCTCTGTCCAATCATCCAAAAGATTTTGCCATCAATTCCACCCATGAAAAATATTTTCGTTGCACAAGAGGGCCCATGGGAATAGTCCCGCTGCCTATCCTTGTGCTTAGTCTAAATTGCTAAGGAAAAGAAAATATTTGATGGATTGAAATCTTATAAATAAAATATCTGTATGCTTTAATAGCATACCCACAACCAGTGTGATATTTGCCCTCTGCGTTCTATCTCAGCCTACCTATTATTGACGCAAGTCTCTGTAGGCACCAGTGATTCGTTGTCACACTTCAAATCTAAAATTGCCTGCCTAGCTGTATTGACCTGGGGTTCTGGATGATAGCTATTTAGTTTCTTAAACATTTTCTCGCTTCAACTTTGTCAAAGGAACAGATTGGGAAGGCCCTGTGATGTTATTGGTTTTGGGAAAGCAATAAAGACTGGCTGTTATGTAAGACCATGGATATGAGGTTAAATGTGACATGATCTTTGAAAAGAGACTTTATTGCAGAGGCAATCAGGTCCATGTTTTCATAAGCAAGCATTATAGTGAGAAACATAATTTTTGATCGTATAACACCCTAGAACAAGGCTGATCATTTACATAAAGGTAAATGCATCATAATTACTCATCTTGACATTGGGATGTAGTGACTTTGCCTTGTTGACCATGCTCTGATAATGCCTCGCAATTTATATCATCAGCCAAAGTGTATGATCGATTTCAATGCAAATGCAAAATGTTGGATTTCAGATGGCACTTTTTACTACAAACTTTTGAAAAACTTTTGAACTTTAATCAAAGGGTACATACAGTTAGTGGTCCCGTATAGCACAACATCTGTCAGCATTACATATGTCTGGATTTGGCTCAAAACATTTTCTATTTCAACACAAGTTTACTCAGCATAGACTAACTGCAACCAGCCATTCTGCTAATTGTCCGTTTGTCAGAGATCTCTGACACATTGTCATAAGGGGAAGTAATTCTCTATAGACTGCCTATTCCATGTGGCATGTTTATTGCTCATAAAGCCACTCTCGTTTCCATCTATGGATATGCCCCAATACTCAGACTCATATCATATGTTCTGATCACCCCTCCTAGAGCTCTCACCATAATATGATAAAGCAGCTTGGTAATTGCCCTGAGACAAAACAAAAACTCCGCAGAGCTAACCTCAATCAGGCGTTTGGTATTTGTCTGTGTAGCGCATCGATTCTTTCTTTATGCAATGTAACTCCAGACCCCAAAGCTTATTATAGGACCCCGATGTCCGCCACAGGACAAACAATGTACAGCTCTCCTCATCCAGTATTATCTGGCCTCAGGCTATTCCCATATTTCGTATAAATATATTCCTTGGTAGCGTGTGCAGAGAAATATCCCTGACTTTTACAGACACTGGGATGTGTGTGCCTAATGGCTCATGAGGCTGTCAGGAATGACCAGAGACCTTTAGTAGCTATTATAATTTGGCCATGGAGTCATAGTAATGACACACTCCCTCTTTTAAATCCCAGTTCTATGTCCCTATTCATAGAGAATAATTATTTAAAGTATTTCAGATCAAGGTCCTCACTCTTTAATGTCAGTGTTATCATTTTCCTCTTTGAGTTTTACTGGGAATCATCCCTCTTCAAAAGGACCTATGTCATCCTAATATCAGACAATCCAACATTTAGCCGATCTAGTCCTTTATGCTAATCGATTCCTTTGTCTGCACAGACCACAAAGCTAACAGTGATGAGGACTCCTCTGGTGGGTGTTATAGCGTATTTCTATACTATAATACAATAGGATCCGGACATAGAACATGTATAATAAAAGGGATATCTGGTTTGGTTAGTAGCCTTATTGCTATGATAATTCATAGCAATATCTCTCTTGGTTATATGAAATGGGAAATGAAATGATGAAACTTTAAACTATGTTTGCCCAGATGTCAAGAGGATAGTGTGAATAGACACATATCTAAAGGTGCTGCTGAAGAGAATTATAGCTACGCCAAAATGGCATGATCATACAAAAGCAGGTTCGAGGCAGAAATGTAATACATTTGATTATACCAGCAATGCTGCTTCTACAGTGTTATCAGCCGTCAGACTTTTTTGCTGAGACCCTTTGAAGCTGCACTGCTTTTGTGTGAGCAGTCGCTGTATTTGCAGAAGCCATCTTACCTCCAAAAGAGCTGAGGCAGAATAAAAACCTTTCTAAGTGTATATGATGTATGGTGCCGTTTTGGGTCTCTGTGGGTGGAGAGGTCTGGGTGAAATTGTTGCTGGTGGAGTGGAAGAACGCTTTAAAATGCATTTGGTACATAAATGAATGAGGGTTCCAGGGCCAGAATTCCGTTTTGTTTTACGTATACCATCTGTTTGAATGTTATATTCTGATTATATAGCTGATTCTGGCCAATCTTGAACCTTCACCCTTAAGTTTACTATCCCACTAGCACCCCCCCCCCCCAACTCCGCCCACAAACCACCAGTTTGCATCTACCCGACACATTGGGGCCGACATAGTTTTCTCAGCTTCTCTTGGTCCCCTTGTTTGATACTCAAGTGAACAAATAGACACTGACTGAAGTCGATGTTAAATCACTTTGGTACATTTTCTAGCACCTATTAGTCCTTCACTAACAAGATTACCATGGATCAGTAAAGCCACCAGCTGATTGTGGTCCAGCCCCATCCCCTATTCTCCGGACATGAATCCCCACAACACCACACTTTGTGTCCCCTCTCACCACCTCAACCTCCCTCCCTGTCTCTCAGCATTGCCAGCTTAGACCTCTCATCCAAAGTAGCAAGCCCATTGGAGGCCAATTCAGATTAAGCTTGGATCGCCTGGTTGAGAAGCCGGTTGAGAATGGTGATTGCGCAGAATTTACATAGTTTTAGTTTCGGCAGATGTCTGGCCTATGGTCTCCTATTGAAAATAAAAGTAGCAATGCTGTTTTTCTGTATATACAGCATTACCAGCCCTCAACCTGTTTTCCTGAGATGCTTTTGAGACAACGTCATATTTATGTGATCAGTCATTGTATTTGCCGAAGCCACCTTACCCCTAAAGGAGCTGAAGCAGAATAAAAAGAAAACACTCTTAGTATGATGTATGGTGCCGTTTTGCCTATTGTCTGTGGATGGAGAAGTCTGGGTGGAAATGTTGCTGGGTCAGTTGAAGAGTGGAAGAATGCTTCAATTACACTGCTTGAATGGAAGAGTCTCTTTGGGACAAAAATTAATAAATTAGGATGAGGACATAACATGGCCTGTTATCTGATAGAAATACAACATTGAGATGTGAACTTTTGGGTCTATGAATAAGAATTTAGTTTTATCTCAGATAGTGACCTATACCTAAGACCAAATTGGGTAGCCCACCAGGAACCCAATCTAAGCTAGAATTGGACAGCTAGGGTCGTTGTCTCCAGTCTGGAGCTAAACGACCCAACTGATGGGCTCAGGTCAATTAGCCCAGTCAGGGCCACTTCGGGAGCAACACTAGGCTTGCTTACTAGCAATTGCTGTAATGTCTGATTTTGATTTCAATCAGTGCCAGCAAAGGTCAAGGAAGTGTTGATCCTTGCATTCTTTTACCGTTCTGCCTCCCATTACCATGTTTTCCCCATGGATGTTTCTTATCCTTCACCATGGGTTCAGCCTAGGTCTAATTAATCCAGTATCCTAATGTACCTAAACAATGTTAATGAATTATTTGTACAAAGCAAATCTTATCACTGCAATTTGACCCCAGTAATAAAAGCCTACTACCCATTGGATCTGCCTCTGAGGCTCAGTAATAATGCCTAATTGTATATGTTTATTTGTGAAATGAATATAATGTTAATTGTACGTCTGAGCTATGTCTCTACTTGTTCGAGGGCCTGACCTGTAGGTACACTAGCACCCAACCGTCCCACTAAGGCATCGAGTAGCACTGTGCATTGTACTTATGTAAGACAATCCTTTTACAGCATAATATTAGCATGTCCGTAGAGTGGGCAATCTGGTGTTACTGTTTACTTACATAAGGGCGCCAAGACAAAACTAGAGCACTGGGTCAGTCGTCTCAATTGGTATTGTAAATAGTCTAGAATAGCCTCTACCATATTAAGTAGATCTGGCACCGAGCCAGCACACTACCCAAGACTGCTTTAAGCATTAATATTTAATTTATTGTTAATTCATGTATAACAACAGAGAAGAAAAGTTCTCACGTATATATACTTACCGGTAGCATTGTCAAGAAAAGTGTGTCTTTAAAATATTATAACAGAGCGCGCTGTGATACAGCCTAGCCTAGACAAGATGTATAGACGAACCCCCATACGATCACCCTCATACTTGGTATCAATCATGTCAACCTCATCAAAATGCCATAGGATTGTGACTTTTAGTGTACATTAGATGATTGAATTGCATAATATAAAGAACAAAAAAGGCTTATTGTTTGTATGTCTAAATGCTAGGTCCATATATGGAAAGAGAGCTGATGCTTTTAAAATTATAAGTAGTGCCGATATTGTAGGAGTGGTTGAAACCTGGCTCAACCCAACCCATAATGAAGTTGACCTTTACATACCGGGGTACCAATATATAAGGCTGGATAGATATCCAACGAGAAACAAAGGTGCAGGAGGTATTATGATTTATTTACGTGATCACTATGTAGCAACGGTTGACATTAATTCTTCAATAATAGATAAAGAATATGAAATCCTCTGTATAGATATTGAAATTGGAGTTATAAAGTACAAAGTATACGTATGTTATAGGCCACCTGACACAGGAAATGATAAAAATGCTATTTATATGAAACTTACTGCCTTAAAGCAGGATGTTACTAAAAACAGGAAAATAGTTATTATGGGGGACTTTAATGTCGACCTCTTCTCACAAAAGGATATTGATGAGTCTAAGGCTGATATATACTGTACTAATAATGATGTTTTACAACTAATTAATGAAGTCACTAGGCCAGCCTCTGGCACTTTACTTGATCACATATATACCAATGTACATAATGTAGCCGAACACGGTACCATAAGTTTTAGGATCTCAGACCATGTACCGGTATACATGCTTGTTAAATGTGAAAGAACGAAGATAAAAAAGAAAACTGTCATGGCTAGGTCTTACAAGAACTATGACTTTTTAACATATAAGAATAAGCTAAACGCCATTGATTGGACAAATATTGTATTGATAGATGATGTAAATGTTATGTGGGAAGAAATACTTAAGAATTTGTTGCTCACACTTGATACTCTGTGCCCCATAAGAAAGCTAACCCTCCCGGAGTTCACCCCAAGCTGGCTCACTCCACCTATCATTAATGCTATGAAAGAACGTGATAAACTGTACGCCAAGGCTGTTAGAACCATGGAGATTGATGACTGGAGAATCTCAGATTTTCACAAACGAAAGGTTGAAGGCATGGTTTTTAATAGTAGGAAGACAGAAATAGAAAACCTACTTATACATAAGAAGGATGATCCTGTGAAGTTCTGGGAGGCAATAAGGAAGTTACTGCCTAACAAAACTAGTGCTACTTTAATTAAGTTAAGAAATAATACTACTAATTTAATTATTCCTCCAGAAAAATGTGCAGAGCATATAAATGATTTTTTCTCGTCCATTGGGGAAACGCTAGCTGCAGCACTGCCGCCACCTGGTGCTTTGAATGTAAACCAACATGAATTGTATGGCGAACCAGCAGTCGACTTTGACTTGCTTACTCCTCTCTCGTATATGGACATGTTAAAGCACATAAGGAAAATTAATATTAAAAAGGCCTCATCTATTAAACATTTGAAAACTAAAGTATTAAAAGAAGCCTTCCTAAGTATACCTGATGTTATCTTGTGTTTGTACAATAAATGTTTAGCGAGCCATAAATTTCCAGATGCATGGAAAACTGCTACGGTAGTCCCCCTACATAAGAAACCTAACTCCATGGATGTAAATGACTTAAGACCCATTAGCCTATTGCCTACCCCTGGAAAAATACTGGAAAAAATTGTGTGTATTAGATTGCAAAGTTATATGAAAAATCATGGTTTGTTGACTGAGTGCCAGCACGGATACAGAGAGGAGCGCTCGACCCAGACTGCCATTAGGGAACACTTACAGCATATAATTGAAAACATAATTAAAGATAAGCCTACCTACTCTCTATACCTGGATTATAAGAAAGCTTTCGATACAGTTTCACACTCAAAATTAATTGATAAATTATCCCTTTTTGGACTTAGCGTAAACAGCCTAGAATGGTTCAAAAGCTACCTGACCCAACGACAACAGAAAACAACAGCAAATAATTACATTTCTTCTTCTAAATTAATTACGTATGGTGTTCCACAGGGGTCTGTAATGGGTCCTGTGCTCTTCTCTATTTATATAAATTCCCTGCCAAAAATATATGACTTTAAGATAACACTCTATGCTGACGACGCTGTCATATCTTTAAGCAGCGCTGATAAGATGCAAGTGGCCCTGCTAAGAATTTCACAATGGTGTATAAATAATAGTCTCACTGTTAATGAGAAGAAGACTAAGTGGATGCTTTTTAATAATATACACAATGTTAACCCTGTTTTTATGTTGAATGGAATTATCTTAGAAAGAGTTTACACTTTCCCTTATTTGGGCCTGACACTTGACCCTGAACTGAAATTTATTCAGCATAGGATCAATGCAGTTAGGAGCATCAGAACCAAGGTGATTCAGGCAACCAGAACCAAAATATTTATTGATGAGCCAACCGCTCTAACAATGTATAAAACCATGATATTACCATCTTTTGATTATGTTGATTATATTTGGGAGAGAGATAATGTTGGTGAAAGCAATGAATTGCAATATCTACAGAATAAGGCCTTGCGCATGGTTTATGGCGTCAAGCTAGGAGCAAACCCAAAATATAACACTATAAAACTCCATGAGTTAAGTGGTTGCAGGTACCTGAAAGATAGGAGAGATATCCATCTATTGTTTTATGCTTTTACCTTAAAAAGCCAAGATAATTTAATTGATAAAAGAAATTTACCTACGAGGAGAAATCAAGGCATCAGACTCCTCCTTCCAAGGTCCCTAAAGCCAATTGTGCTAAGGAGCGTGTTCTATAGGGCAATTGCCCGATGGAACATGCTCAAAGCACCCTTTACTGAAATTAAAGACCTTAAGTCTTTTAAAATTTCTATAAAGAAAAATTACAACAAATGTTTCATTTGAAAATGTGCTTTTATTTAACATGGGCATCCGTCCCTGATTTTACATGCAATCCAACCCTCATCTCATCTCATTGAATCTCATTATTAATGTCTATGAAAAACTAGAGTAGCTACCACAAAATGTCAGCTGAATATACTGTGATATAATACATAAATGTACGTCATAACCTGTAACTGTATTAATTACTTGATGATTGAAGCATGAAAGGGGCCCTAGCGGAGGCAATGCAATACGCACATGCTAGGTGATGCATTTACTTTTGTATCTGTTATCTTTTACCCAAATAAAACACTTTAAAAAAAAAAAACACTTTATGGCTCAAGTTTACGGCTGTGGTAAACGCTCGGGGAATTTCCATGTCTCACGCAGTTATTCTTCTCTTTAATTGCAATTTTTCGGAGTGCATATTTTATGTTGTGCATGGTTCTCTTCCCTACTTCTTCCCCTCTGGGTCTCATGTGTTATGTGCCAAGGTCAATATGTTAACCCAATGAGTGGCTTCTCTGTTGGCATGTCTGGGCCTAGGATGGCCCTCATGGGGGCTATTCAAAAACCTGAGCAGTTCATAAGTTAGGGTAATGTATATAACTGTCTGAGTAGCCACAGAATGATGCTCACCAATGTCCAATAGACACTGTGATGGATAGGATATACTTGACACTGTTATTGGTATTATATTAGTCTTTTTGGTGGGTTCAGCTATGAAGTGAAGAAGGGCTGTAATTGTTGATGCCGAGGTCACATACCAGTAACTGAATTGGGTTAATAGATTCCAGGCATGCGTTGTTGTTGGTAGTTCTCCCCTCCCTGTGGGAATGGGTCTTAAGGTACTTAAGCCCCTCCACATGTTATCTGTGATCATACTTAAGCCTATCGAAATGAAAGGCCAAATTGGTACGAATGATATGGGAATTACATGGCCTGAGTGGACTCTAAATTATGTGACCAAAAAGATGTTTTACTTTGATTTTAAAAAAGGTCTCAGTGGGGACAATGAAAAAAGCTGAAAAGGGGAGGGAGCACACTTTCTTTCCTGGTCAGGATTAACTGGACTATAAATCATCTCATATTTCCTTGTATTTGCTAGCGATCTTTGCATTGCTTAATACTGTGCTCAGTTCTAGTTTGACGTCACGTTGGTGGAGGATCCAAGATTTTAGAAAGGGGGCGGGAGGTGTGCACTATTGGAAAAATCTCTCCTAAGCTACTTTTGGGTAGAATATTACATTAAAAGCGTTAATTTCCCCAAAATAACAGGGGCCCCTCTTAATCCACCAGAGATTTTGTGCACTTTTATTCACTGAAAGATAGAATAGGTATGGTTATATCTCCAAATATTCAACGTTGAATACCAACTCAAACATCCATTCATATCATTTCACTAAGCTATCACAAAGTGCTCGTTCTGTGTGGATCTGTCTTTGGATTGTCAGTACTTTAGTGTAAGTCAGAGGAAGTGTCCATTCACAATTTATCCAGTAGGCCTATACCTGGTTACACTTTGGAATATTTAGCTGAATGTGCACATTCATAACCCACGGTGGAAGACTAACACAATTGACCCCCACACCTTGAGGGTATCTATACCCTCACATAACCGAAGGTTAAGTCAGATAGCTTACATGCTGACAGGGTTGTGCAACATAACCACTGCCCACTGGTCATGTTCATGTGTTCTAATACTTAACAATGATAATATTTCATTGACTTCGGTGACTACGAGTTGTATCATATTCAGGTGTGGACATTTACTGTGGAACGCTGTTGTATAAGCTTACATCTGGTATGGTCTGTACCTATTTTATAACAGCTGTTTCTTTTTTCTGCTTAGTCATGGAATGCATACTATTGGAATAGCAGAAATATATATCCTAGGAAACAATGCATCATTGTATCAGTGTATAAGTACACATTCTCCCTGTCCATCCTCCCTAGTCAGAATGCATCGCTAGCATATATGCAATACCTAATTTTATACACAGGCCTTAACCCCAAATGTCAAGTTCCCTTCATCATTTAAACTCCAAACTAATAAGCTTTAAATTGATTAACCTCTATCCGGCATAGTACTGATCTATCAGCCAGTGGATATAGTCAGTGACATACATAAGCACCTTTTATCATTTTCATCACCCACAGCTGATTTTCTTTTCCATGCTCGTCTACAGCTCCATGGCCCCCCATCAGGAGAATATCAGTTTTCTCTGGGATCGTTAACCCCTCTAAATTATTCACACAAGTTGTAGTCTGTGACTCTGACACTCATGACTTATACAGGGGTTAAGAAGAGACGCCTGCTTGATGGATAGCAGTGGGGAAGTCTGACACGATCTCATTTATTTTGTTTCCACATAGGATGACAGAATATTATCAGACTAGGGTCGATGAAGATAGATGCGTAGGATAAATTGCGGTTCCCCAATCCATGAAAAGTCTTTCCATCAAGATTGACTCTCTTGTGCAAAGTTTGTGAGACATTTTGTTCTCAGGTTTGTTTTTAGCCCAGAATTTGGCTTGAATTACCCATCTTGTCGTAAACGTTTCAGACCAATGAGTGTATTATATTTTTAAAAGAAGGGAATTGAAAAGGCAATTAAGTTAAAATATTGAAACAACCTGTTTTGGGACATTGACTACTAACGCACCAACCACCATTATGATATCCAGAATGGATATTACCCAGAGCTCATCCAAAATGCTTCCATGAAACTGCTCATTTCCTTTTAGTGTATACCCCCCCCTTCAGTAACTACATATGGGCCGACCTTAGATAGAATCCCACACGCCATTAAACCAAGCCTTTCCTGCAGCATTTTCCAATGTCTTAAAGAACCTGGCTGTACTAGCCAGACCACTATTAAAAGTAGGAGGCAATGGTCACCAAGGGAGCCACAAAGTACAGTCTACTTGGCAGGGTCAATGATTGGTATGAGCGACCCACGAGTCCCTATTTCATTAGGGTAATGTAGGAGGTGCTCAAGAGCTTCCCCACCCGTTAAGGATATCTGTCCAAGAGTGCGTCCCCAGACATATACATGTCCCAACTCTAGACGTTTGCTATTTCACTCCTGTACCAGTACCACAGTCCCTATTGCTCTCCCCCTCTCTCCCTGCTTTCTCCCATTGCCTTCGTTGCCTACATTTGCCCCTGCCTCACTGACTCCTTCCTCATCCCCACACTCCAGCCATGCATGTTACTAATGCACACTCTCACTTCGCTAATGCTTTGGCATTAAGACTAAGATATTACATGGAATGGGTGGTAAGATATTTGCATTACCAGACCGTACAGCATTCCTGTTTTATGACGTTGTGCAACGAGCGGCCGCCTGGCCCACCACGTCCATATAGGCGTGTATACACTATATAGACACATACTGAGAGCTGCCTGCTGAGTGCCTCAGAGTTATATGGAGCTGCTCTTTGATTTTCTTGACACATCCACAAATGGTTTATGTCTCTGCACTCCCACCCGCTTCTACTTCCCACTTAAGGAGCAAGGTCCGGGACAGTTGGTGTGGACGTAACATAACTGTGACGTATCGTCAACATGGTTTCCCCCTCACACTCCCCACCATAAGGATAGATTTTTCGGTGTGTGAGTCATGGATTTAGGAGAGGTGTATGTTGTTTGACCACGTCGTGAATCAGAACGCCACGGTATAAGAGGGTATAACCTATACATAAACCATTGCACCCTCAATACTGGTCCTGCAGGCTGAGGACTTCTTGCAGAAATGGTTAAACCATTACATAGCGGATACCAAGAAAGTCAGAAATGATGTCACTAACCTTCACCATTTCTGGCGGTGACCTCCATATGAAAAATAGATTATGCCAAAGGCCTATTCTCACACTATACTAACCCTATGACACAGAATTCGCTGAATTGGCATTTGCCATCAAATAGACTACACAAACGCTGATGCAATGCACTCTCCACTAATGGCTTTGAAAGCAATTCTATAATCTTCATGGACACTATGCTCGGATGTATTAGTCTGACACTATAAAATCCTCACTTTGTTATTCCCATCTGACCCTTCCTGTCTTTGCAATGTTGCAGGATGCGTAGTTAGTATTCTATATTAAGGGACAAGTAATTTATTACCAGGTGGATTAACGGGCTTGGTCGGTCGATATGGAGAGGGGAGGGGCCCGGGGGAGGGTCACTAAGAATAGGCCTATATTGGGGGAGGGGGAACGATTACCAAGGCCTTACTTCTACCAGAAAACTATTAGAAATATTTTTAGGAAAAACCAGTGTACTGTGTTGGTGAAGCTAGTTGTATTCACCCTGTCCAACCAGAAAGAGATAAAACTGCAGCCAAACCATGATAAATCCATCACCAAAATCGTCCCAAATACAAAGTATTTTCATCAGACTTATTTATGAATTGTGAATTATCAGCGTTGTCTTGCGGGCACTGCTGATGATACATACCATTCATGAACTCATCTAGATCTGATAAATACACCCTGGGACTCTTAAACGGTGTATGCCCCTTTAAGTACATGAATGTGGACGTAAACTGTGCCTTAGGTAACCATAGGAGACACAAGCCACTTCCAATGGAATGTAATTTATGAATTCAATTCTACAGCAAGTGAAAGGGTCATGGGAGCCATCCCTCTCTTTCAGGCTCCATTATGATTAGGAGCATTCCGCTTATAGACCATTGAATATATTCCGTGATGACCTTGATAAGGCAGGCTCTGAGTTTACTGTAGGAGTACATTTGGATGGGTTATCTACACGAGACATAACTTTGTGAAACATTGCTTGAAAGGATTCTAGATGCAAGAGCAAACCTTGCCCCTCTTTCTCAAAGCTTATCTAGAGGAATGCTGAACTGTCTTTCCGTTTACTATGTGCTAGGCGAATTCATTGATAGTTTTATTAACCATGGGGAAAGCAAAGAGAGAAATATTGTCTTCTTATCAAGAGTTATATTCCTTTTGGATGGCCTGTACCCTTCGTGTTTCTACACCGTATACCCCCTGCCCCCAATATGACCCAATGGCTATACTGTAGATCCCTGAGCTACCTGTGTTTGTCTACCCTCTGACTGTTGTAATATTGGGATAACAGAAATGCTCGAATAACTAAAGGAAATGTAGATAGGTTTATAGATAGTATACACAGGAAGACAGTCTATCTTATCTTTATCTAGAATGGGGTGTTCAAGCAAACCTGATGGGAGCACAAAAGCCTTCATGGCCAGGAGAGCGTTGCCAACTGAGCTCTTTTGTCGGCGATGTCAGTGGTATGGGGCGGTAGTGGTCTTGTGTGTGTGATAAAGTGCTTGGTGTTGGACGCCACACCCGTCACATGACCAACTCGTTGATCATGTGACTCAATGGTTGTCCAGCTACCAACAGGAGATGGAGAGACTGGGGGAGGGGGTGGCAGGGTTTTAGGGCAGCTACTGGTAATAGAAGTTTGGTGGTGGCTTTATCATTGGGGCTGTGCTAGTTAGTGTAGGTGGACATCCTGTGGTAGAGGAAGTGGGGTGTTGTAAAAAAGAGTATAGCTTCCCTGGGGGCTTTTATAACATTATTTCATGGTGAATACGGACTGTCAAGGTTAAAGCAATGGGAGGGCCGTTCCCGAAGGCAGCGTGCAATAACCCTCGGCCGTTCTGCACTCTGTGGCCGTATTGCACGTTGCCAAGGGGCCGTGGGGGTCACTATGCAGTTTCTATGGGGTCGCTACGTTGCCGAGGGTCACGTGACCTGAGCGGAATTCAAAATGGCGGCCGACAGAAGCAAACAAACACCGCGGAAATAAACAAACATCGCGGAAGTAAGCATACATGGACTGGATATCTATTTTACATAGAGAAAACATGAAATAAATACAGAGCGGCACTTAAAAGTCACCTCGTCACTGGTCATTGCACTCGTGGGAGTAGGCCCGTATTGCACTAGGCCTACGGCCAGCGTGTAATACGGGCCTACTCCCACTCGTGCAATAACCATTGACTCGGTGACTTTAGCGTGCAGCTCTGTCTATTTTAGTGACTGGCTTTAGCTTGATGTATGAGCCTATTCGGTAGTACTACTATGCACATTGCATACGCTCCTTAGTACTGCACCCATGCCCCAAATTGGCATTGGCTGCACATGTGTGAAGACATATTGCAAGTAAAAACTAAAAACATCATGGGACATCATACATAATTGCAACTGTTCACACTTTATGTCAACAATATGGTGGAACTACGAGGACTGTGTTAGGCGGATGTGTAGTTCGGTGCCAGTGGTGAGCTGATGGACTCTGGGAAATGATGTAGGGTATAGTAGGGTGAGCGGTTCAGATATAGAAGTAACTCTCACTAAATAAAATGGTTGTAAGTAATGAGATACGCATACATGGGTGACACAACGTTAGTAAAAAGTTCATGAACATTTTTTTGATTTGAGAGAATATTGTCCTGTATTTATAAGCGCTTGGCTGGAACATTAATACCGAACAGTACATTGATTTCATGCTTTCAATTCCGATCGAATAGGTTCCACCAATGTCCAAGGAAATCTCTCACTATGTAAAAGTGGAAGTCTGGAGAGAAGAACAGCCACCCCAGCCCCACTTCCTCAATAAATCCTCAAAGGCACTAGCTGACTAGGCAAAGGGTACATTCTCTTGTAATAGTTGTCAGTGCAATGCCATGGGCAGTGGTTGTGTTGGTGTGATGAACTGCTTGGGGGTCAACGCTGATCACATGACCACCTCATTCATCATGTGACTCCACGGTCGTCCGGCTACTGATAAGGGCGGTTTGGTGGGGGCTGCAAGTTAGCAAGTGGACACAGGAGAGAGAGAGAGAGCAATTGTAGGCCCATTGGAATATGGTGTGATAAAAGATGTTAATTCTGGAATATACCTTGTAGCTATATTTATATCAAAGTGAATGAAAATGCAGTCAACATGACAGAGCTAGACATGAGCATCCTAGCCCTAAACTCAAATTGGCACTGCACAGGTCTGCTATCACATTCCGAGGTAGCAAATCAATCACAGCCAGGGTCACAGCTTAACAGTGTGCAAATGAACAACCGTTGAACTGCTATTTAATCATCAGCTTCATATCGGTGATATATACATGTACTCAATTAGGATGTCTAGTGCTAGGTGAATAATGCGGCGTAGGTCATTGGTCATCGCCTTGCTATCGGGAAGGGCTTCCATAGCAAGATGGGATCTAGAGAAGGATTGATAATGTGGGGTGAGGGGGTCAGATAGGGAAATAGCACTAATTGATACTTGAGAGTTGTAAGGTAGAGGGGAAGGCACATGCAATGCGAATCATTCCTTTATAGATAGGGAGGGGGATAAGGTAGAGTCAGTATAGAAATGAAGCCCATATTTTTCAAACATTAAAGCTAGACCGTTCACTGCATTTGTATTTCCCCATCTTAAATGTGCTTCTTCAATTATAGCAATACGTTGGTATAACAGGTTTATAGGGATATCCCAAGATGGATGGGATATCTAAAGTTGGTTGTGAATAACAAAGTAACCCAAGTTCTCCTCCCACAGAGCTCGTTTTCCTATTCTTGTAGACGACTGCACATAGAGTCTGGGCACTGTGAGCAGATGGCATTTACAAATAATTCACACCCCGAGCTCCCAGCATTGGGCCGGGTAGGATCCCCGATCTCTGCGTCAGGTTTACCGAGTGTCTATTGGGATCCGCATCAGTTAGTAGTAGTATGAGGGAGCCGAGCGAGGGCAGCTTGGAGATACCACCATCACCACCAGAGTCTGGGCTGTGAAGGGTGTGCGGTAGGGAAAGCCTGCCATCCAATCTCCCCTTGTGATAACTTTATAATCAGGCCTACTTTACAAGGACTTTTGATGTCCCTGGAAATTGTGACTTATTGTGAGTAATCCCTCCATCAGTGGCAGGTATTGGTCCTGAAAGTCAGCCATGATTCCCAAGAGGCTCATTTTGTTAGAATGAGTCGCTACTTTAGCAGGTAGCCGAGGGCTATGTAATATTTAGTCAAATCAGTGTAACGAGTTAAGCTGGTAGATAGAACTAGATCATGGTCTAAAGTTCCATTGTTCTTTAATAGAAAATAATTGCTTTTGTTCTGCAGCTTTTGATTATCCTGCTACTGAAGGTTCAGCTAGTGTTTCTGAAAGCTTCTGATGATTACAAGTATTATCACCGATCAGAGTCAGACCCTTCCTGCAATAGATGAGAAAGGCATTGTTTGGGGAAATATCTACCCAGTGAATATACTCGGTAGATATTGCATAATTATTAATAGGCATCATGGGAAGCGAGATGATAAAATATAAGCGGTATTGTAGGAAATTGTGTGCCTTCTGAAAGGGAAACACGTGACCTTTTAGAGAAGGGCATTATTGGTAAGCTGTTTCTATTAGGACATGGACCTACCACGTGATATGGTAGCGTCTCATCGTTAAAAAGAGAAAGCATGTTCGGCGGGGCTGTTGGGAGGAGGCTGCACATGTCAGGTCGTTAGAGCCTCCAAGCTAAGCCACACAAAGTTGCCATTGCACCATAGCAGGCTTAATATGGAGCTTTATCTACCTGGCATTTGTGGGTGAAATTCAGGGGAATGAATGAAACGATATTGATACAGATGAACAGATTTGGAGTGTGAGACCGTTGTTGAAGTGCCATATATTATATTTTTATAACATATTAAATCAATCCATTATAACCAGTCAATGACAAAAAAGGCTTAAAATATATATTTCCCATAGATATGGATATTATTTACTTCTGTTAGCCAGCTATCCATCAGATTATGATTCTAGGTCCTCTCTGCAATGTTTACTTAACAAAATGATGTATGGCATATGCACATACACCCCCAACAATGGACTGTATATATCGATAAGTCTAATGTCTCCACGATCCTACTTGACTGAATGCATATGGAGCCATGATGCTACCTATGAATATTCCCAGACCAGGAATGACAGAGAGAGACCAGAGCATCCACTCAGCACCTGCTCGACATTCAGCTCATGAGCAGCTCGGTGCAGTAAGTCTAGACATTTGCGATTTAGATTGTAGTGTCGATAGTCCTCCATTTGCCAACCGTTTAGACCAGGGCAATGTATGAGAAGTTATGTTTCAGGCTCGCTACCATACCTCTGCATACTACCTTCCTAAATTTAGACTAGTCTTTTGTGGTCAAGAATCATGGACTACAATGCCATATACAAATGATGCATATTGACGCGATTCGTCTTCAATTGGTATCAAAGTTGTATCTTTAGAAATCCTATCTAATAATCCACCCATCTCAAAGCGCGTTTTTTGTTGGCCAACAAAAATACGTGGTAGCCTAAAATTGTATCTTTTGAATTCCTATGTAGTAGTCTACACAACTCTAGGTACATTCATGTGTTGGCCTAACATACGGATGATAGCCTGAAATGGTGTAGGCCTACTGGGGGTTGGGGTGGGGGGAGGGGCAGAATAATACATGCATGTGGAGCATAGACTCATGTTTAAAACATCAATTGTCAGATCATAACCTAGAGATTATGTGAGACAGCATCGTTGGTGATATATTATATTATACACAGCATATGGGAATCGGTGAGATACAGAAATACATAGACCCAACAGGAGGGAGATCATCAATAACGAAATTAATCTCCAAAATAAATTGAGCCAACGTCGGGTTTATTGTTAACAAGGTCGTATCAGCGATACGAAGAGGAATCTAAAAAAAATGGGCGAGGTCCCAATTTGAAGGAAAAGATCAACGTACTGACAGATTCAAACTTAGGACAATCAAATAGATAAAGTCACTTAATTGGACGCTCATGGGATATTGTGTCCTTCCTGTATGGTAATATACAATGGCCATTCACTCAGAAGTCTGACATGTCATTATTTTACTTACACCCTTCCTTAAAGCATATCCCCAAGCGATTTAGTATGCATATAATTAATAGCCAAGAAACGCTGGACAATAGATCTCAGTGAACCCACCCATACGCATTTTAACTATATATTTAGAAAGAAACAACACCATTGCGCCCCGTTGTAAAAGGCAGGTCCTGAGACATTCATATCTGGACAGTGCTGCTCTTCATCTGTCTACTGTGGGGTTGAGGATGCATAAATAGAGAGCAACTCATTTTCTTTCTCATAGACTATGTCCTGGACAATGAAACGACTGCTATATATGGAAATGGTGACGTACTGTACGATGAATTAATATGTATGTATACTTCTTCCAGAAGCCCGTGTTTATTTGTTTGAACTGAAATACTTTATATTGTGTGGAGAATTTCAGAAGAAGCTATTGAATTTTGTTTAGATGCCTCCATTTTGTGAATTGCGCTTTCAACGAAAACGCCAAATCTGGCCCTATTGCAGATACACCCAAGCGGTTTGTGCAATATAGTATCAGTGCACTAGAAGCATTATATTACACACGGGATGGTTACTATAGCCGTAAGAGTGCAAAACAGGTTCACCGGACCAATCGTGTCAGGTACTTTTTAGAAATAGGGTGATATATAAACACGTCAGCTTGTACAACAGCTAAAACTTAAGAGGTATCCCTTGTCAGTGGGAGTCGCAATGGGACTGCTGCATGCTCCATACCTCCAGTACCTAACAGCATCAAGAGTGCTCATTATTTAACAACGGGGGGATTGTACCAATACGATTGCGCACACCAAATACGCTCTTGACCTAAGAAAGGGTCTGGGTGTTACTATATCCAATAGGGTCAACCTGGGAAAATCTGATTATTTCTTTTATTAATTTTTTATTCTTTTTATTCTTTTTTTTTTGGGGGGGGGGGTAATTTGTAACTCTTTCATTGGGGTTGGGGTGCAATATAACATTTTGGCGCACTCACATGGGGATCCACCCACCCCATCTGGTAAGAAACTGACCGCCCCCGGAGGACCAGTAGGATAAGGAGCTATATAGATGCTGTACACAGCACCAGCAGCAATGTCCATCTTCCTGGTGTTGACCACAGTCCTGGCCGTCTCCATCTGCATTCAGCACATTGGGCGATATTGTGTGGCTCCCCTCCCCATCTGGTACAGTAGCCGAGCTGCTCCGAGCCATACAGACAGACCATACAGTGTGCTGTTTACCCTGCACCAAGAGCTGCTCCTGTCAGCACTTGCCCATCATCCTACCCCTGCCTATAGAGCCATTCTCACAGGGGTAAGGAGGGTCAGTGCTACTGCAAAGGAATGGGGGGATTCTCTGCCACGTAATACTCCCATAAGAAGAGGCTCTTGTCATGTGAATACCACCTTAGATAGTTGGTATCTTCTATCCACTCAGGGAACAGATCGGGAATACTAATTCGTGGTAACGAAAGTTGATAAGGGCTATGTAGGAAGGTTTATTACTACATTGCTTTACTTTAGTAAAGGATTTTACCATTGTGCTAAAAAGGGAAACTTTCATCACAGAAGGCCTTTACCACCACTTTATTTAGTGATATTGTAGCACTGTGAGCAAAACTGTGTTTGAAATACATTCATTACACTGTCATCTTGAGCGTTCACACTAAAGTAATCCTCCTAATCAGAATCTCTGGACAAGAGATCTAACCACAGTATCCACAGGAAGCACGAGGGTAATTTAAAAGTCATTCAGTAACAAGACATGCGTTTCGTGAAGAAAATAGCGTTATTTCTTCACGGGCTGTTTCAGTACAGTGACGTCAAGCCCCGGGGCTGTCACTGAGCGATAAATTGGTGTTTTCCTGAAGAGTAGACACGTCTCTTGTTAGGAAAGGTGCTAATAGGATTGTGCTAGTTATGGGTGAAGCTTAGAGGAAGAGCCAGGGAATGTATATGGACCAAGTGTGCCTTATACTCAAGTGTAAAAATATCCCTACCTATTAAGAGTGCCCCCACCCACTTGCTATACCTTTACACTGCCTTTTTTAGAAAGCTCATGCTCATGAAATACTTATGATTTAGTGTGATTTGTTTAGTGCAATATATGAAGAACATGTTAGTGCTTATGACATGGCAAGAACTATAATAAGGCCAAAAAAAAAAGAGGTGTGTTTTAGGCAACATGGTCAGAATTTCTAGGGTAGGTAGGTCGGATTTTTTTTTTTTTTTTTTTTTTTTTTAACAGAGAGAACCAGGAATGAGTCGCGAATCGACAAATCGACTCAC